>CM036999.1:624464806-625140639 GCA_020854095.1 Dasyurus viverrinus | reverse complement strand
CTGTAAGTCTCTTTTCTCCCCAGTCAATCATCTGTCAAAACTGTCCCATTGATATCCCTAAATGTGTTGATATGACAACATCACTTTCCTGCTTTGAATTATTTCTTACTGCCTATAGATCAAAAGTTAATCATCTCTCTTTGATTAACAAGTATCTTCATACTTAAGTCCCTAATTCACCTTTCCATATTATTCCATGGTATTCTTTTTCATACAAA
This sequence comes from Dasyurus viverrinus, assembly GCA_020854095.1. Lineage (NCBI taxonomy): Eukaryota > Metazoa > Chordata > Mammalia > Dasyuromorphia > Dasyuridae > Dasyurus > Dasyurus viverrinus. Next base: position 625,140,421 of record CM036999.1, on the reverse strand, counting down.
TTCCATTCATGTCAAAGTTGCTTCCTACCTTTTCAACTTCCTGACCTTCTTCTTTTTATTGGTACATTCTTCCAGAAATCTTCATTTTGAAGAAGGCCCAAGTTACATTTTTTCTGGGCTGTTTTGTCTCTCTGCAACTTATCACTATCAACTTTCTTCCTACTCAGAAACTTGTTAATTGTGTTGACTTTCTTTTACTGGAAATTTCCTTCCATTCTATAGTTCCCTTCTCCATTTGTGACTTCTTCCTGGAATCTTCACCTTGAGGAAAGTTTCAGTTTGGCCAGCCTTCATTATCCTAGCTCTTGCTTCTTAGATCCTGTATTCTTCATACCCAGGAAACTCTTTTCCCCCAATTAAAAAAAGCATTTATTTAAGGTTTTGAGTTTCAATTTTTAATCCCTTCATTTCTTTGCCCTCTGTGAGATGGTAAGCAATCAGACGTAGATTATCCATGTGCAATTATGTAAATCATCTCCCTATTAATCATTTTGTATAAGTAGACTTGAATAAAAGAAAAAAATGAAAAAAAGTGAAGAAAATTCAGTCTATATTCAATCAATCTCAGTTCTTTCTCCGGAAGCATGTAGTATACTTAATCAATAGTGCTTTGGTATTGTCTTGGATTATAGTATTGCAGAAAATAGCCAAGTCATTTATAGTTCTTCATGGAAGAATATTACTTGTGTATAATGTTCTCCTGATACTTTTGACTTCACTATGCATCAGCACATGTAAGTTTTTCTAGATTTTTCTGGAATAATCCTACCTGTTATTTTTTTGTAGTACAATTATATTCCAATATACTCATATGTCACAATTTGTTTAGCCATTCCTAAGAGATATCCCTTTGATGTCCAATTATTAGCCATTCCTAAAAGAAATGCTATAAATATTTTTGTACATTTAAATTCTTTTCCCTCTTTGTGGACATCTATGGAATATGAACCTAACTGTGATACTGCTATTTAAAATGTTATGCAGTTTTATAGACCTTTGGGTATAATTTCAAATTCCTGCTTGGATCAATTCACAACTCTACCAAAAGTGCATTAGTGTTTCAGTTTTCCAACATTCAACATTTTTCCTTTTTTGTCATATTAGTTACTCTGATATGTATGATATGGTACCTCAGAGTTATTTTAATTTGCATTTCTTTGATCAGTAGTGTTTTGCAGCATTTTTCTTATGACTATTCTTAGCTTTGATTTATTTGTCTGAAAACTGCCTGTTAATATTCTTTAACCATTCAGCATATGGGGAATGATCTATATTCTTATAAATTTGCCTCAGTTCTCTATTTGAGAAATGAGGCCTTCATCAGATATATTTGTTGCAATTTTCCTCTTCCCACCCTACCTTTCTTCCTTCTTTATGATTTTGATTGCATTGGTTATGATTGTGCAATTTTTTTGCACAATCTACTTTTACATAAACAAAATTATCCAGTTTTTCATTTTGTAATACTCTCCATATCTTCTTTTATGTTAAATTCTTTCCTCATTCATAAATCTGACAGGTAAACTATGCCATGCTCTCTTAATTAGCTTATGACATTCCTATTTATATGTAAATTATGTACTCATTGTGACCTTATCTTAATATATGGTATTCACACATAGACATGTTGGTCTATACCTAGTTTCTGCCATGCTGTTTTCCAACTTTCTCTGCAATTTTTGTCAAACAATGAATTTGTGTTCCAAAAGCTTTGATCTTTGTTTACCCTTATATTAGACAATTACAATTATTGATTATAATGTAATTTTTCTTATCTATTCCATTGATCTCCCACTGTTTCTTATCAAGTACACACAGATTTCCTTGACAATTACAATTTTATAATGCAGTTTGAGATCTGGTAGAACTAAACTACCTCTTTTGCATTTTTTTTTATTTCCCTTGATATCCTTGAGCTTTTGTTTTTGCATATTAATTTTGTTATTTTCTAGTTCTGTAAAATAACTTTTGACAATTTGATTGGTATGGCATAGAGCCGATTTATTTAACTAGACCTGTCATGTTTATTTTATTGTCTCTACCTAGCCCTGAACAATTAATATTTTAAAAAATTATTTACCTCTTTCTTTATTTGAATGAAAAGCATTTTATAGTTGTGTTTATATAATTTCTGGGTTTGGTTTGGTAGGTAATGCCCACGTGTTTTATATCATCTACAATTATCTTAAATGGAATTTCTCTTTCTATTTCTTGCTGCTGTACTTTCTGGGTAACATAAAGAATTGCTGATAATTTTTGTGGTTTTATTTTATATATTGAAATTTTGATAAAGCTGTAAATTATTTCAAATTGATTTTTAGTTGATTCTGTAAGATTTTCTAAATACATTATCATATCATCTACAAACAGCGATCACTTTATTTCTTCGCTGCCTATTCTAATTCCTTTAATTTTTCTTGCTTCCATCCTTGCTAAAGCCAACATTTCTAGCACATTATTAAGTGATAATGGATATATTATAGTGATAATGGATAACTTTGCTTTATCCCTAATTATTTTGGGAAAGCTTCTAGTGTATCCTCATTGCACATAATGCTTCCTGATGTTTTTAGATATTCCTTATCATTTTTATGTAAGCTTCATTTGTTTCTGTGCTCTCTATTGTTTTTAATAGAAATAGTGCTGTATTTTGTCAAGTGCTTTTTCTGTATTTATTGAGATAATCATATGATTTCTGTTGATTTTGTTATTGAATTGTCATTTAAGCTGATAGTTTTCTTAATTCTGAACTAGTCCTGAATTCCTGGTATAAATTATACTTGGTCATAGTGTTTTACCCTTATGATATATTGCTGTAATCTCTTTGTTAGTATTGTATTTAAAATCTATGCGCCATTATTCATTAGGGAAATTAGTCTTTAATTTTCTTTCTCTCTCTTGACTATCTGAAAAATGTTCTCATCCTGAAGGCAGAGTTGGTGTTTTTAAGAGTAACTGGCATCAGGAAGATTGGGAGAGCAGTACACAGGGAGGATATTTTCAGGAAAACATAGAAAGGTCAACAGAAGAAGTTCTAGATTAGAGTGCAGAATGTCCTTTTGCAATAACTGATATTGTTTTTGAGAGTGAGACACAATGGAAAAGGGGAATACATAGCAGGGGAAGAAAGTGCCTAGAGGGTAAAAACTGGAATAGACACTTTGGAAGCTTTAATTGTATGAAGAATACAGAGAAAAGAGATGAATGATAGGAGTCATGAATCAGAAATGAGGATCTAGATTAAACATAAAAGGGAGAGAAAAGATGATGAGTGTGAGAGAACATGCAAAAACCAAAATTAAAAATAGACTAATGAACTGGACTAGTTGAATGGACAAAGAGGAAAAGGAAATCTATTTCACTAAGAGGTAAAAAGAAGGGGAAGAAATAAGAGAGACTAAACTCTAAATGACAAAGGACTAACAAATGAGAAAAAGAATCTAAAGCAAGAGGAAGAGAATCACTGGGAACTGGTCACTGTAAAAAATGATGAAAGTAACTGAAAGAATTTAACACAGTTTTTCCAAGAGAAGAGGGGGAAATGATAATTTGATACCTTCTTCCCCCAACTAGGAGACAGTTAAAGGAAAATATAATGTAGCTCTTACAACCTGAAATGTGAATGGATTAAACAATCCAATAAAATGAAAAAGAATGACAGATTGGATAAGAAAACAAACCCTGTGTTCTGATGCTTTCAAGAAACATACTTAAATAAAGATATACACAAAATAAAACTGGGGAGAAGGAAAAAATATTATTCATGAAGTAAATTTTTAAAAAAATAACTAGAAGTTGCCATCATGCTACCAGACAAAGCAAAAGCAAACATTCAAAAATATAAATATATAAACAAGGAAACTATGTTATGCTGAAAGGAACTAGAGATCACAATTCAATAAAAAAAAATGTATACTCCAAATGCCTTAGCATTCAAGTTTGTAAAAGAAACAGTATCTGAACTTCAAGAAGATATAGAAAGTAACACCATGATGACATGAGATTTTGAGAGGACCTGGGTTTGTATTTGGGAGACTCTGAAGGAAAAATAGGCAAAAGAGATATTAGATGGCTTATCAAACTGAAGGATTATAGAGCCATTTTGCTGACTTTAATGTGAGCCTATGAAACCTGGAGAGTCTACCAGCACTATGCCAGGAAACTGAATCTCTTGCATTTGAATTACCTGAGGAAGATTCTGAAGGTCACCTAGTAAGATAAGGGATTGGATAATTTTTCAAGCTGAACTGCCAAGTGTTCAAACCCCACAGCAAAGATCACAACTGTGATGGGCTGTCTATGCTATTTGAATCCCTAACATATGTTTGCTTAAATGATTGTTTTAAGGAGAACTCACAGAATGCAAGAATTCATTCAGATCCAGAGAAGTCAAAAAGGGACAGTCTCAAGGGCTCTTTGTAGAACTTTTGAATCAATTGTGAGACATAAGAGACAATAACACATGAGCCTGCTCATGTCAAAGATACCATTGTACTAAATGAGCAAATGAGAATTGGAGGAGCTCGAAAGAAATGAGAGACATGCAAATTTAGAGACATTTTCACTCCAAATGCTCGTATGGACTACTTCTGCCCAACATTCTCAGTGTCTTTGAGCTTGTATTGGTCTGATCAGCCACAGTTGGACACACTGCACCTTGACCCCAACATAATGATGTCATTTTGGTCCAATTTGGGAATGGACAATGACCAACCAATTTTGAATAAGTCTATCGGAAAGATAAATAAAAGGGAAAATGTGGAACTGATCCAAATACTAGACAAAGTAGGGTTTAAAAAAACTTTTGGTATCTTCTAAATAGTACTGCAAAATAAAGTACATGGTCTGTACGATATGAAACTTGAACAAAAACTGACCATATACTAAGACATAGGGATATTGCAAACAAATGTAAGAAGGCTAAAGTATTTATCGCATACTTGATAGATCATCATATATTCAGAATAGGAATTATTTCAGGGATGATAAACAAAAGATCTTTTAAAAAAAACCCTTAACAATGAAATCTTACATTATGAATGGATCAAAGAATAAATCAGAGAAATAATGAACAATTATGAAAAAAACTGATAGTGATGTGAGGGATAGAACTCCTATCCAAAAATGACTACTCAGAGACTTCTCGAAGTAAAAAGCAGAAAAGTTGTTGTTTATTAATAGATTCTCATGAGAATGAGCAATTCCACTGTGAGGAGGGAAAGAGTAGAAGGGTTAAAGATTTAGGAAAGATATACAGTTTTTATAGGTTTGGTTACAAAGGATTACATCATAAGTTGGGGAGCATTAAGAAAATAGGTGCCCTCTCCCCTTAATTGAATGTTAGACATGGGTGCCAACAGACCTTCAAAATTTAGATTACTAAACTAACAACATTCAACTAATAGTCTAAATATTGATGGCATTGAATAGCGATAAATGTCATCATTTCAGGTTAAGTAAATATATCTAAAGTTTAAGTAAATATTGGCTAACACACAACATACTTGTGCAAGTCACAGAGACATAGAAATATTGAAAAGTAAATATAGAAAAGGAATTTAAACATTTCTGGAAGTTCTTCACTTTATCTCCATTTCACACAGTGATAAAACAACATACCAAAATTTTCTGAGAACTAATATCCTCATAACCATACATTAACAAAATAGAAAAAAAAAAGGACAAGGCACTGAATATGCATTTTAAAAATTGGAAAGTGATCAAATAAGCCTAAAATAAGCACAAAAAATGAACTATAAAAAATTAAAGGAGAAATAGATTAATTGGAAAGCCCTCCCATAAACTGATAAGGCTAAAGTCTTTTAAAAAAAAAGAGTAATAAAATTCATAAATGCTTATCTAATCTAAGTAAAACCAAGAGCAGAAAATTAAATTAATATAATAGGAAATAAACAAGATAAAATCACAGCAAAAGTTTTTAAAAAAGAGTAATTAGAACAGATTTTACACAGGCATATTATAGTAACATTGAAAATAGAAGGGAAATAGAATATCTTCAAAAATATAAAAAGAAAATGGAGATTCTAGAAGGAATTTATTATTGGAGCATGGAGGCCATGGGGATACTAGGCTATTTAAAAGTGAGAATGCAGCTGAGGCTTATGGCAAAGTCTACAACATCAGAAGCAATTCAATTCAGTAGTCTCCTTTTTGATTGTTGAAGTATACCTTCTTTAATTTTGAAGATGCTCTTTTGGTATTTATTTTTGGTGTATTTATTTTGGTCTTGCTAATTTTATAACTGTATTTTCAGTTCACCAATCCCTTCCTTTTCCATTTTCTTAATGCATGTTTTCAGAGATGCATTTTTTCTGTAAGGAATGTTTTAGCTGCATCTGGGAAATTTGTGTAAGTAGTATGATTGTTATCTTATACATAGTGATTTTTTTTCTATGCTTTATTCTTTTACCAAGCTATCCAGAATGTTAGTATTCAGACTCTATTTAAGTATGTTTTTTGTATGTTTAAGTATGTAGAGTTAATATATCTACCTCCTGCTCTCCCTCCATCACTTACCTTGAGATGATTAGCAATCAGTAATATAGGTTATATAAGTGCAATTATGTAAAATATTTCCACATTAGCAATTTTTCTAAGAAGACTCAAATAAAAAGAAAGAAAGGAAAGAAGAAAAAAAGGAAGGAAGTAAAAATAGTATGTTTCAGCCCGTATTCAGATAACATTAATTCTTTTTTTGGAGGTGTATAGTATTTTTCCTTTGTATGTATGAGTCCTTTGTGATTATCTTGGATCATTATATTGCTGAGAATAGTTAAGTCGTCCAGAGTTCTTCGTACAATCTTGCTTTTATTGTTACAAAGTTTTTGTAATTCTGCTCGCTTTCTATCAGGCCGGCTAAATCTTTCTAGGTTTTTCTGAAATCATATCACTTTTTTTATACCTCAATAATATTAATTTCCATTCATATGCCACAATTTATTCAGTAGTTTCCCAATTGATGGGCACACTTTCAACTTCCAATTCTTTTTCACCATAAAAAGAGCTGTTATGGATATTTTTGTACATTTAGAAACTTTTCCTTTTATGTCTTTTTGAGTTCCAGACTTAGTAATGGTATTACTGGATCATAGAGTATGCACATTTTTATAGCCCTTTGAATATAGTTCCATGGAAATATACTTGAGTGGGACCATTATCCTTTCCACATAGAGGCAGCTAAGTAATATGGGAGATAGTCTACTGGGAAATTAAGAAATCCTGAATTCAAATCTGCCCTCAAACAGTTGCTGTGTGACCCTTGGGGGGAAAAAAATCACTGCTTGCCTCAGTTTCCTCAAATGTAAAATGGGGATAATAATAGCACCTACCCTTCAGAATTGTTGTGAGAATAAAGTGAGATAATATCAGTAAAGCACTTGGTATAGTTGCAAACACATAGTGGGTGCTTAATAAGTGCTTGTTTTCTTCCCATCTGAAGCTCCTTTTATTCTGTCACCCAAATCTCTCTCTTCCAGAGAAATCATCAAGTAGTAAATCATGTTGTAAGAGTCAGAGACAGAAGGAAGAATAGTTTTAGCTCAAGATTCCTTTCTCAGGCATACAGAGGCAGTTATTTCTTAAGCTCAAAACCACAGAAGAGATTTTTATCTTCCTAAGGCACATAGTCAAGTTACAACTAAGGACTTCCCAAACTGGATGATCACTATTTCTAATGATTCACTTTGGTACAATAGCCTTGTTAGAAGGAACTTGAGAAAGCTTACCAAAAATTATGAGGTAAGAAAGTGAAAGCCATTGGAACATGGGTTTTCTTTTCATTACTGTTGCCCAATGAAAGCCAAGTTATACAGAAGAGGAAAACAGAATTGGAAAATGAACAGCTTATAAACAGTTAAAGAAATAATGATTTGATGGAATTGTTTCAAATGGAGGAGTCTATACAGGCTTTTACTATACTCCTAGCTTCCTCTCTTGTTATTCCAAATTGTAAACGTAAAGCTCAAGCAGCTTGATGATATTTAAAATGAGATTCTTGGGCTTCCTGAAATAAAGGAGTATTGGCCAACATGGTTAGACGGTTATCTGCTTTTGAATTACCATCAAAAATAGGACCTGAAAGTCCACTATGAGAGTGGACATGCAAAATATAAATCTTACCTGGATGCTTTCTCACTTGCTCTTAAAGTTCCTTAAAGAGCTGATATACCTTAGAAGCTACAGATTTTATTTGGGCTGTGGCAATTCTTTGTACCACACCTACTGAATAGGCCAAATCAGATAGTATATTTATATCTCCTGGATATATGTAAGAGCTAGAATGATTGCATACAATTCATTCTGCTGAGTGGACTGAAAAGGAGTTCTGACTACTCTTTTTATAGTTAAGTCACGAGAATATCCAGCATAAATATTATGTTTGGATGTATCTGTAAAGATAGTTGATCCTTTAAGAGGAACTTTATTCATTTATTTTTATTATTTGACATTTTTAATGCACTTGAAAGTATAACTGATCCTTCTCCAAATATGTAAAAGAAAATTTACCTTTCTCTGAGCAGAATGTAATCCACTCATGAGAAAAACTAAAGATCCACAGGAATGCAAAGAAATTATGTAAAGTAGATACATATCTGTGCGTGTATGTGTGTGTCTATCTACGTATGCTAGTGCATGTGCATGGGTGTGGGTGTGGGTGCAGTTCAACATAAATGTTTAAGGAAGATCCGTGTGTAAAATTTGGAGCTGTGGCCAATAAAATTTGCCACTCTGAGATGGTTTCACAGCATACATTAATTTGTGCATTAGTATAAAAGGTTTATATCTTGTCAGGGCTTATCCCCTGATAATTGTACTGCTTGCTTAATGGCCTTTAATAACATTGTAGCCACAAGCACTGGGTAAGAAGTAAGGCTTTGTTCTGGTTGTGCTGGGAGGTTCACCCACTCTATCACACTGTCTACTTGATGAAGGACTGCTGTGGGCACCTCTTGTGTAGCAAAAACTGATATTTCCAAGGGTTTTTGAGTGACTCTTTCAACCACATTGGATAAAGCCAGTTCAGCTTCTCTCAAAGCCTCTTGAGCTTCTTTTGTAAGCTGGCATGGTGAATTAAAAGCATTGTCTCCCCTTAAAATGTCATATAATGGTTGCAATTGATAAGTAATTAAGTCTAACACTAGACACATGCATTGGATATCTCCTATCAATTTCTGAAAATCATTTAAGGTGTTTAGCTTCTCTGTTCTTAAGGAAAAATCTTTGTACTGTAAGCACCTTAGGATATACTTCATATCCTAAATATTGAAAAGGAGCATGTCTTTGAATTTTTTCTGGAGCTATATGCAATTTGTAGTTCTTTAGTGTTTCTATGGTCTTTTGTAGACATGCTTCTAACATTTGTCCCTCAGGTGCACATCCCAATATATCATCCATGTAATGTAACAACATTACTTTTGGAAATGCTTTTCTTACTGGAGTAAGAGCAGCAGCAACATACAGTTGACACATAGTAGGGCTGTTTTTCATTCCTTGTGGCAAAACTGTCCATTAATATCTTTTATAAGGCTCAACTAGGTTAATGTTGGGCACTGAAAAAGCAAATCATTTTATATCCGCCTTATGTAGAGGGATAATAGAAACAATTCTTAATGTGTATAACCCCAAAAGACCATTCTTTGGGCAATTGAGTAGGAGATGGAAGTCCAGGCTGAAGCGTTCCCATAGTTTTCATTTGTTCATTTACCTTTCTTAAATCAATCAACATCCTCCATTTTCCAGATTTCTTTTTTACAACAAATATTGGGGAATTCCAAGAATTTAAAGAAGGTTGTAAGTGTCCTTGGTCAAGTTACTCCTGTGCTATATCTAATAAGGCCTGAATTATATCGCTACCTAAGGGCCACCATTCTATCCACACTGGTGTATCAGTTTTCCATTGGATAGGAACAGGTAAAAGTGTTGGCAGGCCTTCAACAGCAGCCCTGCCTAAAAAAATCAAAGTACTCATTTTTAATCCTAATTCCTATAAAATGTCTCTTCCCCACAGATTGATGGGGATTTTTTCAACTACAAAAGGAGTAAAAACTCCTGTTTCACCTTCAAATATCCATCTCAAAGGGGTAGCACTAACTTCAGCTGCTATTGATCCTCCTATGCCAGACATGTAGGTGTCTGCCTTAATCTTTGGCCAGTGACTGGGCCAGTTGGCACCTCTAATGACTGTATGATCTGCACCAGTGTCTACCAATATTTCTAATGGTATGCCATTTATATAGATAGTGAGCATAGGTCAGTCAGCTGTCACAGCTGCTGTCCAGTATATTCCTGGATTTTGTTGCTTGGAGTCAGAATCTGGGCGACTATCACCAGATTGCTTATTAGGAGTCTCTATCAGTAAACCTGATGCTACTACTTCTCCTGGTTGATAAGTCACACATTGTCTACCTGTATTAGTAACTGGGATAGTATCTACACATTCCCCAGTTTCCCACATCAATGTATGGATAAACACTATTTTGTAAGTACTCTCAGGAGGTGAAATGGTCAAGCCTATCATGCCTGGAGGCAAGGGGTCCATAGGCTGGAGAGGAACAGACTTCATCTCTCTAGGGCGCATCTCAGTTGTCCCAGTTGCATACAACTCTATTCTCCCCAACTGTAATCCCTTTCTCCCATCAGGATACTTCCTGCCTGATTGATTGTGTAATCCCCTTCTCCCATCAGATTGCTTCCTGGCTGATTGGTCATGTCTGGGTATTGAACTTCTAAAGGCTCTCTGGGTGTAGCATGGGGTGCCATCATGCCCCAAGTATTTTTTGCCTTGGGCCCTGGAGCTGAGCCCCTCATCCAATTTCCCTGAATCAGTCTACATTCTGATGCCCAATGGAAGCCTCTGTTGCATTTTGGACATGGGGTATTGGGTCTTGTTCTCCCACCCTGTTTTCTCACTCTGTCTCTTTGCCAACATTAAGCTTTCACATGTCCTACTTTATCATATTGAAAGCATTGATGGATCTCTCTATAAGTCTCTTGCCAAAAGGGACCCTGTCTTGCCATGTTGGGATCTTGGGAAGTCTGCATCATAGCCTGTCTATAAAAGATATTTGTGTCAACTGTGGCACAGCATCTTATGATATCCTCTAAAGGAGCATCCTTGCATATTCCTAGTCTAATTCTTCTACAAACCTCATTAGCATTTTCTTTAGCAAGTTGTCTTATCATAATGACTGTTACTGCATTTTCACCATTAGTTTGTACAACAGCTGTCTGCAAACGTCCCACAAAATCAGCAAAGGGTTCGTTTGGCCCTTGTGCTATTTTTACGAAGGCCTCTCCCTTGTCGTTTTTACCAGAGATAAAAGTCCATGCTTTGATAGCTATTTGCTAAATTTGCTAAAATGCTGCTATGGGATAATTATTCTGTACTGAAATGTCTGCATAAGAATTACAACTGTTAGTTGGTCATAGGAACTCCACTTTGAATATTTTGTTGGGTTTGTATCCTACAGAGCTCACTATATTCAGAAAGCCACAAGTTTTGTCTAGGTTCTAAGCATGTCCTTGCTATAGATTTCCAGTCCTTAGGGGTTAAGACTTCATAAGCCAAATTATGTAATAACATCTTAACGTAAGATGATGTAGCCCCATAAAAAGTGCAAGCCTTTTTCAGGTCTTTGAGGATTTCTAGATCAAAAGGAGTGTATCTTCTACTTTCTTGACCTGAAGAGTTAAACTCTTGAATCACAGGATACATTTCTATTTTCAAATCAGCTATATCCTGCCCTTCTTTGTGGCTGTAAGTAGTGCCTTTTGCAATCTAGTCATAGGAGGGGGTGATTGCTAGGGGGGGAGGTGCTGGTGGTATCACTACTTCTGCCACTACTCCTCCTCCCTCCATCCCGGAAGGTGGAGTTGATCTGGGCATGCTAAGAACCTGCTCCAGTTGGGGCATGTTTGAAGCTGCCTTTTGAGAGCAAGAATCATCATGCCCTTCAGTATCACTTAATTTCTCATGTCCTCTGGTGATATTGTTATTACTCTGTCCTTTGTCTTTCTCTTTTCCCTCACACTTCCTCATCTGGCTGTTCTTAAAACTTTTCTTTTTTCTATAAGTTGCAGGATTCTTTAAGGTCAATTGCATTATGTTGTATATACAGAATGTTTCCTTGGAAATTCAATCAGGACCTTTATCATTATAGTTTCACATAGTTGATCTCCTACCAGCTTCCAGTTATCTGCCCCTATATCTTCTTCCTTTAAAAACCAAGGGGACATGCGTTCTAATGTACCCAAGAGTCCAGCAAACTTCTCTCAAGTTACAAGTAAGATTTATTCCTTGATCATTGTAGTGGCTAGAAACTGGAAACTGAATGGATGTCCATCAGTTGGAGAATGGCTGAATAAATTGTGGTATAAGAATACTATGGAATATTAACTGTTCTGTAAGAAATGACCAACAGGATGATTTCAGAAACGCCTGGAGAGACTTACACGAACTGATGCTGAATAAAATGAGTAGGACCAGGAGATCATTATATACTTCAACAACAATACTATATGATGACCAGTTCTGATGGACCTGGCCATCCTCAGCAATGAGATCAACCAAATCATTTCCAATGGAGCAGTAATGAACTGAACCAGCTACGCCTAGAGAAAGAACTCTGGGAGATGACTAAAAACCATTACATTGAATTCCCAATCCCTATATTTATGCCCACCTGCATTTTTGGTTTCCTTCACAAGCTAAATGTACAATATTTCAAAGTCTAATTCTTTTTGTACAGCAAAATAATGTTTTGGTCATGTATACTTATTGTGTATCTAATTTATATTTTAATGTATTTAACATCTACTGGTCATCCTGCCATCTGGGGGAGGGGGTGGGGGGTAAGAGGTGAAAAATTGGAACAAGAGGTTTGGCAATTGTTAACGCTGTAAAGTTACCCATACATATAACCTTAAATAAAAGGCTATTAAATAAAAAAAATTAAATTAAATTAAAAAAGAAAGATTTATTCCTTGATCAACTTGAGTATGTTTCTATAGTGACCCCTGGGAGTGGGGATGGGGGTGGAGCTGGGGATGGGGAAGAATCTTTTCCTAATATCTGCCCCATTTCAGCTAGAAAAGGTTACTAGCTTAGCTCTAAAAGTTCCCTGTTTGTCCATTAAAATACTCACTCTATTTACTGGTCTCCAGGGATTCATTTTTTTTAGGGTACTTAGTTCACACATTGGGCACTAAATATGAAGCCCGAGTTAGCACCCCGGATGCCTTAGGATCAGCAGGAGTCAGAATAAGCAAAAGTCCTTGATCTTTATTCTCGCTGTTTACGGGGAGAAGTGAAGGGAATGGACACAAGCTCTCCAAAATCTCCCTTCTGTTAATCCACCGAAAAAGTGACTCTGGATTGTCTTAGTGCACCCCCCAATCCCTCCTACAATTATTTGTATACATCAAAAGATCCAGCCAAAACAGAATAGTGTGAAAGGCCATTTTCCAAGAATATGCTAATAGAGTATTGTCCAATGGGTAATTAGCCTTAAGTGCTCAGTTGTCTGGTTCCAGTGCACTGACTCAGAGTTTCAGCCCTTTACAAGAAGGGGTTTACTGACTTTCTCCCACTCCTCTCATAAGTACAAGAATTGAGATCCTTGTCTTGACTTCTCAAGGGCCCCTATCTTTTCTAACTATTCCCCTACATCAAGGGAGACTTTTTCCTAGAATCCCATATAGCTTTGTTTTCCTGGCACTACTGTCTTTAGGCTCTCTAGATTCTCCTTACAACAGTATCTGCAGTTAGAAATACCTGTGGTTATTGTTAAACATACTGTACAGTATATCTCTGAGGGTCTTGAAAACATCATGGAATCCCATATCTGGGATGTGAAAATTTGTGCCACTCTAAGTCCCAAATACATTGTAACAGGAGACTCATCCAGAGACTGGATAATTTGGTGTCCATTCACCAATCAGTTCCAGTTCCCCCTCTTTAAAGAAATGTGGCTCAAAGTCTTCTGGGAGCAGTGGGGATGATCTCATCTTCTGAAACTTCTTTCTGCTGAGAATGGGCATAGATTGGAGTCACTTGCAGGGTGCCATCTTTTTATGGAGGGGTGACAAGTTGTGAATCTATCTGGTCCTGGTGCTTTTTTCTTAGGAATTCATTTATGTCTTGTTCAATTTTTTTTAAATTTTTATATACCTCTAATTAGACATTGTATTTTCTCTTCTACTAATCTAGGTAATTTACAGTTTTGAAAATATTCCTCCATTTCACTTAAATGATTAAATTTGTTGGCATAAAATTAGGCAAAATATTCCTTAGGATTTCTTTGATTTCATTATAGTGATATATGTATCATTTTCATTTTTGATTCTAGTGATTTGGTTTTCTTCTCTATATTTTTTTAAATCAAATTAAACAATGATTGATTCATTTCATTTTTAAAATAATTACAATTTGTGACGTTCTCTCCATATTATTGTTACTCATTATTGTCCTTCTCAGCCTTTCTTTTTACCCTATCTCTGTTACTCCCCCTTGCTCCCCTAGGAGTTCATTCCTTATCTTCTCCCCCACCCTTTCTAAAAGTCCTGCTGCTTTCCTTTCCCCAGTTTTCTACCTCGCTAGAAGCTCAGGATATACTTTTAAATTTCCAGGCTGTTTCCTCTTCATTTCTGAGGAGAGGAAGGTTCCAACATTTTCAACATATCCCACCTGCAGGCTCTGTGTCAGTTGCTTCTTCAACACCCAACTTCATGAGGTGATTGCTCTATTTACCCTTTTCTGGACAGCTTTGTTTTTTAGAATCACTCCATCATACACAACTCAGCCCTCACCTTTCTTTCCTACTTCTCTGTAATGAAAACAGCTTGAAGAATTTTGACAGCATGTCCATGTATAAGCAAACTTAGTGTGTTTGAAGTCAATTTCTTCTTCCAAGTTTACCATGTCCCCAACATAACATTTGTGGCTACTTATTCTTCCAGCCTCATTTCTGACCTAAGACTTGACTCTTCCATATTTGGAGGAAATGTCCAGGATATTCTTGTTGCTCTTTCTAGGGATAATGAGTTTTGAAATTTCCCAGGATATCAAAACAAAAACAAAAAAAAAGAAACAAAAGAAAAAGAAAAAGAAAAAAGAAACAAAAACCTCTTGCTAGGGTCCTTCAGTCTTTCATTGCTCTGTAGATGGTCTCGTTATTCTCTTCTGCCCCATTAGTGAACTCAAAAATCTGACTTCAGCTTGTAGTTCTTTGGATTTCGTGTATGTGGGGTTTCAGAAGAATACTGATGGATTCTGTCTCTTTAAGCCAGCTAGAAAATTATATTGGTACAGACTGAGAAAATTTCAGGGTTCTTTTTTTGTATGAAAAGTGGTCCAGTTTCTTGCCATTGACAGGCATTAGGCTGGGCTGGATGCTGAATCTGAAGCCTCACTCTGCTCCTGGGATCAGAACCCCAAAATTGCTGCTTGTGTTGAATGCATTTCTTGTTGAATCCAATTTAGGTTCCAGCGTCTTCTCCTCTCCCTGGAAAGCCTGGAAAGTCCACACTTTGGACCAGCCTCATTTCTGGGATGTTGGTAGAAAACCCAACCTCAGATCTTGGGAGATCACTCAGAACCAGTCTGTCCCTATCAGGAACCTTTCAGTGTTCTTGATACCCTTGTGGACATTTTTCCCTTGAAATTAATTTAGAAGTTGTGGGAAAATGAGGTTTCCATGTTTGATATTTGCCTTGTGTATCATAGAGACTAGATTTGTTTGAAGCTTTCAGACCAGATTTGTTGCTTAATCAGGATGTAGTGGTCACACTGAACCCAGAGCCCTTTGCAGGGGCGGAGCAGGGAGGGTGATCCAGACAATGAGGCAAGGGATTTTCTGAGATCTACCTTTTGAGCAACCTTTGTGCTGTATTTGGAAACTGCTTCGAGCTGAGCACTAAGCTGTGCTTATTTTTTTTCCTGATTTTGAGCTCTATTAATGTAAAATTTTCTAAAGGTTCTGTTTTTTTCTATTTCATCTTGATGAGGTTTAGATTTGGGGACTCAAATGCAATTAGGGGTTCTGGTGGTCACAGACTTAAATGAAGTCTAGTGGTGGTGCAAGGGTAGGAAGTTTTGGGGAACTCTGGTGGCATAAGGAATTTACAGACCCAAAAACCTAGATTAATAAAAGAGTTTTATTATGGGGATAGGAAGTAAGGAAATAGGTGAGGGTAAAGAGAAGATGGCACTGGAAACAGTATTCCAGTGGGCAGAAGCTCCTGTAGGTGCTAAGCATAGGGCTGGCATGTTTGAAACCTGTGCAAAGAGAGGATTTTAGTTTGGCTCTTTTATAATAAGGGGCTTTGGTTACAAGCTGGACAGGGCTTGTGGGTGGAGTCCTAGGTTGGCTCCCCAATGGGTTTCAGCTAGGGCTAGAATTAAATTGAATTCAATGGGTTTCAGGGCTAAGCCGACACCACCCAGATAACAAAGATGAAACTGTTTGGGCTTGGGATGGAGTCTCCTCACTGAGGCAGAGTTGAAGGAGATTTTCTCCTTTAAGAATTTTCAGAGTTTCGGGGTTCCCTCTTCATTCCCCCCTCAAGCAGTCAAAACTTCAATTCATTTAAAGGAAAAAGACATGTGACAAAAGGAAAAAGACTTCCTATTGAGGAAAAGTTGAGGAGATTTTCTCCTTCAAGGATTTTCAGAGTTCCAGGGTCCCCTCTTCAAGCTCTTGCCTCTACCAGATTAAAATATTAGTTAATTTTCTAATTCTGCAATCATATCACACTCTCAGAAGCCTTTTTTAGATTAACAGTTTTTATACTGTGGTTTCCCCAAATGCCAATATAAGATTAGAAACATAACAATAATATAAACAAGGTTTTCATTTTAAAACATGAAGAAAAATTGCCAGTGAAACGACATCAATGCATTTCTGAATTCTCTTCCACAGAAAAATCACTTGATCCTTCTCAGGATTTGACCCTGTGGACTTGCTGCCTTCAGAGTAGAATGGAGTCATTCTGATCCAATTATGCCTAATGTTTATTCTTACAGCCCCTAATCATATGCTCAATGTCAAATTTTTAGTGATCTCCCTGTAAAGGCTCAAACATCCCTATTATTTTTATTATTTTAATTTTTAAAATAACTTTTTATTGACAGAGCCCATGCCAGGGTAATTTTTTACAACATTATCCCTTGCACTCACTTCTGTTCCAATTTTTCCCCTCCCTCCCTTCACCCCCTCCCCCAGATGGCAAGCAGTCCTATACATGTTATATAGGTTACAATACATCCTAGAAACAATCTATGTGTGCAGAACCGAACAGTTCTCTTGTTGCACAGGAAGAATTGGATTCAAAAGGTAAAAATAACCCGGGAAGAAAAACCAAAATGCAAACAGTTTACATTCATTTCCCAGTGTTCCTTCTTTGGGTGTAGCTGCTTCTGTCCATCGTTGATCAATTGAAAGTGAGTTAGATTTTCTCTTTATTCAAAAAATCCACTTCCATCAGAATCCATCCTCATACAGCATTGTTATTGAAGTGTATAATGATCTCCTGGTTCTGCTCGTTTCACTCAGCATCAGTTCACTTAAGTCTCTCCAAGCCTCTGTCTTCATCCTGCTGGTCATTTCTTACAGAACAATAATATTCCATAACATTCATATACCACGATTTACCCAAGCATTCTCCAATGGATGGGCAGCCATTCATTTTCCAGCTTCTGGCCACTACAAACGGGGCTGCCACAAACATTTTGGCACATACAGGTCCCTTTCCCTTCTTTATATCTCTTTGGGACATCCCTATTGTTAAAATGGGACAAGTCTTTCTTTAAGTGAGGCCTCATTCTAATTTAGATCAGGAGAAAATCCAATCGAATCTGCATTAACACTTGAAGGTAAATTGAATTCCCAAGATTCCCAAGGTCGAGTTGCAGTCAGGACCTCAAATATGGGACCCACTACTTTCTGCTGCCCAGGATTTATCCTGCCACCCTGTCAGCTCCAGAGGAAGGAGTGAGCCCCAAAGCAAGGAATGAAAGTGGGAAAAGGGGGAAGCCTGGGGAGAGGAGGAGATCTCAGAGTTGAACAGCCCGGTGGGTGGTGACCCAGGAGGAATATGAGCCCTTGGGGTGGAGTTTGGAAGCCTGGGAGGAGTCCGGGGCGGACATTGGGCCTCTCAGGGGTGAGGATATTTCACGTGATGGAGGGCGGAGTCTGGGGCGGAAAGCAGTTTAGGTTTGAAATCGTGCACCTGGGCGTCGTAGAAGGAGACAGCCCTTTTTGGGGACTCTCTGGGGCGGTTAAGGTGGGAACTCGTGTCCAGGAGCAATCTCCTCCAGGGAGCTGGCTGGAAACTGGGACTTCTGGACTTGAGATCTCTCTGCCTCCTGCAAGGCAGCTCTGTGGGTGCAGGTCCCAGGTAGGTGCGTCCACCTCCCGGCATATCTACCCCCACCTCCCTGCCCACCTCTGAGCTTTTGCTAGTTGCCTTTGTCTTTGCTAATGAGGGATCATCTGACCTTCAGCAGCACCAGGAACGTGCTGCTCTACTTGACTCGGCTATCGGACAAGCCGTCCCTTCCCAGCTCCCCTTCCTCCCCCTTCGCCATCCCTTCTTTTCCCACCCCAGCACTTCCCAAACGTCAGACGTTACCGTCCCCGGATTTATCACCGATTCACATTTTCCCAATTTCACATCTTGTCCATAAGGACCCCGGAGTCCCGCCTTGTTCCTGGATCCCGGTTAGAAACGTGGTGCTTCTGCCTTCCCACTGAGGTCCCTGATACATTCAAGGTTCTGCCTGCCCTGAGGATCCACTCTGGACCCCGGCCCCCAAAACTCCTGCCTGGCTCTGCCTCTCTTCCCCCCACCCCCACCCCCATCCCCCAGGCTCTTGGGCTGATGCCCGATCAGACGTCAGGCCATGGCTCCTTGTGACCATGTTCCCTTTAGGGTCAGCAATCCTAAACTCTACCAGAGGGTCCCAATGTCCCCAGCTCCCAGGAAGACCTCAGGACAGAGTCATGCTGCTTTCCCGGATCCGTGTCCCTGTTTATAATTGTTTCTTTTTACCCTTTCCTGCCCCATCATACATATTTTAGTCCCAACTTTTGAAACTTATCTACAGTTTATACTGAAAACATTTTCGCATATGTAAGTAAATAATTGCCCTTAAGGAATGGCTTGGGATTGGTCTTTAATGTTTCCTTTTTTCTGGATCTTTTATATTAAATTTTCCATTCAGTTCTGCTCTTTTTGTTACAAATACACGAAAGCTTTTCATTTTATCAAATATCTATTTTCCTCCTCATTCCATGTTCTATCCCAGATTTCTGGATAAATTATTCAGGCTGCAAGTCCAGGTCTTTGGATCTTTGAAATTTAATGTAATAAAACCCATGGTCTTTTACAGTTGAAGCTGCTGGTTTTGTGAACTCCTGACTATTTCTGCAGTTTTGGAGTCTGTCTTCATTTCTGGTTGGATTGCAGTATTTTCTCCTTAATCTGGGAATTGGGAAATTTTGCTAGGATATTCCTGTAAAGTTTCCTCGGGTGATCTCTTCAGTTGCTGAAGAGTAGACTTTTTCTTTCCCCTTTTGCCTGCTTGTTCGAGAACTTCAGGGCAATTTTGTTTCATAATTTCTTGAAATATTGTATCCAGATCTTCTTTAAATAATAACTTTTAGGTAATCCAACAAGTCTTATATTGTCTCAACTTGACCTTTTCTCCTGTTTTTTTAATGAGATGTTTCAGTCTCTTCTATATTTTCTAGTTTAATTATTTTTTGGTGTCACACAATGTCACTCGATTTCTCTTCTTCAATTCTGTTTTTCAAGAACTTTTTTGTTACCTCTTTCAAATTGATTAACTTTCTTTTCATAATTTCTTGGATTGCTGTCATTGCCCCTCCTAATATTTCCTTGATCTCTTGATTTTTGAATTCCTTTTTATGTTCTTGCATGGACTCCTTTTGGGTTTGTTGTGGACCTTTGATGTTACCCTTTGGGACAGGAATGGCTTGGTTTTTAACCAAACTATTTTCTGGATATTAAACGTGATCTTCTTTTGTAGCAAAGTAGCTATTGTGAGGTTCTTTTCCTTTGCTTATTTATCCTGAATTTTCATTTGGTTTTGTTTTATTTTTTAGCAGCTTATAATAATGATCATTATTATTGTCAAGTTTGCTTTCTGAGCTCTGGGTCATGCTGCCTTAACCCTCAGCTCCTCCTTACTGTTATGTTCTGAATTCTGTCCAGGGGCTCAACCTCAGCACCAGTTCTCACCTATGTCACATGTGGGGTTCCTCAACTTCTGTCCTGGAAATGTTTTTGCTCCCTAAAGTACTTTCCCAGCAAGTGCTCATTCCTCCTTCTCCACAGCCACAGCCCCGAATCATGTCTGGCCAGCACTGCTGCCCTTTTGTTTGTGCAAAACCTTTTTAATTCAATATAATCAGAATTATCCATTTTGTATCTGATAATATGCTGTAGTTCTTCTCTGGCCAGAAATGTCCTTCTTCTCCCCAGATCTGAGAGGCAGATTATCCCTTGTTCTCCTAATTTGTTTATAGCATTGTCCACTGTATCTGAATCAAGAACTCATTCTGACCTTATCTCAGTATAGAGTGTTAGACCTTGGTCAGTGTCTCGTTTCTGTAATGCTCAAAAGGCAACACAGCATTAAAGAATGTCTTAATAAGAGCTAATCTGAGACGTGACATCTAGTGTAACTTCTAACCAGATGGGAATTTTGTCTACAAAGTCTCGGAAAACTGCCCCTGCAGCCTTTTCTTGAAGTTGTACAGTGAAGGGAACCCTCGACCTATCAAGGCAACCCCTTCCTTGTTGGGATAGGTCTAGACTTTAGAAAGATGGTCTTGTTATCAAGCATAAATTGGCCCTCCTTGTTCCTAATGCTGCCCGGTATAAGAAATTTTTCCTTATACTTCCTTCCTTTTTCCCTCAAATCCCAGCACAGTTAGTGGGAAAAGAAGGGAAAGGGATAATCTATGTATACTTACTATGTGGCAGGTACTGTACTAAGTATATAAATATTTTCTCATTTGAGCCCCACAACATACCTGTGAGTTTGGTCCTATCATTTTCCCTGTCAATAATTGGGGAAACTGAGGTACATATCTATGAAGTAATAATGTGCTCTGGGAAACACAGCTATTGAGAGTATGAGGATGGATTTGAAATCAACCTTTCTTGAGTCCATTCTTGGGATTCTTAACACTGCAAGACCAACTGTCTTTAATTGTTAATAATGGAATTTTAAATTTAAAAATAATTATGGATTGAATTGGGATCACTTCAATTTCCAGGTGTTTGCTATCACAAAAAGCCCCTTTAAACTTCCCATCCAAACAACTGATTGTCTTTCCATCTTATATTTACTCACCATTCTCTTTCTCAAGCCTGATTTTAATCTATCCCTGTCACTTGATCTTCTCTCCCACTCTCCCATTCCCCATCCCATTCAGCTAAAAGTCCCTCCCCCACCCCATCCTCCAGTTTTATCACCTCTATATATTCAGAAGTCTTCTACATCCTTCTGGATTTATACATTATTTCCTGAGAAATTCAGAGAGTAAAGTTACAATATTTCAGCTCTCCAACCTCCTCCCCACCTACTTTCTCAGTATTAGTTCTTCCTCTTGTATAATTTTTATACTTGTTTCCTTTCACCTTTTCCTAACCCATCATACAAAACTCAGTCCAATCTTTCAAACTACTTACAGTTACACTAATAACATTTTCACATCTATAGGTAAATAGTTGGCCTTAAGGAATGCCTTAGAATTGATCTTTAATGTTTTCCTTTTTTCTGGGTCTTTTATATTAAATTTTCCTTTGAGTTTTGCTCTTTTTATTACAAATATTTGAAAACTTTTCAGTTTATCATTAAGTCCATTTTTTCCCTTCATTCCAGATTATATTCAACTTTCTGGGCAAATTATTCTGGATGCAACTGCAATTCTTTTGTTCTATGAGATTTAATGTAATCAGACCTATGGTCTTTCAGAGCAGAAACTGCTGCGTTTTGTGAAATCCTGACTATTTCTGCAGTAGTTTGTGTTTTGTTTTCTACTTAGATTGCACTATTTTCTCCTTAATCTGGGAATTTTGAAATTTTGCTAGGATATTTGTGTAAATTTTCGTCCTCTGATAGCTTTTAGTTGATGAACAGTATGTTTTTCTTTCTCCCTTTACCCTCTCGTTCTAGAACTTCAGGGCAATTTTCTTTCATAATTTCTTGAAATATTGTATCCAGATTCTTTTTAAAATTATAGCCTTTAAGTAGTCTCACAATTGTTATACTGTCTCTCCTTAATCTGTTCTCCAGTTTTTCTTATGAGATGTTTCATGTTCTTTTCTATTTTTCCTTTTTTCAAATTTTATTGAACCTTTTTATTATGAAACATATACATGGGTAATGGGTACCCATGGGTACTCATTTTTCAGCACTGACCCTTGCAAAACTTATGTTCCAAGTTTTTCCCTCCTTCCTCTCACCCTAAATTATTAGTGTATCCTTTAGGAGTATAATATAAAACATTCATTACAAATATAATATGAAATTGAATAACATGAAAATCATAACGGTTGCACTGTGGGAAGGCTTCTAGAAAGTTTTCATTTTTCTGAATCTAAGAAATTTCTCTTGATGATGATGTTTTGGTCTACAAGAGAACCACAGGTAAAAGGGACATGTCTTGATTTGTGTTTGAGTGGGACATAAGGGAGGCAGTGCTCAGGCAAGTCCAGTGGCAAGATAAAAGTCCTGAATCCTTCCTCCAAGAAAACTTCAGGTGATGGAAGCCCGGGGGAGGAGGAGCTCATAGAAGATAAAGATGAGCAGCCTGGTGGGTAAGTGGCCAGGTAAAATAAGAGTGCTAGGATGGAGTTTGGAAGCCTGGGAGGAGTCTAGAGCTGGAAAAGTTTTTCCAATGGCCATTGGTCATGTGATGATGGGCAGGGCTGGGGAGAGGAGAGGCAGGCAGCACTCAGAGGGCATCACCCTGGATGATTTGGGGAGTGAGGTCCCACCCTCCAGGCTTCAGGGGTTGTGCTGCTTGGGGCTCTTGAGCCTCCCAGGACATTTCTGGAATAAGTTAATGGGAAGCAGGAAGGCTTAGAAATGAGATCTCTAGGCATTCTCTTGGATCTACCATTTTCTACTTACTGCAAACCTTCCCTGCTGGGGTAGGCCCCAGGTAGGTGGGAGCCAGGGCTCCTCACAAGTCCTGCCTTCTGCTGGCTGCCCTTGCATAAACATTCACACTTCTTAACTGCTCCGATGGCCAGTGGCCTCTCCATCTGTCAGAACAACACTTCACAAATATCCAGTGTTGCCCTCTTCCTCAAGCTTACCATTGTGTCATATTTGCTCAGAGGCAAGATTTCCTATAGTAACCCAGGAGTCCCACTTTCAGCCCCCCTTGTGAACCTGGGTGTCCTACCTCGGCCTCCAGCTCCTATTTGCTGAATTGATTGTGAGCCTTCTACATGATTTCTTATGAGGTTCCACAGGCTCTGACTTTCTGGCCCCAGGAACTCTCCTTGGTTGCAGGAACTGAAGCTGTTTCCTGGGCCAACTTCTCTGGACCTGCCCATCTTGGGCTCCTTCCCAGGCATGTGGCTCACTGTTGGCACATTTCCTTTCAGGATTCTAAGCCCAAAATCTACCCAAGAGTCTTGGGAACTTTCCCCCATCTTCTGCTTAGATTTCAGGACTCGGCCATCCTGTTTTCCCTGATTCACCTACTCACCTAAATCACTTCTGGACACTTAAATTTCTTCCTTTTTACCCAGGCTTCCCAGCTCCCTGCTCCTTCCTCACCATAGGTCCTTGGAGCTGAATCCCAGACTCGATTGCCTCCCAGAGCCCTTACCTCCTTACTTTATCCCTCAGGCAGTTTATTTTCTAGATAATATGTCTGTTGGGGAGAAGGGATGCTGGGAGCACCAAGTATCACTGGCAGGGAAATTTCTGACTCAAGGGACATTGAGGTTCTACACACTCTCATCCCATCTGGGGCCTTAAATCCTTTCTGTCTCTTGGGTTTGTAGGAAGATGGGGGAGAGGAAGGGAGTCAGAACAATAGGAGTTAGGATTAGGGTTAGGTGAGCTCATCTTCAAGTTTATATCATCCCACCCCAATCATCTTATTCCCTGTCCCTTCTATCTTGTAAACTCCTGACTGTCCCTATGACCAGTAATCCTGGGGACTTTTCCCTCCCAGCCTTGTTGTTTTTGACTGGATAAAAGAACATTCTTGGCTTCATTTCTTCCCTAACCTTAATCACTCAATGGGTGTTGCCTCTGTGTTGGTTGGGGTCTGTGCCCTAAGGGTAGGGCCAGGGGGTTAGTAACTCCCCTGGAACCTCACCCTCTGTAATTTCCTGTAGGCCAGCCCCCTGTCCAGGGAAAGAAGGAAACAACATCTGTGCATTCCCTCCCAGCAGCCTGCAGAGGACCAAAGCCTGGCCCAAGCAGGGAGCCTGGAGCCAGAGGGAATGGCCCCTGAGAGCCGCAGACCCCCAGCCCAGGTGAGTGTATTCTGCCCACAGATATGGGCAACATCAGCCCAAGAGGCCATTTCCCCAGATGTGGTCGGTGAGGCTGACCATCTCTCTTTTCTGTGGATCCTTTACAAAAATGGGCAGGAAAGTGAAGGCAGCAATAACAACACTGCCCTCCTCTCTGCATGTTTTGGACTGATCACTGTCCCTTTGGCATCTTTAGCACTAAGTCCCTTCCCCCAGTTGCTGCCCCCACATGTTTGTTTAAATTTTCCCTGAATAGGTCCTTGACAAGAATGACCATGTCACTCCTTAGTCTCTGTCCTATGGGTATCATGTCTTTGCTTTGGTCTAGCACCATCTACTATGAGATACACACACACACACACACACACACACACACACACACACACACACACACACACCTCTTCTAGCCTGTCTCTGTGTCTTGTGGTCAAGCTTCCTCCTGCAGCCACTGACTTTCTGGAAACCCTTGGCCCTGAGTATTCTCTGGAGCAGGACCCTGGAAGCTTCCCCAGCTCTTGTCCTTTCCCTGGCTGGGAGCAGAGCAGAAATTATTTCCCTGTTGCTGCTGAGCTCCTGCTGCCTCAAGCCACACAGATCTTCCCAAATCTCTCTGAATCCCTTTTCTTTACTGTTTTCCATAGTTATTATTAAAAAAATTTTTTTCCGAGACATTTGGGATTAAGTGACTTTGCCCAGGGTCACAAAGCTAGGAAATATTAAGTGTCTGAGGTAGGATTAGAAATCAGGTTCTCCTAACTTCAGGGCCGGTGCTCTAACCACTGTGCCATCTAGCAGTCCCTAGTATAATTTGTTTTAACCTTAAATACAAAATCAGAGAAGAAAAAAATTTTCAAAGAACAAGCAGAACATAAGAGTAGATTTGAAAAAAGAAACCTACATAAAAAATATTACAAATGGATCAGGAGCTGTCCAGCATTTCTTTGTTTCCTGGTGGGTTTTCTTTTCTTCCATTTTATTTTATCTCCTGTTACCTCCCACCGAGGCTACTGAGTATCAGGGCCATACATACCCATCTTCCCCAGATAGACATGGAGACCAGCCCACGTTTCTTTATTGTAATCTCAGCAGGGGTTAGCAGGGACCAAGAGCAGGTTGATGTATGTCTCTGCGTCTCTGCTTCTGTGTGTCTGAATCTCTCTGCATCTCTGCCTCTCTCTACCTCTCTCCCCATCCTTCTTCCTATGGACTCAAAGTTAGCCGTTTATATTTACTCTCCTCTCCAATACCCCGTGTGGAGCCCACTCAGCACTGCTTATGTGAATCCGCAGAAGGGAGACACGTGCAGTTAGTGCTGCTTCTTCAGAAAAGATCTAGCAAGAGGACACACCCCTGGCCTTCTCAAGGAAACACCTGTAAGACATAACCTCCTGCCTTAGAGCCCGAGCCCCTTGTGCCTCCTGGGCCCACCCTACCAGCTGACATGGCATACATGGCATTTCCCAGGAGGAAAGTCCCTGACAAGACCCCTCAGCTGCAAATAGGCACTTCTAGAATAACTCCATCATATTCAGCTCATACTTCGCCTTTCTCCCCCTTCACCATTGCTTGCATCAAAGCAGCAGGCATTTAGAAAGGGAAGAGGCTCTGTGCAAATAGAGGGGAGATGCAAAGAAGGAAAAATCAGTCTTTGCCCTCAAGAAGCTTCAGTTCTAACATGGAAGACAACATGTCGGCAGCTGTGTCCACACCAGCTGTGTACAGTGTAGGTGGGAGGCCTTTGCATGACTGTGCTTCCAAGAGTTCTCATAGAGAGAGAACCTCTCCAAGGTTCTCATGACCTTTGGGTAAATCGTGTCTCTCTGCTTCAGTTTGCTTTTTTAAAATGATGACCATTGGGCCAGATCCATTAAGATCCATTAAGAAATATGTGATTCAGAAATTTGGAACACAAAATCTTACAAAAATGAATGTTGAAAGCTATCCGTGTGTACATTTGGTAAAATAAAATACTATTGGGGAGAAGGATACGGTTTCATCTGGATAAGACTTAATTTCTAGCTTTTGGAAAATTCACAGGATCTTTTTTTCTCCTCAGTGATCATGGAAATGTTTTAGCTCTACAGCACGTCATACTTGGTAGCTTCACACAAACACTTCATGCCATTTTCTTAACATAGCACTGTCTGATTTCACCTCCAAAAATCCTTACCAGTCTCTGATAGAACCCATAACTTTCCTGATTCCACAGGCAGTGCCATTTCCTAGTAAAGACATTTCTCAGTTTTATTCCACCAGAAACTATAAGATGTGTTTCTCTATATTCCACTGATCTTTGGGGGACTTTGGTTTCAGTTCTAGCTCTGACTCCTGTAAGGGCTGTCACCTTTGGGCAGATCCCTCCGTGCTTCAGGTCCCTTCTGCAAATTGAAGAACATTGGAGTAGGTCAGTTATGAAGCGTGCTTCAACTCTTAAGTATTCTGGGTGTTGGTGTTTTAGGAGCTGGTGACCTTCAAGGATGTGGCTGTGGACTTCAGCCCTGAGGAGTGGGATCTGTTGGACCCGGATCAGAAAGAGCTGCACAAGGAGGTCATGCTGGAGAATGCCGAGAACTTGCTCTCCCTGGGTAAGGAGCTCTTCCCTTGGAACTCTGGAACTGCCATCAACAGGAGTGTCACCATCCCCTCCCTGGGGTACAGAGTTTCAGGCTTTTATCAATTCTCAGAAAGACCCAAGGACTGCCTCCTGTCCCCAAGAGATAGGTCGCTGCCTAGTTCTTCTATGAATGTTCTTTCCATTGAAGGATGAGAACCCAGCAGTCATGTCTATAAACCTTCTGAAAACGATCCTGCCCCTCTTCATTGAACATGGGATAGGAGAAGGCACCTCCTTCCTCTTGGGGGGAACCATTTTGTCTTTGCAATGTTCTTTTGGATGAAAAACATAATTTTTTACCTCACTGCCCCTGGTATAACTCTAAATCCCCAGCAAAACAAGTGGGTCCTTGTTCCTACATCCCTCAAAGGCCTGTAGAGATACAGGGAAAGGGAAGGGAGGAGGTCTTTCCATACATTTGCTGGGATCCCGGCCTTGTGCTCAGAGCTTCTTTTATGCACATTATTGCCCTTGATCCCCACCAAAACCCTTTGTTTTGGGCTCCATCTTTATCCCTGTTTTCAGGTCTGAAGGCTAAAACAAACATGAAATTACTTGCCCACAGTCACATAGCCAGGACGTGTCTAAAACCAAATTTGAACTTGGGGTTCCTGACTGCAGGCCTGGTGTTCCCTTCTCTGTGCTTCCAGCTGCCTCTAATGTCCAGAAAAAGGAAATTGTGGGATATGACCATCCTGCTGGGAAGGAGGCAGCAAAATAAGGATCTTCTGATTCCAGATTGCCTGCATGGCCTCCTTTCCCATCTGCCCACTTCCCCTGGCAATAAGCACCCTGAAAACCATCTTTGAGTTGTCCTTGGAACTACCCAGTGGACCTTGCACACTGGCCCTGTTCCAATGAGGAATCAGTGACAAGTTTCAAGGCTCACACTGTCTTCCCCGTCCCAGGACTTCCAGTTCCCAGAGAAGATTTCATCTCCCATGTGGAGAGAGGAGGCCTGAGGAACTCCTGTCCTGGTGAGTGAGTTGCAAGCTGGGATGCAGGCTGCTCTCCCAGGATGCATCTTCATGTGATGGGCGTGTGGGTGGGAAAACTGGCTTGGAATCCCTTTTCAGACTCTTGTAGTAGTGACATCCTGAGCAACTCTCTGAACCTCTGAACCTTAGTCTCTTCATCTATAAAATGAGGGGGTGGGACTTCATGGTCTTTCAGTTCCTTTCTTTTAAAAAATTTTTTTTAATTATAATAACTTTTTATTGACAGAACCCATGCCAGGGTAATTTTTTACAACATTATCCCTTGCACTCACTTCTGTTCCGATTTTTCCTTTTCCTTCCTCCACCCCCTCCCTCAGATGGCAAGCAGTCCTATACATGTTAAATATGTTACAGTATATCCTAGATACAATATATGTGTGCAGAACCGAACACTTTTCTTGTTGTACAGGGAGAATTGGATTCAAAAGGTTAAAAATAACCCGGGAGAAGAACCAAAATGCAAAAAGTTTACATTTATTTCCCAATGTTCTTTCTTTGGGTGTAGCTGCTTCTGTTCATCATTGATCGATTGGAACTGAATTAGTTCTCTTTGTCAAACAAATCCACTTCCATTAGAATACATCTTCATACAATATCTTTGTTGAAGTATATAATGATCTCCTGGTTCTGCTCATTTCATTTAGCATCAGTTCATGTAAATTTCTCCAAGCCTTTCTGTATTCATCCTGCCGGTCATTTCTTACAGAACAATAAAATTCCATAACATTCACATACCACAATTTACTCAACCATTCTCCAATTGATGGGCATCCATTCATTTTCCAGTTTCTAGCCACTACAAACAGGGCTGCCACAAACATTTTGGCACACTCTTCAACCCTGAAGAGACCAATAGCAGACAGTCTCCAGACAATTGTTGGTCCCCAATACAAAAGGCTCTCCTAGAAGAGACCATTAAAAACCTTAAAAGAGAATTAGAAGAAAAATGGGGAAAGGAAAGAGAAGCTATGCAAGAGAGTACAGAAAAAAACATAACTCACTAAAAGAAAAATTTGATAAAGTGGAAAAAGAAAACTATTTCCTGAAATGTGAATTCGAAAAGGTAAAAAAACTCCCAAGAAGGACAGGGAAACAGAATTCGTGAATTGGAAAAAGAAAATAACTCACTTAAAAATAAAATTAATGAAATGGAAAAAATGCCATAGAGCAAAACAACTCATTTAAAAACTCAATTGGACATATAGAAAAAGAAATTTAAAAAGCTAATGAAGAAAATAACTCACTAAAAATCAGAACTGAACAAATAGAAATGACTAATTCATTGAGACATCAAGAATCAGTCAAGCAAAACCAAAAAAGTGAAAGATTGGAAAAGAAATGTGACATATTTACTTGGAAAAACAACAGACCTGGAAAATAGGAGAGATAACCTGAAAATCATTGGACTACTTGAAAACTATGATAAAAAAAAGAGCCTAGATACTATTTTACAGGAAATCATCAAAGAGAACTGCCCAAAAGTAATAGAACTGGAAGGAAAAATAGGTGTTGAAAGAATCCATTGAACACCTTCTGAAAAAGACCCTATAATAAAGACTCCGAGGAATATTGTGGCCAAACTTAAGAATTTTCAAACTAAAGAAAAAATTTTACAAGCAGCCAAGAAAAAACAGTTCAAATCCCAAGGTGCCACAATAAGGGTCCCTAAAGATCTGGCTGCCTCAACATTAAAGGCTCAAAGGGCCTGGAATCTGATATCCTGAAAGGCAAAAGAACTTGGAATGCAGCCAAGAATAAACTACCCAGCTAAATTGAGCATTTTTTTCGATGGAAGAAGATGGACATTTAATGAAACACAGGAATTCCATCTGTTTCTAAGGAAAAAAATCAGACTTAAACAAAAAGTTTGATCTCCAACCACAGGACTCAAGAAAAGTAGAAAAAGGTAAAGGTAACCCTTGAGAATTGTATTTCTGTTGTGGATATACATAAAAACCATATGTATAATTTGATTTTACTGATATAACATAAAAAAGAGAAGTAGAAATAGAAATGGAATAGTGTCAGAAAAAGGGAAAAGGGGAGATAAAAAGAGGGAAACTACATGTGACGTTGAGGCAAAGGAAACCTATCACATCTAAGAGAACTTAGAGAGGGGGAGGAACATTGTGTGAATCCTACTGTCATCAGAATTGGCTCAAAGAGAAAATAATTGACATATTTGTTTTACAGAGAATCTTCTTTCACCTCATTAAAAAGTGGGAGAGGAAAAGGGAAAAGAGTAATAAGGGAAGGGTACAAGAAAGAGGAAGAGATTCAAAGGGAATACTAAAGAGGGAGAACTGCGTGATGCAAGTGGGACCAATAACTTTAATACTAGGGAATGGGGGAAGGAGGGCAAGAAAAAGAAAAACATAATCTGGGGATATTAGGATGGAAGGAAATACAGAATTAGTAATTTTAACTGTAAATGTGAATGGGATGAACTCTCCCATAAAGAGGAGGCAGATAGCAGACTGTATCAAAAGTCAGAACCCTACAATATGTTGTTTACAGGAAACACATTTAAAACAGGGAGATACATACAGAGTAAAGGTAAAAGGGTGGTGCAGAATCTATTATGCTTCAGGTGAAGTCAAAAAAGCAGGGGTACCCATCCTTATCTCAGATCAAGCAAAAGCAAAAATTGATCTAATTAAAAGAGATAAGGAAGGAAACTGTATCTTGCTAAAGGGTACTATAGACAATGAAGCAATATCACTATTAAACGCATATGCACCAAGTCGTATAGCATCTAACTTCCTAAAAGGAGAAGTTAAGAGAATTGCGAGAAGAAATAGACAGCAAAACTATAATAGTGGGAGATCTCAATCTTGTACTTTCAGATTTAGATAAATCACAAAACAAATAAGAAAGAAATTAAAGAGGTAAATAGAATATTAGAAAAAGTAGGTATGATAGATCTCTGGAGAAAGCTGAATGGTGACAGAAAGGAGTATACTTTCTTCCCCGCAGTTCATGGAACCTACACAAAAATTGGCCATATATTAGGACATAAAGACCTCAAAATTAAATGCAGGAAGGCAGAAATAGCAAATGCTTTCTTTTCAGATCACAATGCAATAAAAACTACATTCAACGAAAAGTTAGGTGTAAGTAGACCAGAAAGTAACTGGAAAATAAATAATCTCATCTTAAAGAATGATTGGGTGAAACAGCAAATTATAGACACAAATAATAATTTCACTCAAGATAATGATAACGGGGAAACATATCAAAATTTGTGGGATGCAGCCAAAGTAGTAACAAGGGGAAATTTTATATCCTTAGAGACTTACTTGAATAAAATAGAGAAAGAGAAGATCAATGAATTGGGCTTGCAACTTAAAAAGCTAGAAAAAGATCAAATTAAAAACCCCCAATCAATTACTAAACTTGAAATTCTAAAATTAAAAGAAGAAATGAATAATATAGAAAGTAAAAAAAAAACTATTGAACTAACAAATAAAACTAAGAGTTGGTTTTATGACAAAACCAATAAAATTGATAAGCCTTTGGTAAATCTGATTAGAAAAAGGAGAGAGGAAAATCAAATTAGTAATCTTAAAAATGAAAAGGGAGAACTTTCCACCAATGAAGAGGAAATTAGAGAAATAATAAGGAATTACTTTTCCCAACTTCATGCCAATAAATTTGATAACCTAAGCGAAATGGATGAGTACCTCCAAAAATATAGGTTTCCCAGATTATCAGAAGAGGAAGTAAATTGCTTAAATAGTCCCATTTCAGAAAAAGAAATAGAAGAAGCTATTAATCAACTCCCTAAAAAAAAAATCCCCAGGAACAGATGGATTTACATGTGAATTTCACCAAACATTCAAAGAACAATTAGCCCCAATGTTTTATAAACTATTTGAAAAAATAGAGAATGAAGGAGTCCTACCAAATTCCTTTTATGACACAGACATGGTACTGATACCTAAACCAGGTAGGTTGAAAACAGGGAAAGAAAATTATAGATCAATCTCCCTAATGAATATTGATGCTAAAATCTTAAATAAGATGTTAGCAAAAAGACTAGAAAAAATCATCCCCAGATAATACACCACGATCAAGTAGGATTTATACCAGGAATGCAGGGCTGGTTCAATATTAGGAAAACTATCAGTATAATTGACCATATTAATAACCAAATTAACAAAAACCATATGATCATCTCACTAGATGCAGAAAAAGCATTTGATTAAATCCAACATCCATTCCTTTAAAAAAACACTTGAGAATATAGGAATAAATGGACTTTTCCTTAAAATAATCAGTAGCATCTATTTAAAACCACCAGTAAGCATCATGTGTAATGGGGACAAACTGCAACCATTCCCAATAAGATCAGGTGTGAAACAAGGTTGCCCACTATCACTGTTACTATTTAATATTGTATTAGAAATGCTAGCTTTGGCAATAAGAGTTGGAAGAGGTTAAAGGAATAAGAATAGGCGATGAGGAAACCAAATTATCACTCTTTGCTGATGATATGATGGTATACTTAGAGAACCCCAGTGATTCTACTAAAAAATTATTAGAAACAATCCACACCTTTAGCAAAATTGCAGGATACAAAATAAACCCACATAAGTCATTAGCATTCTTATATATCACTAACAAAACCCAACAGAATTGCAAAGAGAAATTCCATTTAATGTAACTAGTGATTGTATAAAATATTTAGGAATCTATCTGCCAAGGGAAAATCAGAAACTTTATGTGCAAAACTACAAAATACTTTCCACACAAATTAAGTCTGATCTAACCAACTGGAAAAATATTAAGTGCTCTTGGATTGGGTGAGCAAATATAATAAAGTTGACAATACTATCTAAACTAATCTATTTATTTAGCACTATACCAATCAGATTCCCCAAAAAAACTATTTTGATGACCTAGAAAAAAAAAAAACAACAAAGTTCATATGGAAAAACAAAGGATCAAGAATTTCAAGGGAATTGATGAAAAAAAATCAAATGAAGGTGGCCTAGCTGTACCATATCTAAAATTATATTATAAAGCAGCGGTTACTAAAACCATCTGGTATTGGCTAAGAAATAGACTAATTGATCAATGGAATAGGTTAGTTTCAAAGGACAAAACAGCCAATAACTTTAATAATCTAGTGTTTGACAAACCCAAAGACCCCAATTTTGGAGATAAGAATGCATTATTTGACAAAAATTGCTTGGAAAATTGGAATTTAGTATGGCAGAAACTAGGCATTGACCCACACTTAACACCGTACACCAAGATAAGATCAAAATGGGTTCATGACCTAGGCATAAAGAATGAGATTATAAATAAATTGGAAGAGCATAGGATAGTTTACCTCTCAGACCTGTGGAAGAGGAAGGAATTTATAACCAAAGAAGACCTAGAGATCACTGTTGACTACAAAATAGAAAATTTTGATTATATCAAATTGAAAAGTTTTTGTACAAACAAAACTAATGCAGAGAAGATTAGAAGGGAAAAAATAAACTGGGAAAACATTTTCATTTCCAAAATATACACAGAATTGACTCTGTAAGAAATCAAACCATTCTTCAATTGATAAATGGTCAAAGGATATGAACAGATAATTCTCAGACAAAGAAATTGAAACTATTTCTAACCATATGAAAAGATGCTCCAAGTCATTATTAATCAGAGAAATGCAAATTAAGACAACTCTGAGATACCAATCACACCTGTCAGATTGGCTAGAATGACAGGGAAAGATAACGCGGAATGTTGGAGGGGATGTGGGAAAACAGGGACACTGATACATTGTTGGTGGAATTGTGAACACATCCTGCCATTCTGGAGAGCAATTTGGAACTATGCTCAAAAAGTTATCAAACTGTGCATACCCTTTGATCCAGCAGTGTTTCTACTGGGCTTATACCCCAAAAAGATACTCAAGATGGGAAAGGGACCTGTATGTGTCAAAATGTTTGTGGCAGCCCTGTTTGTAGTGGCTAGAATTTTGAAAATGAACGGATGCCCATCAATTGGAGAATGGTTGAGTAAATTGTGGTATATGAATATTATGGAATATTACTGTTCTGTAAGAAATGGCCAGCAGGGTAATACAGAGAGGATTGGTGAAACTTACATGAACTGATGCTAAGTGAAATGAGCAGAACCAGGAGATCATTATATATCTCAACAATGATACTGTATGAGGATGTATTCTGATAGAAGTGGATTTCTTAGGCAAAGAGATCTAACTCAGTTTCAATAGATCAAGGATAGATAGAAGCAGCTACACCCAAAGAAAGAACACTGGGAAATGAATGTAAACTGCATTTTTCTTTTTCTTCCTGGGTTATTTCTACCTTCTGAATGCAATTATCCCTGTGCAACAAGAGAACTGTTCGGTTCTGCACATAATATTGTAGCTAGGATATACTGTAACCTATTTAACATGTACAGGACTGCTTGCCATCTGGGGAAGGGGGTGGAGAAAGGGAGGGGGAAAATCAGAGTAGAAGTGAATGCAAGGGCTAATGTTGTAAAAAATTACCCTGGCATGGGTTCTGTCAATAAAAAGTTATTAAAAAAAAAAAAAAAAAAAAAAAAAGAAGTCCCAGGTCTCTCCTGGCCATCTGCATCCATGATCATCTCTAGTAATCTTGATTTGTACCTGGTTACAGGAGGCAGATGACCCTGTTGGGGAAAGTGAGGCTGGTGAACTTGTGCAGCCCTCCCTCACTTAAATTCAAGCACTCACTGCATAACTGACAACTTCCCTTAAGTTAGGGATATGGGAGGGAAAGGCTCCTGGTTATTCCATAACAGCGTTCCTAGTCCCTTGTTATCTTTACTATGGGATTTGTTTATAGGTAAGAGGGAGCAGGAAAGAGACAGAAACAGAAACATCGATTTGGCACCTCATAGGGACCAGCATGCAAGGATTGAGGTGAGGTTAGGCTCTATGATCAGCCCTGGGTAATATCAAGTAATCAGTGCACATCAATTAAGCACCTGTTCTGTTCTATGCATTGATCCCTGGATATACAAAGAGAAGCTGTCAAGAAGTTTTAAATCTGGCATAAAAATTTGGAGGTGGTTTGACAAGAAACAGCAGCTTATGAAACTTCTTCTTAGCTTATCCAGGCAAAGAAAAAAAATTTTTTAATGGAAATGCATCATGTTCAACAGACATTTGTATATAAAGAGAGAGGGGAAGGGAAGTTTATGAAGGAAGACTTAAAGTGGAGAGAATCAAAATCATACTGACAATGATAGTAATTAACAAGCATAAGGTGCCTAGTGTGTGCCAAGAGTTTTAAAGGTATTATGTCATTTGATGCTTACAACAACCGAGGAAGTGGGTACAATTATTACCCTCTACAGGAAAACCGAGTCAAAGAAACACATTCCCAAGGGTGCAGACCTAGGTGGTGTCTGAGAGTGACTTGGAAGTAAAATGGAGAACATATGTCTAGTGCAATAGATTGAGAAGACTAAGTTTCCAGGTTCAAGTTTTAATCTCTGCTGCAGGGATTTGGATCAGGTTACTCAGCCATTCAGAGCTCACAGCCTGGTTTCTAAATTATGAGAACCTTCACCTTGCCTTGGTCTCAGCTTTGTTGTGGGGGTCAAATGTCATTGTACTGTGTGTGAAACTGTATTAATCGAATCACTTTATTGGTGTGAGCTAATAGCATTTAAAAATGATTGAATCTGTCCATTTCAAGTTGAAAACTTACCTGGAAATATTAAAGGTCAGTGAATTTATGATCACCCAGCTTTAGAGGGTATATTTATACACATGTATTTATTTCTTTCAGATGCAGAGACACAGTTTGATATAAAGGAGATGAGTGCAAATCTGAAAATGATCTCATGGAAAGACCTTTTTCAATATAGTGCATACAGGGCTATTCTTGTTAAGTATAAAAGAAATCATACTGGAGAGGAACACTGTGAATGGAACACACACAAAAATGCTTTAAGAAAGAGTTCCAGTATTAATAAAGATAGGAATATACATCCTGAAGACAAGACACCTGCGTGTCATGAAGGTGATAAAGCTTTTCTTGTATTCTCTTCCCTTGCCAAGGACCGGAGAATCCATGCTGAAGAGAAACCTCATGAATGGAAGAAACATGGAACGACTTTGAGAGAGCGATCAACTTCTAAACAAGAGAGAATTCACATAGAAGAACAATCTTATTCATGTAAACAATGTGGAAAGGATTTCCAATGTTATTCCAACTTGGCTCAACATCAGAAAATCCACACCAGAGAGAAGCTTTATGAATGTAATCAATGTGAAAAGACTTTCACGAATTGCTCCAGTCTTGCTGTCCATCAGAGAATCCACACTGGAGAAAAACCTTATGAATGTCATCAGTGTGGAAAGAATTTCAGATGCAGTTCAGGTCTTGTAAGACATCAGAGAATCCACACTGGAGAGAAGCCTTATAAATGTAATGAATGTGGAAAGGCTTTCACATGGAGTGATAATCTTCGTGAACATCAGAGAATACACACTGGAGAGAAGCCTTATGAATGTAATGAATGTGGAAAGGCTTTCACACAGCGCAGCAAGCTTACTTTCCATCGGAGAATCCACACTGGAGAGAAGCCTTATGAATGTAATGAATGTGGCAAGGCTTTCACAAAGCACTTCTCCCTTGAAGTACATCAGAGAATCCACACTGGAGAGAAGCCTTATGAATGTAATGAATGTGGAAAGGCTTTCACAAGGTACTCCCATCTTGATGCACATAAGAGAATCCACACTGGAGAGAAGCCTTATGAATGTAATGAATGTGGCAAGGCTTTCACAAAGCACTTCTCCCTTGTAGTACATCAGAGAATCCACACTGGAGAGAAGCCTTATGAATGTAATGAATGTGGAAAGGCTTTCACACAGCTTTCCAGTCTTGCTGTCCATCAGAGAATGCACACTGGAGAAAAGCCTTATGAATGTAATCAATGTGGAAAGACTTTCACGAATTGCTCCAGTCTTGCTAGACATCAGAGAATGCACACTGGAGAAAAGCCTTATGAATATAATCAATGTGAAAAGACTTTCACGAATTGCTCCAGTCTTGCTAGACATCAGAGAATGCACACTGGAGAGAAGCCTTATGAATGTAATGAATGTGGAAAGACTTTCAGAAATTGCTTCAGTCTTGCTAGACATCAGAGAATCCACACTGAAGAAAAATCCTATGGACTTAATCGGTGTGGAAAGAATTTGAGATGCAGTTCAGGTCTTGGAAAACATCAGAGAATCCACACTGGAGAGAAGCTTTATAAATGTAATGAATGTGGAAAGACTTTCACATGGAGAAAAAGTCTTCATGAACATCACAGAATCCACACTGGAGAGAAGCCTTATGAATGTAACAAATGTGGCAAGGCTTTCACACGGCGCAGCAATCTTACTTTCCATCAGAGAATCCACACTGGAGAGAAGCCTTATGAATGTGATGACTGTGGAAAGGCTTTCACACGGCGCAGCAATCTTACTTTCCATCAGAGAATCCACACTGGAGAGAAGCCTTATGAATGTAATGAATGTGGAAAGGCTTTCACACGGAGTGACAATCTTCGTGAACATCAGAGAATCCACACTGGAGAGAAACCTTATGAATGTAATGAATGTGGAAAGGCTTTCACACAGCGCAGCAAGCTTACTTTCCATCAGAGAAACCACATTGAAGAGAAGCCTTATGAATGTAATGTATGTGGCAAGGCTTTCACAAAGCACTTCTCCCTTGAAGTACATCAGAGAATCCACACTGGAGAGAAGCCTTATGAATGTAATGAATGTGGAAAGGTTTTCACACAGCTTTCCAGTCTTGCTGTCCATCAGAGAATGCACACTGGAGAAAAGCCTTATGAATGTAATCAATGTGGAAAGACTTTCACGAATTGCTCCAGTCTTACTAGACATCAGAGAATCCATACTGGAGAAAAGCCTTATGAATGTAATCAATGTGAAAAGACTTTCACGAATTGCTCCAGTCTTGCTGTCCATCATAGAATCCACACTGGAGAAAAACCTTATGAATGTAAAGAGTGTGGAAAGAATTTCAGATACATTTCAGTTCTTGAAAAACATCAGAGAATTCACACTGGAGAGAAACCTTATGAATGTAATAAATGTGGAAAGACTTTCACAAATTGCTCCAATCTTACTTTCCATCAGAGAATCCACACTGGAGAAAAGCCTTATGAATGTGATGACTGTGGAAAGGCTTTCACACGGCGCAGCAATCTTACTTTTCATCAGAGAATCCACACTGGAGAGAAGCTTTATAAATGTAATGAATGTGGAAAGACTTTCACATGGAGAAAGAGTCTTCATGAACATCAGAGAATGCACACTGGAGAGAAGCCTTATGAATGTAATAAATGTGGAAAGACTTTCACGAATTGCTCCAATCTTGCTAGACATCACAGAATCCACACTGGGGAAAAACCTTATGAATGTAATCAGTGTGGATAGAATTTCAGATACATTTCAGTTCTTGGAAAACATCAGAGAATCCACACTAGAGAGAAACCTTATGAATGTAATGAATGTGGAAAGACTTTCAGAAATTGCTTCAGTCTTGCTAGACATCAGAGAATCCACACTGAAGAAAAATCCTATGGACTTAATCAGTATGGAAAGAATTTGAGATGCATTTCAGGTCTTGGAAAACATCAGAGAATCCACACTGGAAAGAAGCTTTATAAATGTAATGAATGTGGCAAGGCTTTCACACGGTGCAGCAATCTTACTTTCCATCAGAGAATGCACACTAGAGAGAAGTCTTATGAATGTAATGAATGTGTAAAGGCATTCACAAAGCGCAACAGTCTTGCTGTCCATCAGAGAGTCCACACTGGAGAAAAGCCTTATTAATGTAATGAATGTAGAAAGGCTTTCACACAGCGCAGCAATCTTACTTCTCATCAGAATCCACACCGGAGAGAAGCCTTATGGAGGTAATGACTGTGGAAATGCTTTCCTATGGCACAACAGTCTTGGTAAGCATGAGAAAATCCACGTTAGATAAAACCCTGATGAATGTGGAAACCTTCAGACAAAGTTCAAATCTTGCTTAACTGAGAGTGCACATTAGAGGAAAACTTTTGAGTGTTTGGATCATGGTAAAGATTTTAGTAGATATTAGTCCCTGACTAGACATGGGAGATGCTATGCTAGATGTAAAACCTCATTCATATAATCCCCATGGAAAAACATTCAGGCTCACTTCGTTCCTGAATTGCCTCCAGAAAATTCCTAAAAGATTTTCTTTTAGGACAGAGCTTCTTAATCAGTAGGGATTTTCTGCTTGGGAACATATCTCCTATGGACTTGTAATGGAAAGGTCTTTAGTCCAAGTTCATCTCTGAGTTTGCATCTGAGGATACTGAGTAGAGAGAAGACTTACAAATGTGCTGAAGGAAGGCTTGCCCTTATCTAGAAGATAAAGGTCATTATAAGTCACAACATTCACACTGGAAAGAAACATTATATAAAATGTATTTGCAGAAAGGCTGGATTTCATCCTTTATGTAGAAATCTTGTTGCAAATGAAACGTGAATATAATGAATGAGGGGAGGCCCTCTTCCTACAGCAAAGATCTCATAAGACATTGTAATTTTATACTGTGTATATAGGTCAGAAAATAGATTTGTGTTTTTCTCTGAAATCCTAAGATTGGTGTCTAAAGAAGAGTCTTTATAATGGAAACAGCCAATTGTTTTAATCTGCCTTCTCAATAAAAATGATTAAGAGATTTTTAAAGTCTGACTTTAAATTGCTTTTATTACTTAATTTTCCTCTTCATTCTCTCGTTTATTCCTAAATACTCTGGCTTTCCATCTGTGTGATAAGTCATGTGTTCCACGTTCTAATTTTTTTTTTTAATATATGTAAATGTGTCTTAGGTCTCCATTTTGACCTTCTCTTGCAAAATTGTATCAGTTGGGCTCATGGGGAAGTGAGGCCTTTTCAGAAAGCTGACACCCAGAGGAGTGCCATAGTTTCCAGGAAAACTCCACCTTGTACCCTTGCTTATTCTTTCTTGCACGAACCACATTGCCACCTCAGCAAGCTTTGTAATGTATAGTTGCTGTTCTTAAGTAGAGTGGGTACCTATGACACATTGTGAGCACTGATACAAAGTCTGGGACAGCTGGAGTCCACTGTGTGGTAAAGTTGCTCAGTCCAGAGTGTAAAAAATCCTGTTCCATCTCCTGTACTTTGCACTATTTGAGGTGATGCCCCATTCCTGCAGAAATGGAATCAACTACTTTCTGCTTTGACTCTTAGAAACATGTAGTTGAACTATTTTGGGTTGGTTGTCATTGTCCCACACAGTGTGAGATATCATGTAAATTATAATCTTATATTTTACAAATGCATGTGATGAGCACGTTCATCAGGAATTCAGGTTAAGGGAAAATCCTCAATCTTTGTTCTTTGTGGAGGTGAAGGAGGGTGGGGATAGGAAGTGAGAGCAGTCACAACTCGAACTGACCAGCAGCCTCTCTGCCTCTCTCCCTACCTCTCTCTCTCCACCCACCAAAGTCGTCTGTATGTCATTTTCCATACAACACATCAAAACTTGCAGAGAGTGGATGGGGCCATTCTTTCTCCAAGCATATATTAATAGAGTATCGTCCAATTGCTATTTAGCCTCACGTGCTTGGGACCTCAGTACACCAACTTGAGCTTCAGCCCATTACAAATGTAAAAGGTAAAGAACTGGATTTAAGAATGTATTATTTGCTTAAAAAGATGTAATATTCATTTTAAAGGAAAATATACCAGATAAACAGGTAAGTTTTTAAAACATTCTAGCTACAATTTTTCACATCCATTATACAGAATCCAGATCAAAAGAAGAGTTCATTTTCTAAGGGTACATTTACATAATCCTCTAGAAATTAATTTTCAAATACCAGTATTTCTAAGAAAATATTTTCCTTTAAATTCCAAAATGAGAAAAATCAGAATAAAAATAATGGCATGAATGTGTTTGAAACATGAGAAAAAAAATGCCAAATAACATGAATTCAGTCGATCATCTTAGAATTGTGTTATGTTGCTGCCCATCCAGCCCTAGCAGCCAGGCCTTTGAGCTGCCAGACCTTGGTGGGGGAAGGGCTGGAGCACAAGCTGACAGGTGTAGTGTTCTTTTTCTAAAATATAATTGTTCTCTGGTGTGAACTCTAATGAATGAACCAATTACTTAAGCATTGTTTGTATCAACTCTAGTGACTTAACACCTTGTAAGGATTCTAACAGAAGGAAAAACAGGTCAGGTGGGAGATGGGAGCAAACAAAATATTCATCTGAGGATAAGGATATATCTTTCACCAAATCAATAGCATTTTCTCCCGAGAACTTTGGTCTTTTTTTTCATGGCACTATCAGGTATGAAATCACCCACACAGTTTCCTCATTGCCTTGAAATCTCCAAGGACATCCCATTCCTAGAGACAGAACCGAAGGGTGGTGAGCAATCATCCTGAGTTCTCACAGCCATTGAACAGGGGACAAAATACAGCTAAAGTTGGACACATGGTACTATAATGGGCTGAGTTGATGCACTGAGCTCAGAGCACTTAAGGCTAATTGCCAATTGGACAATACTCTATTAGCATATGCTTGGAGAAAGAATGGCCCTGCCCACTATTCTGTGCAGGTTTGAGCTGTTAGGTGTATAGAGAGATTGAGGCAGGAGTTAGAGGATGGAGTGAGAAAGCCAGACTCACTCCTGTGGGATTCCTATAGCTATTCCTGTTAGGATTCCTCTCACTTCTTATCACCATTCTGTTCATGTCCAAAAAGAATAAAAATCAAGGACTTTTGCTGATCCTGACTCTGGCTGATTCTAGAGTATTCAGGGTACTAATGTGATCACACTGTACCTTGGCCCCAACATAATAATAATGTCATTTTGTTCCAATTTGGGAATGGACAACAACCAACCAGATTTGAATGAGTCTATCAGAAAGATAAATAAAAGGGGAAATGTGGAATCGAACCAATTTCTAGAGAAACTAGGGTTTAAAAAAAACTTTTGGAATCTTCTAAATAGTACTGCAAAAGAAAGTACATGTTCTGTACTATATGAAACTTGCATAAAACTGACCAGATACTAGGACATAGGGATATTGCAAAGAAATGTAAGAAGACCAAAGTACCTATTACATACTTTATAGATCATCATATATTCAGAATAGAAGTTATTTCAAGGATGAAAAACAACAGATAAAGATCTAAAAGAAAACTTAGCAATGAAATTTTAAATTATGAGTGGATCAAAAAACAAAATCAGAAAAATAATTAACAATGATGAAAAACCAAGTGTTCCTGATAAAACAACATAGCAAAATTTTGCGGATGCAGTTAAATCAGTCCTCAGGGGAGAACTAATATGCTTACAATAATACATTAACAAAATATAAAAAGAGAACAATGAACTGAATATGCACTTTTAAAATTAGAAAATGAACAAATATATCTAAAATAAGCACAAAAAAGAATTATAAAAATAGAGGGAAAATAGAGAAATTGGAAATCCTTTCCAGAAATTGAAAAATGAGACTAAAATCTGGTTTTTGAAAAGAATAACACAATTGATAAAAGTTTAGCTAATCGGATTAAAACTAAGAACAGAAAATTTAATAAAATAGGAAATGAGGTAAAATCAACAGAAAAAAAGGATAATTAGAACAAATTATACACAGACCTATCCTAGTAAACTTGAAAACAGAAGACAAATAGAAGAATACCTTCAAAAATATAAAAAAGAGAATGAAGGTTCTGGGAGGAATTCACTAATGGAAGACGGGGATTATGAGGGCATAAGGATATTTAAAAGTGAGAAGGCAGCTGAAGCTGATGACAAAGTCATCAGAGTGTCAGAAGCAGTTCAATTCAGTAGTCTCTCATTTTTCAACTATACCTTCTTAAATTTTCAAGATGTCCTTTTGGTATTTAATCTTGGTGCATTTATTTTGGTCTTGCTAATTTTATCACTATAAATTTTTTAGGAGGTGATTTTTTTTAATTGAAGCTTTTTATTTTCAAAACATATGCAATATGGATATTTTTCATTGTTGAAAAATGGATAATTTTTCATTGTTGACTCTTGCAAAACTTTGGGTTCTAATTCCCTCCTTGCCCCCCCCCTCCACTCTCTCCCCTAGATAGGAAGTAATCCAATATATGTATAATTGTATTTTAAGTTCACCAATCCCATCTTTTTTCCATTTTCTTAATGCATGTTTCCAAGGTGACATTTTTTCTGTAAGGAATGATTTAATTTCATCTGGGAAATTCAGTTAAGATGTATGATTGTTATCTTATACATAGTTATTGTTTCTATGCTCTTAGTTATCATTCAGGGTGTTAATATTCAATTTCTATTTAGGTTCATGTTTTTTGTATGTGTTATCTTCCATGTTTTACCACATTACAGTCTATAAAGAATGTGATTGTGGTTCTTCTAATATTTATTGATATTATTCTGTGCTATAGCATACCAAGTAAAATCTTATAGCACCAGTGTCATATACTACAGACATATGTCTCTTTTCCCATGGAAATGTTCTTTTTAAAATATATTTTTGACTCCAATTACATGTAAAAACAATATTTTTGAATATTAAAAACAATTCAAGTTTCAAATTGATCTCTCCTTTCTTCTCTCCCTTCCTCACCTTCAGATGATTAATAATTAATAATACAAGTTATTATGAGTGCAATTATGGAAAATATTTCCATAGTAGTAATTTTTTGTAAGAAGACTCAAAGAAAAAGAAAGGAAGGAAGGAAGGGAAGGCGAGAGAAAGGGAGGGAGGGAAGGAAGGAAGTAAAAAATAGTATGCTTCAGTCTGTATTCAGAAAACATTAACTCTTTTTCTGGAGGTGTATAACATTTTCCATCATTAATCCTTTGGGATTGTCCTGGATCATTGTGTTGCTGAGAATAGTTAAGTCATCCATAGTTTTCATTGTACAATATTGTTTTTACTGTATACAATGTTTTCCTAATTATGGTCACTTTCTATTAGGTCAGATTAATCTTTCTAGATCTTTTTGAAATATCACTCATCATTTCTTATAGCCCAATAATATCCCAATACCATAATATGCCACAATTTGTTCAGGAATTCTCCAATTGATGGGCATACTCTCAACTTCTGATTCTTTTCCATGACAAAAAGAGCTGTTGCAGATATTTCTGTACATTTAGATCCTTTTCCTTTTCTGTCTTATTGAGATTCAGACTTAGAAATGG
This sequence comes from Dasyurus viverrinus, assembly GCA_020854095.1. Lineage (NCBI taxonomy): Eukaryota > Metazoa > Chordata > Mammalia > Dasyuromorphia > Dasyuridae > Dasyurus > Dasyurus viverrinus. The sequence goes on along the minus strand of CM036999.1, from coordinate 625,095,994 downwards.
TTTTACTCCATCAAAGGGTATGCACACTTTTACAACCCTTTGCACAACGTTCCATGGAAATGTACTTGAGTAGGACCATTATCCTTTTCCCATAGAGACAGCTAGTTGATATAGGAGATAGTCTACTGGGAAATCAGGAAGTCCTGAACTCAAATATGCCCTCAAATATACTTAGTAGCTGTGCTACCCTTAGAAAGTCTCTGCTTATCTGAGTTTCCTCAAGTGTAAAATGGGATAATAATAGCACCTACCTTTCAGGGTTGTTGTGAGAATAAAGTGAGATAATATCAGTAAAGCACTTGGTATAGTTGCAAGCAAGTTTAGTGGGTGCTTAATAAGTGCTTGTTTTCTTCCCACTTGGAGCTCCTTTCATTCTGTCACCCAAATCTCTCTCCTCCAGAGAAATCATCAGGTAATAAATCATGCTGTAAGAGTCAGAGACAGAAGGAAGAATAATTTTAGCTCATGAATCCTTTTTCAGGCATACAGAGACAGTTATTTCTTAAGCTCAAAACCACAGAAGAGATTTTTATCTTAATGAGGCACATAGTCAAGTAACAACCAAGAACTTCCCAAGATTTATCAAACTGGATGCTTACTATTTCTAATGATTCACTTTGTTAGAAGGAGCATGAGAAAGCTTACCAAAAATTATGAGGTAAGAAAGTGAAGGGCATTGGAACATGGGTTTTCTTTTTATTACTGTTGCCCAATGAAAAGCAAGTTATACAGAAGAGGAAAATGGAATTGGAAAATGAATAGCTTATAAACAGTTAAAGAAATGATGATTTGATGGAATTGTTTCAAATGGAGGAGTCTCTTTTGGTGTTCTATTCATGCTATCACCCCTCTGGCTGATTAGTCTATAGGGCTCTGTGGTTCCTCATTTCTTCTGGACACACAACTTGAGATGTATACCTAAGGAACTTAATATTTTCAGTCACAAGGGCTCATGGAAAATTATGTCAAAATTTAAATGTCCAGAGAAGTTCATCAGTATTGTTCCTCAATATGGCATGCTTTCCATTCTGGACAATGGACAATGCTCTCTAGCTTTCCCAGTCACCAGTGGAGCCAAACAAGGCTGCTCCAGGCTTTTCAGCCTGACATTTTCAAACCCCTCCAAGGAGCACAAACAGAGCATCCAAGTCACCTACCACACTGATGGTAAATTCTTCTACTTGAAAAGGCTACAAGTCAAAACTAAAGGGAGTATTGGTGCCTGATTTTTTGTTTGCAGATGATTGTGCTCTCAGTGCAGCCTCTCAACCTGAAATGCAACAAAGGATCGATCAATTCTCTGCTATTCCTGCTGATTTTGGCCCAAAAATTATCACCAAGAAAACCCAGGTCCTCCATCAGCCAGCACCACACTAGCCATCTGTAGAACCTTGGTTACAGCAAATGGAGAAGTTCTGAATGGTGTGGATGAATTCACTTATGTTGGCAGTATACTTTCTAGGGAGGTCACAATGATAATGAGGTTGACACATGGATTGCCAGAGATAGGTTGTGAGGCTCCAAAGGAAAATGGGGGACAGGAGAAGTATTAGACTGACTACTAAACAGAAACTATAAAGCCTTTGTCCTAACCTCATGGTTGTATGCCTGGGAAACCTGGACAGTCAACCAGTGCCACTCTGGGAAATTGAATATAAATTTTCTTTGAAAGATTTTGAAGGCCTCCTGGCAGAAAAAAGTACCAAACACTAAGGTTCTTTCTTGAACTAAATTGTCATACACTCACATTCTATTGCAGAGAGCAGAAGTCCAATGGGCTGATCACATTGTTTGGATGCCAAATGTTTGCTTGCCAGAAAGACTCACACAGGGCAAGTCATCTGGCCACAAGGTGGTCAGAAAAAGCAGTACAGAGACATGCTCAAGGTCTCTCTGAAGAACTTTAGAATTTATTGTATGACATGGGAGACACTAGCACAGGATCACCTACCATGGCGTACGTACCCTTCTTAGGGAGAGTGCTCTGCTCTTAGAGCAAAGCAGAAGTGAATTAGCTCAGAAGAAATCTGAGATAAGCAAAGTTAGAGAAGCTACTCCAAATCTTCATGGCACCCATTTGTATCCGACCCATGGTAGAGCCTTCTGAGCTCATGTTGGTATGATCAGCTGCAAATGGATACGTGAACTTCCCTCTAACATAGTGATGTTATTTTGATCCTCTTTGAAAACTAAAGACAATAACCAATCTCAAATACATTGTCTCAGAGGAGACACTCATGACTATTCTAGTTCCCAAGCGTCATAGGCTATGGGGTGGGATGGGGGAAATGTTCTATATTCTTCAGAAGGGGTTTACTAACCTTCTCCTACTCCTCTCACAAGTACAAGAACTGAGATCCTTGTCTTGAGTTCTCAAGGATCCCTGTCTTTTTTAACTATTCTCCTAGGTTAAGGGAGACTTCTTCCTGGAATCCCATCTGGCTTTCTTTTCCTGGCACTTCTGCCTTCAGGCTCTCCAGATTCTCCTTAAAACAGTAAATGCAATTGGAAATACCTGTGGTTATTTTTAAACATGCTGTACAGTATATCTCTGAGGGTCTTGAAAATATCATGGAATCCCATATCTGGGATGTGAAAATTTGTGCCACTCTAATATTAGAATACTGTTAAGTGTTAAGTCATTAGAATTGATAGATACAATAATTATCTAATTTAGCATGGTTCAGTATGATTGATATGATCTTACAAGGAGATGTTATGGGCCAGAATTTGAAGTGGAACTGATAGAAACAATGCTGGTATTCACACCTTTAGAGAGCTAATATACGCAAGAAGCTCTTAGGGCCAAAGAGCACTCTGGGAGATTGAGAGCCAGAAGCCCTCTCTCCGAGGCAAGACAGATTCATTCCAACTTTCACCTTGGTACTGGCTGGAGACATTTGGAGTTGAGCTAGAGGCAAAAGACTAACAACGGGCACTCTTGGAACCAAGGAAAGCTGAGGCCTCTAAGAAAGCTAAACCTGCTCCTAGAGAACCATCACATATTATACAAAAGAAGAGAACACCACACTCTAAGTCCCAAATACATTGTAAGAGGAGACCCATCCAGAGACTGGATAATTTGGTGTCCATTTAGCAATCAGTTCCAGTTCCCCCTCTTTAAACAAATGTGGCTCAAAGTCCTATGGGAGCAGTGGGGGTGATTTCATCTTTTGAAACTACTTTCTGCTGAGAACAGGTATAGATTTGAGTCACTTGCAGGGTGCCATCTTTTTATGGAGGGGTGACAAGTTATAAATCCATCTGGTCCTGGTTCTTTTTTCTTAGGAACTCATTTATGTCTTGTTCAATTTCTTTTATTCTAATATACCTCTATTTAGACATTGTATTTCCTCTTCTAATCTAGGTAATTTACAGGTTTGTAAATATTCTTCCATTTCACTTAAATTATTAAATTTATTGACATAAAGTTAGGCAAAATATTCCTTATGATTGCTTTGATTTCATCATAGTGATATATGCACCCTTTTCATTTTGGATTCTAGTGATTTGGTTTTCTTCTCTATAGTTATTAAATCAAATTAAACAATGATTGATTTATTTCATTTTTTAAATAATTACACTTTGTGAAGCTTCCCTCCATCTTATTGTTACTCACTCTTGTCCTCTGCCTTTCTTTTTATCCTATCTCTGTTACCTTTCCCCCTTGTTCCCCTAGGAGTTCTTCCCTTATTTTCTCCCCCACCCTTTCTAAAAGTCCTGCTGCTATCCTTTCCCCAGTTTTCTACCTCTCTAGAAGCTCAGAACACACCTTTAGATTTCCAAGCTGTTTCCTCTTCACTTCTGAGGAGAGGGAGGTTCCAACATTCAAAACATATCCCACCTGCAGGCTCTGTGTCAGTTCCTTCTTCAACACCCAAATTTATGAGGCGATTGCTCCATTTTACCCTTTCCTGGCCAGCTTTGTTTTTTTTAGAATCACTCCATCATACACAACTCAGCTCTCACCTTTCTTCCATACTTCTCTGTAATAATGATAGCTTGAAGAAATTTGACAGCATGTCCATGTATAGGCAAACTTACCTAGAAGATAGGGGTCAGTATAAATCACAATATTCACACTGGAAAGAAACGTTATATAAAATGTATTTGCAGAAAGGGTGGATCTCATATTTTGTGTAGAAATCTTGTTGCAGATGAAACATATGAATATAATGAATGAGGGAAACCCTCTTCCTATAGCATAGATCTCATTAGACATTGCAATTTTATTCTGTGTATATAGGTCAGAAAATAGATTTGAGTTTTTCTCTGAAATCCCAAGATTGGTGTCCAAAGAAGAGTCTTTATAATAGAAAAAACCATTTGTTTTAATCTCCTTTCTCAATAAAAATGATTAAGGGATTTTTCAATCTAACTTTAAATTGTTTTTATTACTTAATCTTCCTCTTCTCTTGTTTATTCCTAAATTCTTTGGCTTTTCATCTATGTGATCAGTCATATGTTCCATGTTGTAATTTTCTTTTAAAATATCTGTAAATGTGGCTTGGGTCTCTATTTTGACCTTATTTTGCTAAATTGTATCAGGTGGGTTCACGGGGAAGTGAGGCTTTTTCAGAAAAATGACCCCCCCCCAGAGGGAGTGCCATAGTTTAGGGCTACAGTTCCAGAAAAACTCTCCCCCTTACCCCCTTGCTTAGTCTTGCAAAAATCACTTTGCCACATCAGCAAGCTTTGTAATGTATAGTTACTGTTCTTAAGTGGAATGAGTTCCTATGACATATTGTGAGCTCTGATAGAAAGTGCAGGAGAGCTGGAGTCCACTGTGTGGTAAAGTTGCTCAGTCCACAGTGTAAAAAATCCTGTTCCATCACCTGTACTTTGCCTCCCTTCCCTAGACTGCACTATTTGAGGTGGATACCCCATTCCTGCAGAAATGAAATCAACTGCTTTCTGCTCTGACTCTGAGAAAAGTGTAGTTGAACTATTTGGGGTTGGTGGTCATTGTCCCATACAGTGTTCATATAAATTATAATCTTCTATTTGACAAATGTAAAAAGCAAAGAATTGGGGTTAAGAATTTGTTATTTGATTTAAAAGATTTAGTATTCATTTTAAAGGAAAATATACCAGTTAAACAGGTAAGTTTTTAAGCATTCTAGCTACAATTTTTCACATTAATTTTACAGAGTCCAGATCCAAAGCAGTGTTCATTTTCTAAGGAAACATTTACATAATGCTCTAGAAATTATTTTTCAAATGCCGGTATTTCTAAGAAAATATTTTCCCCTAAATTCCAAAATGAGAAAAATCAGAATCAAAATAATGGCATGAATAATGTTTTTGAAACATGAGAGAAAATTGCCAAATAACATGAATTCATTTGATTATCTTAGAATAATCTCATGTTGCTGCCTATCCAGCCCTAGCAGACAGGCACCCTGTGAGCTTCTAGACCTTCGTGGGGGAAGGGCTGGAGGACAAGCTGACAGCAAACACATGTCAGGTGGGAGAAAAGAGCAAACAAAATGTATTCATCTGAGGATAAGGGTTTTTATATCGTTCACAGAAGCAATAGTGTGTTCTCCTGAGAACATTGGTCTTTTCTCATGGGACTATTAGCTATAAAATCACCCAAACAGTTTCCTCCTTGCCTTGCAATCTCCAAGGACATCCTTTTCCTTGTTTTTGTACTGTAAGCACCTTAGGGTATACTTCATATCCTAAATATTGAAAAGGAACATGACTTTGAATTTTTTCTGGAGCTATGTACAATTTACAGTTTCTTAGTGTTTCTATGATCTTTTGTAGACATGCTTCTAAAATTTGTTCCTCAGGTGCACACCCCAATATATCATCCATGTAATGTAATAACATTACTTTTGGAAATGTTTTTCTTACTGGAGTAAGAGCAGCAGCAACATACATTTGACACATAGTAGGACTGTTTTTCATTTCCTGTGGCAAAACTGTCCATTCATATGTTTTATAAGGCTCAGCTAAATTAACGCTGGGCACTGAAAAGGCAAATCTTTTCATATCCTCCTTATCTAGAGGGATAGAATAGAATCAATCCTTAATGTCTATAACCCAAAGAGACCATTCTCTAGGCAACTGAGTAGAAGATGGAAGTCTAGGCTGAAGAATTCCTATAGTTTCCATCTGTTCAATTACCTTTCTTAAATCAGTCAACATCCTCCATTTTCCAGATTTCTTTATTACAAAAAATCCTGGGGAATTCCAAGAATTTAAAGAAGGTTGTAAGTGTCCTTGATCAAATTGCTCCTGTACTATATCCAATAAAGCCTGAATTTTATCTTTGGCTAAGGGCCACTGTTCTATCCACACCGGTTTATCAGTTTTCCATTGGATAGGAACAGGTGAAAGTGTTGGCAGGCCTTCAACAGCAGCCCTGCCTCAAAAAAACAAAGTACTCATTTGTAATCTTAATTGTTGTAAAATGTCTCTTCTTCACAGATTGATAGGGATTTTTTTCAACTATCTGTTTCGACTTCAAAATCGATCCCAAAGGGGTAGCACTAACTTCAGCTGCTATTGATCCTCCTACACCAGACATGTAGGTATCTGTTTTAATCTTTGGCCAGTGACTGGGCCAATTGGCACCTCTAATGACTGTACGATCTGCAACAGCATCTACCAATCCTTCTTATGATATGCCATTTATCTAGATAGTGAGCATAGTCAATCAGCTGTAACAGCTGCAGTCCAGAACATTCCTAGATTCTGTTGCTTGGAGTCAGAATCTGGGTGACTATCACCAGGTTGTTTATTAAGAGTCTATATCAGTAAACCTGATGCTACTACTTTTCCTAGATGATAAGTCACACATTACCTATATTAGTGAGTGGGATATTATCTACACATTCCCCAGTTTCCCATATCAGTGTATAGATGAACACTATTTTGTAAGTACTCTCAGGAGGTGAAATGGTCAAGCCTATCGTGCCTGGAGGCAAGGGGTCCATAGGCTGGAGAGGAACAGATTTCATCTCTCTAGGGTGTATCTCAGTTGTCCCAGATGCATACAACTCTATTCTCCCCAACTGTAATCCTTTTCTCCCATCAGATTGCTTCCTGGCTGATTTCCCATGTCTGTGTATTGAACTTCTAAATGTTCTCTGGGTGTAGCATAGGCTGCCATCATCCCCCAAGTATTTTTTGTCTTGGGCCCCTCATCTTGTTTCCTTGAATCAGTCTACATTCTGATGCCCAATGGAAGCCTCTGTTACATTTTGGACATGGGGTATTGGGTCCTGTTCTCCCACCCTGTTTTCTCACTTTGTCTCTATGCTTTTAAGTGCCCTACTTTACCACATTGAAGGCATTGGTGAGTATCTCTGGAAGTCCCTTGCCAGAAGGGACCCTGTCTTGCCATGTTTTGATCTTGGGAAGTCTGCATCATAGTCTGGCTATAAAAGGTATTTGTGCCCACTGTGGCACAGCATCTTATGATATCCTCTAAAGGAGCATCCTTGCATATTCTTCTACAAAGCTCATTAAAATTTTCTTTAGCAAATTGTCTTATCATACTCTCTGTTACTACATTTTCACCATTAGTTCATATGACTGCTGTCTGCAAATGTCCCACAAAATCAGCAAAGGGTTCATTTGGCACTTGTGCTATTTCTGTGAAGGCCTCTCCCTTCTCGTTTTTACTGGGGATAAAAGCCCATGCTTTGGTACCAGCAGCAGCAATTTGCTAAAATGCTACTATGGGGTAATTAATCTGTACTGAGATGTCTGTATAAGAACTTACACCTGTTAGTTGGTAATAGGTGATTGGAAGATCAACTCCACTTTGACTATTTCATTGGGCTTGTATAGTGTAGTTCACTATATTCAGAAAGCCACAACAAGTTTTTTCCAGGTTCTAAGCATGTCCTTGCTACAGATTTCCAGTCCCTAGGAGTTAAGACTTCATAAGCCAAATTATGTAGCCCCATAAAAAGTGCAAAACTTTTTCAGGTCTTTGAGGATTTCTATATCAAAAGGAGTATGTTCTACTTTCTTGACCTGAAGAGTTAAACTCTTGAATCACAGGATACATTCCTATTTTCAAATCAGTTATATCCTGCCCTTCTTCTGTGGCTTCAAGTAATATTCCTTAGGATGGCTTTGATTTCATCATACTGATATATGCACCCTTTTCATTTTTGATTCTAGTGATTTGGTTGTCTTCTCTAAATTTTTAAAATCAAATTATATAATGATTGATTTATTTCTTTTTTTTAATAATTACACTTTGTGAAGTTTGCTCCATCTTATTATTACTCACTGTTGTCCTTCTCAGCCTTTCTTTTTATCCTATGTCTGTTACCCTATCTCTCCCCCTTGCTCCCCTAGGAGTTCCTCCCTTATCTTCTCCCCCACCCTTTATAAAAGTCCTGCTGCTATCCTTTCCCCAGTTTTCTACCTCCCTAGAAGCTCAGAACACACTTTTAGGTTTCCAGTGTGTTTCCTCTTCAATTCTGAGGAGAGGGAGGTTCCAACATTTAAAACATATCCCACCTGCAGGCTCTGTGTCAGTTCCTTCTTCAACACCCAAATTTATTGGGAGATTGCTCCATTTTACCCTTTTCTGACCAGCTTTGCTTTTTTTAGAATCACTCCATCATACACAACTCAGTTTTCACCTTTCTTTCAAACTTCTCTGTAATGACGACAACTTGAAGAATTTTGATAGTATGTCCATATATAAGCAAATTTAGTGTATTTGAAGTTATTTTCTTCTTCCAAGTTTACTGTGTCCCCAACATAACATTTGTGGTGCTATTACTTATTGTCTACTTATTCTTCCAGGCTCATTTCTGACCTACAACTTGACTCTCCCATATTTGGAGGAAATGTCCAGGATATTCTTGTTGTTCTTTCTAGGGATAATGAGTTTTGAAATTTCCCAGGATATCAAAACAAAATAAAAAAGAAAAAAGAAAGAAAAAACCTGTTATTAGGGTCCTTCAGTCTTTTATTGCTCTGTAGATGGCCTCATTCATTCTTCTCTTCCCTATAAGTTGAACCCCAAAATCTGACTTCCATTTGTACTTCATTGCACTTCATGCATGTGGAGTTTCAGAAGAAAACTGTTGGATTCAGTTTCTTGAAGTCAGCTAGAAAACTATATTTGTGCAGACTGAGAAAACTTCAGGGTCCTTTTTTTGTAGGAAATTGGTCTAGTTTCCTGCCACAGACAGGCATTAGGCTGGGCTGGATGCTGAATCTGAAACCTCACTCTGCTCCTGGGACGAGAACCCCAAAATTGCTGCTTGTGTTGAATGCATTTCTTGCTGAATACCCAGTTTAGGTTCCAGTATCTTCTCCTCTCCCTGGAAAGCCTGGAAAGTCCCCACTTTGACCCTGCCTCATTTCTGGATGTTGCTGGAAAGCCCAACCTCAGAATCTTGGGAGACCACTCTGAGCCACTCTGACCCTACCGGGAACATTTCACTCTTCCTTATACTATTGTGGACATTTTTTCCTTGAAACAAATTTAGAAGCTTTGGGGAAATGGGGTTGCCATGCTTGACCTTTGCCTTGTGTATCATAGAGACTAGATTTGTTCGAAGTTTTCAGACCAGATTTGTTGCTTAATCAGGATGTGCTGGTCACACTGATCCCAGAGCCCTTTGGGGGGCAGGGAGGGTGATCCAGACAATGAGACAAGGAGTTTTGTGAGATCTACCTTTTCAGCAACCTTTGTGCTGTATTTGGAAACTGCTTCAAGCTGAGCACTAAGCTGTTGGTATCTAGTTCCTGGTTTTGAACTCTATTAATGTAAAACTTCCTAAAGGTTTGGTTTTTTTTTTCTATTTCATCTTGATGAGGTTTAGATTTGGGGATTCAAATGCAATTAGGGTATCTGGTGGTCACGGAGTTAAATGAGGTCTAGTGGTGGCGCAAGGGTAGAGAATTTTGGGGAACTCCCTTCTGGCGGCACAAGAGTCTCCTGTAAAGGAATTTACAGACCTGAAAACCTAGATTGATAAAAGAGGTTTATTATGGGGATAGGAAGTAAGGAAATAGGTGAGGGTAAAGAGAAGAGGGCACTGGAAACAGTATTCCGTGGGCAGAAGCTCCTGTAGGTGCCAAGCATAGGGCTGGCATGTTTGAAACCTGTGCAAAGAGAGGGTTTTAGTTTGGCTCTTTTATGATAGGAGGCTTTGTCTACAAGCTGAAGTGGGTCTGTGGGTGGAATCCTAGGTTGGCTCCTCAATGGATTTCAGCTAAGGTTAGAATTTGAATTGAATTCAGTGGGTTTCAGGGCTGAGCCCACCCCACCCAGATAACAAAGATGCAACTGACTGGACTTGGGGTAGAGTCTCCTCACTGAGGCAGAGTTGAAGGAGATTTTCTCCTTCAAGGATTTTCAGAGTTCCGGGGTCCCTTCTTCAAGCTCTTGCCTCTACCAGATCAAAATATTAGTTAAATTTCTAAATCTGCAATCACATCACACTCTCAGGATCATTTTTTCGATTAACATTTTTTTATACTGTGGTTTTTCCAAATCCCAATATAAGATTAGCAACATACAAATAATATAAATAAGGTTTTCATTTTAAAACATGAGGAAAAACTGCCAATGAAACAACATCAATGCAGTTCTGAATTCTCTTCCTTAGAAAAATCATTTCATCCTTCTGACCATTTGACCCTGTGGATTTACTGCCTTCAGAGTAGATGGAGTCATTCTGATCCAGTTATGCTGAATGTTTATTCCTACAGCTCCTGATCATATGACCTCAATGTGAAATTTGTAGTGATTTCCCTGTAGAGGCTCAAACATCCGAATGGTTATAATGGGACAACAAGGCTTTGTTTAAGTGAACCCTCATGCTAATCTAGATTAGGAGAAAATCCAATGAAATCTGGATTAACCCTTGAAGGTAAGTAAAATCCCCCATGTTCCCACAGTCAAGTTGCAGTCAGGACCTCAAATATGGGACCCACTACTTTCTGTTTGGCTGCTGCCCAGGATTTATCCTGCCTCCCTTTCAGCTCTCGAGAGGAGGAGTGAGCGCCAAAACTGTGAATGCCAGTGGGAAAAGGAGGCAGCCTGGGGGGTGGAGGGGATCTCAGAGCGGAACAGCCTGGTGGGTGGTGATCCATGTGGAACATGAGCTCTTGGAGTGGAGTTTGGAAGCCTGGGAGGAGTCCAGGGCGGACTTTGGGCCTCTCCAGTGGTCAAGACATTTCACGTGATGGGGGGGCGGGGTTTGGGGCGGGGAAGCAGCTCAGGGCCTGAGATCCTGCTCTTGGGCTTCATAGAAGGAGACAGCTCGTTTTTGCAAGTTTCAGGGGCTGAGATGAGAACTCTTGGGCCCAGCAGAAATCTCCTCCAGTGAGCTGGCTGGAAACTGGGGCTTCTGGACTTGAGATCTCTCTGCCTTCTGCAAGGCAGCTCTGGAGGTGCAGGCCCCAGGTAGGTCCGTCCACCTCCCGGCATGTCTACCCCCTACCTCCTTGCCCTCCTCTGAGCTTTTCCTACTTGTCTTTGTCTTTATTAATGGGCGATCATACCAGACTCGGTTATCGGACAAGCCGTCTATTCCCAGCCCCCCCACCCTCCTTTTGCCATCCCTTCTTTTCCCACCCCAGTACTTCCCAAACGGGAAGTTACTATCGGAGGTTACTGTCCCCGGATTTATCACCGATTCACATTTTCCCATTTTCAGACCTTCCCATCAGGACCCAGGAGTCCCGCTTTGTTCCTGGATCCCGGTTAGAAACGTGGAGCTTCTGCCTTCCCACTTAGGCCCCTGATGGATTCAAGGATTCTGCCTGCCCTGAGACCCACTCTGGACGCGGGCCCCCCAAACTCCTGCCTGGCTCTGCCTCTCTCCCCGCCCACCTCCCAGGCTCTCGGGCTGCTGCCCGATCACACCCCAGGCCATGGCTCCCTGTGTCCAGGCTCCCTTTAGGGTCAGCAATCCTAAACTCTACCAAAGGGTCCCAGACAATCCCCAGCTCTTAGGAAGACCTGAGGGCACAGTCATGCTGCTTTCCCAGGATCCGTGTCCCCCCGAAGCCTTCTGCCCCTGCAGTGTCTCTGACCCCCTTACCCTGAGCTGTGTCAGAATTTCTGTCTCCCAGCTCTTACCTGGGCTCTCCTTTCCTCCTGCTTCCTGCCCCCTCTCTTAAAGCCCTGAAACTTCACCTCATCCGCTCCCTCCCTCCCCCCCGTTAGATCTCAGGCTTCCCCTGGTGCCTCCATCCGGAGCCGTCCTTCCATCCCCAAGGTTTATCACATATTCACAAAGCTTCTACTTCCTTCCCGATGCATACATTGTTTCTCCTGAATTCGGAGAGGAAGGTTACAATGTTACCAGCTTCTCCACCCGCCCTTCCCCTCATCTAGAGTTAGACTGATAACATTTTCTCATACAGAAGTAAATAATGAGGGCCTTGGAATTGGTCTTTGATGTTTTCCTTTTTTCTGGATCTTTTATATTAAATTTTCCATTAAGTCCTGCTCTTTTTGTTACAAATACATGAAAGTTTTTCATTTTATCAAATATCTATTTTCCTCCTCATTCCATGTTCTATTCCAGATTTCTGGATAAATTATTCAGGCTGCAAGTCCAGGTCTTTGGATCTTTGAAATTTAATGTAATAAAAGATATGGTCTTTTAGAGTTGAAGCTACAGAGATTTGTGAATCCTGACTCTTTCTGCAGTATTGAAGTCTGTCTTCTTTTCTGGTTGGTTTGCAGTATTTTCTCTTTAATCTGGGAATTGGGAAATTTTGCTAGGATATTCCTGTAAAGTTTCCTCAGGTGATCTCTTCAGTTAGTGAACAGCAGATTTTTTCTTTCCCCCTTTTACTGCTTGTTCTAGAACTTCAGAGCAATTTTCTTTCATAATTTCTTGAAATATTGTATCCAGATTCTTTTTATAATTGTAGCTTTTAGGAAGTCTCAGAATTGTTATATTGTCTCTCCTTGATCTGTTCTCCAGTTTTTCTAATGAGATGTTTCAGATTCTCTTCTATTTTTCCTTTTCTTTTTAAATTTTATTAAACCTTTTTATTATGAAACATGCATGGGTTATGGGTACCCTTGGGTACTCATTTTTCAGCATTGACCCTTGCAAAAATTTCTGTTCCAAGTTTTTCCCTTCTTCCTCTCACTTCCCCCCTAGAAGGCAGGTAGTCCAATACATGTTAAATATGTTAAAATATATATGAAATCCAATATCTACATATACCTATTTTTATAGTTATCTTGATGCACACACAAAAAAATTAAGTATAGAAGGAAAGAAAGAAAAAAAAAACCTGAGAACGAAAACAAAATGCAAGGAACGATCAACAGAAAGAGTGAAGATGGTTTTTTTTTTTTGCTTAGGCAATTGGGGTTGTGACTTATCCAGGGTCACAGAGCTATGAAGTGTTAAGTATCTGAGACCAGATTTGAACTCAGGTCCTCCTGACTTCAGGGCTGGTGCACTTTCCACTGTGCCACCTATCTGTGCCCCCCAATTTTTTTGAAAGTGTTAAAAATTGTCTTTACATGTAATTGGGGAAAAAGTAATATTCAATATAAAAAATTGAGGTCAATCAACCTCAAGCCCTTCTGTTCCAAACTGTCTTTTGGACATCTTAAACTAGTTGTCTGATCATAGATGTCTTACAATGAACATATAAGACAATTATTTTAATGTTGGCTTCTCTCCAAGATCCTTCTGATTGATTTTGCTATGAAAGGTCTTTTGAGTTTTATGAAAGGAAAGTGGGACTTTCTTTTGCTTCTAATTGTGTCTCCTATTTTAGGAGACACAATTCTTTAGGTCAAAACTCAATCCAGATTTTTTTTTACTGGCAGTATTTTTTATTTTTGTAAATACAGGCAAAGATAGTTTTCAACATTCACCATTGCCAAACCTTGTGATCCAAAGTTTTGTCCCTCTAAATCACAGCATTAATAGCTAACCTTCATATAGTATCATTTATTATCCAAGTGGTACACAAATAATATTTCTTCTTTACAACAACCATGGCAAGTAGGAGATACTATTAGTGTCTTAAATGTATAGAAAAGTAACAGAAGGAAACAGAGGTACAGTTGTGATGACCGCACTAGCACCCAGGATACGCCAGAATCAGCGGGAGCCAGGATAAGCAAAAGTCCTTAGTGTTTATTCTTGGTCTTTAGGGGTAGAAGTGAACAGGATGGAAGCAGAATCTTTGCAACTGCCTTCTTCTTTGTCTACTGCAAAAGTGACTCTGGCTAGTCTTACTCCATCCCCTAGTCCCTCCTACCATCCTCTATATACCCCAATCATTGAGCCAACACAGGATAGTGGGAAGGGCCATTTTCCAAGCATATACCCATAGAGTATTGTCCAATCAATAGTTAGCCTCAAGTGCTTAGCTGTCCTGACCTCAGTTCATCCACTCAAGAGTTTCAGCCCTCTTCATACAGGAACTTGCCCAATGTCACCCAGGTGGAAAATGTCTGAGTGGTTTTCAACTCAAGTCTTCCTGACTCCAGGAATCATGCTCTGTCCATTGTGCCTCCTGAGTGGTGGAAAATAACTTTGCACCATAAGGGAAGCTTCAAATAAGGGAGATAAGTTGATCAGAGATTTTTTTTAGCTAAAGTTCTAGCCAGTCATCTGGGAGTAGAAGGAAGGGAAGTTAGACTGAAGAGTGATGTTTAGGCCACTTCAGTGATCAGTTAGTGCCTGTTGATCCCATTCCCTTTTCCCACTTACTTTTTGTCTGAAGATAAGAAGGGGTAGGGACAATGAGGAAGTATCAAAGGATATCATTGAGAAAATTAGAATTTTCACAATAAAATGTACATGAGGTGATAGACACAGAGGAGGGTAGCACAATGCATTAGAAAATAGACCCCGATATTCTGCAAAAGAAACACATTTGATAAAAGATTCACATGGTCTTCAAATGAAAAGATCAAAGTTCCATAATACCTTTTGGAGGTTGGCCGCTAAACTCGCTCTACTGTATTTCCTCTAACCCAATGCCAATCAGTAGATCTATAAACTAAAAAGTTATATGGCCCATATATACAACATGAAATTTTCCAATGTATTTTTGGGATTTTCAGGGGCCAGAGCTCAGGGAATGCTGACCATAAAGCCTGACCCCCACCCCATCCCCATTCCCCCAAGCTGGCTTGGAGATAACTGGGCAAGGTTGTGTTTAGTCCCCACAGTTTTACTTGCCCTTTTCCTACAGATGAGGCAGAATTTGAATTTCCCTCCAATTCTGAGATAAGAAGAGTGAGCAAATAGAGCTACACCAATCTTGTTAACAATCCCCATAACTGAGATGTTTCAGGAATATCTTTTTGGTTGCAATTTTAAAGTAGCTCAGAAAACAAACTTGAAACAGACATTCACAGAGACACAGACACAGACAAAATGACATGAAAGAGGACTGGCCCATCTTTGTCAAAAGCTACCTTGTAGGACTTCTGCCTTCTCTGGCATCCCAGGTGAGAGACCCCAAAAGTTTGGGGTCCCAGAATGATGTTGTGAGGTATCTCATCAGAATTTACAGACTTGAACCCATCTCCTGGCCAAAGGGGGAAGATTTATTGCAATAGTAACACCATTACAAAGCCAGTTAAAACTCAAAGAGAAGGAGAAGCAAGGAGATAATAGTGATCCACCTTTCAATCATAGATAAGCTCATTCTGTGGCTTAAGGGTAGGGTTAGGGAGTAGTCTCTGGTACTTGGTTCTTACTGACCAGATCAATCAGCAGTGAATTGAGGGTGAATTTGATTATCATAGATCAGATCAGCAATTTTTCTGATGATAAGGTTTTGCTCTTGAAGAGGACCACAGATAAAAGGGAGATGTCTTGATTTGTGTTTGAATGGGATGTAAGGGAGGCAGTGCTCTGCCAAGTCCAGTGGCAAGATAAAAGTCCTGAATCCTTCCTCCAACAAAACATGAGGTGATGGAAGCCTGGGGGAAGGGGAGCTTGTGGGAGGAAAAAATAATGAACAGCCTGGTGGGTAAGTGGCCAGATGAAATAAGAATGCTAGGATGGAGTTTGGAAGCATGGGGGGAGTCTAGGGCTGGAGAAGAACCATTCCAGTGGTCATTTGTACTGGGATGATGGGCAGGGCTGGGGAGAGGAGAGGCAGGCAGCATTCAGAGGTCATCACCCTGGATGATTTGGAGAGTGAGGTCCCATCCTCCAGGTTTTAGGGACTGGACTGCCTGGGGCTCTTGAGCCTCAGAGGCTTTCCTGGAATAGACTAATGAGAAGCAAGAAGGCTTGGAACTGAGATCTCTGGGCATTCTCTTGGATCTGCCATTTTCTACTTACTGCAAACCTTCCCTGCTGGGGCAAGACCCAGGTAGGTCTGAGCCAGGGCTCCTCACAAGTCCTGCTTTCTGCTGGCTGCCCTTGCATAAGGGTTCATACGTCTTATCTGCTCTGATGGCCAGTGGCCTCCCCTTCTGTCTTTACAACTTCCTTCCAGGTCTGATGCTTAATGAATTCTTGGCCCCTACCTCTTTTTCAGGTTCCCAAACACTTCACAAATATCCAGTGTTGCCTCTTTGTCAAGCTTACCATGGGGTCATATTTGCCCAAAGGCAGGATTTCCCATAGTAACCCAGGAGTCCCACTTTCAGCCTCTCCTCCTGGACCCGAGTATCCTAGCTCTGCCTCCAGCTCCTGTTTGGTTAATTGATTGTCATCCTTCAGACATGATTCCTTATGAGGTTCCACAAGCTCTGCCTTTCTGCCCCCAGGAACTCTCCTTAGTTGCAGAAACTGAAGCTGTTTCCTGGGCCAACTTCTCTGAATCTGCACATCTTAGGCTCCTTCCCAGGCATGTGGCTCACTGTTTCACATTCCCTTTCAGGATTTTAAGCCTAAAATCTATCCAAGAGTCTTGGGAACCTTCCCCCATCTTCTGCTTAGATTTCAGGACTCAGCCATCCTGTTTTTCCTGATTCAACTACTCACCTAAATCACTTCTGGACACTTAAATTTCTTCTTTTTTACCCAGGCTTCCCAGTTCCCTGCCCCTTCTCCCACCATAGGTCCTGGGAGCTGAATCCCAGACTAGATTGCCTCACAGAGCCCTTATCTCCTTACTTTATCCCTCAGTCAGTTTATTTTCTGCATAATATGTCTGTTGGGGAGAAGGGATTCTGGGAGAGCCAAGTATCACTGGCAGGGAAATTTCTGACTCGGGGGACATTGAGGTTCTACACACTCTCCTCCCATCTGGGGCCTTAAATCCCTCCTGCTTCTTAGATATGTAGGAAGGTGGGGGAGAGGAAGGGAGTCAGAATGTAGGAGTAAGAGAAGGTGAGCTCATCTTCAAGTTTATGCCATCCCACTACAGTCATCTTATTACCTTTCCTTCTATCTTGTAAACTCCTGACTGTCCCTATGGCCAGTAAGCTGGGCACTTTTCCCTCCCAGACTTGTTCTTTTTGACTGGATAAAAGAGAACATTCTTGCCTTCATTCTTTTCCAGGTTTTAATCTCTCTGTGGGCATTGCCTTCTTCAGACCAAGAGCTTAGCTTAAGGTCAAGGTCTCCACTGCTTCCAAGGTCATCTCCAGTCATCCTGATCTCTATCTGGCCACTGGAGCCAGGGGGCTGTGGGGAAGGAGGTGAGGCTGGCAAGTTTGCACCTCACCACTGTCTTCTCCCCTGACCCAGTTCAATTAAGTAACCTCTCAATCTTGGCTTGGCAGGGACCACTGGACCTCAGTTGTTGATCTGTGCTGGGGCTCTGTTGCTCTTTTACCCAAATGAGACAGATCTTTCTTGCTGTCCTTCTAAATTATCTCTCCCATCTTGACTTCACCATTTTCATTTTTCAACCTGCCTCTTTTTTTCAGCCTCTTTCCCCATTTTTGTTGGGGTCTCTGCTCTAAGGGCAGGGCCAGGTGCTTAGTAACTCCCTAACTCCCCTGTAACCTCACGCTCTGTAATTTCCTGTAGGCTTGCCCCCTGTCCAGGAAAAGAAGGAAACAACATCTGTGCAGCTATAATCATCCCCTCCCAACAGCCTGCAGGGGACCAAGGCCTGGCCCAAGCAGCAAACCTGGAGCCAAAGGGAATGGCCCCAGAGAGCCGCAGACCCCCACCCCAGGTGAGTGTATTCTGCCTAAAGATGTGGGCAACATCAGCCCAAGAGGCCATTTCCCTGGATCTGGAGGATGGTCTGTAGGCCGTCCATCTCTCTTATCTGTGGATCCTTTGCAAAAATGGGCAGGAAAGTGACTGCAGCAAGAACAACACTGCCCTCCTCTCTGCGTGTTTTGGACCGATTCCTTGTCCCTTTGGCATCTTGAGCACTAACTCCCTTCCCCCAGTTGCTGCCCCCACATGTTTGTTTAAATTTTCCCCAAATAGGTCCTTGACAAGAGTGACCATGTCATTCATTAGTGTCTGTCCTGTGGGCATCATGCCTTTGCTTTGGTCCCCTCTATACATACACACACACACACACACACACACACACACACACACACACACACACACACATACACACACACACACACATACACATACACACACACACACACACACACACACACACACACACACACACACACACCTTCTAGCCTGTCTCTGGGTCCTGTGGTCGGGCTCCCTCTTGCATACACTGACTTTCCCGGAAACCCTTGGCCCTGTTGTCTGGAGTAGAACTCTGGAAGCTTCCCCAGCTCTTGTCCTTTCCCTGGCTGGGAGCAGAGCAGAAATTGTCCCCCTGCTGCTGCTCAGCTCCTGTTTCCTCAGGCCACACAGAACTTCCCAAATCTTTCCGAATTCCTTCTCTTTACCGATTTTCCTGGTTATTATTATAATTTTTTTTCCTGAGGCAATTGGGGTTAAATAACTTTGCCCAGGGTCACAAAGCTAGGAAATATTAAGTGTTTGAGGTAGGATTAGAACTCAGGTTCTCCTAACTTCAGGGCCGGTGCTCTAACCACTGTGCCATCTAGCAGTCCCTAGTATAATTTGTTTTAAGCTTAATTACAAAATAAGAGAAGTAAAAAATTTCAAGGAACTAGCAGAACATAAGAGCAGATTTGCAAAAACAAAACCTACATAATGAATGTTACAAATGGATCAGGAGCTGTCCAGCATTTCTTTGCTTCCATTTTATTTTATCTCCTGTTACCTCCCACCGAGGCTACTGAGTGTCAGGGCCATACATACCCATCTTCCCCAGATAGACATGGAGACCAGCCCACGTTTCTTTATTGCAGCCTCAGCAGGGGTTAGCAGGGACCAAGAGCAGGTGGATGTATGTCTCTGTGTCTCTGCTTCTCTCTACTTCTCTCCCCATCCTTCTTCCTGTGGACTCGAAGCTGGCCATTTATATTTACTCTCCCCTTGAATACCCCATGCGTAGCCCACTCAGCACTGCTTATGGGAATCCGCAGAAGGGAGACACGTGCAGTTAGTGCTGCCTCCTCAGAAAAAATCTAGCAAGAGGACCCACCCCTGGCCTTCTCAAGGAAACACTTGTAAGACACAACCTCCTGCCTCAGAGCCCGAGCCCCTTGTACCTCCTGGGCCCACCCTACCAGCTGACATGGCCTACATGGCATTTCCCAGGAGGAAAGTCCCTGACAAGACCCCTCAGCTGCAAATAAGCACTTCTAGAATCACTCCATCATACTCAGTTCATACTTAGCCTTTCTCCCCCTTTACCATTGCTTGCATCAAATCAACAGGCATTTAGAAAAGGAAGAGGCTCTGTGCAAATAGAGGGGAGATGCAAAGAAGGAAAAATCAGTCTCTGCCCTCAAGAAACTTCCATTCTCACATGGAAGACAACATGTCGGCAGCTGTGTCCATACCAGCTCTGTACAGGTGGGAGGCCTTTGCATGACTGTGCTTCTAAATGTTCTCATAGAGGATGTGACCTTTGGGTAAATTCTGTCTCTCTGCTTCAGTTTGCTTTTGTAAATTGATGACCATTGGGCCAGATCCATTAAGAAGTGTGTGATTCGGAAATTTGGAACACAAAATCTTACAAAAATGAATGTTGAAAACTATCTATACTTGCATTTGGTAAAATAAAATACTATTGGGGGGGAAGGATAAGGTTTCATCTGGATAAGACTTAATTTGTGGCTTTTGTAAAATTCACAGGATCTTTTTTTCTCCTCAGTGATCCTGGAAATGCTTTAGCTCTCCAGCACATAATACTTGCTAGCTTCACACAAACACTTCATGCCATTTTCTTAACATAGCACTGTCTGATTTCACCTCCAAAAATCCTCATCTCTCTCTGAAAGAAGCCATAACTTTCCTGCTTCTACAGGCAGTAATTTCCTATTAAGACATTTCTCAATTTTATTCCACCAGAAAATATAAAATGAGTTTCTCAATATTCCATTGGTCTTTGGGGGACTTTGGCTCTGAGTCCTGTAAGGGCTGTCACCTTTGGGCAGATCCCTCCTCTGTGCTTCAGTCCCTTTTGTAAACTGAGGAGCATTGGATTAGGTCAGTTATGAAATGTGCTTCAACTCTTAAGTCCTCTGGGTGTTGGTGTTTTAGGAGCTGGTGACCTTCAAGGATGTAGCTGTGGACTTCAGCCCAGAGGAGTGGGGTCTGTTGGACCCGGATCAGAAAGAGCTGCACATGGAGGTCATGCTGGAGAATGCCGAGAACTTGCTCTCCCTGGGTAAGGAGCTCTTTCCTTGGACCTCTGGAACTGCCTTCAAAAGGGGTGTCACCATCCCCTCCTTAGGGTGTAGAGTTTCAGGCTTTTACCAGTTCTCAGAAAGGCTCAAGGGCTGCCTCCTGTACCCAAGAGACAGGATCTTCCTGCTGCCTGGTTCTTCTATGACTGGTCTTTGCACTGTAGGATGGGAACGTGCCAGTTTTGTCTGCAAACCTTCTGAAAACTGATCCTACCCCTTTTCACTGAACATGGAATAAGAGAAGGAAGCCCCTTCTTCTTGGGGGGAACCATTTTGTCTTTGCAATATTCTTTTGTGTAAAAACAATACATTTTATCTCACTGCCCCTGGGATAACTCATAAATCCCCAGTACAGCAAGTGGGCCCTTGTTCTTCCTTCATATATCCCCCAAAGGCCTGTACTGGTAGAGAAAGGGAAAGGAGGAGGTCTTGCCATACATTTGCTGGAATCCAGGCCTTGTGCTCAGAGCTTCCTTTATGCACATTATTGCATTTTATCCCCACCCAAACCCTTTGTTTTGGGCACCATCTTTATACCCATTTTACAAGTCTGGAGGCTAAAACAAACAGATGAAATTAGTTGCCCACAGTCACATGTAGCCAGGATGTGCCTAAATCCAAATTTGAAATCGGGGCTTCCTGACTGCAGGCCTGGTGCTCCCTTCTCTGTGCTTCCAGCTGCCTCTAATGTCCAGAAAATGGAAGCTGTGGGATGTGACCGTCCTGCTGAAAAGAGGCAGCAAAATCAGGATCTTCTGCTTCCAGATTGCCTGCATGGCCTCCTTTCCCCTCTGCCCTCTTCCCCTGGCAATAAGCACCCTGAAAACCATCTTTGAGTTGCCCTTGGACCCACCCAGTGAGGCTTGCACCTCAGCCCTATTGCAATGAGAAATAATGACAAGTTTCAAGGCTCACACTCACTATCCTCTTCCTCCCCAGGACTTCCAGTTCCCAGAGAAGATTTCTTCTCCCATATGGAGAGAGGAGGCCTGAGGAATTCCTGTCCTGGTGAGTGAGTTGCAAGCTGGGTTGCAGGCTAATATTCCAGAGGCTTCTTCATGTCATGGGCGTGTGGGTGGGAAAACTGGCTTGGAATCCTTTCTCAGACTTTTGTGTTAATGACATCCTGAGCACCTCACTGAACCTCTGAACCTCAGTCTCTTTATTTGTAAAATGAGGGGGTTGGACTTCATGGCCTTTCAGTTCCCTTCTAATGAAGAATCAAAGATCCTAATGGAAGTCTTTGTTGGAAATTTGGGGTTGTCCTGCAATCGACAACCAAAGAAAGAGGACTCAGGCTGTCTAATGTGACTTTTCTTAGGCCTTCCTTAAGCCAAAAAGCATTTATTTTTACTCTTTTGATATTTATTTAAAACTAAAAGCAAAATAGAAAACTATAGAAAAGAACAATTTTTAAAAATGTTTTATGTTTAGCAGAACATAAAGGGAGGATTCAGAATCCATAATTATAGATTTCTTTTTTTTTATTTATTTAATAGCCTTTTATTTACAGGTTATATGCATGGATAACTTTACAGCGTTAACAAATGCATAATTATAGATTTCTATAAACCATATATGAAAGATATTGTATTCAGTACCGCCCATTGCTTTTTGCTTTCCTGGAGATGTTCTTTTGTTCTCTCTTGTGGGCTTTCACTTTATTCTTTTCCCTTCTTTCATCCTCTGCCAACTACCCCATGTAGGCAACAGTTAAGCAGAGATACATAGGAAAAGCAACAATTCTCTGAGGAATGCTGGCCACAAGCTGGAATTGATCACTTGGAAGTCTCCTTTCCTGCCTCCTTCCTTCCCTTCCTCCCTCTCTCTCCTCTGTCTTCCTTCCTTCTTTCTTTTCGTCTTTCCTTCCTTCCCTCTGTCCAGCTAGAATGTCATATACCTCTATCTACAGATGCTCTTAAAAGCATTTCCCTCCTTTCTTTCTTCACCACTGAACCATCCCTGGATAGACTTCATTCCTTTTTCTTTTCTATCTTTCTTTTTTTTTTTTTTCTGACACAATTGTGGTCAAGTGACTTCCCCAGGGACACACAGCTAGGAAGTGTGTCTGAGGCCAGATTTGAACTCAGGTCCTCTTGATTTCAGTGCTGGTACAATATCCACTGTGCCACCTAGCTGCCCTGATTCCTTTCTTAAGGAACACACCTTAAATAAAAATTGATCTGATTCTCATTGACCTCCCATAGATTCTTTATAAATCCATTTGGTCTTTGTTTGTGTCCTCATTAACTTAGACTGAGGGTAAATCATAATCATTTCTGCTTTGGCCTGAAACCCTGAGTCTCTTCCCAGAGTCATTCATTCATTTCTTTTTGTTTATTGAGATTTTTTTTTTTTAGCCCAGGTGAGAGAGGAGATTCTTTGCCTCCATTGTTCCCTAGCTTTAATCACTGGATGGGGGCAGCCTAAGTCACAGGAGACCTTACCTTAAGAAGGGCCATGTCTCCCCCTGCATGCAGAGTCATCTGTAATAATCCTGATCTATACCTGGCCACGGGACACAGATAGCTCTGTGAGGGAAAGTGAGGCTGGTGACTTTGGGCAGCCTCCCTCACTTAAATCCAGTCACTTACTAGATACCTGAAGCTTCCCTTAGGTTCGGAATATGGAGGGAAAGACTTGTGGTTATTCCATAACAGCAGCAGGAGCCCTAGGCCCTTGTTATGTTCACTATGGGATTTGTTCATAGGGGAGAGGGAGCAGGAAAGAGACAGAAATAGAAACATATTTGCATGCAAGGATTGAGGTGGGGTAGGCCATATGATCAGCCCTGGGTAATGTCTACCAATCACTACACATTGATTAAGCACCTGTTCTGTTTTATGTATTGCATTAAGCCCTAGGTGTACAAAGAGAAGTTATCAAGTTTTAAATCTGGCATAAAAACTTGTAGATGGTTTGAGAAGAAACAGCAGCTTATGAAACTCATTCTTAGCTAATCCAGGCAAAGAAAAGTGTTTTTTGTTTTGTTTTGTTTTGTTTTTTTATAATGCATCATGTTCAACCGACATTTGTATATAAAGAGAGAGGGGAAGGGAAGTTTTTTAAGGAAGGAAGAGTTAAGGTGGAGAGAATCAAAATCATAGTGACAATGATAGTAGTTAACAAGCATATGGGGTGGTAAGAGTTTTAAAGGTATTATCTCGTTTGATGCTCACAATAACCTGGTAAGTGGGTACAATTATTAATTTCCCTTTTCAGGAAAACTGAGGCAAAGAAGCACATTCCCAGGGGTGCAGAGGTAGGTGGTGTCTGAGATTGAATTTGAAAGAAAGGATTGGAAATAAAATGGAGAATATCTGTCTAGTGCAATGGATTGAGAAGCCTCAGTTTCCAGGTTCGAGTTCTAATCTCTGCTGCAGGGATTTGGATCAGGTTACTCAGCAATTCAGAGCTCATAGCCTGGTTTCTAAATTATGAAAACCGTCACCTTGCCTTTGTCTCAGGTTTATTGTGGGAGTCCAATGTCATTGTACTGTGTGTGGAACTCTGTGTTAATTGAATCACTTTATTGGTGTAAGCTAAGAGCATTTAAAAATGATTGAATCTGTCCATTTCAGGTTGAAAACCATTTACCTGGAAATATTAAAAGTCAGTGAATTTATGCTCACCCAGCTTTAGAGGGTATATTTATACACATGTATTTATTTCTTTCAGATGCAAAGACACGGTTTGATATAAAGGAGATGAGTGCAAATCTGAAAATGATCTCATGGAAAGACCTTTTCCAATATAGTGCACACAAGGCTATTCTTTCTAAGCAGAAAAGAAATCATACTGGAGGGGAACACTGTGAATGGAATACACACAGAAATGCTTTAAGAAAGAGTTCCAGTGTTGCTAAAGATAAGAATATACATTCTGGAGAGAAAACACCTGAGTGTCATGAATGTGATAAAGCTTTTCTTATACTCTCTTCCCTTGCCAAGCATCAGAGGATCCCTGCTGGAGAGAAACCTCATAAATGTAAGAAACATGGAAAGACTTTGAGAGAGCGATCTACTTCTCAACAAGAGAGAATTCACATAGAAGAACAATCTTACACATGTAAACAATGTGGAAAGGATTTCCAATGTTATTCCAACTTGGCTCAACATCAGAAAATCCACACTGGAGAGAAGCCTTATGTATGTAATGACTGTGGAAAGGCTTTCACAAAGCTCTGCTCTCTTGATGTCCATCAGAGAATCCACACGGGAGAAAATCCTTATGAATGTCATCAGTGTGGAAAGAAATTCAGATGCAGTTCAGGTCTTCGAAAACACCAGAGAATCCACACTGGAGAGAAGCTTTATAAATGTAATGAATGTGGAAAGACTTTCCAATGGAGGGACAGTCTTCGTCAACATCAGAGAAAGCACAGTGGAGGGAAGCCTTATCAATGTAATGACTGTGGAAAGACTTTCACACAGCGCAGCAATCTTATTTCCCATCACAGAACTCACACAGGAGTGAAACCTTATCAATGTAAGAAATGTGGAAAGGCTTTCACATGGCGCAGCAAACTTACTTTCCATCAGAGAATCCACACTGGAGAAAAACCTTACGAATGTAATCAGTGTGGAAAGAGTTTCAGATGCAACTCTAAACTTGCTGTCCATCAGCGAATCCACACTGGAGAGAAGCCTTATGAATGTAATGAATGTGGAAAGACTTTCACTCGCCGTTGCAGTCTTGCTGTCCATCAGAGAATCCACACTGGGGAAAAACCTTATGAATGTAATCAGTGTGGAAAGAATTTCAGATACATTTCAGTTCTTGGAAAACATCAGAGAATCCACACTGGAGAGAAGCTCTATAAATGTGATGAATGTGGAAAGACTTTCACATCTCACTCCTATCTTGTTGTCCATCAGAGATTCCACACTGGAGAGAAACTTTATAAATGTAACGAATGTGGAAAGACTTTCACATGGAGTAATGGTCTTCGTGAACACCAGAGAATCCACACTGGAGAGAAGCCTTATGAATGTAATGACTGTGGAAAGGCTTTCACAAAGCTCTGCTCCCTTGCTGTCCATCAGAGAATCCACACTGGAGAAAAACCTTATGAATGTCATGAGTGTGGAAAGAATTTCAGATGCAGTTCAGGTCTTCGAAAGCATCAGAGAATCCACACTGGAGAAAAGCTTTATAAATGTAATGAATGTGGAAAGGCTTTCACCCAGCAGAGCAGTCTTACTTGCCATCAGAGAATCCACACTGGAGAGAAGCCTTATGAATGTAATGATTGTGGAAAGGCTTTCACACAGCGCAGCCATCTTACTTCCCATCAGAAAATCCATACTGGGGAGAAGCCTTATGAAGTTAATGCCTGTGGAAAGGCTTTCACATTGCACGACAGTCTTGGTAAACATAAGAAATTCCACATTAGACAGAAACCTCATGAATGTGGAAACCTTCAGGCAAAGCTTAAATCTTGCTTAACTGAGAGTAAACATTAGAGGAAAACTTTTGAGTGTCTGGATCATGGTAAAGTTTTTAATAGATATTAGTCCCTGACTAGATATTGGAGATCCTATGCTAGATGTAAAACCTCATTCATATAATCCATGTGGGAAAACATTCACACTCACTTCATCCTTGAATTGCCTCCAGAAAATTCCTAGAAGATTGAAATCATGAACAAAGCTATAAAAATAGAGGACAGAGCTTGTCAGTCAACAGGGATTTTCTTCTTGGGAACAAATCTCCTATGGACTTGAAGAGAAGATCTTTAGCCAAGTTCATCTTTGAGTTTGCATCTCAGGATAGTGAGTGGAGAGAAGACTTACAAATGTGCTGAAGGAAGACTTGCTCTTACCTAGAAGATAAGGGTTAATATAAATCACAATATTCCCACTGGTAAGAAACATTATACAAAATGTATTTGCAGAAAGGCTGGATCTCATCTTTTGTGTAGAAATCTTGTTGCAGATGAAACATGTGAATATAGTGAAGAAGGGAGGGCCTCTTACTACAGCACAGAACAGACGTTGCAATTTTATACTGTGTATAAAGGTCAGAAAATAGATTTGTGTTTTCCTCTGAAATCCCAAGATTGATGTCCAAAGTAGAGTTTTTATAATGGAAAAAACCAAATGTTTTAATCTGCTTTTTCAATAAAAATGATTAGGAGATTTTTTTAATCTTGACTTTAAATTGCTTTTATTACTTAATTTTCCTCTTCATTCTCTTCTTTTTTCCTAAATTCTTTGGCTTTCCATCTGTGTGATGTCATGTGTTCCATTTTCTAATTTTTTAAAAAATATCTGTAAATGTGGCTTGGGTCTCCATTTTGACCTTATCTTGCTAAATTGTATCACGTGTGTTCGTTGGGAAGTGAGGCCTTTTCAGAAAGCTGACGCCCAGAGGAGTGCTACAGTGTAGTTTAGGGCTACAGTACCAGAAAAACTCTCCCCCTTGTACCTTTGCTTATTCTTGCACGAAACACTTTGCCACATCAGCAAGCTTTGTAATGTATAGTTACTGTTCTTAAGTGGAGTGGGTTCCTATGACATATTGTGAGCCCTGATACAAAGTCTGGGATAGCTGGAGTCCACTGAGTGGTCAAGTTGCTCAGTCCATCGTTTAAAAAATCCTGCTCAGTCCCCTGTACTTTGTCTCCCTTTGCTAGACTGCACTAGTTGAGGTGATGTCCCATTCCTGCAGAAGTGGAATCAACTGCTTTCTGCTCTGATTCTGAGAAACATCTATGTGAACTATTTTGGGCTGGTCGTCATTGTCCCACACGGTGTTCATATAAATTATACTCTTGCATTTTACAAATGTAAAAAGTAAAGAACTGGGAATAAGAATTTATTATTTGGTTAAAAATATTTAATATTCATTTTAAAGGAAAACATACCAGACAAACAGATAAGTTTTCAAACATTCTAGCTACAATTTTTCACATCTTAAAAATACAGAGTCCAGATCAAAATAAGAGTTTATTTTCTTTTTTCTTTTTTTATTATAATAACTTTTTATTGACAGAACCCATGCCAGGGTAGTTTTTTACAACATTATCCCTTGCACTCATTTCTGTTCCGATTTTTCCCCTCTCTCCCTCCACCCCTTCCCCTAGATGGCAAGCAGTCCTATATATGTTGACTATGTCCTGGATACAATCTATGTGTGCAGAACCAAATAGTTTTCTTGTT
This sequence comes from Dasyurus viverrinus, assembly GCA_020854095.1. Lineage (NCBI taxonomy): Eukaryota > Metazoa > Chordata > Mammalia > Dasyuromorphia > Dasyuridae > Dasyurus > Dasyurus viverrinus. The sequence goes on along the minus strand of CM036999.1, from coordinate 625,068,190 downwards.
GCACAGGGAGAATTGGATTCAAAAGGTAAAAATAACCTGGGGAGAAAAACCAAAATGCAAATAGTTTACATTCATTTCCCAGTGTTTTTTCTTTGGGTGTAGCTGCTTCTGTCCATCATTGATCAATTGAAACCAATTAGGTCTCTTTGTCAAAGAAATCCACTTCCATCAGAAAACATTTTCATTCAGTATCGTTGTTGAAGTATATAATGATCTCCTGGTTCTGCTCATTTCACTTAGCATCAGTTCCTGTAAGTCTCTCCAAGCCTCTCTGTATTCATCCTGCTGGTCATTTCTTACAGAACAATAATATTCCATAACATTCATATACCACAATTTACCCAACCATTCTCCAATGGATGGGCATCCATTCATTTTCCAGTTTCTGGCCACTACAAACAGGGCTGCCACAAACATTTTGGCACATATAGGTTCCTTTCCCTTCTTTAGTATCTCTTGGGGTATAATCCCAGTAGAAACACTGCTGGATCAAAGGGTATGCACAATTTGATAACTTTTTGGGCATAATTCCAGATTGCTCTGCAGAATAGTTGGATTTGTTCACAACTCCACCAACAATGCATCAGTGTCCCAATTTTCCCACATCCCCTCCAACACTCAACATTATTTGTTCCTGTCATCTTAGCCAATCTGACAGGTGTGTAGTGGTATCTCAGAGTTGTCTTAATTTTCATTTCTCTGATCAATAGTGATTTGGAACTCTTTCATATGAGTAGTAATAGTTTCAATTTCATCATCTGAAAAGTGTCTGTTCATATCCTTTGACCATTTATCAATTGGAGAATGGCTTGGTTTCTTATAAATTAGAATCAGTTCTCTATATATTTTGGAAATGAGGCCTTTAACTGTGAAGATGTTTTCCCAGTTTGTTGCTTCCCAAGAAGAGTTTATTTTCGAAGGCACATTTACATAATCCTCTAGAAGTTATTTTTGAAATGCCAATATTTCTAAAAAACATATTTTCCCCTAAATTCCAAAATGAGAAAAATCAGAATTTTTTAAAAATGGCATGAATAATGTTTTTGAAACATGAGAGAAAATAACATGAATTCAGTTGATTATCTAGAATTATCTCATGTTGCTGCCCATCCAGCCCTAGCAGTCAGGCAGTGTGTGAGCTTCTAGATCTTGGTGGGGGAAGGGCTGGAAGACAAGCTGACAGGAAACAGAGGTCAGGTGGGAGATAAGAGCAAACAAAATGTATTCATCTGAGGATAAGGGTTTTTATATCTTTCACCGAGGCAATAGTGTGTTCTGCTGAGAACATTGGTCTTTTCTCATAGTCTATTAGATATAAAATCACCCAGACAGTTTCCTCCTTGTCTTGCAATCTCCAAGGACATCCTTTTCCCTAGAGACAGAACAGAGGGGTGGCAAGCAACCATCCTGAGTACTCACAGCCATCAAACAGGGGACAAGCTACAGACCTGAGCTGGTCTGTATCCTCTGCCTCCTCGGAGCTGGCTCTCAACCTCTCCCTGTTCTTCTGTGCTACCTTGAGATAAAAGAAGGGATATTTGAAGCTCATCTAAGGAATGGTGAGCATGTATTAGAGAACAGGACAGGAGGAAACATGCCAGGGTAACAAAACATCCAAGGCCTAAAATACAACAGCAAGCTTGATACATTATTAAGAGGAATGGTTTGATTGATCCAGTTCAACAGTTTTTTGTCTTATTTGGGTAAAGTTTCCTTTTCACCCTTTTCTACAGGGATCCTCCTCCATGCTGTTCTGGCACAGATATTTGGAGATATTTCTCTTCAGCAAAATGAATTTGCTCTCTAATGTCTGCATGAGCCCCAGTGCCACTAAGTTGCTCAAAATATAACTTCATGCTTGCTCCTGAAGCCACCTGAGCAGCAATCAACCGAGTCTGTTCTAAAAATTCTGTCATCCAGAACACTGCCTGCCTGCAGTCAATACTGCCCATGGAAATGCTATGAAGCAGCCTATGACAGGATTACAAAAGGCACTAGTTAAAGCTAAAAAAGGACAGTAAATGTCTGATTTTCTAAATGCATACCCTGTTATTGAAGAATTTGATTCTTCAGGTCAACAAAGGAGAAGATACACTCCTTTTGATCTGGGGAAAAAAATTTGAAAAAGGCTTTCACTCTTTATGGGGCTGTATCATCTTATGTTAAGATGTTACTAGATAACTTGGCTTATGAAATTTTAACCCCCAGTGATTGGAAATCCATAGCTAGGACATGTTTAGAACTTGGACAAAACTTGTTGTGGCTTTCAAAGGTACTGAATTAGGTAGGATTCAAGCCCAACCAAATAGGCAAACTAGAGTCAATATACAAATCACATTTTACCAACTAGCAGGTAAAGGTCAATATGCAGACACTTGGCAAGTAGCAAGTACTATTAGTATCCTAAGTGTATGGAAAAGTAACAGAAGAAAACAGAGATACAGTGACTTGCCCAGTGTCACCCAGGCGAAAAATGTCTGAGTGGTTTTCAACTCAAGTCTTCCTGAGTCCAGGAATCATGCTCTATCTATTGTGCCTCCTGAGTGGTGGAAAATAACTGCACCATAAAGGAAGCTTCAAATAAGGGAGATAAGTGGATAAGAGACTTTTTAGCTAAAGTTCTAGCCAGTCATCTGGGAGTGGAATGAATAGAAGTTTCGGTGGGCTGAACAGTGGGGTTCAGGCCAATTCAGTCATCAGTTACTGCCTGTTGATCCCATTTCCTTTTCCCACTTAGTTTTTGTCTAAAGATAGGGAGGGTTAGGGACAATGAGGAAGTATCAAAGGATATCATTGAGAAAATTAAAATTTTCATAATAAAATATACATGAGGTGATAGACGTTCAATACAGAGGTAGCACAATGCATTAGAAAGTAGAACCTGATATTCTGCAAAAGAAACACACTGGACAAAAGATTCACATGGCCTTCAAATGAAAAGATCAAAGTTCTGTTATACCTTTTGGAGCTTGGCCCCTAAACTCATTCTCCTGTATTTCCTCTAACCCAATGCCAATCAGTAGAGCTATAAACTACAAAGTTATATGGACCATATATACAACGTGAAATTTCCCAATGGATTTTTGTTACTGCAAACTTCTAGAGGGGGTAGCTAGGTGGTGCAGTGGATAGACACCAGCCCTGAAGTCAGGAGGACCTGAGTTCAAATCTGGTCTCAGACACTTAACACTTCCTGGCTGTGTGATCTGGGGCAAGTCGCTTAACCCCAATTGTTTCAGGCGACAAAAAAGATCTAGAAATAAAAGATAGTGTTCATATGTTGGTAAATGTGTCAACAATGGTGATCTAGAAATATAATGGAAGGTTAAGGAGACATAGTTTCAGGGGCCAGAGCTCAGGGAATGCTGACCATAAAGCCTGACCCACACCCCATCCCCATTCCCCCAAGCTGATTTGGGGATATCTGGCAAGGTTATGTGTGGTCCCCACAGTTTTACTTCCCCTGTTCCTACAGGTGAGGCAGAATTTGAATTTCCCTCCAATTCTGAGATGAGAAGGGTGAGCAAACAGAGAGACTTGGGCTATATGGATCTTGCTAACAATCCCCATAACGCAGATGTTTCAGGAATATTTTTTTGTTTGCAATTTTAAAATAGCTCACAGAACAAATGTGAAACAGACATTCTACACAGAGATGTAGACAGAGACAAAATGACATGAAAGAGGACTAGCTCATCTTTGTCAAAAGCTGCTCTAGCACTTCTGCCTTCTCTGGCATCCCAGGTGAGAGACCCCAAAAGTTAGGGGTCCCAGACTTGTGTCACAAGGTATCTCATCAGAATTTACAGACTTGAACCCATCTCCAAGCCAAGGGGGAAAGCTTCATTGCAATGCTAACACCATTACAAAGCCAGTTAAAACTCAAAGGGAATTTTATAGAGAAACAGGAGCAAAGAGTTAACACTGATCCAACTTTCAATCATAGATAAGTGTGGTGTTCTCTTCTTTTATATAATATATGATGGTTCTCTCTGGGAGGCAGGTTTCTCAGGGAAGTTTCTCTGGGGGCAGCCTTAGTTTCAATTCCAAGTAATAATCACTCCAAATGCAGCCAGGTGATAAAATCCAAATGTTTATTTTCTCCTTCCAAGTCTTGTCTCTTTCCTTGGACCTGGTTAACTTTCTTAGAGGCCTCTCTCCCTCCTTGGTTCCAAGAGCGCTTGTAGCTTGTCTTTTATCGCCTCCAACTCCCTCTAAATCTTGATTCTCCTCTTATCCAACTAACCCTTGCCGAGACTGAGAGCTTCTTATATATCATCTCTTAAAGGTGTGTACCCAAAGGTTGACTCCTCCTGAGAGAGTGGGATTATGGGAGGTGTGAATTCACAAAATTACAAAGTTAACTTTGTGTATCTTCTGTACTTGTGAACTCCAATGTGTGAGCCAATGTGTGAACTCTCAAAGGTGCAAACACAAGCACTGCTTCCATCAATCCATCAAGTTATCACCTTGTTTCAAGTTCTGGGCCATAACAGATAAACTCATTCTGTGGCCTAAGGCTAGGGCTAGGGAGTAGTCTCTGGTACTTGGTTCCAACTGACCAGCTCAGTCAGCAGTGAATTGAGGGGTGGTCTCTAGGTTTTGATTATCACAAACCAGATCATCAATCAGTAATCAACTGAGGAGTGGGTCTTGATGTTGGTTTCTATTGACAAGATTATCAGTCAACAGTGAATTGGGAAATAGTCCAGGATCCTCTTCTGTTGCCGTACTCAGTGTTCATGAGGTGAAAATCCTTGAGGAAATTTCTTTTATATTATTGCACCTATAAAAGCTTTGTAACTTGCTTATCATCTTAAGGTGAGAGGAAGTGAAAAGGGGAGGGAGAGAATTTGAAACTGAACAAATACAAATTGCTTTCCAGAATGCCAAAATTAATTAAGAATTCCAATTCCAGTGCCATAATATGATAGTTACCGTGCAATGTCTTACACGTTTTTCTGTTTTCTGGTGAATTTTATCAATATGATCCATTAAAGGTCAAAACTCAGTGGTGATTTTCATCACCATAATTATTAGGCTAATGATCATTTGGATCATTTTTCATGGGTCTAGCATTAGTTTACATTTCTTAGACTGCTACTTGAATAATATTTTAGCAATTCATCAACTGAAAAATAGCACTTATTTTTACAAACATGAAATAATTCCACAAATATCTTGGAAACCAAGAAAATTTTTTCAAAAGAAAATTGTAATAAAAAGATTTTTTTGTTGCTTAACGTTTTTCTTCTAATTTTGGTTGCATTGGATTTGGGGGGGACAAAAAAAGGTTTAAAAAATTTATATATAAAAAAATTTGTATTTATCTATATGCTATTTTGGTCATGAATTCTTCTTGAATCCATAATGCTGAAGATAAATTTTTCCATATACCTCTAAGTTTTTATTATGTTAGCTATTTTTCTTTCTAACTAATGTAACATTTGGAGGTTATATTGAAATATCTTTTTTGGTGAAAATTCTACCAAATTAACAACCAGTTTTTCCCAAAAATGTGTCTTCTTTTTTTTATCATTGTACTAAATTGTAACACTTTTTGAAAACTTAATAATTGATTATGTAAAAGATTGATAGTCCATGGAATAATAGCTTGTAAGTTTTGGAGATGAACTGGTAGCTGTTAGCTGTGGTAATGATTTAAATGTGGTGATAAATTTGAATAGAGATGAATGGGGGAAGACTCTCTAATACTGCTCCTGATGCTTTCAGGCCAGAGATGCATAAGATGGTAAAGGTCTCATTGCTAGTAATAGAATGAAATATTCAGGATAAAAATATCATTAGAAGATGGAATTAAAAGGTAATTTGCAACATATTGTGGGCCTAAAATTGCATCTTTATGTGGCTGAGGAGATTCTATTTCTGAAATTTTCAGTTCTGTTCAGGTGAGAGCAGAACCAGAAATAATCCTTGTCCCTGACAATCTCCCTCCCACTGCAGGTTTCTGACCAAACACCATTATCAGGTTCTCACCTTCATGTTTTTTGTAAAAGAGATCAACAGGAACTTCAATCTGTTACCCAACATTACTCTGGGATTTCACATCTACAATGCCTGTCACAATGATGAGAGGACCTTGGAGAGTTCCTTTATGTGGCTCTCAAGCCAGGGACAGACCAGATCACAAAATAGAAAATTTCAACTATACCAAACTGAAAAGTTTTTGTACAAACAAAACTAATGCAGACAAGATTAGAAGGGAAGCAATAAACTGGGAAAATATTTTTACAATCAAAGGTTCTGATAAAGGCCTTATTTCCAAAATATATAGAGAATTGACTCTAATTTATAAAAAATCAAGCCATTCTCCAATCAATAAATGGTCGAAGGATATGAACAAACAATTCTCAGATGAAGAAATTGAAACTATTTCTAACCATATGAAAAGATGCTCCAAGTCATTATTAATCAGAGAAATGCAAATTAAGACAACTCTGAGATACCACTACACACCGGTCAGATTGGCTAGAATGATAGGGAAAGATAATGTGGAATGTTGGAAGGGATGTGGGAAAACAGGGACACTAATACATTGTTGGTGGAACTGTGAATACATCCAACCATTCTGGAGAGCAATTTGGAACTATGCTCAAAAAGTTATCAAACTGTGCATACCCTTTGATCCAGCAGTGTTACTACTGGGCTTATATCCCAAAGAGATCATAAAGAAGGGAAAGGGACCTGTATGTGCACGAATGTTTTTGGCAACCCTCTTTGTAGTGGCTAGAAACTGGAAACTGAATGGATGTCCATCAGTTGGAGAATGGTGAATAAATTGTGGTATATGAATATTATGGAATATTACTGATCTGTAAGAAATGACCAACAGGATGATTTCAAAAAGGCCTGGAGGGACTTACACGAACTGATGCTGAATGAAATGAGCAGGAGCAGGAGATCATTATATACTTCAACAACAATACTATATGATGACCAGTTCTGATGGACCTGGCCATCCTCAGCAATGAGATCAACCAAATCATTTCCAATGGAGCAGCAATGAACTGAACCAGCTATGCCCAGAAAAAGAACTCTGGGAAATGACTAAAAAACCATTACATTGAATTTCCAATCCCTATATTTATGCCCACCTGCATTTTTGATTTCCTTCACAAGCTAACTGTACAATATTTCAGAGTCTGATTCTTTTTGTACAGCAAAATAACGGTTGGGTCATGTATACTTATTGTGTATCTAATTTATATTTTAATGTACTTAACATCTACTGGTCATCCTGCCATCTGGGGGAGGGGGTGGGGGGTAAGAGATGAAAAAATGGAACAAGAGGTTTGGCAATTGTTAACGCTGTAAGTTACCCATGCATATATCCTGTAAATAAAAGGCTATTAAATTTTAAAAAAATGACCAACAGGATGATTTCAGAAAGGTCTGGAGAGCCTTACATGAACTGATGCTGAGTAAAACAAGCAGGACCAAGAGATCATTATATACTTCAACAACAATACTATATGATGATGAATTCTGATGGACCTGGCCATCCTCAGTAATGAGATCAACCAAATCATTTCCAGTGGAGCAGTAATGAACTGAACCAGCTACACCCAGCAAAAGAACTCTGGGAGATGACTAAAAACCATTACATTGAATTCCCAATCCCTCTATTTTTGCCCACCTGAATTTTTTATTTCCTTCATAGGCTAATTGTACAATATTTCAGAGTCTGATTCTTTTTGTACAGCAAAATAACGGTTGGGTCATGTATACTTATTGTGTATCTAATTTATATTTTAATATATTTAACATCTACTGGTCATCCTGCCATCTGGGGGAGGGGGTGGGGAGGGAAAGAGGGGAAAAATTGGAACAAGAGGTTTGGCAATTGTCAATGCTGTAAAGTTACCCATACATATAACCTGTAAATAAAAGGCTATTAAATTTTAAAAATAAATAAATAAATAATGCTTGTGGGTAGTTTGAGGTAAATGTTTCTTATCAATTTGAGGAAAAGTCCATTTTTGTCTATACTTTCAAATGTTTTTAATAGAAATGAGTTTTGTACATTATCATTTTTTTCAGCATCTACTGATATTATGATGTGATATTTTTTTGTTACTTTTATTATTGATATTATTATGTTAATAGCTTTCCTTATGTTAAACCATTTCTGCATCCATAGTGTGAATCCCACTTGGTCATAATGTATAACTTTTTGTAATATAGTATTGTGATATTTTAGCTATTATTTTGTTTATGACTTTTGCATCTGTATACATTAATAAAATTGCTCTATTAAAAAAAAAAACTTAGCTGAGCCTTATAAAATATATGAATGGACAGTTTTGCCACAGGAAATGAAAAACAGCCCTACTATGTGTCAAATGGATGTTGCTGTTGCTCTTACTCCAGTAAGAAAAGCATTTCCAAAAGTAATGTTATTACATTACATGGATGATATATTGGGATGTGCATCTGAGGAACAAATGTTAGAGGCATGTCTACAAAAGACCATGGAAACACTGAGGTACTACAAATTGCACATAGTGCCAGAAAAAATTCAAAGACATGCTCCTTTTCAATATTTGGGATATGAAGTATATCCCAAGGTGCTCACAGTACAAAAACTTTCCTTAAGAACAGAGAAGCTAAACACCTTAAATGACTTTCAGAAATTGATAGGAGATATCCAATAGATATGTCCAGTGTTAGGCTTGACTACGTATCAATTGCAACCATTATATGACATTTTAAAGGGAGACAGTGCTTTAAACTCACTATGCCAGCTTACAAAAGATGCTCAAGAGACTTTGAGAGAAATTGAACTGGCTTTATCTGATATGGTTGAAAGTGTTGCTCAAAAACCCTTGGAAATATCAGTTTTTGCTACACGAGCGGCACCTACAACAGTCCTTCATCAAGGAGACAGTGTGATAGAGTGGGTGAACCTCCCAGCACAATCAGAACAAAGTCTTACTCCTTACCAAGTGTTTGTGGCTAGAATTTTATTAAAGGCCATTAAGCAAGAAGTACAATTATCTGCGATAAGACCTGATAAGATATATACCTTTTATACTAATGCATAAATTAATGTATGCTGTGAAACCATCCCAGAGTGGCAAATTTTATTGGCCATGGCTCCAAATTTTGCAATAGGTCTCCATTAAAAATAACCAGACTATTACATAATTGGCAATGGATTCTTGAAGAGAAGATTTCTAAAGTTCCTCTTAAAGGACCAACTATCTTTACAGATGCATCCAAGCATAATATTTGTGCTGTGTACTCTCTTGACTTAACCATAAAGAGAGTAGTCAGAACTCCTTTTCAGTCTACTCAGCAGAATGAACTGTATGTAGTCATACTAGCTCTTATTTATTATCTAGGAGATATAAATATAATTTCTGATTTAGCCTATTCAGTAGGTGTGGTACAAAGAACTGCTACAGCCGAAATAAAATTTGTAGTCTCTAATATACGTCAGCTCTTCAAGGAACTTCAAGAGCAAATGAGAAAGCATCCAGGTAAGATTTATATGTTGCATGTCGACTCTCATAAGTGGACTTCCAGGTCCTATTTTTGATGGTAATTCAAAAAAAGATAGCTTTCTAACTATGCTGGCCAATACTCCTTTATTTCAAGAAGCCCAAGAATCTCATTTTAAATATCATCAGATTGCTCGAGCTTTCTGTTTTCAATTTGGAATAACAAGAGAGGAAGCAAGGAGCATAGTAAAACCCTGTACAGCTTGCTTTTCTTTCCATGCTCCTACATTGCCTCCAGGGATAAACCCTCATGGTTTGAGACCCAATGAAATCTGGCAAATGGATGTGACCCATTATAAATCTTTTGGTCACCTGTCTTTTATCCATGTTGCGGTAGACACCTTTTCAGGAATCACTTTTGCAATACCAGCAGCAAAAGAGACAGCCCGAGTGGTCACTGAATTCCTTATACAAGCATTTCCAGTTCTGGGTGTGCCACAAGCAATAAAAACAGACAATGGACCTGCATATATACTTCTAAACATTTTGCACACTTTTGTGCACAGTATAAAATTTTACACACCACTGGCATACCTTTTAATCCTCAAGGACAGGCAATAGTAGAGAGGAGAAATAGAGACATTAAGATCCTCCTCCAAAAAACAAAAGAAAGGGGGAGCCACAGGTAACTCTAGAGAACTTCCAAATCTAGCCCTTTATAGTATTAACTTCTTAATTTTTGACAAAGATGCACTGGCTCCGGCAATCAGGTTTTATAACCCACCGGAAGGGTCGTGTCCAGTGCACGCAGCTCCATTATCTTTAGATAATCGCCAGGTGATGTGGAGAGACCCAGAAAGTGGTGAATGGAAGGGACCAGATAGGTTAACTGCTTGGGGGTAGAGAGTTTGCTTATATCTCCACAGGTGGAGAAGGAATCAGATGGGTGCCAACAAGCTGTGTTTGCCTTGTCCATTGGAGAGAGATGGAGCAGACCCTTGAAACAAAGGAGAAGATCCAAGAAACATGGAGTGGTTCTGTTGCTGTGCCCACCACTGAAAGAGCATGGCAATTATGGAGTTTGAATCATGGACATCAAAAATTGTTGGACTTCAAAACCCTCAGGAATCATTGGATTCTCTGAGACATTATAAGATTGTTGCAGGACTTCAAAATCTGCTGGGATCAATAGATTCCCTAACACATAAAAAGATTGTTGCAGGACTTCAAAAACTTGCGGGAATCATCAGAATCCCAGACACATGAAGCAATGGACAATAGATTGGTTTTGGACTATTTCTTGGCTGCTGAAGAAGGCATATGTGTGACTGTTGTTTACATTCCCTCCTTCTAGGACTCCTAGAAATCTCTTATAATACCATATTGATTTATATTGTTTGTTATATCACTACTTGTATATACAATTCATGTCTATTGCACCACATTGAGCTTGTGCTGACTGTGGGAGAGTCATCACTGCTAGCCTGTGCATTATTGCTATGTGCTTGTGTAATACCTCCCACGCTGATGGATTTGTGCATACCTGTTTCTATTAAGACCCTTCAGCCCAGAAACCCACTAGCAATTCCCACTTCCCTTTGGTGCTTTTCATCTCCTTTCCTGAGAAGTCAGGGAAGGCATGATCACCTCCTTTTGGGAGCTCTCACCATCCTGAGAAGTCAGGGCTGGCGTGACCACCTGTGTTTTAAAACAAAAGACAGTGGGAAATGTAGAGGGCTGAAACTATTGAGTCGATGCACTGAGGTCAGGACTGCTGAGCACTTGAGGCTAACTATCAATTGGACAATACAAATCAGCATATGCTTGGAAAATGGTCCTTTCCACTATCCATGCTGGCTCAATGATTGGTGTATACAAAGGACTGTAGGAAGGACTAGGGGGTGGAGTAAGACTAGCCAGAGTCTCTCTTGGGCAGTGGATGAGGAAGAAGGCGCTTGTGGAGATTCTCTTCCATCCCCTTCATTTCTATCCGTAAAAACCAAGAATAAAGAACAAGGACTTTTGCTTATCCTGATTCCAGCTGATTCTGGGGTGTCCTGGATGCTAGCACTGTCACTGCACTTTCTTGAACTAAATTGTCACACACTCTAATTCTATTGCAGAGAGCAGAAGTCCAATAGGCTGACCGCATTGTATGCCAAATATTCACTTGCCAGAAAGACTCACACAGGGCAAGTGATCTGGCCACAAAGTCATCAGAAAAAGCAATACAAAACCCTAAATACCCATTTTAGGTTCCAGCGTCTTCTCCTCTCCTGGAAAGCCAGGAAAGTCCCCACTTTGGACCTGCCTCATTTCTGGGATGTTGATGGGAAGCCCAACCTCAGAATCGTGGGAGACCATTCTGAGTCACTCTGACCCTAACAGGAACCTTTCAGTGTTCCTGATACCCTTGTGGACATTTTTTCCTTGAAACAAATTTAGAAGCTTTGGAAAAATGGGATTGTCATGTTTGACCTTTGCCTTGTGTATCATAGAGACTAGATTTGTTTGAAGCTTTCAGACCAGATTTGTTGCTTAATCAGGATGTGCTGGTCACACTGATCCCAGAACCCTTTGGGGGGCAGAGAGAAGGTGATCCAGACAATGAGACAAGGGATTTTCTGAGATCTACCTTTTCAGCAACCTGCGGGCTGCATTTGGAAACTGCTTCACAAGCTGAGCACTAAGCTGTTGTTATCTTGTGCCTGGTTTTGAGCTCTATTAATGTAAAACTTCCTAAAGGTTCTGGTTTTTTCTATTTCAGCTCTTGCCTCTACCAGATCAAAATTTTAGTTAATTTTCTAAATATGAAATCATATCACACTCTCAGGATCATTTTTTAGATTAGCATTTTTATACTGTGGTTTCCCCAAATTCCAATATAAGATTAGAAACGTAACAATAATATAAATAAGGTTTTCATTTTAAAACATGAAGAAAAATTGCCAGTGAAACGACATCAATGCATTTCTGAATTCTCTTCCACAGAAAAATCACTTGATCCTTCTGACCATTTGACCCTGTGGACTTGCTGCTTTCAGAGTAGAATGGAGTCATACTGATCCAGTTGTGCTGAATTTTTATTCGTACAGCCCCTAATCATATGACCTCAATGTGAAATTTGTAATGATCTCCCTGTAGAGGCTCAAACATCCCTATTGATATAATGGGACAACAAGTCTTTCTTTAAGTGAGCCCGCATTCTACTTTAGATCAGGAGAAAATTCAATCTAATCTGGATTAACACTTGAAGGTAAATAGCATCCCCGGTGTTCCCAAAGTCGAGTTGAGGTCAGGATCTCAAATATGGGACCCACTACTTTCTGTTTGGCTGCTGCCCAGGATTTATCCTGCCTCCCTTTCAGCTCCAGAGAGGAAGGAGTCAACCCCAAGGCTAAAAATGAGAATGGGAAACGGGGGCAGCCTGGGGAGAGGAGGGGCAGAGAGGAACAGCCTGATGGATGGTGATCTAGATAGAATAGGAGCCGTTGGGGAGGAGTTTGGAAGCTTGGGAGGTGTCCAGGGCGGAGGTTGGGCCTCTCCAGTGATGAAGACATTTCACGTGATGGGGGGCGGGGTTTGGGGCGGGGAAGCAGCTCAGACCCTGACATTCTGTTCTTGGGCGTCATAGACGGAGACAGCTCGTTTTGGGGAGTCTCAGGGGCTGGCTGAAGTGGGAATTCTTGGGCCCAGGAGAAATCTCCAGGGAGCTGGCTGGAAACTGGGGCTTCTGGACTTGAGATCTCTCTGCCTCCTGCAAGGCAGCTCTGCAGGTGCAGGACCCAGGTAGGTGCGTCCACCTCCCGGCATATCTACCCCCCACCTCCCTGCCCACCTCTGAGCTTTTGCTAGTTGCCTTTGTCTTTGCTATTGGGGGATCGTCTGACCTTCAGCAGCACCAAGAACGTGCTGCTCCACCAGACTCGGCTATTAGACAAGCCTTCCCTTCCCAGCCCCCCCTTCCCCATCCCTTCTTTTCCCATCCCAGTACTTCCCAAACGTCAGACGTTACCGTCCCCGGATTTATCACCGATTCACATTTTCCCAATTTCAGACCTTCCCATAAGGACCCAGGAGTCCTGCCTTGTTCCTGGATCCCGGTTAGAAACGTGATGCTTCTGCCTTCCGATTTAGGCCCCTGATAGATCAAGATTTCTATCTGCTCTGAAGACCCACTCTGGACGTGGGGATTAAGAACTCCTGCCTGGCTCCGTCTCTCTCCCTCCTAACCCCAGGCTCCTGGGCTGCTGCCAGGTCAGACCCCAAGCCATGGCTCAGTGTCTTGGGTCCCTTCAGAGTCACCAAATCTAAGCTCCACCAGAAGGTCCCAGGCAACCTCCCCAGCTCCTAGAAGACCTCAGGGCACAATCATGCTGCTGCTTTCCCGGGTCCGTGTGCCCCTAAGCCTTCTGCCCCTCCAATGTCCCTGATCTCCTTACCCTGAGCTGTGTCAGAATTTCTTTCTCCCCGACCCCACCCCATCCAGAGCCATCCTTCCATCCCCAAGGTTTATTACATATTCACAAAGCTTCTACATCCTGCCCTATGCATACATTGTTTCCTCCTGAATTCAGAGAGGAAGGTTACACTCTTACCAGCTCTTTACCCCGCCCCTTCTCCCCTTTATTATTAGTTATTAGTTCTTCTATTATTAGCATTAGTTCTTCCTCTTCCCTAATTTTTGTAATTGTTTCCTTTTACACTTTCCTGCCCCGACATACACATTTTAGTCCCAACCCTTGAAACTATTTACACTTTATACTGATGACATTTTCTCATATATAAGTAAATAATTGCCCTTAATGAGGGCCTTGGAATTGGTCTGTAATATTTTCCTTTTTTCTGGATCTTTTATATTAAATTTTCCATTGAGTCCCGGTCTTTTTGTTACAAATACATGAAAGCTTTTCAGTTTCTCATATGTCTTTTTGCCCCCTCATGCCATATTCTATTCCAGATTTCTGGATAAATTATTCTGGATGCAACTTCAGGTCTTTTGTTCTTTGAAATTTAATGTATTAAAGATATGGTCTTTTAGAGTTGAAGCTGCTGGTTTTGTGAAATCCTGACTATTTCTGCAGTATTGAAGTCTGTGTTATTTTCTGTTCAGATTGCAGTATTTTCTCCTTAATCTGGGAATTGGGAAATTTTGCTAGGATATGCTTGGAAGGTTTCCTTGGGTGATCTCTTCAGATGGTGAACAGTAGATTTTTTCTTTCCTCTTTTGCCTGCTTGTTCTAGAACTTTAGGGCAATTTTCTTTCATAATTTCTTGAAATATTGTATCCAGATTATTTTTTAAATAATAACTTAAGTAGTCCAACAATTCTTATATTGCCTCACCTTGATCTGTTCTCCAGCTTTTCTAATGAGATGTTTCAGATTCTCTTCTGTGTTTTCTAGTTTAATTATTTTTTGGTGTCCCATAATGTCACTCAATTCCTCTTCTTCAATTCTGTTTTTCAAGAACTTTTTTGTTTCCTCTTTCAAATAGATTAACTTTCTTTTCATAATTTCTTGGATTGCTTTTAATTCCCCTCCTAATATTTCCTTGATCTCTTATTTAATTTTTGAATTCCTTTTTATGTTCTTGCATGGACTCCTTTTGGGTTTGTTGTGGACCTTTGATGTTACCCTCTGGGACAGGAATGGCTTGGTTTTTAACCAAACTATTTTCTGGATATTAATCATGACCTTCTTCTATAGCAAAGTAGCTATTGTGAGGTTCTTTTTCCTTTGCTTATTCATCCTGAATTTTCATTTGGTTTTGCTTTATTTTTAGCAGCTTATAATAATAATTATTGTTACAATGAAGTTTGTTTTCTGAGCTCTGGGTCATGCTGCCTTAACCCCCAGCTCCTCTTATTGTTATGTTCTGAAGTTTGTCCAGGGGGCTCAACCTCAGCAGCAGTTTTCACCTAAGTCACATGTGGGGTTCCTCAACTTCTGTCCAGGAAATGTTTTTGCTCCCTAAAGTACTTTCCCAGTAAATGCTCATTCCCCCTCATCCACAGGAACAGCCCAGCATCATGTCTGGCCAGCACTGCTGCCCTTTTGTTTGTGCAAGACCTTTTGAATTCAATAATTCAATATAATCAGAATTATCCATTTTGTATTTGATAATATGCTGTAGTTCTTCTCTGGCCAGAAATGTCCTTCTTCTCCCCAGATCTTAGAGGCAGATTATCCCTTGTTCTCCTAATTTGTTTATAGTATCATCCACTGTATCTGAATCAAGAACTCATTCTGACCTTATCTCAGTATAGAGTGTTAGATCTTGGTCAATCCCCAGTTTCTGCAATGCTCAAAAAGTAATACAGCATTAAAGAATGTCTTAATAGGAGCTAATGTTAGACGTAACATCTAGTCTTAACTTCTAACCAGATGGGAATTTTGTCTGCAAAGTCTCGGAAAACTGCCCCTGCAGCCTTTTCTTGAAGTTGTGCAGTGAAGGGAACCTGCCACCTGTCAAGGCAACCCCTTCCTTGTTTTTTTTTTGTTTTTTGTTTTTTGTTTTTTAATTAATCAATCAATGAATACGCATTTATTTTTACTATGTGCCAGCTGTGTTAAGCCCTGGAGAATACAAAAAAAGGCAAAAGATAGTATTAGCCCTCAAAGAGTTTACAACCCTATGAGAAAGACAATATGCAAACAAATATATATAAAGCAAGCAATATACAGGATAAATGCAACCCTTTCCTTGGTGGGATAGATCTAGATCTTAGGAAGTTCTCCTTGTTATCAAGCATAAGTTGGCCCTCCTTGTTCCTGATGCTGCCTGGTGTAAGAAATTCATCCTTAAACTTCATTATTTCCTCAAATTCCAGCTCAGTTAGTGGGAAAAGAAGGGAAAGGGATAATCTATACTATGTGGCACATACTATACTAAATATATAATTATTTTCTCATTTGATCCCCACAACATACCTGTGAGTTTGGTCCTATCATTTTCCCTATTCATAATTGGGGAAACTGAGCCACACATCTATGAAGTAATAATGTGTCCTGGGACACACAGCTAGCAAGAGTATGAGGATGGATTTGAAATCAACCTTTCTTGAGCCCAGTCTCAGGATTCTTATTACTGCAAGACCAATTCTCTCTAATTTCTAATAATGGAATTTTAGTTTAAAATAATTATGGATTGAATGGGATCACTGCAATTTTCAGGTGTTTGCTATCACAAAAAGCCCCTTTAAACATCCCATCCAAAGAACTGATTGTCCTTCCATCTTATATTTACTCACCATTCTCTTTCTCAAGCCAGATTTTACCATCTCCCTGTCACTTGATCTTCTCTCCCACTCCCCATCCTGTCCAGCTAAAAGTCCCTCCCTCACCCCATCCTCCAGTTTTCTCACCTCTCTATATTGAGAAGCTTCTTCATCCTTCTGAATGTATACATTGTTTCCTGGAAAATTCAGAAAATAAAGTTACTATATTACCAGCTCCCCACCCTCTTCCCCACCTGCTTTCTCAGTATTAGTTCTTCCTCTTGCCCAGTTCTTATAATTGTTCCCTTTTACCTTTTCCTACACCATCATACAACACTCAGCTCAATCTTTTAAACTACTTACAGTTATACTGATAATAACATTTTCACTTCTATAAGTAAATAGTTGGTCTTAAGAAATGCCTTGGAATTAATCTTTAACGTTTTCCTTTTTTCTGTATCTTTTTAATTAAATTTTTCATTGAGTTCTGCTCTTTTTGTTACAAATCCTTGAAATCTTTTCAGTTTATCAAAAGTCCATTTTTTCCCTTCATTCCAGATTATATTCAATATTCTGGGTAAATTATTCTGGATGCAACTGCAGTTCTTTTCTTCTATGAAATTTAATGTAACCAGACCTATGGTCTTTCAGAGTAGAAAGTCCTGGGTTTTGTGAAATCCTGACTATTTCTGCAGTATTTTATTGTCTCGTTTTCTGGTTATATCGCAATTTTTTCTCCTTAATCTGGGAATTGCAAAACTTTGCTAGGATATTCTTGTAAGTTTCCCTTCTCTGATCTCTTTCAGTTGGTGACCAGTCAATCTTTCCTTTACCCTTTTGTTCTAGAACTTCAGAGTAATCTTCTTTCATAATTTCTTGAAATATTGTATCCAGATTCTTTTTATAATTGTAGCTTTTAGGAAGTCTCACAATTGTTATATTGTCTCTCCTTGATCTGTTCTCTAGTTTTTTTAATGAGATGTTTCAGATTCTCGTCTATTTTTTCTTTTCTTTTCAAATTTTATTGAACCTTTTTATTATGAAACATATACATGGGTAATGGGTACCCTTGGGTACTCATTTTTCAGCATTGAGCCTTTCAAAACTTTCTGTTCCAAGTTTTTCTGTCCTTCCCCTCACCTCTCCCCTAGATGGCAGGTAGTCCAATACATATATTAAATATGTTAAAATATATGTGAAATCCAATATCTATATGTACATATTTATATAGTTATTTTGCTGCACAAGAAAAAATTGAGTATAGAAGAAAAGAATAAAACCCTGAGAACAAAAACAAAATGCAAGCAAAGATCAACAGAAAGAGCGAAAGATGTTTTTTTGGTTTTGTTTGTTTGTTTGTTTTTTTGTTTGTTTGTTTTTTTTTTTTTTTTGCTTAGTCAATTGGGGTTTTGACTTACCCAGGGTCACACAGCTAGGAAGTGTTAAGTGTCTGAGACCAAATTTGAAGTCAGATTTTCCTAACTTCTGGGCTGGTGCTCTTTCCATTGTGCCATTTAACTGCCTCTAAAAAATTTTTTGAAAGTATTAAAAATTGTCTTTACATATAATTGGGGAAAAATTAATATTTAATATAAAAAATTGAGATCAATCAACTTCAAGCCCTTCTGTTCCAAACTGTCTTTTGGACATCTTGAATCAGTTGTCTGATTTGAGATGTCTTACAATGACCATGTGTCAGGATTCCTACAAGGGGCTAAGTCAGTTATCTAATTTAGCCTGGTACTTAACAGTTCTCTGGTTCACTAATGTACTTAGTACTTATTAGACTTCTACAAGATTCACATGTTTAAGAGAGCATATATAAGCTAAGAGCCTCAACCAGGATTGGGTCTGGGACATTCAGAAGTCATTCCTTGTTCCACCTTTGTGCTGGCTGGAGACATTTAGAGGGAGCTAGAGTATATGTAAGGTTTTTCTCTAAAATATAATGTTCTCTGTGAGCAGGATTCTTGGGGGACTTCTGGAGGCAGCCTTAGTTTCAGTTCAATGTAATAACCCCAGATGCAGCCAGGGATTAAAGTCCAATCCTTTATACTTTCTGTCAAAATCTTATCTCCTTCACTTTGGGGCTCCGCTAGTTTTCTGGAGGCCTTCTGGATCTTGCCTCTAGTCCTTTGCCTCTGCCAGCTTCTGCCTCTAGCTCCCTCTGAATGTCTCCAGCCAGCACAGGCGTGGAAAATGGAATGAATCTGTCTCCACCTCCTAGAGTGGGCTTGTGCTCTTTGACTTGTGAATCTGGACTGAATCCTGATTGAAGCTCCAAGCTTATATATGTTCTCTTAAAGATGTGAATCCTGTAGAACTCCAATAAGTATTACGTACATTAGTGAACTAGAGAACTGTTAAGTACCAGGCTAAATTAGATAACTGACTTAGCACCTTGTAAGAATCCAAACAAACATGTAAGACACTTATTTGAAAGGTAAAAGTTCTGGTTTCTCCCCAAGGTCCCTCTGGTTAATTTTTCTATAAAAAGTCTGAGTTTTATGAAAGGAAAGTGGGACTTTCTTTTGCCTGTTTTAGGCAGCTTTAGGTCAATCTAGACCTAATCAATCTAGAATTTTTCACTGGAAGTATTTTTTATTTTTGTAAATACATGCAAAGATAGTTTTCAACATTCACCATTGCCAAACCTTGTGTTCCAAAGTTATCTCCCTCTAAATCACAGCATTAATAGCTAACCTTCATATAGTATCATCTGTTGTCCAAGTGATACACAAATATTATTTCTTCTTTACAACAACCATGGCAAGTGGAGATACTATTAGTATTCGAAGTGTATGGAAAAGTAACAGAAGAAAAAAGAGGTACAGTGACTTGATGACCTGTTGATGATGTTTTATTCTAGAAGAGGACGACAGATGAAAGGGAGATGTCTTGCTTTGTGTTTCAATGGGATGTAAGGGAGGCAGTGCTCTGCCAAGTCCAATGTCAGATCAAAGTCCTGTATCCGTCCTCCAACAAAACTTCTGGTGATGGAAGCATGGGGGAGGAAGAGCTAGTGGAAGACAAAATGAGCAGCCTGGTGGGTAAGTGACCAGATGAACTAAGAATCATAGGGTGGAGTTTGAAAGGGAGGAGTCTAGGGCTGGAGAAGAGCTATTTCAAAGGCCATTGGCCATGTGATGATGGATAGGGCTGGGGGAGGGGAGGCAGGCAGCACTCAGAGGGCATCACCCTGGATGATTTGGGGAGTGAGGTCCCACCCTCCAGGCTTCAGGGACTGGGCTGCTTAGGGCTCTTGAGCCTCAGAGGCTTTCCTGGAATACACTAATGAGAAGCAGAAAGGCTTGGATCTCTGGGCATTCTCTTGGATCTGCCATTTTCTACTTACTGCAAACCTTCCCTGCTGGGGCAGGACCCAGGAAGGTATGAGCCAAGACTCCTCACAAGTCCTGCCTTCTGCAGGCTGCCCTTGCATAAGCATTCACACTTCTTATCTGCTCTGATGGCCAGTGGCCTCCCCATCTGTCAGAACAATTCACTTCCAGTTCTGGCTACTTAATGAATTCTTGGCCCCTCCTCTTTTTCAGGTTCTCAAACACTTCACATGCATCCAGTGTTACTCTCTTCCTCAAGCTTACTATGGGGTCATATTTGCCCAAAGGCAGGATTTCCCATAGTAACCCAGGAGTCCCACTTTCAGTCTCCCCTTCTGGACGTGGGTGTCCTAGCTCTGCCTCCAGCTCCTGTTTGGGGAATTGATTGTGAGCCTTCAGACATGATTTCTTTTTCTTTTTTTTTTTTTTTTTAATTTAATAGCCTTTTATTTACAGGTTATATGCATGGGTAACTTTACAGCATTAACAATTGCCAAACCTCTTGTTCCAATTTTTCACCTCTTACTCCCCACCCCCTCCCCCAGATGGCAGGATGACCAGTAGATGTTAAATATATTAAAATATAAATTAGATACACAATAAGTCTACATGACCAAAATGTTATTTTGCTTTACAAAAAGAATCAGACTCTGAAATATTGTACAATTAGCTTGTGAAGGAAATAAAAAATGCAGGTGGGCATAAATAGAGGGATTGGGAATTCAATGTAATGGTTTTTAGTCATCTCCCAAAGTTCTTTCTCTGGGCGTAGCTGGTTTAGTTCATTACTGCTCCATTGGAAATGATTTGGTTGATCTCATTACCAGGTCCATCAGACATGATTTCTTATGAAGTTCCACAGGCTCTGCCTTTCTGCCCCCAGGAACCCTCCTTGGTTGCAGAAACTGAAGCTGTTTCCTGGGCCAAGTTTTCTGGACCTGCACATCTTGGCTTCTTCCCAGGCATGTGGCTCACTGTTGGCACATTCCCTTTCAGGATTCTAAGCCTACAATCTACCCAAGAGTCTTGGGAACCTTCCCCCATCTTCTGCTTAGATTTCAGGACTTAGCCATGTTTCTCCTGATTCAATTACCCACCTAAACCACTTCTGGACACTTGGATTCTTCTTCCTTTTTACCCAGGCTTCCCAGTTTCCTGCCCCTTCCCTCAACATAGGTCCTGGGAGCTGAATCCCAGCCTAGATTGCCTCCCAGCCTTAGGCTTCCTTCTTCTTTCCCTGGGAGCTCCATCTCAGAGTTCTTACCTCCTTACTGGATCCCTCAGTCAGTTTATTGTCTAGATAATATGTCTATTGGGAAGAAGGGATGCTGGGAAGACTGAGTATCACTGGCAGGGAGATTTCTGACTAGGGGACATTGAGGTTCTACACACTTTCATCCCATCTGGGGCCTCAAACCCCTTCTGTCTCTTGGGTCTGTAGGAAGGTGGGGGAGAGGAAGGGAGTCAGAGGAGTAAGAGTAAGAGAAGGTGAGTCGATCTTCAGTTTTATGTCATATCACCCCAGTCATCTTATTCCCTGTCCCTTCTATATAAACTGATTGCCCCTATGGCCAATAGCCCGGGGGACTTTTCCCTCCCGGACTTGTTGTTTTTAAGTGGTTAAAAAAAGGTCATGCTTGGCTTCATTTCTTCCCCAACTTTAATCACTCAATAGGTGTTGCTTCCCTGTTAATTGGGGTCTGTGCTCTAAGCCAGGGTTAGGGGCTTAGTAACTCCCCTGGAACCTCACGCTCTGTAATTTCCTGTAGGCTTGCCCCCTGTCCAGGAAAAGAAGGAAACAACATCTGTGCAGCTATAATCATCCCCTCCCAACAGCCTGCCGAGGACCAAGGCCTGGCCCAAGCAGCAAAGCTGGAGCCAGAGGGAATGGCCCCAGAGAGCCGCAGACCCCCACCCCAGGTGAGTGTATTTTGGTCACAGATGTGAGCAATATCAGCCCAAGAGACCATTTCCCTGGATCTGGAGGATGGTCTGTGAGGCCGGCCATCTCTCTTTTCTATGGATCCTTTACAAAAATGGGTAGGAAAGTGAATGTAGTAATAACAACACTGCCCTCCTCTCTGCTATGTTTTGGACTGATTCGTTGTCCCTTTGGCATCTTGAGCACTAACTCCCTTCCCCCAGTTGCTGCTCCCACATGTTTGTTTAAATTGTCCCTGAATAGGTCCTTGACAAGGGTGACCATGTCACTCATTAGTATCTGTCCGGTGAGTATCATGCCTTTGCTTTGGTCCAGCACCATCTCCCCTCTATACATACACACACACACACCTTCTAACCTGTCTCTGAGTCCTGTGGTCAGGCTTCCTCCTGCAGCCATTGACTTTCCCAGAAACCCTTGGCCCTGTTGTCTGGAGCAGGACCCTGGAAGCTTGCCCAGCTCTTGTCCTTTCCCTAGCTGGGAGCAGAGCAAATATTGTCCCCTGCTGCTGCTCAGCTCCGGTTTCCTCAGGCCACACAGAGCTTCCCAAATCTCTATGAATCCCTTCTCTTTACCAATTTTCCTGGTTGTTATTATAGTTTTTTTTTTTTTTTTTTTTCCTGAGGCAAGTGCAGTTAAATGACTTTGCCCAGATCACAAAGCTAGGAAGTGTTAAGTGTCTGAGGTAGGATTAGAACTCAGGTTCTCCTGACTTCAGGGCCAGTGCTCTAACCACTGTGCCATCTAGCGGTCCCTAGTATAATTTGTTTTAACCTTAAATACAAAATAAGAGAAGAAAAAAAATTTCAAGGAACAAGGAGAACATAAGAGCAGATTTGAAAAAACAAAACCTACATAATGAATGTTACAAATGGATTAGGAGCTGTCCAGCATTTCTTTGCTTCTTGGTAAGTTTTCTTTTCTTCCATTTTATTTTATCTCTTGTTACCTCCCACTGAGGTTACTAACTCAGGGCCATACATATCCATCTTCCCCGGATAGACATGGAGACCAGCCCACGTTTCTTTATTGTAATCTCAGCAGGGCTTAGCAGGAAGCAAGAGCAGGTTGATGTATGTCTCTGTGTCTCTGTTTCTGTGTGTCTGAATCTCTCTGCATCTCTGCCTCTCTCTATTTCTCTCCCCATCCTTCTTCCTATGGACTCAAAGTTGGCCACTTATATTTACTCTCCTCTCCAATACCCCTTGTGTAGCCCACTCAGCACTGCTTATGTGAATCCGCAGAAGGGAGACACGTGCAGTTAGTGCTGCGTCCTCAGAAAAGATCTAGCAAGAGGACACACCCCTGGCCTTCTCAAGGAAACACCTGTAAGACACAACCTCCTGCCTCAGAGCCCGAGCCCCTTGTACCTCCTGGGCCCACCCTACCAGCTGACATGGCCTACATGGCATTTCCCAGGAGGAAAGTCCCTGACAAGGCCCCTCAGCAGCAATTAGGCACTTCTAGAATAACTCCATCATACTCAGCTCATACTTAGCCTTTCTCCCCCTTTACCATTGCTTGCATCAAATCAACAGGCATTTAGAAAGGGAAGAGGCCCTGGGGGAATAGAGGGGAGATGCAAAGAAGGAAAAATCAGTCCCTGCCCTCAAGAAGCTTCCATTCTCACATGGAAGACAACATGTCAGCAGCTGTGTCCACACCATCTCTGTACAGTGTAGGTGGGAGGCCTTTGCATGACTGTGCTTCCAAGTGTTCTCATAGAGGATGTGACCTTTGGGTAAATCCCTTTTCTCTGATTCGGTTTCCTTTTGTAAATTGGTGACCATTGGGCCAGATTCATTAAGAAGTATGTGATTCTCAAATTTGGAACGCAAAAGCTTACAAAAATGAATGTTGAAAACTACCTGTACTTGCATTTGGAAAAATAAAATACTATTGGGGGGAAAGGATAGTGTTTTCATCTGGATAAGACAATTTCTGGCCTTTGGAAAATTCACAAGGTCTTTTTTTTCTCCTCAGTGATCATGGAAATATTTTAACTCTACAGCACATCATACTTGGTAGCTTCACACAAACACTTCATGCCATTTTCTTAACATAGCGCTATCTGATTTCACCTCCAAAAATCCTCATCTCTCTGATAAAACCTTTAACTTTCATGCTTCTCCAGGCAGTAATTTCCTAGTAAGACATTTCTCAATTTTATTCCACCTGAAAATATAAGATGTTTCTCTACATCCCATTGGTCTTTGGGAAACTTTGGTTTCGGTGCTGGTTCTTAATCGGGCTGTCACCTTTGGGCAGGTGCCTCCTCCGTGCTTCAGGGCCCTTCTTTAAATTGAGGAGCATTGGATTAGGTCAGTTATGAAGCGTGTTTCAACTCTTCAGTCCTCTGGGTGTTGGTCTTTTAGGAGCTGGTGACCTTCAAGGATGTGGCTGTGGACTTCAGCCCAGAGGAGTGGGGTCTGTTGGACCTGGATGCAAAAAAGCTGCACAAGGAGGTCATGTTGGAGAATGCCAAGAACTTGCTCTCGCTGGGTAAGGAGCGTTTCCCTTGGAACTCTGCAACTGCCAGCAGAGTGTCACCATCGCCTCCCTAGGGTGCAAAGTTTCAGACTTTTACTGGTTCTCAGAAAGGCCCAAGGGCTGCCTCCTGTACTCAAGAGACAGGGTCTTCCTGCTGCCTGGTTCTTCTATGACTGGTCTTTGTACTTTAGGATGGGAACGTGCCAGTTTTGTCTGAAAACTGATCCTGCCCCTTTTCACTGTACAAGGAATAAGAGAAGGAAGCCCCTTCTTCTTGGGAAGAACCATTTTGTCTTTGCAATATTCTTTTGTGTAAAAAAAATACATTTTACCTCACTGCCCCTGGGATAACTCATAAATTCCCAGTACAGCAAGTGGGCCCTTGTTCTTCCTTCATATATCCCCCAAAGGCCTGTACTGGTAGAGAAAGGGAAAGGAGGAGGTCTTGCCATACATTTGCTGGAATCCAGGCCTTGTGCTCAGAGCTTCCTTTATGCACATTATTGCCCTGTATCCCCACCCAAACCCTTTGTTTTGGGCTCCATCTTTATCCCCATTTTACAGGTCTAGAGGCTAAAACAAACTTGATTACTTGCCCACAGTCACATGTAGCCAGGATGTGTCTAAATCCAAATTTGAAGTGAGGGATTCCTGACTGCAGGCCTGGTGCTCCCTTCTCTGTGTTACCAGCTGCCTCTAATGTCCAGAAAATGGAAGCTGTGGGATGTGGCCATCCTGCTGTGAAGGAGGCAGTAAAATCAGGATCTTCTGCTTCCAGATTGCCTGCATGGCCTCCTTTCCCCTCTACCCTCTTCTCCTGGCAATAAGTACCCTGAAAACTACCCACCCTTGAGTTGCCCTTGAACCCAACCAGTGGGCCTTACACCCTGGCCCTATTCTAATGAGGAATAAATGACAAGTTTCAAGGCTCATACCCAGTATCCTCTTCCTCCCTAGGACTTCCAGTTCCCAGAGAAGATTTCTTCTCCCATGTGGAGAGAGGAGGCCTGAGAAATTCCTGTCCTGGTGAGTGAGTTGCAAGCGGGGCACAGGCTGCTGTCCCAGAGGCTTCTTCATGTCATGGGCGTGCGGGTGGGAAAACTGGCTTGGAATCCTTTCTCAGACTTTTGTGTTAATGACATCCTGAGCACCTCACTGAGCCTCTGAACCTCAGTCTCTTCATTTGTAAAATGAGGGGGTTGGATTTCATGGCCTTTCAGTTCCCTTCTAATGAAGAATCAAGGATCCTAATAGAAGTCTTTGTTGGAAATATGGGACCTTCCAGCAATCGACAACCAAAGAAAGAGGGCTCAGGCTGTTTAATATGACTTTTCTTAGGCCTTCCTTAAGCCAAAAAGCATTTTTTGTTATTCATTTAAAACTAAAAAGAAAATAGAAAAGTATAGAAAGGAACAATTTTTAAAAATGTTTTATGTTCAGCAGAACATAAGGAAGGATTCAGAATCCATAATAATAAATTTCTATAAATCATATGTGAAAGATATTGTATTCAGAACCGCCCATTGCTTTTTGCTTTCCTGGAGATGTTCTTTTGTTCTCTCCTGTGGGCTTTTACTTTATTCTTTTCTCTTCTTTCATCTTCTGCCAATTACCCCATGTAGGCTAAGTTAAGCAGAGATTCATGGAACAAGAACAACCTCTGAGGAATGCTGGCCACAAGCTGGAATGGATCAGTTGGAAGTCTCCTTTCCTGCCTCCTTCCTTTTCTTCCTCCCTCTCTCTCCTCTGTTTTCTTCCTTCCTTTCATAATTATTCTTTTTCTTCTTTCCTTCCTTCCCTCTGTCCACCTAGAATATCATATCCCCCTATCTACAGGTGCTCTTAAAAGCATTTCCCTCCTTTCTTTCTTCACCACTGAACCATCCCTGGATAGATTTCATTCTTGCTTTCTTTTCTTTCTTTTTTCTTCTTTTGTTTCTTTCTTCTTCTTCTTCTTCTTCTTTTTTTTTTTTTGCTGAGGCAATTGTGGTCAAATGACTTGCCCTGGGACACACAGCTAGGAAATGTGTCTGAGGGCAGATTTGAACTCAGATCCTCTTGCTTTCAGTGCTGGTACAATATCCACTGTGCCACCTAGCTGCTCCGATTCCTTTTTTAAGGAACCCACCTTAAATCAAAATCAGTCTGATTCTCATTGACCTCCCATAGATCCCGTTATAAATCCTTTTGGTCTTTGTTTGGGTCCTCATTAACTTAGACTGAGGCTAAATCATAATCATTTCTGCTTTGGCCCAAACCCTGAGCTTATTTTCAGTGTCATTCATTCATTCCTTTTTATTTATTGAGTTTTTTTTTTTCAATCCCAGGGGAGAGAGGAGATTCTTTGCCTCCATTGTTCCCTAGCTTTAATCACTGGATGGGGGCAGCCTGTTGAAGACCTTACCTTAAGAAGGGCCATGTCTCCCCCTGCATGCAGAGTCATCTGCAATAATCCTGATCTGTACCTGGCCATGGGACAACAGATGGCTCTGTGAGGGAAAGTGAGGCTGGTGACCTTGGGCAGCCTCCCTCACTTAAATCCAGTCACTTACTAGATACCAGAAGCTTCCCTTAGGTTAGGGATATGGAGGGAAAGACTTGTGGTTATTCCATAACAGCACCAGGAGCCCTAGGCCCTTGTTATCTTGACTATGGGATTTGTTCATAGGTGAGAGGGAGCAGGAAAGAGACAGAAATAGAAACATATTTGGCCCCTCAGAGGGACCAGCATGCAAGGATTGAGATAGGGTTAGGCCATATGATCAGCCCCGGGTGATGTCTACCAATCAGTACACATTGATTAAGCTCCTGTTCTGTTCTATGCATTGAGCCCTGGGTATACAAAGAGAAGCTGTCAGGAAGTTTTAAATCTGGCATAAAAATGTGGAGAAGGTTTGAAAAGAAACAGCAGCTTATGAAGCTCATTCTTAGCTAATCCAGGCAAAGAAAAGTGTTTTTTTCATGAAAATGCATCATGTTCAACAGACATTTACATATAAAGAGAGAAGGGAAGGGAAGTTTATGAAGGAAGAGTTGAGGTGGAGAGAATCAGAATCATAGTGATAATGATACTAGTTAACAAGCATATGGGGTGGCAAGAGTTTTAAAGGTTATTATCTCATTTGATGCTCACAATAACCTGGTAAATAGGTACAATTATTAATTTCCCTCTACAGGAAAACTGAGGCAAAGAAGCACATTTCCAGGGGTGCAGAGCTAGGTGGTACCTGAGATTGAATTTGAAAGAAAGGATTGGAAATAAAATGGAGAATATCTGTCCTGTAATGGATTGAGAAGCCTCAGTTTCCAGTTTTGAGTTTAATCTTTGCTGCAGGGAATTGGATCAGGTTGCTCAGCCATTCAGAGCTCATAAGCTGGTTTCTAAATTATGAGAACCTTCACAGTGCCTTTGTCTCAGCTTTGTTGAGGGGGGGTCCAATGTCATTGTACTGTGTGTGGAACTCTGCGTTAATTGAATCACTTTATTGGTGTGAGCTAATAGCATTTAAAAATGATTGAATCTGTCCGTTTCAGGTTGAAAACTTTTACCTGAAAATATTAAAAGTCAGTGAATTTATGATCACCCAGCTTTCGAGGGTATATTTATACACATGTTTTTATTTCTTTCAGATGCAGAGACACTGTTTGATATAAAGGAGATGAGTGCAAATCTGAAAATGATCTCATGGAAAGACCTTTTTCAATATAGTGCATACAAGGCTGTTGTTGCTAAGCAGAAAAGAAACCATACTAGAGGGGAACACTGTGAATGGAATACACAGAAAAAAGCTTTAATAGAGAATTCCAGTGTTGTTAAAGATAAGAATATACATCCTGGAGAGAAAATACCTGAGTGCCATGAATGTGATAAAACTTTTCTTGTACTCTCTTCCCTTGCCAAGCATCAGAGTATCCATGCTGGAGAGAAACCTCATGAATGTAAGAAACATGGAAAGACTTTGAGAGAGCGATCTACTTCTCAACAAGAGAGAATTCACGTACAAGAACAATCTTATACGTGTAAACAATGTGGAAAGGGTTTCCATTGTTATTCCAACTTGGCTCAACATCAGAGAATCCACACTGGAGAGAAGCCTTATGAATGTAGTGACTGTGGAAATGCTTTCACAAAGCTCTGCTCCCTTGCTGTCCATCAGAGAATCCACACTGGAGAAAAACCTTATGAATGTCATGAGTGTGGAAAGAATTTCAGATGCAGTTCAGGTCTTCGAAAACATCAGAGAATCCACACTGGAGAGAAGCTTTATAAATGTAATGAATGTGGAAAGGCTTTCACCCAGCAGAGTAGTCTTACTTGCCATCAGAGAATCCACACTGGAGAGAAGCCTTATGAATGTAATGACTGTGGAAAGACTTTCACACAGCGCAGCCATCTTACTTCCCATCAGAGAATCCACACTGGAGAAAAACCTTATGAATGTAATGAATGTGGAAAATCTTTCACGTGGCGTAGCCATCTTACTTCCCATCGGAGAATGCACACTGGGGAGAAGCCTTATAAATGTAATGAATGTGGAAAGGCTTTCACAGATTGCTCCAGTCTTGCTGTCCATCAAAGAATCCACACTGGAGAGAAGCCTTATGAATGTAATGACTGTGGAAAGACTTTCACACAGCGCAGCCATCTTGCTTCCCATCAGAGAATCCACACTGGAGAGAAGCCTTATGAAGGTAATGACTGTGGAAAGTCTTTCACATGGCACAACAGTCTTGGTAAACATGAGAAATTTCACATTAGACAAAAAACCTCATGAATGTGGAAACCTTCAGGCAAAGCTCAAATCTTACTTAACTGAGAGTGCACATTAGAAGAAAACTTTTGAGTGTCTGGATCATGGTAAAGTTTTTAACAGGTATTAGTCCCTGACTAGACATGGCAGATCCTATGAGATGTAAAACCTCATTCATATAATCCATGTGGAAAAACATTCAGGCTCACTTCATCTCTGAATTGCCTCCAGAAAATTCCTAGAAGATTGAAATCATGAACAAAGCTATAAAAATGGAGGACAGAGCTTGTCAGTCAACAGAGATTTTCTGCTTGAGAACAAACCTCCTATGGACTTGGACCGGGAAGGTCTTTAGCCCAAGTTCACGTCTGAGTTTACATCTCAGGATACCAAATGGAGAGAGAACTTACAAATGTGCTGAAGGAAGACTTGCCATTACCTAGAAGATAAAGGTCACTATAAATCACAATATTCCCATTGGAAAGAAACATTATACAAAATGTATTTGCAGAAAGGCTGGATCTCATACTTTGTGTAGAAATCTTGCAGATGAAACATGTGAATATAATGAATGAGGGAAGGCCTCTTTCCAAAACACAAAACTCATTAGACATTACAATTTTATACCGTGTATAAAGGTCAGAAAATAGATTTATGTTTTTCTCTAAAATCCCAAGATTGGTGTCCAAAGAAAAATCTTTATAATGGAAAAAACTAAATGTTTTAATCTGCTTTTTCAATAAAAATGATTAAGAATTTTTTTATCTGACTTTAAATTGCTTTTATTACTTAATTTTCCTCTTCATTCTCTTGTTTTTTCCTAAATTCTTTGGCTTTCCATCTGTGTGATAAGTCACATGTTCCATGTTCTAATTTTCTTCTAAAATATCTGTAAATGTGGCTTGGGTCTTCATTTTGAACTTATCTTGCTAAATTATAACAGGTGTGTTCATTGGGAAATGAGGCCTTTTCAGAAAACTGACGGCCATAATTTAGGGCTACAGTACCAGAAAAACTCTCCCCCTTGTACCCTTGCTCAGTCTTGAACAAACCACTTTGCCACATCAGCAAGCTTTGTAATGTATAGTTACTGTTCTTAAGTGGAGTGGGTTCCAATGACATACTGTGAGCCCTGATAGAAAGTGCAGGAGAGCTGGAGTCCACTGTGTGGTCAAGTTGCTCAGTCCACATTGTAAAAAATCTTGCTCCGTCTCCTGTACTTTGCTTCGCTTTGCTAGACAGCATCAGTTGAGGTGATGCCCCATTCCTGCAGAAATGGAATCAACTGCTTTCTGCTCTGACTCTGAGAAACATTTATGTGAACTATTTGGGTTGGTCGTCATTGTCCCACACAGAGTTCTATATAAATTATAATCTTTTATTTGACAAATGTAAAAAGTAAAGAATTGGGAATAAGAATTTCTTATTTGGTTAAAAAAGATGTAATATTCATTTTATAGGAAAATATACCAGACAAACAGGTAAGTTTTCAAACATTCTAACTACAATTTTTCACATCAATTTTACAGAGTCCAGATCAAAAGCAGTGTTCATTTTCAAAGGGCACATTTACATAATCCTCTAGAAATTATTTTTCAAATACCAGTATTTCTAAGAAAATATTTTCCCCTAAATTCCAAAATGAGAAAAATCAGAATAAAAAAAAATGCCATGAATAATGTTTTTGAAACATGAGAGAAAATAACATGAATTCAGTTGATTATCTAGAATTATCTCATGTTGCTGCCCATCCAGCCCTAGCAGCCAGGCAGCCTGTGAGCTTCTAGATCTTGGTGGGGGAAGGGCTGGAGGACAAGCTGACAGGAAACAGAGGTCAGGTGGGAGATAAGAGCAAACAAAATATTCATCTGAGGATAAGGGTTTTTATATCTTTCACAGAGGCAATAGTGTGTTCTGCCGAGAACACTGGTCTTTTCTCATGGGTCTATTAGCTATAAAATCACCCAGACAGTTTCCTCCTTGCCTTGCAATCTCCAAGGACATCCTTTTCCCTAGAGACAGAACAGAGGGGTGGCGAACAACCATCCTGAGGTCTCACAGCTATCGAACAGGGGACTAGCTACAGACCTGACCTGGTCGGTATCCTCTGCCTCCTCGGAACTGGCTCTCGACCTCTCCCTGTTCTTCTGTGCTACCTTGAGATAAAAGAAGGGATGCTTGAAGCTCATCTAAGGAGTGGTGAGCATGTATTAGAGAACAGGGCGGGAGGAAACATGCCAGGGTAACAAAACCTCCAAGGCCTAAAATACAACAGCAAGCTTGATACATTATTAAGAGGAATGGCTTGATTGATCCAGTTCAACAATTTTTTGTCTTATTTGGGTAACGCTGGCCTTTTCACCCTTTTCTACAGGAATCCTCCTCCATGCAGAGATATGTCTCTTCAACAAAATGAATTTGCTCTCCAATGTCTGCATGAGCCCCAGTGCCGCTAAGTTGCTCAAAATATAACTTCAAGCTTGCTCCTGAAGCCACCTGAGCAGCAATCAACCGAGTCTGTTCTAAAAATTCTGTCATCCAGAACACTGCCTGCCTGCAGTCAATACTGCCCATGGGAATGCTATGAAGCAGCCTATGACAGGATTACAAAAGGCACTAATTATACAATATACAAATATACAAATACATTTGACCAACTAGCAGGTAAAGGTCAGTATGCAGACACTTGGCAAGTACAAGCACTCACTTGGAGATCAAAAGAAGTCATACAAGAGATGAGATTTGGCACAGGGCAGGGAATTGTGGGAACCCCCTTCTGTTGGGTGAATATCCTTAGTAAATAAGTTTATAAACCTGAAATGTTAAACTGGCAAAAGAAGTTTATTATTAGAACTGAGAAGTCAGCTTTTGTAGGCTGACTTCCTTAGTGGCAGGGTCCCCACAGAGAAGTAAAGATCTAGCAGAGAAATCCCTGCAGAGAGGTAAAGAGGGTTCTGTTAGGGAAATAGTTGAGAGAGATAAAGAGAATGGCTTTTCAGCAGGCAGAAGGTCACAGGTGTGACAAAGAGAGAGGTTCCTTGGCATAATTCCTGCTTTTGGCTCTCTGTAAGGAATTGAACTGAAGAAAGTTTGTTATATGGGTAGCTCTTGGTGGGGGCTGGGAGTAATTTGAGTTTGAATCAGAATAGAAAATTTTCCAATTGAATGAGTGTCCCTAGACTAATCTCCAACTCAACAGGGTTGGATAGATATCTAGGTCTCCAACTTGGGCTAAGTAGGAGTGTCCAGGATTCAACTAGTCCCACCCAGATAAAGAATGAAACCACTTTGTCTTGATTTCCTGGGTGGGTCTCTCAGGGGAGACTTTCTCTGACGGAGTTTTCCAAGATTTCCCCCCAAAGACTGAGTGAAAGAGAGTTTTGGGGCTCTCTTCATCACAGGGACAGTCTCAAGGTCTCTTTGTAAAACTTTAGAATCAATTATTAGATATAAGAGATCCTGACATAAGAAGTCATTGTACTCTATGAGCAAATCAGAATTGGAGGAGCTCAAAAGAAATGTGAAATGTGCAAATTTAGAGACCTTTCTACTCCAAATGCTCACATGGACTATTTGTGCCCAACATTCTCAGAGTCTCCTGAGCTTGTATTGATTTTGTTGAGGTATAGCCATGTGTTGAGGTCTACATTTGGGGTACCTAAATGAAATTAGGGTTTAGTTAAGGTCTAGTGGCGGGTTTGGGGTACAGGGAGTCAAACAGAGTTCCCCTGCAACCCCCTTGGATTCGGCGCAAGGATACGGCGGTATATGAGGTCTAGTAGCGGCGCGGATTCCCAATAAAAGCATTTATTGGCCCAGAGAGCTAGATTAATAAAAGAGGTTTATTACTGAGTTTAGAAGTAGGAGATAGGTGAAGGTAGAGACAAGGAGGGCACTGGACAGAGGGTCCAGTGGACAGAGGGTCCTCACATGGCGACCATGTTTGGAATCTCTGCAAAGAGGGGTTCCCAGTGTGGTCCTTTTAAGTCAGAGACTTAGCTCGAGGGGCTTTGGGGTGTAGTCCCAAAGTTGGCTCAGATCCGGGTGGGGCTGGGACAGGTCCGGATCTTCTATTGGAATTCAAAGGGACCAGGATTTGTGAGTCAAAGGGTACTTTACATTAGCTAGGGGGGTTGGGAATCAAAGATTGGAATCTCTCCCGCATCAATTTGATCATGCAAAGTTAGACACACTGTACCTTGGCCCCAACATAATAATGTCATTGTGGTCCAATTTGGGAATGGACAACAACCAAAAAGGTTTGAAAAGTCTACCAGAAAGATAAATAAAAGGGAACATATGGAACTGAACCAATTTCTAGAGAAACTAGGGCTTTAAAAATTTTTTTGGCATGTTTTAAATAGTATTGCAAAAGAAAGCACATGTTCTGTACCATATGAAACTTTCATAAATCTGACCATATACTAGGACATAGGGAAATTGCAAACAAATGTAAGACCAAAGTAGCTATTACATACTTTATAGATAATTATATATTCAGAATAGATGAAAAGTAAGGGATGAAAAAGAACAGATACAGATCTAAAAGAAAACTTAGCAATGAAATTTTAAATTAGGAGTGGATCAAAGAACAAATCAGAGAAATAATTAACAGTGATGAAAAACCAAGTGTTCCTGATAAAACAGCATAGCAAAATTTTGGGTATTCAGTTAAATCAGTTCTCAGAGGAGAACTAATATGCTTACAATCATACATTAATAAAATATAAAAAGAGAAAAACAATGAACTGAATGTGCACTTTTAAAATTAGAAAACGAAGAAATACATCTAAAATAAGCACAAAAAAGAATTATAAAAAAAGAGGGAAAATAGATAAATTGGAAATCGTTTCCAGAAATTGAAAAATGAGACTAAAATCTGATATTTGAAAAGACTAATAAAATTGATAAATGTTTAGCTAAGCTGATTAAAACTAAGGGCAGAAAATTAAATTAATAAAATAGGAAATGAGGTGAAATCACAGCAAAATCAACAGAAAAAAAGAATAACTAGAACAAATCATACACAGGCCCATCCTAGTAAACTTGAAAACAGAAGGGAAGTAGAAGAATACCTTCAAAAATATAAAAAAGAGAAGGGAAATTCTGGGAGGAATTCACTAATGGAAGATGGGGATTATGGGGCCATAGGGATGTTCAAAAGTGAGAAGGCAGCTGAGGCTGATGACAAAGGCAATTCAGTTCAGTAGTTTCTTCTCATTTTTCAAGTACACCTTCTTTAATTTTCAAGATGTCCTTTTGGTATTTATTTTTGGTGTATATATTCTGGTCTTGCTAATTTTATTACTGTAAATTTTTTAGGAGGTGAATTCTTTTTTTTTTTTTTTTAATTGAAGCTTTTTATTTTCTAAACACATGCAAGGATAATTTTTCATTGTTGACTCTTGCAAAACCTTGTGTTCTAATTCCCTCCTTACCCCCCCCCCCACTCTCTCCCCTAGATAGAAAGTAATCCAATATAATTGTCTTTTAAGTTCACCAATTCCATCTTTTTCCATTTTCTTAATGCATGTTTTCAAGGTGGCATTTTTTTGTGTAAGGAATGATTTAACTTCATCTGAGAAATTCAGGTATGAATCTTATGATTGTCACTTTATACATAGTTATCATTTCTATGGTTTTACCCAGTCATCATTCAGGATGTTAGTATTCATTTTCTATTTAGGTTCATGTTTTTTTAATGTGTTATTTTCCGTGTTTGCCACATTACAGTCTATAAAGGATGTGATTGTGATTCTTCTAATATTTATTGATATTATTCTTTGCTATAGCATACCAAGTGAAAACTTAGAGCACCAGTGTCATGTATTACAGACATATGTCATGGAAATATTCTATTAAAAATACATTTTATTTTTGACTGCAATTACATGTAAAAACAATATTTTAAAATATTAAAAACAGTTTGAGTTTCAAATTTGATCTCTCCTTCCTTCCCTCCCTTCCTCATCTTGAGATGATTAGCAATTAATAATACAAGTTACATGAGTGCAATTATGTAAAATATTTCCATAATAGTAATTTTTTGTAAGAAGACTCAAATTAAAAGGCAGGAAGGCAGGCAGGAAGAAGGCAGGCAGGAAGAAGGCAGGCAGGAAGAAGGAAGGAAGGAAGGAAGGAAGGAAGGAAGGAAGGAAGGAAGGAAGGAAGGAAGGAAGGAAGGAAGGAAGGAAGGAAAGGAGGGAGAGAGGGAGAGAAGGAGGGAAGGAGGAAGGAAGTAAAATATATTATGCTTCAGTCTGTATTCAGACACCATTAATTCTTTTTCTGGATGTGTATAACATTTTCCATCATTAGTCCTTTGGGATTGTCCTGCATCATTGTGTTACTGAGAATAGTTGTCATCCATAATTCTTCATTGTACATTATTGTTTCTACTGTATACAATGTTTTCCTAATTATGATCACTTTCGATCAGGCCTTTCTGATCTTTCTGAAATATTGCTCATCATTTCTTATAACTCAATAATATCCCAATACCATACATAATATGCCACAATTTGTTCAGGAATTTTCCAATTGATGGGCATACTCTCAACTTCCAAATCTTTTCCACCACAAAAAGAGCTGTTGCAGATATTTCTGTCCATTTAGATCCTTTTCCTTTTCTGTGTTTTTGAGATTCAGACTTAGAAATGGTTTTACTCCATCAAAGGGTATGCACACTTTTACATCCCTTTGCACAAAGTTCCATGGAAATGTACTTGAGTGGGACTATTATCCTTTTCTCATAGAGACAGCTAGGTGGTGTAAGAGATGGTCTACTGGGAAATCAAGAAGTCCTGACTCCAAATCTGCCCTCAAATATACTTAGTAGCTGTGTGACTCTTGGAAAGTCACTGCTTGCCTTACTTTCCTCAAGTGTAAAATGGAGATAATAATAGCACCTACCTTTCAAGGCTGTTGTGAGAATAAAGTGAGATAATATCAGTAAAGCACTTGGCATAGTTGCAAGCACATACTGGGTACTTAATAAGTGCTTGTTTTCTTCCCACCTGGAGCTCCTTTTAGTCTGTCACCCAAATCTCTTTCCTTCAGAGAAATCATCAGGTTAGGGTTAGAGTCGGGAGGCATTTAGGGTTGTAAGAGTCAAAGAAAGAAGTAAGAATAATTTTAACTCGTGAATCCTTTCTCAGGCATACAGAGGCAGTTATTTCTCAAACTCAAAACGATAGAAGAGATTTTTATCTTCCTGAGGCACGTACTCAAGTTACAACCAAACACTTCCCAAGATTTATCAAACTGGATGCTCACTATTTCTAATGATTCACTTTGGGACAAATGGCCTTGTTAGAAGGAACTTGAGAAAGGTTACCAAAAATTATGAGGTAAGAAAGTGAAGGCCATTGGAACATGCGTTTTCTTTTCATTAGTGTTGCCCAATGAAAGCAAGTCATACGGAAGAGGAAAACAGAATTGGAAAATGAACAGCTTATAAATAGTTAAAGAAATAATGATTTGATGGAATTGTTTCAAATGGAGGAGTCTCTTGTGGTGTTCTGTTCACGCTATCACCCCTCTGGCTGATTAGTCTATTAGTCTCTTTGGTTCCTCATTTCTTCTGGACATACGACATGAGATATATACCTAAGGAATTTAATATTTTCAGTCACAAGGGCTCATGTGAAATTATTTCAAAATGTAAGTGCCCAGAGAAGTTCATTAGTATTGTTCCTCAGTATGGCACGCTTGCACTTCTGGACAATGGACAATGCTTTCTAGCTTTTCCAGTCACCAGTGGCTGTGTGCTTGCTCCCAGGCTTTTCAGCCTGATATTTTCAAACCCCTAGAAGGAGGACAAACATAGCATCTAAGTCAGCTACCAGACTGATGGTAAATTCTTCTACTTGAAAAGGCTACAAGTCAAAACTAAAGGAAGTATTGGTGCCTGATTTTTTCTTTGCAGATGATTGTGCCTCAGTGCAGCCTCTGAAGCTGAGATGCAACAAAGGATGGATCTATTCTCTGCTGTTCCTGCTGATTTGGGCCCAATAATTATCACCAAGAAAACCCAGGTCTTCCATCAGCCAGCACCACAATTGGAGAAGTTCTGAATGCTGTGGATGAGTTCACTTATGTTGGCAGTATACTTTCCAGGAAGGTCACAGTGATAATGGGGTTGACACATGGATTGCCGGAGACAATTGCAAAGGCTGCAAAGGAAAGTGGGGGAGAGGAGAAGTATTAGACTGACTAGCAAACAGAAAGCTATACCGAGCCCTTGTCCTGACTTCATGGTTGTGTGCCTGGGAAACCTGGACAGTCCACCAGCGCCACACTGGGAAACTGAATTGTTTTCATATAAATTCTCCTGGCAGGATAAAGGACCAAACACTAACATCCTTTCTTGAACTAAATTCTCACACACTCAAACTCTATTGCAGAGAGCAGAAGTCCAATAAGCTGACCACACTGTTTGAATGCCAAATGTTTGTTTGCCAGAAAGATTCACACAGGGCAAGTCATCTGGCCACAAGGT
The DNA here is from genome assembly GCA_020854095.1 of Dasyurus viverrinus. Classification (NCBI taxonomy): domain Eukaryota; kingdom Metazoa; phylum Chordata; class Mammalia; order Dasyuromorphia; family Dasyuridae; genus Dasyurus; species Dasyurus viverrinus. The sequence goes on along the minus strand of CM036999.1, from coordinate 625,030,483 downwards.
GGTCAGAAAAAGCAATACAAAGACATCCTCAAGGTTTCTCTGAAGAACTTTAGAATTGATTGTATGACATGGGAGACACTGGCACAGGACCTCCTACTATGGTGCACCCTTCTTAGGGAAAGTGCTGTGCTCTATGAGCAAAGCAGAAGTAAATTAGCTCAGAAGAAATCTGAGATAAGCAGAGTTAGAGAAGCTACCCCATATCTTATTGGCATCTATTTGTACCCGACCCAGTGGCAGAGCCTTCTGAGCTCATATTGTTATGATCAGCTGCAAATGGATGCATGAACTTCCCTCTAACATAGTGATGTTATTTTGTTATTTGTGGTGCTATTATTATTTATTGTCTACTTATTCTTCCAGGCTCCTTTCTGACCTAAGACTTGACTCTCCCATACTGGAGGAAAAGTCCAGGATATTCTTGTTCCTCTTTCTAGGGATAATGAATTTTGAAATTTCCCAGGATTTCCCAAGACCTATTGCTAGCTCCTTCCATCTTTCATTGCCCTGTAGATGGTCTCATTCATTCTCTTCTTCCTCATAAGTAGATCCTAAAAATCTGACTTCTGTTTGTACTTTTTTGGATTTCCTGCATGTGGGGTTTCAGAAGAATACTGATGGATTTTAATCTTTAAGCCAGCTAGAAAACTAGATTGGTCCAGACTAAGAAAACTTCAGGGTCCTTTTTTTTTATATGAAAGTGGTCTAGCTTCCTGCCACTGACAGGCATTAGGCTGGTTTGGATGCTGAATCTGAAACCTCACTCTGCTCCTGGGATCAGAATCCCCAAATTGCTGCTTGTGTTGAATGCATTTCTTGCTGAATACCCAGTTTAGGTTCCAGCATCTTCTCCTCCCCCTGGAAAGTCCCCACTTTGGACCTGCCTCATTTTGGGGATGTTGATGGGAAGCCCAACCTCAGAATCTAGGGAGACCACTCAAAACCAGTCTGACCCTAACAGGAACCTTTCAGTGTTCCTGATACCCTTGTGGACATTTTTGCCTTGAAACAAATTTAGAAGCTTTGGAAAAATGGGACTGTCATGTTTGACCTTTGCCTTGTGTATCATAGAGACTAGATTTGTTTGAAGCTTTCAGATCAGATCTGTTGCTTAATCAGGATGTTCTGGTCACACTGATCCCAGAGCCCTTTGTGGGGCAGGGAGGGTGATCCAGACAATGAGACAAGGGATTTTCTGAGATCTACCTTTTCAGCAACCTGTGGGCTGTACTTGGAAATTGCTTCACAAGCTGAGCATTAAACTGTTGTTATCTTGTGCCTGGTTTTGAACTCTATTAACATAAAATTTCCTAAAGGTTCTGTTTTTTTCTATTTCAGCTCTTGCCTCTACCAGATCAAAATTTTACTTAATTTTCTAAATCTGGAATCATATCACACTCTCAGGATCATTTTCTAGATTAACATTTTTTAGACTGTGGTTTCCCCAAATGCCAATATAAGAGTAGAAACATAATATAAGGTTTTCATTTTAAAACATGAAGAAAAATTGCCAGTGAACCGACATCAATGCAGTTCTGAATTCTCTTCTTTAGAAAAATCACTTGATCCTTCTGACCATTTGACCCTGTGGACTTGCTGCCTTCAGAGTAGAAAGGAGTCATTCTGATCCAGTTATACTTAATGTTTATTCTTACAGCCCCTAATCATCTGACCTCAAAGTCAAATTTTTAGTGATCTCTCTCTGTAGAGGCTCAAATATCCCTATTGTTATAATGGGAGAACAAGTCTTTCTTTAAGTGAGCCCGCATTCTAATTTAGATCAGGAGAAAATCCAATCGAATCTGCATTAACACTTGAAGGTAAATAGAATCCCCAAGGTTCCCAAGGTCGAATTGCAGTCGGGACCTCATATATGGGACCCACTACTTTCTGCTGCCCAGGATTTATCCTGCCACCCTTTCAGCTCCAGAGAGGAAGGAGTGAGCGCCAAAAACTCTAAAAGATAGTGGGGAAAGGAGGAAGCCTGGACAGAGGAGGAGATGTCAGAGTGGAACAGACTGGTGGGTGGTGACCCAAGTAGAATACGAGCCGTTGGGGTGGAGTTTGGAAGCCTGGGAGGAGACCAGGGCGGACGTTGGGCCTCTCCAGTGGTGAAGACATTTCACGTGATGGAGGGCGGGGTTTGGGGCGGAGAAGCAGCTCAGGGCCTGAGATCCTGCTCTTGGGCGTCATAGAAGGAGACAGCTCGTTTTGGGGAGTCTCAGCGTTGGTTAAGGTGGGAATTCTTGGGCCCAGGAGAAATATCCTCCAGGGAGCTGGCTGGAAACTGGGACTTCTGGCCTTGAGATCTCTCTGCCTCCTGCAAGGCAGCTCTGGAGGTGCAGGTCCCAGGTAGGTGCGTCCACCTCCCGGCATGTCTACCCCCACCTCCCTGCCCACCTCTGAGCTTTTGCTACTTGCCTTTGTCTTTGCTATTGGGGGATCATCTGACCTTCAGCAGCACCAAGAACGTGCTGCTCAACCAGACTCGGGTATTGGACAAACCCTCCCTTCCCAGCCCCCCCTTCCCCATCCCTTCTTTTCCCACCCCAGTACTTCCTAAACGTCGGAAGTTACAGTCCCCGGATTTATCACCGATTCACATTTTCCCAATTTCAGACTTTGCCCATAAGGACCCGGGAGTCGCGCCTTGTTCCTGGATCCTGATTAGAAACGTGGTGCTTCTGCCTTCCGATTTAGGCCCCCCCATAGATCAAGATTTCTGTCTGCTCTGAAGATCCACTCTGGACGTGGGGATTAAAAACTCCTGCCTGGCTCCGCCTCTCTCCCTCCTAACCCCAGGCTCTTGGGCTGCTGCCGGGTCAGACCCCAGGCTATGGCTCCCAGTGTCCAGGCTCCCTTTAGGGTCGCCAATCTTAGTTCTACCAGAGGGTCCCAGACAACCTTCCCAGCTCCTAGGAAGCCCTGAGGGCACAGTCGTGCTGCTTTCCCGGGTCCGTGTGCCCCTAAGCCTTCTGCCCCTCCAATGTCCCTGATCTCCTTACCCTGAGCTATGTCAGAATTTTTTCTCCCAGATCTTACCTGGGCTCTCCTTTCCTCCTGCTTCCTGCCCCGTCTTTTAAAGCCCTGAAATTTCGCCTAATCTGCCCCCTCCCTGCCTTCCCAAGGCTACATCTCAGGCTTCCCCAGCTTCGCCCTAGTGCGCCCCCCTTCCACATATCCAGAGCCATCTTCCATCCCCAGGTTTATTACATGATATATTCACAAAGCTTCGACTTCCTTCCCGATGCATACATTGTTTCTCCTGAATTCTGAGAGGAAGGTTACAATCTTACCAGCTTCTCCACCCACCCCACCCCCCTTCTCCCATTTATTATTAATTATTAGTTCTTCTATTATTCTTCTTCTATTAGCATTAGTTCTTCCTCTTCCCTAATTTTTGTAATTGTTTCCTTTTACCCTTTCCTGCCCCATCATACACATTTTAGTCCCAACCTTTGAAACTATGTACACTTTATACTGATGACATTTTCTCATATGTAAGTAAATACTTGCCCTTAATTAGTGCCTTAGAATTAGTCTGTAATGTTTTCTTTTTTTCTGGATCTTTTATATTAAATTTTCCATTGACTCCCAGTCTTTTTCTTACAGATTCATTTCACTTTCTCATATGTCTTTTTGCCCCCTCATGCCATATTCTATTCCAGATTTCTGGGTAAATTATTCTGGATGCAACTTCAGGTCTTTTGTTCTTTGAAATTTAATGTAACCAAACCTATGGTCTTTTAGAGTTGAAGCTGCTGGTTTTGTGAAATCCTGACTCTTTCTGCAGTTTTGGAGGCTGTCTTCTTTTCTGGTTGGTTTGCAGTATTTTCTCCTTAATCTGGGAATTGGGAAATTTTGCTAGGATGTTCTTGGAAGGTTTCCTTGGGTGATCTCTTCAGATGGTGAACAGTAGATTTTTTTCTTCCCCCCTTTGCCTGCTTGTTCTACAACTTCAGGACAATTTTCTTTCATAATTTCTTGAAATATTGTATCCAGATTATTCTTTAAATAATAATTTAGGTAGTCCAACAATTCTTATATTGTCTCACCTTGATCTGTTCTCCAGCTTTTCTAATGAGATGTTGCAGATTCTCTTTTGTGTTTTCTAGTTTAATTATTTTTTGGTGTCCCATAATGTCACTCGATTCCTCTTCTATTTTTCAAGCACCTTTTTGTTTCCTCTTTCAAATAGATTAACTTTCTTTTCATAATTTCTTGGATTGCTTTCAATTCCCCTCCTAATATTTCCTTGATCTCTTATTTAATTTTTGAATTCCTTTTTATGTTCTTGCATGGACTCCTTTTGGGTTTGTTGTGGACCTTTGATGTTACCCTCTGGGACAGGAATGGCTTGGTTTTTAACCAAACTATTTTCTGGATATTAACCGTGATCTTCTTTTATAGCAAAGTAGCTATTGTGATGTTCTTTTTCCTCTGCTTATTCATCCTGAATTTTCATTTGGTTTTGTTTTATTTTTAGCAGCTTATAATAATGATCATTGTTACAGTGAAGTTTGATTTCTGAGCTCTGGGTAATGCTGCTTTAACCCCCAGCTCCTCTTAAGAGAACCACAGGCAAAGGGGAGATGTCTTGATTTGTGTTTGAATGGGATGTAAGGGAGGCAGTGCTCTGCCAAGTCCTGTGGCAAGATAAAAGTCCTGAATCCTTCCTCCAAGAAAACTTAAGGTGATGAAAGCCTGGGGGAGGAGGAGCTCATAGGATGAGCAGCCTGGTGGGTAAGTGACCAGGTGAAATAAGAATGGTAGGGATGGAGTTTGGAAGCCTGGGAGGAGTCTAGAGCTGGAGAAGAGCCTTTCCAATGGAAATTGGCCATGTGATGATGGGCAGGGCTGGGGGAGGGGAGGCAGGCAGCATTCAGAGGTCATCACCCTGAATGATTTTGGGAGTGAGGTCCCACCCTCCAGGCTTCAGGGACTGTGCTGCTTGGGCTCTTGAGCCTCAGAGGCTTTCCTGGAATAGATTAATGGGACACAGGAAGGTTTGGAAATGAGATCTCAGGGCATTCTCTTGGATCTGCCATTTTCTACTTACTGCAAACCTTCCCTGATGGGGCAGGACCCAGGTAGGTGTGAGCCAGGGTTCTTCACAAGTCCTGCCTTCTGCTGGCTGCCCTTGCATAAGCATTCACACTTCTTATCTGCTCTGATGGCCAGTGGCCTCCCCATATCTCAGAACAATTTCCTTCCAGGTCTGGTGCTTAATGAATTCTTGGCCCCTACCTCTTTTTAAGATTCCCAAACACTTCACACATATCCAGTGTTGCCTCTTCCTTATGCTTACCATGGGGTCATATTTACCCAAGGCAGGATTCCCCCATAGTAACCCAGGAGTCCCACTTTCAGCCTCCCCTTGTGAACCTGGGTGTCCTACGTTGGCCTCCAGCTCCTATTTGGTGAATTGATTGTGAGCCTTCAGACATGATTTTTTTTTTTTAAATAGCCTTTTATTTACAGGTTATATGCATGGGTAACTTTACAGCATTAACAATTGCCAAACCTCTTGTTCCAATTTTTCACCTCCCGCCCCCCCACCCCTTCCCCTAGATGGCAGGATGACCAGTAGATGTTAAATACATTAAAATATAAATTAGATATACAATAAGTATTCATGACCAAAACATTGTTTTGCTGTATAAAAAGAATCAGACTCTGAGATATTGTGCAATTAGCTTGTGGAGGAAATCAAATATGTCGGTGGGCATAAATATAGAGATTGGGAATTCAATGTATTGGTATTTCCAGACATGATTTCTTATGAGGTTCCACAGGCTCTGCCTTTCTGGCCCCAGGAACTCTCCTTAGTTGCAGAAACTGAAGCTGTTTCCTGGCCCAACTTCTCTGGACCTGCACATCTTGGGCTCCTTCCCAGGCATGTGGCTCACTGTTCCCACATTCCCTTTCAGGATTCTAAGCCTACAATTTACCCAAGAGTCTTGGGAACCTTCCCCCATCTTCTGCTTAGATTTCAGGACTCGGCCATCCTGTTTTTCCTGATTCAACTACTCACCTAAGTCACTTCTGAACACTTGAATTTCTTCCTTGTTACCCAGGCTTCCCAGTTTCCTGCCCCTTCCCTCAACCTAGGTCCTGGAAGCTGAATCCCAGCCTAGATTGTCTCCAATTCCCTGGGGGCTCCATCTCAGAGCGCTTACCTCCTTACTTTATCCCTCAGCCACTTTTTTTTTCTATATAATATGTCTCTTGGGGAGAAGGGATGCTGGGAGCACCAAGTATCACTGGCAGGGAAATTTTTGACTCGGGGGACATTGAGGTTCTATACACTCTCATCCCATGTGGGGCCTCAAACCCCTCCTGTCTCTTGGATTTGGAGGAAGGGAGTCAGAAGAGTAGGAGTAAGAGAAGGTGAGCCAATCTTCAATTTTATACCATCCCACCCCAGTCATCTTATTTCCCATCCCTTCTATATAAACTCCTGACTGCCCCTATGACCAATAGCCCTGAGGACTTTTCCCTTCCAGACTTGTTGTTTTAAAGTGGTTAAAAGTGGTCATGCTTGGCTTCATTTCTTCCCCAACTTTAATCACTCAATAGGTGTTGCTTCCCTGTTAATTGGGGTCTGTGCTCTAAGCCAGGGTTAGGGGCTTAGTAACTCCCCTGGAACCTCACGCTCTGTAATTTCCTGTAGGCTTGCCCCCTGTCCAGGAAAAGAAGGAAACAACATCTGTGCAGCTATAATCATCCCCTCCCAACAGCCGTCAGAGGACCAAGACCTGGCCCAAGCAGGGAGCCTGGAGTCAGAGGGAATGGCCCCTGAGAGCCGCAGACCCCCAGCCCAGGTAAGTGTATTCTGCTCACAGATGTGAGCAATATCAGCCCAAGAGGCCATTTCCCCGGATGTGGAGGCTGGTCGGTGAGGCCGGCCATCTCTCTTTCCTATGGATCCTTTACAAAAATGGGTAGGAAAGTGAATGTAGTAATAACAACACTGCCCTCCTCTCTGCTATGTTTTGGACTAATCACTGTCCCTTTGGCATCTTTAGCACTAAGTCCCTTCCTCCAGTTGCTGCCCCAACATATTTGTTTAAATTTTCCCTGAATAGGTCAAGGGTGATCACGTCACTTATTAGTGTCTGTCCTGTAGGTATCATGCCTTTGCTTTGGTCCAGCACCATCTACCCACTTGACAAACTCCTGCACACACTCTCACACATATACACACACCTTCCAGCCAGTCTCTGTCCTGTGGCCAAGCTCCCCTTATAGCCACTGACTTTGCTCAAGGGAAACCCTTGACCCTGAGTTCCCTGGAGCAGAACCCTGGAAGCTTCCTCCGCTCTTGTCCTTTCCCTGTCTGGCAGCAGAGCAGAAACTGTCCTCCTGCTGCTGCTCAGCTCCTGTTTCCTCAGGCCACACAGAGCTTCCCAAATCTCTATGAATTCCTTCTCTTGACCTTTTTTGGAGTTAATATTAGAATTTTTTTTTTCTTGACGCAATTGGGTTAAATAACTTTGCCCAGGGTCACAAAGCTAGGAAGTGTTAAGTGTCTGAGGAAGGGTTAGAACTCAGGTTGTCCTGACTTCAGAGCTAGTGCTCTATCCACTGTCCCATCTAACAGCCCTTATTATAATTTGTTTTAATCTTAAATACAAAATAAGAGAAGAAAAAAATTTTCCGGGAACCAGCAGAACATAACAGCAGATTTGATCGAATAAACCTACATAAAGAATGTTACAAATGGATCAGGCCTTGTCCGAAGTTTCTTTGCTTCCTGGTGGGTTTTCTTTTCTTCCATTTTATTTTCTTTTATCTCCTATTACCTCCCACTGAGGCTACTGACTGTCAGGGCCATACATACCCATCTTCCCCGGACAGACATGGAGACCAGCCCATGTTTCTTTATTGCAATCTCAGCAGAGCTTAGCAGGAAGCAAGAGCAGGTGGATGTATGTCTCTGCGTCTCTGCTTCTCCATGTCTGAATCTCTCGACATCTCTGCCTCTCTCTACTTCTCTCCCATCCTTCTTCCTATGGAGTCCAAGCTGGCCATTTACATTTACTCTCCCCTTGAATACCCCATGTGTAGCCCACTCAGCACTGCATATGGGAATCTGCAGACGGGAGACACGTGCAGTTAGTGCTGCCGCCTCAGAAAAGATCTAGCAAGAGGACACACCCCTGGCCTTCTCAAGGAAACACCTGTAAGACACAACCTCCTGCCTTATTATTCCACCTGAAAATATAAGATGTGTTTCTCTATATTCCACTGGTCTTTGGGGGACTTTGGTTTCAGTGCTGGCTCTGACTCCTGTAAGGGCTGTCACCTTTGGGCAGATCCCTCCTCCATGCTTCAGGTCCCTTCTGTACATTGAGGAGCATTGGATTAGCTCAGTTATGAAACGTGCTTCAACTCTTAAGTCTTCTGGGTGTTGGTGTTTTAGGAGCTGGTGACCTTCAAGGATGTGGCTGTGGATTTCAGCCCAGAGGAGTGGGGTCTGTTGGACCCGGATCAGAAAGAGCTGCACAAGGAGGTCATGCTGGAGAATGCCGAGAACTTGCTCTCCCTGGGTAAGGAGCGCTTCCCTTGGAACTCTGGAACTGCCAACAACAGGAGTGTCACCAACCCCTCCCTGGGGTGCAGAGTTTCAGGTTTTTACCAGTTCTCAGAAAGGCCCAAGGGCTGCCTCCTCTCCCCAAAAGACAGATCCTCCTGCTGGCTGGTTGTTGTATGAGTGGTCTTTGCATTGTAGGATGGGAACCCAGCAGTTTTGTCTGCAAAACTCCTGAAAACTAGTCCTGCCCCTTTTCACTGAACATGGAATAAAAGAAGGAACCCCCTTCTTGGGGGGAACCATTTTGTCTATGCAATGTTCTTTTTGATAAAAAAAAAAAAAAAAACAAATTTTTACCTCATTGCCCTTGGTGTTACCCATAAATCCCCAGCACAGCAAGTGGGCCCTTGTCACTCCTTCATACATCCCCCAAAGGCCTGTATAGATACCGGGAGAGAAATGGAAGGGAGGAAGTCTTTCCGTACATTTGCTGAGATCCAGGCCTTGTGCTCAGAGCTTCCTTTATGCACATTATCACCCTTGATCCCCACCAAAACCCTTTGTTTTGGGCTCCATCTTTATCCCCATTTTACAGATCTGAAGACTGAAGCAAACAGCCAGGTGTGTGTAAACCCAAATTTGAACTTGGGGCTTCCTGACTGCAGGCCTGCTCCCTTCTCTGTGCTCCCAGCTGCTTCTAATGTCCAGAAAATGGAAGCAGTGGGATGAGGCCATCCTGCTGAGAAGAGGCAGCAAAATCAGGATCTTCTGCTTCCAGTTTGCTTGCATGGCCTCTTTTCCCCTCTGCCCTCTTTCTGTGACAATAAGCACTGTGAAAACAATCTTTGAGTTGCCCTTGGAACCTCTCCCCCACCCCCTCCCAGTGGGCCTTGCACTCTGGCCCTGTTCCAATGAGGAATAAATGACAAGTTTCAAGGCTTACATCCACTATCTTCCTTCTCCTCAGGACTTCCAGTTCCCAGAGAAGATTTCATCTCCCATGTGGAGAGAGGAGGCCTGAAGAACCCCTGTCCTGGTGAGTTGCAAGCTGGGGTGCAGGCTGCCATCCCAGGAGGTTTCTTCATGTGATGGGCCTAGGGGCAGGAAAACTGGCTTGGAATCCATTTTCTTGTGGTAGTGAGATCCTGAGCACCTCAGTGAACCTCTGAACCTCAGTCTCTTCATCTATAAAATGAAGGGGTTGGACTTCATGGCCTTTCAGTTCCCTTCTAATGAAGAATCAATGATGCTAATGGAAGTCTTTGTCAGAAATTTGGGGCTATCCAACAATCTACAAGGAAAGAGGGCTCAGGCTGTCTCATATGACTTTTCTTATGTCTTCCTTAAGCCAAAAAGCATTTATTTTTACTTTTTTTGATATTTATTTAAAACTAAAAATGAAATAGAAAAAGACATAAAAGAACAATTTTTGGAAATGTTTTATGTTCAGCGGAACGTAAGGGAGGATTGAAAACATGTAATAAAAATTTCCATAAACTATAAATGAAAGATATTGTATTCAGAACCATCCATCCCTTTTTGGTTTCCTGTAGTTTTTATTTTGTTCTCTGCTGTGTACTTTTACTTTATTCTTTCCTCCCCTTTCATCCTCTGCCAACACCCCATGTAGGCTACAGTTAAGCACAGATAGGTAGGACAACGAAAAACTTCTGAGGAAAGCTGGTCACACGCTGGAATCGATCAGTTGGATGTCTCCTTTCCTGCCTCCTTCCTTCCTTTCATCCCTTTGGTTTCTCTCTTCTGTCTTCTTATTTTCTTGCCTGTTTCCTTCTTTTCTTCCCTTCTGTCCATCTAGAATATCATATACACCTATCTACAGATCATCCCTGGATAGATTTCATTCTTGCTTTACTGTCCCTGGATAGATTTCATTCTTGCTTTCTTTTGTTTCTTTCTTGCTTGCTTTATTTCTTTCTTGCTTGCTTGTTTGCTTGCTTTCATTCTTTCCTTGCCCAGGGACACACAGTTAGGAAGTGTGTCTGAGGCCAGATTTGAACTTGGGTCCTCTTGACTTCAGGGCTGGCAATCTATCCACTGTGCCACCTAGATGCCCCGATTCCTTTCTTAAAGAACACACCTTAAATCAAAATCTGTCTGATTCTCATTGACTTCCCATAGATCCCTTTATAAACCCATGTGGTTTTTATTTGGGTCCTCATTGACTTAAACTGAGTGTAAATCGCAGTCATTTCTGCTTTGGCCAAAAATCCTGAGGTTTTTCCCACAGTCATTCATTCATTTCTTTTTATTTATTGAGATTTGGTTTAGCCTAGGTCAGAAAGAAGAATCTTTGCCTCCAATGCTCCCTGGCCTTAATCACTGGATGGGGGAGCCTCAGTCAGAAGAGATCTGAACTTAAGAGACCTTACCTTAAGAAGGCCCAGGTCTCCCCTGGCCATTTGCATCCAGAGCCATCTATAGTAATCCTGATCTGTACCTGGCCACAGGCTCTGTGGGGGAAAGTGAGCCTGGTGACCTTGTGCAGCCCTCTCTCACTTAAATCCAGTCACTCATTATATAACTGACAGCTTCCCTTAGCTTAGGGATATGGAGGGAAAGACTTATGGTTATTCCATAACAGCACCAGGAGTCCTAGGCCCTTATCTTCACTCTGGGATTTGTTCATAGTGAGAGGGAGCAGGAAACAGACAGAAATAGAAACAGAGATTTGGCCCCTCAGAGTGACCAGCATGCAGGCATTAAGGTGGGGTCAGGACATAAGGTCAGCCCTAGGTAATGTCAATCAATTACTATACATCAATTAAGCACCTGTTCTGTTCATTGCATTGAATCCTGGGTATACAAAGAAAAGCTGTCAAGAAGTTTTAAATCTGGAATTAAAAATCAGAGATGTTTTGCAAATAAACAGCAGCTCATGAAATTTATTCTTAGCTAATCAAGAAAAGAAAAGTGTTTTTTTTTTTTTTTTTTTTTAATGGAAATGCATAGTTTTCAACATATTTGTATGTAAAGAGAGAGGGGAAGGGAAGTTTATGAAGGAAGAGTTCAGATGGAGAGAATCAACATCATAGTGACAATGATAGTAGTTAACAAGCACATTGGGTGCCAAGAGTTTTAAAGGTATTATCGCATTTGATACTCCCAACAACCTGGGAAGTGTGTGCAATTATTACCTTCACTCTACAGGAAAATTGAGGCAAAGAAGCACATTCCCAGAGGTACAGAGCTAGGTGGTACCTGAGATTGAATTTGAAAGAAATGGATTGAGAAGCCTCAGTTTCCAGATTCCAGTTCTAATCTCCTGCAGGGATTTGGATCAGGTTACTCAGCAATTCAGAGCTCATAGCATGGTTCTAAATTATGAGAACTTTCACCTTCCTTGTCTTTATCTCAACATTGTTGTGGGGGTCTAATGTCATTGTACTGTGTGTGGAACTCTGTGTTAATTGAATCACTTTACTGGTGTGAGCTAATAACATTTAAAAATGATGGAATATGTTCATTTCAGTTTGAAAACTTTTTGCCTGGAGAAATGAAAAGTAAATGATTTTAATATCAGCCAGCATTAGAGGCTGTATTTATACACATGTTTATTTCTTTTAGATCCAGAGACGTGGTTTGATATGAAGGAGATGAGTGCAAATCTGAAAATGATCTCATGGAAAGACCTTTTTCAATATAGTGAATACAGGGCTGTTCTTGCTAAGCACAAAAGAAACTGCATTGGAGAGGAACACTGTGAATGGAATACACACAAAAAAGCTTTAAGAGAGAGTTCCAGTGTTTCTAAAGATACGAATATACATCCTGAAGAGAAAACACCTGAGTGTCATGAATGTAATAAAGCTTTTCTTGTACTCTCTTCCCTTTCAAAGCATCAGAGAATCCATGCTGGAGAGAAACCTTATGAATGTAAGACACATAGAAAGACTTTTAGAGAGCAATCTACTCCTGCTAAACATGAGAGAATTCACACAGAAAAACAATCTTACATATGTAATCAATGTGGAAAGGATTTCCAATGTTATTCCAACTTGGCTCAACATCAGAGAATCCACACTGGAGAAAAACCTTATAAATGTAATCAGTGTGGAAAGAGTTTCACATACAACTCTAGACTTGCTGTGCATCGGAGAATCCACACTGGAGAGAAGCCTTATGAATGTAATGAATGTGGAAAGACTTTCACAAAGCACTTCTCCCTTGAGGTACATCAGAGAATCCATACTGGATTGAAGCCTTATGAATGTAATGAATGTGGAAAGACTTTCACATATCATTCCAGTCTTGCTGTTCATCAGAGAATCCATACTGGAGAAAAACCTTATAAATGTAATCAGTGTGGGAAGACTTTCAGATGCAACTCTAAACTTGCTGTCCATCACAGAATCCACACTGGAGAGAAGCCTTATGAATGTAATGAATGTGGAAATGCTTTCACAAAGCGCTCTTCCCTTGTAGTACATCAGAGAAGCCACACTGGAGAGAAGCCTTATGAATGTAACAAATGTGGAAAGGCTTTCACAGATTGCTCCAGTCTTGCTGTCCATCAGAGAATCCACACTGGAGATAAGCCTTATAAATGTAATGAATGTGGAAAGACTTTCACACACTGCTCCAGTCTTGCTAAACATCAGCGAATCCACACTGGAGAAAAGCCTTATGAATGTAATGAATGTGGAAAGACTTTCACACAGCGTTCCAGTCTTGCTGTCCATCAGAGAATCCACACTGGAGAAAAACCTTATGAATGTAATCAGTGTGGAAAGAGTTTCAGATGTAACTCTAAACTTGCTGTCCATCAGAGAATCCACACTGGAGAAAAACCTTATGAATGTAATCAGTGTGGAAAGAATTTCAGATGTAGTTCAGGTCTTGGAAAACATCAGAGAATTCACACTGGAGAGAAGCCTTATGAATGTAATGACTGTGGTAAGACTTTCACATCTTACTCCAATCTTGCTGTCCATCAAAGAAACCACACTGGAGAGAAGCTTTATAAATGTAATAAATGTGGAAAGACTTTCACATGGAGTAATGATCTTCGTGAACATCAGAGAATCCATACTGGAGAGAAGCCTTATGAATGTAAGAAATGTGGAAAGGCTTTCACAAAGCGCTCCCATCTTGCTGACCATCAGAGAATCCACACTGGAGAGAAGCCTTATGAATGTAATGACTGTGGAAAGACTTTCACATGGCACAGCCATCTTATTTCCCATCAGAGAATCCACACTGGAGAGAAGCCTTATGAATGTAAGAAATGTGGAAAGGCTTTCACAAAGCGCTCCCATCTTGCTGACCATCAGAGAATCCACACTGGAGAGAAGCCTTATGAATGTAATGACTGTGGAAAGACTTTCACATGGCACAGCCATCTTATTTCCCATCAGAGAATCCACACTGGAGAGAAGCCTTATGAATGTAAGAAATGTGGAAAGGCTTTCACAAAGCGCTCCCATCTTGCTGACCATCAGAGAATCCACACTGGAGAGAAGCCTTATGAATGTAATGACTGTGGAAAGACTTTCACACAGCGCAGTCATCTTGCTTCCCATCAGAGAATCCATACTAGAGAGAAGCCTTATGGAGGTAATGACTATGGAAAGTCTTTCACATGGCACAACAGTCTTGGTAAGCGTGAGAAAATCCCCATTAGACAGAAACCTCATGAATGTGGAAACCTTCAGGCAAAGCTGAAATCTTGCTTAACAGAGAGTGCACGTTAGGGGAAAACTTTTGAGTGTCTGGATTGTGGTAAAGTTTTTATTAGATATTAGTGCCTGACTAGACATGGCAGATCCTATGAGATGTAAAACCTCATTCATATAATCCATGTGGAAAAACATTCAGGCTCACTTCATCCCTGAATTGCCTCCAGAAAATTCCTAGAAGACTGAAATCATGAACAAAGCTATAAAAATGGAGGACAGAGCTTGTCAGTCGACAGAGATTTTCTGCTTGGGAACAAATCTACTATGGACTTGGAACGGGAAGGTTTTTAGCCCAAGTTCATATGAACTCTGAGTTTGGCATCTCAGGATACTGAGTGGAGAGAAGACTTATAAATGTGCTGAAGGAAGACTTGCTCTTACCTAGAAGATAAGGGTTATTATAAATCACAGTATTTACACTGGAAAGACATATTATACAAAATGTATTTGCAGAAAGGCTGGATCTCATCCTTTGTGTAGAAATCTTGTTGCAGATGAAACATGTGAATATAATGAATGAGGAAAGACCTTTTACTATATTACAAAACTCATTAGATATTGCAATTTTATACTGTGTATAAAGATCAGAAAATAGATTTTTGTTTTTCTCTGAAATCCCAAGATTGGTGTCCAAAGAAGAGTCTTTATAATGGAAAACAATTGTTTTAATCTCCTTTCTCAATAAAAATGATTAAGAGATTTTTTTATTTGAATTTAAATGATTTTTATTACTTAATTTTCCTCTTCATTCTCTTTTTTTCCCCCTAAATTCTTTGGCCTTTTATCTGTGTGATGTCACGTGTTCCATGTTCTAATTTTCTTTTAAAATATCTGTAAATGTGGCTTAGGTCTCCATTTTAACTTTATCTTGCTAAATTGTATCAGGTGTGTTCATTGGGAAGTAAGACCTTTTTAGAAAGCTGATGCCCAGAGGAGTGCCATAGTTTAGGGCTACAGTTCCAGGAAAACTCTCCCCCTTGTACCCTTGCTTAGTCTTGCACAAACCACTTTGCCCCATCAGTAAGCTTTTTAATATCTAGTTACTGTTCTTAAGTGGAGTGGGTTCCTATGATACATTGTGATCCCTGATAGAAAGTCCGGGATAGCTGGAGTCCACTGTGTGGTCAAGTTGCTCAGTCCACAGTGTAAAAAATCCTGCTCTGTCTCCTGTCTTTGTCTCCCTTTGCTAGACTGGGCTAGTTAAAGTGATGCCCCATTCCTGCAGAAATGGAATCAACTGCTTTCTGCTCTGACCTTGTGAAACATCTGTGTGAACTATTTTGGGTTGGTCGTCATTGTCCCACACAGTGTTCATATAAATTATACTCTTGTATTTGACAAATGTAAATAGTAAAGAATTGGGAATAAGAATTTATTTGGTTAAAAAGATGTAATATTCATTTTAAAGGAAAATATACCAGACAAACAGGTAAGTTTTCAAACGTTCTAGCTACAATTTTTCACATCAATTTTACAGAGTCCCTCAAAAGAAGAGTTCATTTTCGAAGGGCACATTTACATAATCCTCTAGAAATTATTTTTCAAATGCCAGTATTTCTAAGAAAATATTTTCCCCTAAATTCCAAAATGAGAAAAATCAGAATGAAAATAATGGCATGAATAATGTTTTGAAACATGAAAGAAAATTGCCAAATAACATGAATTCAGTTGTTTATATTAGAATTGTGTCATGTTGCTGCCCATCCAGCCCTAGCAGCCAAGCAGCCTGTGAGCTGCTAGACCTTGGTGGGGGAAGGGCTGGAGGACAAGCTGACAGGAAACAGAGGTCAAGTGGGAGATAAGAGCAAACAAAATGTATTCATTTGAGGATAAGGATTTATATATCTTTCACAGAGGCAATAGTGTGTTCTTCATTGGTTTTATCTCATGGGGCTATTAGGTATGAAATCACCCAGACAGTTTCCTCCCTTCCTTAACAATCTCCTAATGGGTGTCCTCAAACTTTTTAAATAGGGGGCCAGTTCATTGTCCCTCAGACTGTTGGAGGGCCGGACTATAATAAAAACAAAACCTTTGTTTGGTGGGTCTTTAAATAAACTTCATAGCCCTGGGTGAGGGGGATAAATGTCCTCAGCTGCTGCATCTGGCCCACGGGCCATGGTCTGAGGACCCCTAGCTAGGACATCCTTTTCCCTAGAGAGAACACAGGGGTGGCGCGCTACCATCCTGGGTTCTCACAGCCATCGAACAGGGAACGAGCTACAGACTTGAGCTGCTTTGTATCCTCTGCCTCCTCGGAGCTGGCCCTCAACCTCTCCCTGTTCTTCTGGGCTACCTTGAGTTAAAAGAAGGGATACTTGAAGCTAATCTAAGGAGTTGTGAGCATGTATTAGAGAACAGGGCAGGAGGAAACATGCCAGGGTAACAAAACATCTAAGGCATAAAATATAACTGCGTTTGATACATTATTAAGAGGATTTTGTTGATTGATCCAGTTCCAGTTACTAGATTATCCAGTTACTAGTTATCCAGATTCCACTTACTAGAGAATTTGGCTTATGAAATTCTAACCCCTAATGACTGGAAATCCATAGCAAGGACATGTTTAGAACCTGGACAAAATTTGATGTGGCTTTCAGAGTTTCATGAATTATATAGGATTCAAGCCCAATGAAATGGGCAAATAGGAGTTAATGTACGAATCACTTTTGACCAATTAGCAGGTGAAGATCATTATGCAGAGAATTCAACACAGATTAATTACCCCATAACAGCTTATGAATAAATTGCTACTGCTGCCACCAAAGCTTGGGGTTCCCTCCCAGGGAAAAATTGAGGGGAAGACTTCACAAAAACAGAGCAAAGTCCCAATGGACACTTTGTGGATTTTGTGGGACTTCTGCAGACAGCTGTCACAAGAACCACTGGAGAAAATGCAGCTACAGGAATAATGATCATACAACTGGCTAAAGAAAATGCTAATGAGGTTTGTAGACAAATTATATGGGGACTACACAAAGATGCTCCTTTAGAGACGATCATAAGATGCTGTGCCACAGTGGACATCAGTGCTTATTATACCCAGACTATGATGAACATGGGAAGACAGGGTCCCTCTTGGCAAGGACTTCTAGAGAAAATCGTCGATGTTTTCAGTGTGGAAAAATAGGACATCTGAAAGCCCAATGTAGGTATAGAGATAGAGTGAGAAGACAGGGTGAGAGAAGACCCAAAACTCTGTGTCCAAAATGCAACTGAGGTTTCCACTGGGTCTCAGAATGTAGACTGACCCAGGGAAATGAGAGGCAGGGTCCAGCCCCAAGATATCATACATAAGACAGGTGGGGCATGATGTCAGCTGAGTTCACACCCAGAGAGTCTTTAAAATTTCAGGACTCTGATGTGATCCATCAGCCCAAAAGCAATCAAATAGCAGCAAGGGATTACAACTGGGGAGAATACAGGCTTTTTAAACCAACAGTGCAGTGTCCAGTGTAAGCAGCTCCAATGCAATTGCCAGCTAATGAAGAGAGATTTAGAAAGTAAACAGAAGGGACTAGATAGGTTAACTGCCTGGGAGAGAGGGTTTGCTTGTATTCCTACAGATGGAGAAGGAAACAGGTGGCAATGAGCACCTGGAGAGAGACAGAAAAAGAAATACTCAAAACAAAGGAGAAGATCTAAAAAACATCTGACACTAAAAAAGCATGACTGATAATGAGACTGTTGCAGTCTCATTGGAATTGAGCAAGACCAGCAAGAATCATTGGATTCCTTGAGATGAAAAATTGTTGATGAGACTATTGCAGGACTTCAAAACCTGCAGGAATTATTGGATTCCTGGTACATGAACCAATGGTCAATAGATTCCTTTTGTACTATTTCTAGGACTTATTATGAATA
Source organism: Dasyurus viverrinus (assembly GCA_020854095.1). Classification (NCBI taxonomy): domain Eukaryota; kingdom Metazoa; phylum Chordata; class Mammalia; order Dasyuromorphia; family Dasyuridae; genus Dasyurus; species Dasyurus viverrinus. The sequence continues at coordinate 625,012,387 of CM036999.1, read as the reverse complement.
TGTAAAATTCCTCATATTGATTCATGTTATTTATTACAGCACTACTAGCCAGTGTTATATTGCTATGTCCTTATGTAATTTATATAATATATGTGTAATACCTCCCATATTGATGGATTTATGTATACCTGTATTAAGAGTGAGCCCCTTCAGAAACCTGCTAATCTGATTTGATTTCCCAATTCTTCTAATGTTTTCATCTCCCTTCATAAGATGTCAGGGAGGGCGTGATTACCTCCTTTTTGGGGGTTCTCACCTCCTTGAGAAGTCAGGGAGGTCATGACCACTCCTGTTCTAAATCAAAAGAAAGTGGGAGGTGTTAGAATTCTTACAAGGTGCTAAGTCACAATTGATAGAGACAATAATTATCTAATTTAGCATGGTATTTAACAGTTCTCTAGTTCACTAATGTTCACACCTTTCACACCTTTAAGTTTCACACCTTTAAGAGAGCATATATAAGCTAGGAGCCTTAACCAGGATGGACTCTGGGAGATTCACAAGTCAGGATTCAGTCCGCTCATCATATCTTATAGCCCAATAATATTCCAATACCATCATGTGCTACAATTTGTTCAGAAAGTCTCCGATTGATGAGCATACTCTCAACTTCCAATTCTTTTCCACTACAAAAAGAGCTGTTGCAGATAGTTCTGTACATTTAGATACTTTCCCTTTTCTGTCATTTTGAGACTCAGACTTAGAAATGGTTTTACTCCATCAAAGGGTATACACACTTGTATAGCCCTTTACACAAAGTTCCATAGAAATGTACTTGAGTGGGACCATTATCCTTTTCAAGTAGAGACAACTAGGTGAGGTCCCTCATTACTTCTGGACACACAACTTGAGATATATATCTAAGGAACTTAATATTTTCAGCCACAAGGGCTCATGGAAAATTAAGTGAAAATTTAAGCACCCATCGAAGTTCATCAGTACTGTTCCTCAATATGGCATGCTTGCCATTCTGGACAATGGACAATGCTCTTTAGCTTTCCCAGTCACCAGTGGAATGAAACAAGGCTGTGTACTTGCTCCTAGGCTTTTCAGACTGACATTTTCAAACCCCTCTAAGAAGGATAAACATAGCATCAAAGTCAGCTACCACACTGATGGTAATTTTTCTACTTGAAAAGGCTACAAGTCAAAACTAAAGGTAGTATTGGTGTCTGATTTTTTGTTTGCAGATGATCGTGCCCTCAGTGCAGCCTCTGAAGCTAAGATGCAACAAAGGATTGATCAAATCTCTGCTGCTCCTGCTAATTTTGGCCCAATTAACATAAAAAAAAAACCCCAGGTCCTCCATCAGCCAGTGCCACCCCAGCCATCTGTGGAACCTTGGTTACAGCAAGTGGAGAAGTTCTGAATGCTGTGGATGAATTCACTTATGTTGGCAGTATACTTTCCAGGAAAGTCACAATGATAATAAGGTTGACACATGGATTTCCAGAAACAGGTTGTGAGGCTTCAAAGGAAAGTGGGGAAGAGGAAAAGTATTTGACTGACTACCAAACAGAAAGCCTACAGAGCCCTTGTCCTGACCTCATGGTTGTATACCAGGGAAACTTAGATAGTCCACCAGCGCCATGCTGAGAAACTGAATTGTTTCCATATAAATTTTCTTTGAAAGATTTTGAAGATCTCCTGGCAAGATAAAGTACCAAACACTAAGATCCTTTCTTGAAGTAAATTGGCACACACTCAAACTCTATTGCACAGAGCAGAACTCTACCGGGTTGACCACACTGTTTGAATGCCAAATGTTTGCTTGCCAGGAGGACTCACACAGGGCAAGTGATCTGGCTACAAGGTGGTTAGAAAAAGTAATACAAAGATATCTTCAAGATCTCTCTGAAGAATTGTAAAGGGCTGAAACTCTGACCAGATGTACTTGGACAACCCAGTACTTAGGGCTAATTACTATTGGACAATACTCTATTAGCATGTGCTTGGAAAATGGCCCTTCCCACTATTCTGTGCTAGCTCGATAATTGATGTATACAGGGAATTGTAGGAGGGACTAAGGGATGGATAAGAGTAGCCAGAGTCACTTCTGGGTGGGAGACGATGATGAGGAGAGGTCATGGAGATTCTGCTTCTATCCAATTTACTCCTACCTTTATAGACCAAGAATAAAGACCAAGGACTTTTGCTTATTCTGACTCCAGCTAATTCTAAGGTATCCAGGGTGCTAACTCAGTCTTCCCAAAGAACTTTAGAATTGATTGTATGACATGGGAGATACGGGCACAGGACCACCCAGCATGGCGTACCCTTCTTAGGGAAAGTGCTGTGCTCTATGAGCAAAGCAGAAGTGAATTAGCTCAGAAGAAATCTGAGATAAGCAGAGTTAGAGAAGCTACCCCATATCTTATTGGCATCTATTTGTACCCGACCAGTGGCAGAGCCTTCTGAGCTCATATTGGTACGATCAGCTGCAAATGGATATATGAACTTGACTCTAACATAGTGATGTTATTTTGGTCCTCTTTGAAAACAAGATACAAGATAATAACCAACCTAAAATACATTGTCTCAGAGGAGACACTCATGACTATTCCAGTTTCCCGATCCTCCTAGGCTATGGGGTGAGATCGGGGAAAGGTTTTCTTCAGAACTCTTCAGAAGGAGTTTAATAACTCTCTCCTTACCCTTCTCACAAGTACAAGGATTGAGATGCTTGCCTTGATTTTTCAAGGGCCCTTATCTTTTCTAATTATTCTCCTAGGTCAAGGGAGACTTCTTCCTGGAATATCATCTGGCTTTGTTTTTCTGGCACTCCTTCTTTAGGCTCTCCAGATGCTCCTTAAAGCAGTATCTGCAGTTAGAAATATCTGTGGTTGTTTTTAAATATGCTGTACAGTATATCTCTGAGGGTCTTGAAAACATCATGGAATCCCATATCTGAGATGTGAAAATTTGTGCCATTCTAAGTCCCAAATATATTGTAACAGGAGACGCATCCTGAGACTGGATAATTTGGGTGTCCATTCACCAATCAGTTCCAGTTCTCCCTCTTTAAACAAATATGGCTCAAAGTCTCTGGGAGCAGTGGGGGTGATCTCATCTTCTGAAAATATTTTCTGCTGAGAATGGGCATAGATTTGAGTTACTTGCAGGGTCCCATCTTTTTATGGATGGGTGACAAGTTGTAAATCCATCTGGTCCTGGTGCTTTTTTCTTAGGAACTCATTTATGTCTTGTTCAATTTCTTTTATTCTAATATACCTATATTTAGACATTGAATTTCCTCTTCTGCTAATCTAGGTAATTTACAGTTTTGTAAATATTCTTCCATTTCACTTAAATGGTTAAATTTATTGGCATAAAATTAGGCAAAATATTCCTATTTTGGAGAGGGAGGTTCCAACATTTAAAACATATCCCACCTGCAGGCTCTGTGTCAGTTCCTTCTTCAACACCCAAATTTATGAGGTGATTGCTCCATTTTACCCTTTTCTGGCCAGCTTTGTTTTTTAGAATCATTCCATCATACACACCTCAAGTTTTCACCTTTCTTTCAAACTTCTCTGTAATGATGACAACTTGCAGAATTTTTACAGCATATCCATGTATAAGGAAACTTAGTGTGTTTGAAGTCATTTTCTTCTTCCAAGTTTACCGTGTCCCCAACATAACCTTTGTGGTGCTATTACTTATTGTCTACTTATTCTTCCAAGCTCCTTTCTGGCCTAAGACTTGAGTCTCCCTTATCTGGAGGACATGTCCAAGATATTCTTGTTGCTCTTTCTAGGGATAATGAGTTTTGAAATTTCCCAGGATATCAAAACAAAAAAAAGAAAAAGAAAAAAGAGACAAAAACCTCTTGCTAGGGTCCTTCAATCTTTCATTGCTCTTTAGATGGTCTCTTTCATTCTCTTCTTCCCCATATGTTGATCCCAAAAATCTGACTTCCGTTTGTACTTCTTTGGATTTTCTGCATGTGGGGTTTCAGAAGAATACTGATGGATTTTAATCTTTAAACCAGCTAGAAAACTATATTGGTCCAGACTGAGAAAACTTCAGGGTCCTTTTTTTGTATGAAAGTTGTTGGAATCCTTACAAAGTGTTAACTCATTACAGTCGATAGAGACAATAATCATCTAATTTAGCAAGATTTAGATTGATCTGATCCTACGAGACGATGTTGTTGGCCAGAACTTGAAACAAGGTACTAAGTGGAATTGAGGAGACAACATTTAAATCTAGTTTAGCATTGATTTATTCATACAACAAATAATGGTTTTCCAGTGATAAAATGATTGGTGTGTACTCAGTGAAAAGCATATAAGCAAGAAGCTCTCAGGGCCAGACACAGAGCACTCTGGGAGATACAGAAGCCCACAAGCCCACTCTCAGAGGCAAAGTCAGATTCATTCCATCTTCCACCTTTGTGCTGGCTGGAGGCTGAAGAAAGCAGAGGCAGAAGCAAACGACAAGCTGCAAGAGCTCTTGGAATCAAGGAAGGAGAAAATAAATGTTTGGATTTTATCAGCTGGCTGTATTTGGAGTGATCATTACTCTGAACCAAAACTAAGGCTGCCTCCAGAAAACCATCCACGAGAAACCTTCTCACAGAGAACCATCATATATTATACAAAAGAAGAGAACACTACAGAAAGTGGTCTAGTTTTCTGCCATTGACAGGCATTAGGCTGGCTTGGATTCTGAATCTAAAATCTCACTGTGCTCCTCGGATCAGAACACCCAAATTGCTGCTTGTGTTGAATGCATTTCTTGCTGAATACCCAGTTTAGGTTCCAGCATCTTCTCCTCCCCCTGGAAAGCCTGGAAAGTCCCCACTTTGGACCTGTCTCATTTCTGGGATGTTGGTGGGAAGCCCAATCTCAGAATCTTGGGAGAGCACTCTGAGCCACTCTGACCTTAACAGGAACACTTCACTCTTCCTGATACCATTGTGGACATTTTTTCCTTGAAACAAATTTAGAAGCTTTGGAAAAATGGGATTGCCATGTTTGACCTTTGCCTTGTGTATCATAGAGACTAGATTTGTTTGAAGTTTTCAGACCAGATCTGTTGCTTAATCAGGATGTGCTGGTCACACTGATCCCAGAGCCCTTTGGGGGTCAGGGAGGGTGATCCAGACAATGAGACAAGGGATTTTCTGAGATCTACCTTTTCAGCAACCTGTGGGCTGCATTTGGAAACTGTTTCACAAGCTGAGCATTAAGTATTGTTGTCTTGTGCCTGATTTTGAACTCTACTAATGTAAAATTTCCTAAAGGTTCTGTTTTTTCTATTTCAGCTCTTGCCTCTACCAGATCAAAATTTTAGTTAATTTTCTAAATCTGCAATCATATCACATTCTCAGGATCATTTTTTAGATTAGCATTTTTATACTGTGGTTTCCCCAAATGTCAATATAAGATTAGAAATATAAAGATAATATAAATAAGGTTTTCATTTTATTTATTTTTATTCCAATTTCTTTCATGTTTTATTTGACATGGCCAGGAAGTTTTCACAATAATTTTCAGACACAAGGCTGGAAGAAATCTTGAGAGGCCACTCAAACTATTTGATTTCCCCTAGATAGGATGATGCTAAGAACTATCTCATCCTTATGAGAATGTTCCCCATTTTAAAAATAAGTTATATAAAAAGTGATTCTACAATTTCCTCCAGTAACATATCCTACTGCTTAACAATTTTCAGTCAAACTATGAAAGAGATGAACGTAGAGACCTGGAAGGAAATGACCTACTACACACACTTGCCAAAGATTTTTGGGATTCAAAGACATAATTGATTCTATATGTATGTTGGGAAGTAGAGTGAAGGGAAAATCGATAACTACAAGGGTTCAAGCAAGAGGAGGGTTCATAGATAGGAAAAATGTGACATCAGGGGAAGCCTAGAAAAAAAGACAAAAAGGGTCTTAAACTTGTACCATGTACTTAAACTTAAACCAATGTTATAATTGAAAATTATTTCAGATGCACCCTGTGTTTTCCTCATGTAACAGAAAAATACATATGTTCCCTTTTCTCTATTCACATAGCCACTATTCTAGTACAAACACTCATCAATTTTACCTCAGACTTCTCCCTTCTCTAATAGATCTTCACACACCTGTCAAAGAGATTTCCCTAAAATAAAATACTCTGTGGCTCCCTATTACTTTATGATTCAAATACAAATTTCTGTTTAGCACTTAAAGGTCTTTACAACTTAGTTTGAGGTTACCTTTCTGCCTTTATTATATATTATTCTCCTCCACACACCACTATCCAGTCAAATTAGTTTTCTTCCTATTCCTCATAGGAAACTCAAATTTCCTGCCTGTCTTTTTGCATGTTGTATCCCATTCATGGCTGCAATACCCTCCGTTTTCGCTTCTGTCTTTTCAAATGATAAGGTTTTTCATTTTAAAACAGGAAGAAAAATTGCCAGTGAAACGACATCAATGCATTTCTGAATTCTCTTCCATAGAAAAATCACTTGATCCTTCTCACTATTTGACCCTGTGGACTTGCTGCCTTCAGAGTAGATGGAGTCATTCTGATCCAGTTGTGCTGAATGTTTTTTCCTACAGCTCCTAATCATATGACCTCAAAGTGAAATTTTTAGTGATCTCCCTGTAGAGGCTCAAACATCCCCGTTACTGTAATGAGAGAACAAGTCTTTCTTTAAGTGAGGCCTCATTCTAATTTACATCAGGAGAAAATCCAATCCAATCTGCGTTAGCACTTGAAGGTAAATAGAATCCCCAAAGTTCCCAAAGTCGAGTTGCAGTCAGGACCTCAAATATGGGACCCACTAGTTTCTGCTGCCCAGGTTTTATCCTGCCACCCTGTCAGCTCCAGAGAGGAAGGAGTGAGCCCCAAAGCTAGGAATGAAAGTGGGAAAAGGGGGAAGCCTGGGGAGAGGAGGAGATCTCAGAGCGCAACAGCCCGGTGGGTGGTGACCCAGGTGGAATATGAGCCCTTGGGGTGGAGTTTGGAAGCCTGGGAGGAGTCCAGGGCGGACGTTGGGCCTCTCCAGTGGTGAAGACATTTCACGTGATGGGGGGCGGGGTTTGGGCGGGGAAGCAGCTCAGGGCCTGAGATCCTGCTCTTGGGCGTCAGAAAAGGAGACAGCTCATTTTGGGAAGTCTCAGGGGCGGTTAAGGTGGGAGCTCTTGGGCCCAGGAGCAATATCCTCCAGTGATCTGGTTGGAAACTGGGGCTTCTGGACTTGAGATCTCTCTGCCTCCTGCAAGGCAGCTCTGGAGGTGCAGGCCCCAGGTAGGTCCGTTCACCCCGCGGCATGTCTATCCCCCACCTCCCTGCCCACCTCTGAGCTTTTACTTGTTCCCTTTGTCTTTGCTAATGGGGGATCATCTGACTTTCAGCAGCACCAGGAACGTGCTGCTCAACCAGACTCGGCTATCGGACAAGCCGTCCCTTCCGAGCCGTCCCTCCCCGGCTCCCCCGCCTGCTTTCGCCATCCCTTCTTTTCCCACCCCAGTACTTCCCAAAGGTCAGACGTTATCGGCCCTGGATTTATCACCGAGTCACATTTTCCCAGTTTCAGACCTTCCCATCAGGACCCAGGAGTCCCGCCTTATTCCTGGATCCCGGTTAGAAACGTGGAGCTTCTGCCTTCCCACTTAGGCCCCTGAGAGATTCAAGGTTCTGCCTGCACTGAGACCCACTCTGGACGCGGGGCCCCAAATGCCTGCCTGGCTCTGCCTCTCTCCCCTCCTCCCCCCATCTCCCAGGCTCTTGGGCTGCTGCCCGATCAGACCCCAGGCCCTGGCCCCCTGTCTCCAAGCCTAAGCTCTACCAGAGGGTCCCAGGCAACCTCCCCAGCTCCTAGGAAGACCTGAGGACACAGTCATGCTGCTTTCCCGGGATCCGTGTCCCCCGAAGCCTTCTGCCCCTGCAGTGTCCCTGACCCCCTTACCCTGAGCTGAGTCAGAATTTCTGTCTCCCAGCTCTTACCTGGGCTCTCCTTTCCTCCTGCTTCCTGCCCCCTCTCTTAAAGCCCCGAAACTTCACCTCATCCCCCCTGTCTCCCCGGGTTAGATCTCAGGCTTCTCCTGGTGCCTCCATCCAGAGCCGTCCTTCCATCCCCAAGGTTTATCACATATTCACAAGGCTTCTCCATCCTTCCCGATGCATACATTGTTTCCTCCTGAATTCCGAGAGGAAGGTTACAGTGTTACTAGCTCTCCACCCCCCTCCGCCCCCTTCTAGTATTAGTTCTTACTCTCGCCCCATTTTTGTAATTGTTTCCTTTTACTTTTTCCTGCCCCGTGATAGACATTTTAGTCCCGACCTTTGAAACTACCTAGTTTATACTGGTGACATTTTCTCATATATAAGTAAATAATTCATTGTCCTTCATGAGAGCCTTGGGATTGGTCTTTAATGTTTCCTTTTTTTCTGGATCTTTTATATTAAATTTTCCATTGAGTTCTGCTCTTTTTGGTACAAATACATGGAAGTTTTTCAGTTTGTCATATGTCTATTTTCCCCCTCATTCCATATTCCAGATTTCTGGGTAAATAATTTAGGATGCAACTTCAGGTCTTTGGTTCTTTGAAATTTAATGTAATAAAACTTCTGGTCTTTTAGAATTTAAGCTGCTGGTTTTGTGAAATCCTGACTATTTCTGCAGTTTTGGAGTCTGTCTTCTTTTCTGGTTGGTTTGCAGTATTTTCTCCTTAATCTGGGAATTGGGAAATTTTGCTAGGATGTTCTTGGAAGGTTTCCTCAGGTGATCTCTTCAGTTGGTGAACAGTACATTTTGTTCTTTCCCCTTTTGTCTGCTTATTCTAGAACTTCAGGGCAATTTTCTTTCATAATACCTTGAAATATTGTATCCAGACTATTCTTTAAATAATACCTTTTAGGTAGTCTGACAATTCTTATATTGTGTCACCTTGATCTGTTCTCCAGTTTTTCTAACAAGACGTTTCAGATTCTCTTCTATTTTTTCTAGTTTAATTATTTTTTGGTGTCTCATAATGTCATTCTATTCCTTTTCTATTTTTCAAGAACTTTTTTGTTTCCTCTTTCAAATTGATTAACTTTCTTTTCATAATTTCTTGGATTGCTTTCAATTCCCCTCCTAATATTTCCTTGATCTCTTATTTAATTTTTGAATTCCTTTTTATGTTCTTGCATGGACTCCTGTTGGGCTTGTTGTGCACCTTTGATGTTACCCTTTGGGATAGGAATGGCTTGTTCTTTAACCAAACTATTTTCTGGATATTAACCATGAACTTCTTTTATAGAAAAATAGCTATTGTGAGGTTCTCTTTCCTTTGCTTATTCATCTTGAATTTTCATTTGGTTTTATTTTATTTTTAGCAGCTTATAATAATGATCAATATTATTGTCAAATTTGCTTTCTGAGCTCTGGGTCATGCTGCCTTAACCCTCAGTTCCTCCTGTGATGTTCTGAATTCTGTCCAGGGGCTCAACCTCAGCAGCAGTTCTCACCTATGTCACATGTCGGGTTCTTCAACTGCTGTTCCAGAAATGTTTTTGTTCCCTAAAGTACTTTCCCAGCAAGTGCTCATTCCTCCTTCTCCACAGCCACAGCCCAGCAGAATGTCTGGCCAGCCCTGCTGCCCTTTTGTTTGTGCAAAACCTTTTTAATTCAATATAATCAGAATTATCCATTTTGTATTTGATAATATGCTGTAGTTCTTCTTTGGCCAGAAATGTTCTTCTTCTCCCCAGATCTGAGAGGCAGACTATCCCTTGTTTTCCTAATTTGTTTATAGCATTGTCCACTGTATCTGAATCAAGAACTCATTCTGACCTTATCTCAGTATAGAGTGTTAGATCTTAGTCAGTGTCTTGTTTCTGCAATGCTCAAAAAGTAATACAGCATTAAAGACTTGCTTAATAGGAGCTAATGTTAGATGTGACATCTAGTCTAACTTCTAACCAGATGGGAATTTTGTCTACAAAGGCTCTGAAAACTGCCCCTGCAGCTTTTTCTTGAAGTTGGACACTGAAGGGAACCCTTTCCCTGTCAAAGCAACCCCTTCCTTGTTGGGATAGGTCTAGACTTTAGAAAGGTCTTCTTGTTATCTAGCATAAATTGGCCCTCCTTGTTCCTAATGCTGCCCGGTATAAGAAATTTTTCCTTATACTTCCTTCCTTTTTCCCTCAAATCCCAGCACAGTTAGTGGGTAAAGAAGGGAAAGGGATAATCTATACATACTTAACTATGTGGCAGGTACTGTACTAAGTATATAAATATTTTCTCATTTGAGCCCCACAACATACCTGTGAGTTTGGTCCTATCATTTTCCCTATTAATAATTGGGGAAACCGAGGCACGCATCTATGAATTAATGTGCCCTGGGACACACAGCTAGTAAGAGTATGAGGATGGATTTGAAATCAACCTTTCTTGAGTCCCGTCTCAGGATTCTTAGCACGGCAAGACCAATTCTCTCTAATTTCTAATAATGGAATTTTAAATTTAAAATATATATGGAATGAAGGGGGAATCACTTCAATTTCCAGGTGTTTGGTATCAGAAAGAGCCCCTTTAAACTTCCCATCCAAACAACTGATTGTCTTTCCATCTTATATTTACTCACCATTCTCTTTCTCAAGCCGGATTTTACCCTCTCCCTGTCACTTGATCTTCTCTCCCACTCCCCATCCCATCCAGCTAAAAGTCCCTCCCCCACTCCATCCCCCAATTTCCTCACCTCCATATACTGAGAAGCTTCTACATCCTTCTGAATGTATACATTGTTTCCTGGGAAATTCAGAGAATGAAGTTACAATATTACCAGCTCTCCAACCTCCTCCCCACCTGCTTTCTCAGTATTAGTTCTTCCTCTTGCCCAATTTTTATAATTGTTCCCTTTCACCTTTTCCTACCCCATCATACAAGACTCAGCCTCAATCTTTTAAACTATCTACAGTTACATTGATAACATTTTCACATCTATAATTAAATAGTTGGCCTTAAGGAGTGCTTTAGAAGTAGTCTTTAATGTTCTCCTATTTTTCTGGGTTTTTTATATTAAAATTTCCATTGAGTTCTACCCTTTTTATTACAAATACTTGAAGGCTTTTCAATTTATCAAAACTCCATTTTTTTCCCCCTTCATTCCAGATTATATTCAACTTTCTGGGTAAATTATTCTGGATGCAACTGCACTTCTTTTCTTCTATGAAATTTAATGTAATCAGACCAACGGTCTTTCAGAGCAGAAACTGCTGGATTTTGTGAAATCCCAAATATTTCTGCAGTATTTTTTGTCTTATTTTCAGGTTTGGTTGCAATATTTTCTCCTTAATCTGGGAATTTTGAAACTTTGCTAGGATATTCATGTAAGTTTCCCTTCTCTGATCTCTTTCAGTTGGTGACCAGTCGATTTTTTCTTTACCCTCTTGTTCTAGAACTTCAGAGTAATTTTCTTTCATAATTTCTTGAAATATTGTATCCAGATTCTTTTTAAAATTATAACTTTTAGATAGTCTCACAATTGTTATATTGTCTCTCCTTGATCTGTTCTCCAGGTTTCTAATGAGATGTTTCAGATTCTCTTCTATTTTCCTTTTCTTTTCAAAGTTTATTGAACCTTTTTATTATGAAACATATGCATGGGTAATGGGTACCTTGGGTACTCATTTTTCAGCATTGACCCTTGCAAAACTGTCTGTTCCACGTTTTTCTCTCCTTCTTCTCACCCCTCCCCTAGAAGGCAGGTAGTCCAATACATGTTAAATATGTTAAAATATATGTTAAATCCAATATCTATGTATACATGTTTATATAAATATATATACAACTTTATATCAATATGTATACAGTTATCTTGCTGTATAAGAAAAAATTGAGTTTAGAAGGAAAGAAAGAGAAACAAAACCTGAGAACAAAAAGAAAATGCAAGCAAAGCTCAACAGAAAAAGTGAAGATGCCTTTTTTTTTTTTTTTTTTTTTTTTTTGATTAGGCAACGGGGGTTAAGTGACTTACTCAGGGTCACACAGTTAGGAAGTGTTAAGTGTCTGAAACCAGATTTGAACTCAGGTCCTCCTAACTTCAGGGCTGATGCTCTTTCCATTGTGCCATCTACCTGCCCCTAAAATTTTTTTCGAAAGTGTTAAAAATTATTTTTACATGTAATTGGGGAAAAAATAGGAAAAAAAATTGAGGTCAATCAATCTCAAGCCCTTCTGTTCCAAACTGTCTTTTGGATATCTTGAACCAGTTGTCTGATTTGAGATGTCTTACAATGAACATGTAAGAGAATTATTTGAAAGGCAAAAGTGCTGATTTCTCCCCAAGGTCCTTCTGGTTGATTTTCCTTTGAAAGTCTTTGAGTTTTATGAAGGAAAAGTGGGACTTTCTTTTGCTTCTAATTTTGTCTCCTATTTTAGGTACTTTTAGGTCAAAAATCAATCCAGAATTTTTTTACTGGAAGTATTTTTTATTTTTGTAAATACATCCAAAGAAAGTTTTCAACATTCATCATTGCCAAACCTTGTGCTCCAAAGTTTTCTCCCTTTAAGTCACATCATTAATAACTAACCTTCATATAGGATCATCTATCGTCCAAGTGATACACAAATAATATTTCTTCTTTACAACAACCATGGCAAGTAGGAGGTACTATTAGTATCCTAAATGTATGGAAAAGTAACAGAAGAAAACAGAGGTACAAGGACTTGCCCAGTATTATCCAGGTGAAAAATGTCTGAGTGGTTTTCAACTCAAGTCTTCCTATCTCCAGGCATCATGCTCTGTCCATTGTGCCTCCTGAGTGGTGGAAAATAACTTTGTGTCGTAATGGAAGCTCCAAATAAGGGAGAGAAGTGGATAAAAGACTTTTTAGCTAAAGTTCTAGCCAGTCATCTGGGAGTGGAAGGAAAGGAAGTTTTGGTGGGCTGAACAGTGGGGTTCAGGCCAATTCAGTGATCAGTTAGTGCCTATTGATCCCATTCCCTTTTCCCACTTAGTTTTTGTCTAAAGATAAGGAGGGGTAGGGACAATGAGGAAGTATCAAAGGATATCATTGAGAAAATTAGAATTTTCACAATAAAATGTACATGAGGTGATAGACACAGAGGAGGGTAGCACAATGCATTAGAAAGTAGACCCCGATATTCTTCAAAAGAAACACACTTGACACAAAGATTCACATGGCCTTCAAATGAAAAGATCAAAGTTCCGTAATACCTTTTGGAACTTGGTCCCTAAACTCACTCTACTGTATCTCCTCTAACCCAATGCCAATCAGTAGACCTATAAACTAAAAAGTTAAATGGCCCATATATATATATATATAATATATAAAAAACATGAAATTTCCCAGTTGTTTTTTGTTACTGCAAAGATCTAGAGGAGGTAGGTAAGTGGTTCTGTGAGCCGCAGTCCTCAAGTCAGGAGGCCCTGAGTTCAAATCAGGTCTCAGACCCTTAACACTTCCTAGCTGTGTGACCCTGGGCAAGTCACTTAACCCCAATTGCCTCAGTGCACAAAAATGATGTAGAAAGAAAAGATGTTGTCCATATGTTGGTAAGTACGTCAACAGTGATGATCTAGAAATATAATGTTTGGTTATGGAGACATAAATAGTTTCAGGGGCCATGCTGACCACAAAGCCTGACCCCCACCCCATCCCCATTCCCCCAAGCTGGATTGGGGATATCTGGGCAAGGTTGTGTGTTGTCCTCACAGTTTTGCTTCCCCTATTCCTACAGGTGAGGCAGAATTTGCATTTCCCTCCACTTCTGTGATGAGAAGAGTGAGCAAACAGAGAGACTTGGGCTACACTGATCTTGCTAACAATCCCCATAACTCAGATGTTTCAAGAATAATTTTTTGCTTGTAATTTTAAAATAGCTCACAGAAGAAATGTGAAACAGACATTCTACACAGAGACGCAGACACAGACAAAATGACATGAAAGAGGACTGGCTCATCTTTGTCAAAAGCTACCCTGTAACACTTCTGCCTTCTCTGGCATCCCAGGTGAGAGACCCCAAAAGTTTGGGGGCTCAGATTGGTGTCACAAGGTATCTCATCAATATTTATAGGCTTGAACCCATCTCCTATCCAAGGGGAAAGCTTTATTATAATAGTAACACCATTACAAAGCCAGCTAAAACTCAAAGGGAATTGTACAGAGAAACAGAAGCAAGGAGATAGTAGTGATCCAACTTTCAATCATAGATAGGCTCATTCTGTGGCCTAAGGGTAAGGCTAGGGAATAGTCTCTGGTACTTGGTTCTTACTGACCAGATCATCAGTCAGTAGTGAATTGAGGGGTGGTCTCTGAGTTTTGATTATCATAGACCAGATCATCAGTCAGCCATCAATTAAAAATTGTCTTTACATGTAATTGGGAAATAAAATACTATTTGATATTTAAAAATGAGGTCAATCAGCCTCAATCCCCTCTGTTCCAAATGTCTTTTAGACATATCGGACTAGTTCTCTAATTTGAGATGTCTAGCAATTATCCTGTAAGATTGAACTCATTTTCTTTTCTTTGTCTCTTCCTTCTTCCTAATAAGGTTCCCACTACTCTCTCAGGCTCACCACCAGGATGTCCTCCATGAATCCGTTTCTTACCCCCACTTACATCATGTCAATCCTGCAACATCTCTGCCATCCATCTTCTCCCCTTCTGCTGTTTCAACCTTCTTGCTGTCACCTCAGCCTTGGAGTACGGCAGCAGCCTGCTTGTGGGTTGGCCTGACTCCAGGCTCTCTGACTCCAATGCATCCTTCATTTAGCCAACAATTTTCATCCAATTTTCCTGGACTCAGTAAACACCAGGGATTTTCTACCAACCTGCAAATGTGAACACTTGCTATTCCTCACTGATTATGGGCAGGGTTCTTACACCTTAGTTCTTTGGGATCTCGTGACAATCCTTGCTATTCCAGGAAGATGATACCCTATCTCTAGCCTTCAAGAAATTTCTCTGCCTATTCTCTGGCAATGTGCTCTCCCTCATTTGTGTCTCTTAGTTACCTTCATTTTCCAATGGAAAGCTTTCTTTCTATAGGAAACCTTTAACTGTGTGGGGCAGAAGACCTTCAACTTCAATAAATCAGAGGCATCGTAAGGTAGAAAACAAAGGAATTTTAATTTGACAGAGTTTGGGAGATTTGCACATCTCCCCACCTCTTACCCTAGCAGTGAACACAGGTAAGAGACAGTCAGCAGACAAGGATTCCATAAGGGTCTGGGGTAACACTCCCTATAGGTTGGACCTTTGCCCTGATTAGTCAGCAGAAATGACCTCACGTTCTAAGTAGTAAATGAGGAAAAACTCCTAACCCAATCATATCTCTAGGAATATTAAATTATGTTATATGGGAGTTTTAATGCCAAGATAGCCCTAACTTAGTCCCACAAGAAAAGGGTAATATAATCCCATTATTTGCAAAACTGGTGATCTCTGGAGAAAGAAACTTGGCCCTGGAGTGTAGCCAACTTTCACTCTATTTTTAGAACAGTGTCTCCATTTCATCAGACAGGTTTCACAATTCACTTCATCTATAAGGATTATTGCTTCCACCATTTCCCTATTTTAAATGATATCCTACTTATCTTACCTGTAGCTTGTTTGCAAGTTATTTCTTAGTTGCTTGTTTCTCCCATTATGTCGTGCACTTGTTGTGGGCAGAGATTGTTATTTATTTTTTGAAAATCCCTGTCATTCAGCATCTGACACAAAGGAGGCATTTATGTTGGACTGATTTTGCCTTACAGCTTAGGTTTCTTATTTTCCTCATTCTCTAAAATAGAGAAACTGAGGCAGACAGATTCATTTGTAATTATGAAATTATAAAACCCAAAGTTATAATTAAGAAAATTCTATGTGGAATTTTCTGTAAGAATTGTTCAGAAATTTAAAATAACACCATAATAATAGCTATAATAGATAAAGCAATACAAATATACATAATCAGTGTGGGAAGGTCTTTGGTTGGGATTCAAATCTTATTACATAAAAGGTTTATTCTTTTGACAAGCCTCATAAATGTAATGAATGTGTGGGGAGCTGGACTAGAGGCAGGTTTTAGAAATTAAGTACCTGTTTAAATTATCACTTTCTCAATGAGGAATATAGTTTGCAAATTGGACGTTCTCCTTGGCAGGAGATCTCCACTTGTTGCACAACAGGCAGAGTTTTATACACAAATCCAAAGTGGGAAGGATGGGGGAAAATAGATTACATTACTATTATTCCCAGCTGAATGAATTGTGGTATATGAATATTATGGAATATTATTGTTTGCTAAGAAATGATCAGCAGGATGATTTCAGAAAAGCCTGGAGAGACTGACAGGAACTGATGCTGAGTGAAATGAGCAGGACCAGGGTTAGATGAGTAGTTCTGATGGACGTGACTCTCTTCAATAATAAGATGAACCAAATCAGTTCCATTTGTTCAATAATGACTAGAACCAGCTATACCCGATGAAAAAACTCTGGGAAATGAGTGTGAACCACTACATGGTATTTCCAATCCCTCTCTTTTTTCCGCTTGCATTTCTGATTTTTTTCACAAGTTAATTGTACATTATTTCAAAATCTCTTGTGCAGCAAAATAACTGCATGGATATGTATACATATAGTTTGTTTAACATATACTTAATGTATTTAATATGTATTAGTCTACCTGCCATCTGGGGGACAGGGTAGGGGGAAGGAGGGGAAAAATTGGAACAAAAGGTTTTGCGATTGTCCATGCTGAAAAATTACCTATGATTCTTGTAAATAAAAAGCTATAATAATAATAATAAAAATACAATCATTCCCCGAGTTTGATTCATTTCCCAATGGAAGACAATACAACTGTAATGGGATTGGTTTGATTCTTGAGGGTTGTGACTACCCCCTCTCCAAAGCGCAGAGTTCTGTGATAAGACCAGTTCTCTGTAGTTTTCCAGTCAATTCACTGATTGTCCATAAGTACAGTACAGCACAAGAATATACATTATCAGAATGTTTGATCATTTTACTTTGCATTGTGAGTCCTGCTTCCTTACCCAGAAAAGGCAGCTCTGAGAAATCTAAATTATTAGTATATTTATTAGGAATATTATTTAAAATATGCATTACAAATATAATATGAAATTGACTAACAGAAAATCATAATGGTTGCACTGTGGAAAAGCTTCTAGAAAGTTTTCATTTTTCTTAATCTAAGAAATTTCTGTTGATGATGATGTTTTGTCCTAGAAGAGGACGATAGTAAAAGGGAGATGTCTTGATTTGTATTTGAATGGGACGTAAGGGAGGCAGTGCTCTGCCAAGTCCAGTGGCAAGATAAAAGTCCTGAATCCTTCCTCCAACAAAACATCAGGTGATGGAAGCCTGGGGGAGGAGGAGCTCATGGGATGAGCAGCCTGGTGGGTAAGTGGCCAGGTGAAATAAGAATCCTAGGGCTGGAGAAGAGCCTTTCCAATGGCCATTGGCCATGGGATGATGGGCAGGGCTAGGGGAGGGAAAGCAGGCAGCACTCAGAGGTCATCACCCTGGATGATTTGGGGAGTGAGGTCCCACCCTTCAGGCTTCAGGGACTGGGCTGCTTGGGGCTCTTGGGTCTCCCAGGACATTTCTGGAATAAGTTAATGGGAAGCAGGAAGGGTTGGGACTGAGATCTCTGGGCATTCTCTTGGATCTGCCATTTTCTACTTACTGCAAAACTTCCCTACTGGGGTAGGCCCCAGGTAGGTGGGAGCCAGGGCTCCTCACAAGTCCTGCCTTCTGCTGGCTGCCCTTGCATAAGTGTTCACACTTCTTATCTGCTCTGATGGCCAGTGGCCTCCCCATCTGTCAGAACAATTCACTTCCAGGTCTGGCTACTTAACGAATTCTTGGCCCCTCCTCTTTTTCAGGTTCCCAAACACTTCACAAATATTTAATATCTCCCTCTTCCTTAAGCTTACCATGGGGTCATATTTGCCCAAAGGCAGGATTTCCCCATAGTAACCCAGGCATCCCACGTTCAGCCCCACTTGTGGACCCAGGTGTCCTTGTTCTTCCTCCAGCTCCTGTTTGATGAATTGAATGTGTCCCTTCAGACATGATTTCTTATGAGATTTAACAGGCTCTGCCTTTCTGCTCCCAGGAACCCTCCTCGGTTGCAGGAAATAAAGCTGTTTCCTGGACAACTTCTCTGGACCCACACGTATTGGGCTCCTTCCCAGGCATGTGGCTCACTGTTGGCACATTCCCTTTCAGGATTTTAAGCCTAAAATCTACCCAAGAGTCCTGGGAACCTTCCCCCATCTTCTGCTTAGATTTCAGGACTCACCATCCTGTTTTTTTAGATTCAACTACCGACCTAAATCACTTGGGGACACTTAAATTTCTTCCTTTTTACCCAGGCTTCCCAGTTCCCTGCCCCTTCTCCCACCATAGGTCCTGGGAGCTGAATCCCAGAATAGATTGTCTCTCAGCCTTAGGCTTCCTCGGTCTTTCCCTGGAGACTCCATTTCAGAGCCCTTACATCCTTACTTTATCCCTCAGTCAGTTTATTGTCTAGATAATATGTCTCTTGGGGAGAAGGGATGCTGGGAGGACTGAGTATCACTGGCAGGGAGATTTCTGACTCAGGGGACATTGAGGTTCTACACACTCTCATCCCATCTGGGGCCTCAAACCTGTCCTGCCTTTTGGGTCTGTAGGAAAGTGGGGGAGAGGAAGGGAGTCAGAACAGTAGGAGTAAGAGAAGGTGAGCTCATCTTCAAGTTTATACCATTCTCCCAGTGGCATCTTATTCCTTGTCCTTTCTATGTAAACTCCTGACTGACCCTGGCCAATAGCCCTGAGGACTTTCCCCTCCCAGCCTTAGTGTTTTTGACTGGATAAAAGAGAACATTGTCTTCATTTCTTCCCCAACTTTAATCACTCAATGGATGTTGCCTCCTTCAGACTGAGGGCTTTCCTTAAGGTCAAGGTCTCCACTGCTTCCAGGGTCATCTCCAGTCATTCTGATCTATATCTGGCCACTGGAGCCAGGGGGCTCTGGAGGAAGAGGTGAGGCTGGTGACTTCGCACCTCACCACTCTCTCCTCCCCTGAACCAGTTCAGTTAATTACCTTCCCAATCTTGGCTTACCAGAGACCACTGGGCCTCAGTTGTTGATCTATGCTGGGGCTCTGTTCCCCTTTTACCCAGATGAGACTGATCTTTCCTGCAGTCTTTCTCAATTATCTAAGGCTGGAAAATTGTTTCTCCCCATTTTTTTGTAGGTCCGGTCACTTCATTCTTAATTGAAAGTTATTTCATAGGAAATTGGAAAGAATTCAGGCAATATCCTGCCTGTTCTCTCCCATCTTGACTCCACCATTTTTATTTTTCAACCTGACCGTCCTTTCAGGCTTCCTCCCCTTATTGGTTAAGTTATCTACCCTAAGGGCAGGGCTATGGGCTTAGTAACTCCCCTGGAACCTCACCCTCTGTAATTTCCTGTAGGCTTGCCCCCTGTCCAGGAAAAGAAGGGAATGATATCTTTTCAGTTATAATCATCCCCTCCCAACAGCCTACCGAGGACCAAGGCCTGGCCCAAGCAGGGAGCCTGAAGCCAGAGGAAATGGCCCCTGAGAGCTGCAGACCCCCACCCCAGGTGAGTGTATTCTACCCACATATGTGGCCACATCAGCCCAAGAGGCCATTTCCATAGATCTGGAGGATGGTCTGTGAGATGGGCCATTTCTCTTATCTGTGGATCCTTTACAAAAATGGGCAGGAAAGTGAATGCAGTAAGAACGACACTGCCCTCCTCTCTGCATGTTTTGGACTGATTTACTGTCCTTTTGGCTTCTTAAGCACTAACTCCTTTCCCAGTTGCTGCCCCCACATATTTTGTTTAAATTTTCCCTCAGTATAAGTCCCTGACTAGGGTGACCACTTCACGAATTAGTGTCTGTCATTTAGGTACCATGCCTTTGCTTTGGTCAAGTACCATCTACCTACTAGACACACACACACACACACACACACACACACACACACACACACACACACACCTTCTAGCCTATCTCTGTGTCCTGTGGTCAGGCTTCCTCCTGCAGCCACTGACTTTCCCGGAAACCCTTGGCCCTGTTGTCTGGAGCAGGACCCTGGAAGCTTCCCCAGCTCTTGTCCTTTCCCTGGCTGGAAGCAGAGCAGACATTGTCCCCCTGCTGTTGCTCAGCTCCTGTTGCCTCAGGCCACACAGATCTTCCCAAATCTCTCTGAATCCCTTCTCTTTACCATTTTTGTGGTTATTTTATATATATTTGGCTAAGGCAGTTGGAGTTAAATGACTTTGCCCCGGGTTACATAGCTAGGAAGTGTTAAGTGTTGAAGTAGGATTAGAACTTAAGTTCTCCTGACTTCAGGGCCAGTGCTCTGACCGCTGTGCCCTCTAGCAGCCCCTACTATAATTTGTTTTAACCGTAAATACAAAATAAGAGAAGAAAAAAAATTTCAGGGAGCCAGCAGAACATAACAGCTGATTTGATAAAAACAAACCTACATAATAAACGTTATAAATGGTTCAGGAGCTGTCCAAAAGTTTTTTTGCTTCCTGGAAGGTTTTCTTTTATTCCATTTTATTTTCTTTCTCTCCTGAGACCCTGTTTCCTCCCATTGAGACTACTGACCCCCAGGGCCATACATACCCATCTTCCCCAGATAGACATGGAGACCAGCAAATTTTAAGGTGCTAAACAGCCTTTCTTTATTGGTAATCTCAGCAGGGGTTATCAGGAAGCAAAAACAGGTGGCTGTATGTCTCTGCCTCTCTCTTTCTGCATGTCTGGATCTCTCTACATCTGTGCCTTTCTCTACTTTTCTCCGCATCCTTCTTCCTATGGACTCGAAACTGGCCATTTATATTTACTCTCCTCTGGGATTATCCGTGCCTAGCCCACTGAGTACTGCATAGGTGGATCTGCAGAAGAGATACAAATGGAGTTTGTGCTGCCACCTGGGAAAAGATCTAGCAAAAGGACACAGCCCTCACCTTGTCAAGATACACCTGTGAGATACAACCTCCTGCCTCACAGGCCGAACCTCTTTTTACCTCCTGGGTCCACCCTACCAGCTGACATGGCATACATGGTAATTCTCAGAAGGAAAGTCCCCAACATATCCCCCTTTCTGTTTAGTGGGGACCGCAGCATCTGGTACCAAATGTCAAGATCAGGTCTAAGGTGATTTTGGGTTCACCATGTAGTTGGTCATTCTGGAATCCTGGAATCTAGCAGCTTTCTCTATCAGGATCTGCAAGACAAATATCCCAGCCCTCCCCAAGTACTGAGGTTGGACCTTGCCAATGTCCTTCATCCTTTCAAAGGACTTTTTGAATGTTCTCTGACCCTTGAAGCCCTGATTTCATAAGATCTAGTTTTCTATCCTGTAAGACTTTATCCACATCTACCCATCTGACTCTCTAACTTATTTATACAGCTGTGTCAGCAGGCACAGGCAAACTTATACTCTGATCCATTATACATTCCTGCCTTCCTGTCTCTCAACAAGGCTCTTGAATCTTCCCTTGCACGGCCTGGAAATCCTCATTTATAACCTCTCCATCAGAGATCACTGATTGCCAGCATGCCCAGTCCCAGGCCTTCAGACATCTTTGGCCACTGCCTCATCGAGCAGTGGTTCTTGTTCAACAGAGAGCCCGTACACAAGAGCTGGCGAGCTCAAGTTTGAAAGATACGGGAGCCAACATTCTCACATCTTTTCATCATCTTCTCAAGGTTTACGTCCTTATCCAAGGAGCACATGGCTTTCTGGCAATGGGCATTAGTGTTCTCTCTAGCTAATTTCTGGATAAAAAGACCAGCTGCTTCTCCTTTACCTACTAACCTCTCAATAGCCACCTGTAGGCAAGTCACAAAATCAGGGAAAGGTTCATCTAGGGCCTGGAGATTCAACCCTGTAAGTGTAACTGCCTCTTTCAATTCCTTGAATTTCTTCCACTCAAATGGGGCCCACATTCTTTCCTGGGAGCTATCAAACTCCACAAATCCTTGCTTCCTGGTTCTTTTCATTTGCTGCCTTCTGTAACTTACATCCTAATTTGACTTTAAATCTGTCCACTTCCTGCTTCTTTTCCACTGACCCTTCCTGTGATGTCATATCTACTTTTGGCTTACTTTATCAATCTCGGGGTCAATCCCATCCCTGTTCTTTGGGAGCCATTTTAAACCTCCCACTCCGAGACTCCTAGTTGCCAGGGCCATACATATCCATCTTTCCTGGACAGACATGGAGACCAGCCAATGTTAAGGTGCCAAACAGCCTTTCTTTATTGGTAATCTCAGTAGGAGTTATCAAGAAGCAAGAACAGGTGGATGGATATCTCTGTCTCTCTTTCTGTATGTCTAAATCTCTCTACATCTTTGCCTCTCTCTACTTCTCTCTACATCCTTCTTCCTATGACTCAAAGCTGGCCATTTATATTTACTCACCTCTGGGATTACCTGTGACTGGCCCACTGAGTACTACATAGGTGGATCTGCAGAAAGGAGACACCTGAAGTTAATGTTGTATCCTAAAAAAGATTTATCAAGATGACTTCTCAAGAAAACACCTGTAAGACACAACCTTTTCCTCAGAGCCCAAGCCCCTTCTACCTCCTGGGTCCACCCTACTAGCTGACATGGCATACATGGCATTTCCCAGAAGGAAAGTCCCTGACAAGACCCCTCAGCTTCAGTTAGGCACTTCTAGAATCACTCCATCATACTTAGCTCATACTTAGGCTCTTTCTCCCTTTACCATTGCTTGGGTCAAAGCAATAGATATTTAGAAAGGGAAGAGGCTCTGTGGGATTATAGAGAAGATGCAAAGAAGGAAAAATCAGTCCCTGCTCTCAAGAAGCTTCCATTCCAACATGGAAGACAACATGTCAGCAGCTGTGTCCACACCAGCTCTGTACAGTGTAGAAGGGAGGCCTTTGCATGACTGTACTTCCAAGGGTTCTCATAAAGGATGTGACCTTTGGGTAAATCCCTTCTCTCTGCTTCAGTTTGCTTTTGTAAATTGATGACCATTGGCCCCGCTCCATTAAGAAGCGTGTGATTCTCAAATTTGGAACGCAAAATCTTACAAAAATGAATGTTAAAAACTACCTGTACTTGCATTTGGAAAAAATAAAATATTATGGCGGGGGGAGGAGGGGAGAATAGTGTTTTCATCTGAATAAGACTTAATTGCTGGCTTTTGGAAAATTCACAGGATCTTTTTTTCTCCTCAGTGATCGTGGAAATGCTTTAGCTCTCCAGCACATAATACTTGCTAGCTTCACACAAACACTTCATGCCATTTTCTTAACGTAGCACTGTCTGATTTCACCTACAAAAATCCTTATCTCTCTCTGATAGAACCCATAATTTTCCTGATTCCACAGGCAGTAGTACCATTTCCTAGTAAGACATTTCTCAATTTTATTCCACCAGAAAATATAAAATGTGTTTCTCTATATTCCATTGGTCTTTGGGGGACTTTGGTTTTGGTGCTGGTTCTGAATCCTGTAAGGGCTGTCACCTTTGGACAGATCCCTCCTCCATGCTTGAAGTCCCTTCTGTACATTGAGGAGCATTGGATTAGATCAGTTATGAAGCTTGCTTCAACTCTTAAATCCTCTGGGTGTTGGTGTTTTAGGAGCTGGTGACCTTCAAGGATGTGGCTGTGGATTTCAGCCTGGAGGAGTGGGGTCTGTTGGACCCGGATCAGAAAGAGCTGCACAAGGAAGTCATGCTGGAGAATGCCGAGAACTTGCTCTCCCTGGGTAAGGAGCGCTTCCCTTGGAACTCTGGAATTGCCATCAACAGGAGTGTCACCATCCCCTCCCTAGGATGCAGAGTTTCAGGCATTTACCAGTTCTCAGAAAGGCCCAGGGGCTGCCTCCTGTCCCCAAGAGACAGGGTCTTCCTGCTGCCTGGTTCTTCTATTACTGGTCTTTGCATTGTAGGATGGGAACCTGGCAGTTTTGCCTGCAAACCTTCTGAAAACTTATCCTGCCCCTTTTCACTAAACATGGGATAGGAGAAGGAACCCCCTTCTTCTTCAGGGGAACCATTTTGTCTTTGCAATGTTCTTTTGGGTAAAAAAAAATACATTGTTACCTCACTGCCCCTGGTGTAACTCACAAATTCCTAGCACAGCAAGTGGGCCCCTGTTCCTCCTTCATACATCCCCCTGTACAGATATAGGGAGAGAAAGGGAAGGGAGGAATTCTTTACATACATTTGCTCAGATCCAGGTCTTGTGCTCAGAGCTTCCTTCATGCACATTTTCATACTCGATCTGCACCAAAATCCTTTGTTTTGGGCTCCAACTTTATCCCCATTTTGTAGGTCTGGAGGCTGAAGCAAACAGGTGAAATTACTTGCCCAGAGTCTCATAGCCAAGATGTGCCTAAATCCCAATTTAAACTTGGGGCTTCCTGGAAGCTGGAAAATAGAAACTATGGGATGTGGTTTTCCTGCTTTGAAGGAGGCAGCACAAGAGGGATTTTCTGATTCCAGATTGCTTGCATGGCGTCCTTTCCCCTCTGCCCTCTTCCCCTGGAAATCAGCACCCTGAGAACCATCTTTGAGTTCTCCTTGGAACTACCCAGTGGGCCTTGCACCTCAGCCCTATTGCAATGAGAAATAATGACAAGTTTCAAGGCTCACACCCACTATCTTCCCCCTCCCCAGGACTTCCAGTTCCCAGAGAAGATTTCATCTCCCATGTGGAAAGAGGAGGCCTGAGGAACTCCTGTTCTGGTGAGTGAGTTTCAAGCTGAGGTGCAGGCTGTTGTCCCAGGAGGGTTCTTCATGCGATGGGCTTGGGAAACTGGCTTGGAATCCCATTTCAGACTCTTGGGATAGGGAGATTTTGAGCACTTCTCTGAATCTCTGAACCTCAGTCTCTTCATCTGTAAAATGAGGGGGTTGGACTTCATGGCCTTTCAGTTCCCTTCTAATGAAGAATCAATGATTCTAGTGGAAGTCTTTGTTGGAAATTTGGGGCCGCCCAACAATCTACAACCAAAGAAAGAGGGCTTGGGATGTCTAATACTTTTCTTAGATGTTCCTTAAGCCAAAAAGCATTTATTTTTACTCTTTTGATATTTATTTAAAACTAAAAACAAAATAGAAAAATGCAGAAAAGAACAATTTTTAAAAATGTTTTATATTCAGCAGAACATAAGGGAGGATTCAAAATCTAATAATAAATTTCCATAAATCATAAATGAAAAATATTGTATTCAGAACCATCCATCGCTTTTTGGTTTCTTGTAGTTTTTATTTTGTTTCTGCTGTGCGCTTTTACTTTATTCTTTTCCCCTTTTTCATCCTCCGCCAACTCCCCCATGTAGTCTACAGTTAAGCACAGATAGATAGGACAAGCAACAACCTCTGAGGAAAGCAGGTCATAAGCTGGAATCGATTAGTTGAAAGTCTCCTTTCCTGCCTCCTTCCTTCCCTTCCTCCCTGTGCTTTCTCTCCTCTCTTTTCTTCCTTTCTTGCCTGTTTCCTTCTTTCTTTTCTTCTTTCCTTCCTTATCTCTGTTCACCTAGAATGTCATATACCCCTATCTACAGATAGTCTTAAAACCATTCCCTCCTTCCCCCTTTCTTTCTTCACCACTAAACTACTCCTGGATAGATTTCTTTTTATTTGTCTTCTTTCCTCCCTCCCTCCCTCCCTCCCTCCCTCTCTTCCTCCCCCCCTCCCTCCCTCCCTCCCTCCCTCTCTTCCTCCCCCCTCCCTCCCTCCCTCTCTTCCTCTCCCCTCTCTTCCTCCCCTTCCTTCCTTCCTCTCTCTCTCCTTCCTTCCTTCCTCTCTTCCTCCCCTTCCTTCCTTCCTCTCTCTCTCCTTCCTTCCTTCCTCCTTTTATCTCTCTTCCCTCTCTCCCTCCATTCTTTCCTTCCTTCCAAAATTAGGGTTAAGTGACTTGCCCAAGTACACACAGCTAGGAAGTATTAAGTGTCTAAAGCCATATTTGAACTTGGGTCCTCTTGGCTTCAAGGCTGGTACTTTATCTACTGTGCTACTTAGCTACCCCAATTTCTTTCTTAAGGAACAAACCTTAAATCAAAACCAGTCTGATTCTCATAAATCTCCCAAAGATCCCTTGCCAAACCCATTTGGTCTTTGGGTCCTCATTGACTTAGACTGAGTGTAAATTGCAATCATTTGTGCTTTGGCCCAAAACCCTGAGCTTCTTCCCAGAGTCATTCA
This sequence comes from Dasyurus viverrinus, assembly GCA_020854095.1. Lineage (NCBI taxonomy): Eukaryota > Metazoa > Chordata > Mammalia > Dasyuromorphia > Dasyuridae > Dasyurus > Dasyurus viverrinus. The sequence continues at coordinate 624,986,197 of CM036999.1, read as the reverse complement.
TTCATTCCTTTTTATTTATTGAGATTTTTTTTTTTAGCCCAGGTGAGGGAGGAGATCCTTTGTCTCCATGGCTCCCTAGCTTTAATCACTGGGTGGGGGCAGCCTCAAGCACAAAAGACCTGTTACCTTAAGAAGGCCCAGGTCTCCCCTGGCCATCTGCATCCAGAGCCATTCCCAGTAAGCCTGATCTATATAACTGGCCACTAGACCCAGATTGCTTTCTGGGGGAAAGTGACGCTGGTGACCTTGGGCAGCCTCCCTCACTTAAATCCAGTCACTCACTACATAACCGACAGCTTCTCTTAGGTTAGGGATATGGAGGGAAAGACTTGTGGTTTTTCCATAACCAGAATAGGAGCCCTTGTTATCTTCAGTATGGGATTTGTTCATAGGTGAGACAGGGCAGGAGACAGAAATAGAAACAGATTTGGCCCCTCAGAGAGACCAGCATGCAAGCACTGAGGTGAGGTTGGGCCATATGATCAGCCCTGGATAATGTCAATCAATCAATAAACATCAATTAAGCACATGTTCTGTTCTATGTATTGCATTAAGCCCTGCGTATACAAAGAAAAGCTGTCAAGAAATTTTAAATCCAGCATAAAACTTGAAGAGGGCTTGAAAATAAACAACAGTTTTTGAAACTTATTCTTAGCTAATCCAGGCAAAGGAAAGTGGATTTTTTTTTTTTTTAATGGAAATGCATCATGTTTAACAGACATTTGTATATAAAGAGAAAAGGGAAGGGAAGTTTATGAAGGAAGAGTTGAGGTGGAGAGAATAAAAATCATAGTGACAACAATAGTGGTTAACAATCATATGGTGCCTATTGTGTGCCAAGAGTTTTATAGGTTTTATCTCATTTGATGCTCCCAACAACCTGGGAAGTGTGTACAATTATTACCTTAACAGGAAAACTAAGGCAAAGAAGCACATTCCCAGAGATGCAGAGCTAGATGGTGCCTGAGACTGAGTTTGAAAGAAAGGATTGGAAGTAAAATGGAGGAAATCTGTCTAGTGCAATGGATTGAGAAGCCTCAGTTTCCAGGTTCGAGTTCTAATCTCTGCTTGCAGGGATTTGGATCAGGTTACTCAGCAATTCAGAGCTCATAGCCTGGTTTCTAAATTATGAGAACTTTTAACTTGCCTTTGTCTCAGCTTTGTTGTGGGGGTCCAATGTCATTGTACTGTGTGTGGAACTCTGTCTTAATTGCAACACTTTATTAGTGTGAGCTAATAGCATTCAAAAATGATTGAATCTGTCCATTTCAGTTTGAAAACGGTTTGCCTGGAGAAATTAAAAGTCAATGATTTTGTTGTCATCCAGCATTAGAGGATATATTTGTGTGTTTGTTTCTTTCAGATGCAGACACGTGGTTTGATATGAAGGAGATGAGTGCAAATCTGAAAATGATCTCATGGAAAGACTTTTTTCAATATCGTGAATACAGGGTTGTTCTTGCTAAGCAGAAAAGAATCCTTACTGGAAAGGAAGATTGTGAGTGGAATACACACAAAAAAACTCTAAGAAAGAGTTCCAGTGTTGCTAAAGATAAAAATATACATCCTAAAAAGAAAACACCTGAGTGTCATGAATGTGATAAAGCTTGTCTTGTACTCTCTTCTCTTGCCAAGCATCAGAGAATCCATGCTGGAGAGAAACCTTATGAATGTAAGAAACATGGAAAGACTCTGAGAGAGCGATCTACTCCTGCTAAACAAGAGAGAATTCACACAGTAAAACAATCTTACATATGTAATCAATGTGGAAAGGATTTCCAGTGTTATTCCAACTTGGCTCAACATCAGAGAATCCACACTGGAGAGAAACCTTATGAATGTAATGAATGTGGAAAGGCTTTCACAAAGCTCTCTTCCCTTGATGCACATCAGAGAATCCACACTGGAGAGAAGCCTTATGAATGTACCGAATGTGGAAAGACTTTCACATATCATTCCAGTCTTGCTGTCCATCAGCGAATCCACACTGGAGAAAAACCTTATGAATGTAATCAGTGTGGAAAGAGTTTCAGATGCAATTCTAAACTTGCTGTCCATCACAGAATCCACACTGGAGAGAAGCTTTATAAATGTAATGAATGTGGAAAGGCTTTCACAGATTGCTCCAGTCTTGCTGTCCATCAGAGAATTCACACTGGAGAAAAACCTTATGAATGTAATCAGTGTGGAAAGAGTTTCAGATGCAATTCTAAACTTGCTGTCCATCACAGAATCCACACTGGAGAGAAGCTTTATAAATGTAATGAATGTGGAAAGGCTTTCACATATCGCTCCAGTCTTGCTGATCATCAGAGAATCCATACTGGAGAGAAGCCTTATGAATGTAATGACTGTGGAAAGGCCTTCATATATCATTCCCGTCTTGCTGTCCATCAGAGAATCCACACTGGAGAGAAGCCTTATGAATGTAAGCAATGTAGAAAGGCTTTCATATATCGCTCCTACCTTGAAGTACATCAGAGAATTCACACTGGAGAGAAGCCTTATGAATGTAATGAATGTGGAAAGGCTTTCATAGATCGCTCCTCCCTTGATGTACATCAGAGAATCCACACTGGAGAGAAGCCTTATGAATGTAATGAATGTGGAAAGGCTTTCACACAACGCAGCAGTCTTACTTCCCATCAGAGAATTCACACTGGAGAGAAGCCTTATGAATGTAATGACTGTGGGAAAGCTTTCACACAACGCAGCAATCTTACTTCTCATCAGAGAATTCACACTGGAGAGAAGCCTTATGAATGTAATGATTGTGGAAAAACTTTCACATGGCGCAGCCATCTTACTTCCCATCAGAGAATCCACACTGGAGATCAGCCTTATGAAGGTAATGACTTTGGAAAGATTTTCACACAGTGCAAAAATCTTGGTAAACATGAGAAAATCCACATTGGACATAATTCACATGAATATGCAAACCTTCAGGCAAAGCTGAAATCTTGCTTAACAATAGAGAATGCACCTTAGAGAAAAACTTTTGAGTATCTGGATCATGGTACAGTTTTTAATAGATATTTGTTCCTGACTAGACATGGAAGATCCCAGATCCCATACTAGATGTAAAGCCTCATTCATATAATCCACGTGGAAAAACATCAGGCTCACTTCATTCCTGAATTGCCTCCAGAAAATTCCTAGAAGATTGAAATCATGGAAAAAAAGCATAAAAATGGAGGACAGACCTTGTTAATCAGCATGGATTTTCTGCTTGGAACAAATCTCCTATGGACTTGGAACAGGAAGGTCTTTAGCCCAGGTTCAATTCTGAGTTTACATGTGAGGATACTGAGTGGAGAGAAGACTTACAAATGTGTAGAAAGAATACTTGCCCTTACCTACAAGATTTGGGTCACTAGAAATCACAATATTCACACTAGAAAGAAACATTATACAAAATGTGTTTGCAGAAAGGCTGGATCTCATCCTTTGTGTAGAAATCTTGCTGCATATGAAACATGTGAATATAATGAATGAGGGAGGGCCTCTTCCTACAGCACAGATCTCATTAGATATTGCAATTTTATACTTTGTATAAAGGTCAGAAAAAAGATTGGAGTTTTTCTCTGAAATCCCAAGATTGATGTCCAAAGAAGGTTTTCCATTTTCACCTTGTCTTGCTAAATTTTATCAGGTGGGTTCATGGGGAAGTGAGGCCTTTTCAGAAAGCTGACCCTCAGAAGAATGCCATAGTTTAAGGCTACAATTCCAGAAAAACTCTCCCACTTGTACCCTTCCTTAGTCTTACACGAACCACTTTGCCACATCAGCAAGTTTTGTAATGTATAGTTAATATTCTTAAGTGGAATGGGTTCTTATGACATATTGTGATCCCTGATAGAAAATCCAGGATATCTGGAGTTCACTGTGTGGTAAAATTGCTCAGTCCAGAATGTAAAAAATCCTGCTCCATCTCCTATATTTTGCCTCTCTTTGCTAGACTGCACTAATTCAGGTGATACCCCATTCCTGCAGAAATAGAATCAACCGCTTTCTGCTCTATGAGAAACATCTATTTGAAGTATTTTGGTTGGTTATTGTCTCACATGGTATGAGCTCCCAAAAAAGGCCTTAAGTAAAGCACAGCTTAGGAATTCCTGATAACCTTCAGGTATTTTCTGGTTGAAAAGCATTTCCATCAATTAAAGTGGAGCCATGGTTTTCCCTTTTACACTGATTTGCTCTCCCAACAGGATTCACAAAGCAATGTGTGTTAAAAACAAATTAAATAGGTTTTTTAAAACAGAAAAAAAAAAACTATCAATTTAACAGAGTGCTGGAGGCAATTCTGGAAAATCGAGCTCAGTCTCAAGTTTCACAGGGGTAATGTTGCTTGCAAATGGCCAAAAATCTATGCTGAACAAAATTAGGGAGTGGGTATTACTGTAGTCAGGTTCATTATGAGGACTTTTCCTCCCATGGACAGCCCTATAGTACTTCAGGATTTGTGAATCATTGCTAATCAGCACAAAAGGGCTAACCATTGAGAAACAGGAAGCTAAGAAAGCAGAGCTAAGCAGCAGCCAAGGTCTAGGTGTCCTTGAGGGCTTAAATGCTGCCAAGATCGAATTGAGCAAATAAAAAGTGACAAAGGTACTCACCGCAGGAGGATCATTGGGGTGGTTCTGGTCTTTGGGGAGAAATCTGTCAGAGTAAAGCTGTTGGACGCTCTTGTGCTTGTATAAGAGGTAAAGCTTGTAGCCATTGGTAAAGCTGATGAAGGTCATACACACAGCATCAGGCAGGGAGAACACAACTCCCTAAAGCGGGACACTAATAGGAGTCACAGTAATTGATCATAACCTGCATTCTTTTGTTTCTGAGATGTTTCTGATGCTCTTGGTCCTTTAAGTTTTTCAAGTATAATAATATTTTGCAGCATGGGGAAAATTCAGCAGAGGAAAATAGAAAGGATTATGTATTTTAGGATTCTAGTTTTAAGTTTTGTGAATCTAGGGTTCTGGGGAAAGATGATGATGGCCTGCTTGTGGTGGTTTTCCTGGAGGCAGCCTTAGCCTCAGTTGAAATAAATAATTACTCCAAAATCGCAGCCAGCTGGTAAAAATGCAAACGTTTATTTCTCCTTCCAAATTAGCCTGGTTAGTTCAGAGACCTAACTCTCTGCTTGAGCTCTTGCAGCTTTGTCCTTGGCTTCTGCCTCTGCTTTCTTCAGCCTCCAGCTCAACTCCAAATGATGGCTTCTCAATCTCCAAATGAGGCCAGTAGTCTTCTGTATCTCCCAGAGTGCTCAATTTATGCTACTTCTCCAAGAGTGCTCTCTGGCCCTAAGGAAGGTGTGAATTCAGCTATCTCTTTCTAGACCCTGAATCTCCCAAACTGTGAACTCCATTGAGTACTTAGATATTTATGAGCTCTCTAAAGGTGTGAACACAAGCATTGTTCAATCAGTTCCACTTAGTACCTAGTTTCAAGTTCTGGCCCAAAATATCTTCTAAGATCATATCAACTCCAATGTCTTAACACTTTGTAAAGATTCCAACAGCCTGCAAACCACTCAGGAGGCAAGTTATGCTGAGGGAAAGCCCCTGACCTACTCTATGAAGGTAGAATATAATTTTACAGCTAATATCATCCAGAAAATTCTTCACACCCAAAGTTACCAATCCCTGAAGGAAGCCCTTGGAGAGAAGTACCAAAGGCTTGGCCAAAGTCAGCTGGGTGAGAATGAGATCTATGGGCCTCAACCTCTGACCAGTGAAGAACAAGAAGCTGAAGAGATGAAACAGGAAGAGGTTTCCCTGAACCCTGATTCCTGTCTGGGCCAAGAAGGCAATGCTCAGGAAAATATCCACAGGAATCATGTTCTTGATGTGGTGAGCAGAAGAATTTCAGTCTGAGCCTGATGTACCTGGAGAGAAACACAAGGACTTTATGCCATCTTATTCTCACCTGAGAAGAGCCCAAGACGTGACTCCTTCCATGCTATAGACAAAGTCAGGGATTTCTCTGCAATGACTCTGCTTGTGTGACTTAAGGATGCTTTCTGTCATTTATACATTATTGGATCATAATATTTATTTTTTAGCTAAAATGAGTAGACTTGGCTTTCATGGTCTGATTTGTACAACAAATCAAGAGAAAGTGATTAATGTTTTTTTGTTTTGTTTTGTTTTGTTTTGTTTTTTTCTGGCTCAGTTTTCTGTTCTTCCTGATCTCATTTAAGGAAACTTACCTTGTAAATTGGTAGCTGTTTCAATCAAACTCCCTATCTGATATTTTTCTCAGAAACTGGTTTTGTTTGACTTATGACCTTGCCATTTTATTTTGAAGTTTACAATCCATAATACCCCCCCCCCCCCCACACACACACACACACATGTTTTCTAGACACACTCCTTTCTTTCTGGACACAGTTGTTTCATGCTTCACTCCTAAATTCATGTAATACCATTTTAGATTCCAGGTCTAAAATTTTATATTTAATTTCATTTTATGAGATTCAACCCAATGAATTTAGAAAGAGCTAGACAGGCTCGGATACTAGGCTGAATCAAATAAAGTGAAATTTAATGGCAAAAATGTGTAACATCTAGGGAATCACTTCTTATTTACATTTTCCCCATCAAAGTCTCTTTATGATTCGAGGTGTGGGTCAACATCCTCACAAAAACGGAATTTGTTAGTCCCTACTAAAGTAGTTATTTTTAGTAACCACTCCTCAGGCAGATTAGTTTTAAAAAGATTTTTTATCCAATGTCTTAAAGAATTAATTATTGAGAAAAGATTCCTGGTTTTCCTCACATATATACCACGTGAGTTCACTGAGTATACTCTTCCATAGTTTATTATATGAGAAAGCACACAAGTGCTTGTATACACAAAGAGAGAAAACTTGTAAAATACATAAATAATGAATACATATCAAGGGTTAGGAATGGGCATGGAGGTTACCCATGGAGGCCACTGGCTTGAGTAGAAAATATTTATTTAACAGCTTATGTCATAGTCCCATGTGGGTCAAGCCCATGTGGGGCCAGACTATAGGATGATCTTGCTGGAAGCAGCAGTGGGTTTCAGCAACCCCCTGAGTATCTGAACAGGCTTCTAAATATCATGCTCACCACTCCAGGTATAAGGGAGGGGCCAGAAAAGGTGCCTTAAAAATGGGCAACTCTGGCCCAATTACCATTGCAAGTGGGGATGCCACCCTGGGGTCGAAATGCTAAAATTGTACAAAAATTTCTGCAAAGTTGATTCTGCACACCATTGCTATGTGCAATATGCACACACTGAAAGCAGAACTGAATTAACTCAAAAAAGAAAAGCTGTGAGATGTGCCAAGTTAGGGAATCTACCCCAAATAATCATAAGGATTATTTCCATCTGATCTGTGGCAGATGATTCTGAGTTGGTATTGGTTCAATCAGCCATAGTTGGACACATCATAACCCCACTCTAACAGTCATGTTATTTTGATCTTCGAGAATAAAGGCCAACAATAACCAACCACATAGAGATGAAAAAGAAAAAGGCCCCATTTTACAAAAACAGTACTTTTGTAGTGAAGAAGAATTGGAAATTGAAGGGATGCCCATCGATTGGGAAGGCTGATTGTTCTAGGTTTAAACAACTTATCAAAATTTTGGGATGCAGTTAATTAAGCCATTAGGGAAAAATAATATCCTTATGATCATACATTGACCAAATAGAAAAATAAGAGGCCAATGAATTGTAATGTTCTGGTTTGCTTTAGGGAGGTCTCGGGACCAGCCTTGTTTTCAGCAGAATAATCACCATGAGACTAGTCAGGGAAAAAGTCCAAAACTCTTTATTGTCTCCTTCACAGTCTGTCTCCTTCATCTGGGTCTTGGGTTCAGTGCAGGAAATGCAGGAGAGCCAACACAAGATGAGAATAGGGAATGTTTTCCAGGCCTTGTTGGCTCATATATATTCTATTACAAGTACATCATCATGGGTGTCAACTTGTTGAACTATTACTAAGTACATGTAAACTACAGAATCATTATCTTAATTCCATTGAGTTAATACCTTATTGTAACATTAAATCAATCATACTGAACTAGAGAACTATAAATCACCATGCTAAACTAGATCCTCTGTCTTACCAATTCCTCTAAGTTAGCACCTTGTTTCAGGTGTACTTCTCCAGAGTTCTGCCCTTTACAATAAATATGCATTAAAATTAGAAAATCAACAAATGTAAAGCAGAAAAGAGGAGACATAAAAGTTTAGAAGGAAAATGGATAAATTGGAACTCCCCATATATTGACAAATAAGTCTAACATTTGGTTTTAAAAACAAAAACTAATGAAATTGATGAACACTTGACTAATTTGATTAAAAAGAGTAGAAAATCAAATCAATAAAATAGCAAATAAGCTAAAATCACAATAGAATCAAAAGAAAAAATAAAAATGAGAACAAATCACAGGCATAGAACAACAAAATGGAAAACAAATATCTTCAAAAATGTAAAAAGAAAATGGGACTGTTATCCTAAAGGCAGCTAAGTAATGTAGTAGATAGTGTACTGAATTAAAATACTGACAAACACTAGCTGTATGATCCTTGACAAGTTACTGCTTGTCACAGAATCCTCAATTATAGAATAGGGAAAATAATAGCACTTACTTTTCAGGGCTGTTATGAGAATAAAGTGAAATAACATCAGTAAAGTCCTTGGCACAATTCCCAGCACACAGTGAGTATTTAATTGCCTTCCCACTTAGATTCTCTTTTACTCTTCTATCCAGTCTTTCTCCTCCAGAAAAGTTATCATGTGATCAATTGTGCTGTAAGAGTCAGAGACTGAAGGAAGAATAATTTTAGCTCGTGAATCCATTACCAGGAGTACAGAGACAATTTTTTCTCACCCTGATAACAATAGAATAGTTGTTTATTATTTTCCTGAGCCACATGGCCAAGTTATAACCAGGACATATTGAAGTAGATTATTACTATTTATTTCTGATATCTCACTTTGGTACCAATGACATTGTCAGAAAGAATGTGAGAAAAGTTATAAAATATAATGAGATGATAAACTGAAGGCTGGGGAGACATAAGTTTTTTTTTTTTTCTTTACAGTTCCCAATGAAAACAACTTATACAGAAGAGAAAATCTAAATTGGAAAATGAACAGCTCAATAAACATATATAAAAAACCCAAAGATTTGGTAGAGAGATGAGTCTCTTATAACTTTTTAGTCCTTAGGACTAACAGCAAACAATTTCTGCATCCTGAGGGACGAGAATATAGATGAATGGTCTGCTCACACATACCCACCACCTTTAGTTAATCTTTGAGAACTTAAAAACTGAAACATCACTGACACACATCAGAGATGGAACCTTTCCTATAGAAAATAAAAGCTGGTAAGCCATTTTGGGGGATGGCCCCCTCATCTGGGGTTTTTGAGACTTGAGTCTATCTGTGATCCTCACTATCTTCCTCACTGGCTGATTAGAGCCTACAGGATTCTGTGATGCCCTCATTACTTCCGAACACACAACCTGAGATGTACACCCAAAGAACAATACAGGCCCTTTTTATGATGCTCAATATTTTGGCTGGTTATATAAAACATCCTCACACAAACCTCCCTGTCCTCAGCATGAAGAGGGGATAGAGTAAAAGCAATCTTTAATTTCTATTATCCATATGGGCCATTCCCCAGGGATCATGTTTACGGATGGCAAGCCTGCCTGTAAAGAACCCATGTTTTTCTAGACTGAGTTTACTTGTCTCAAATCTGTTGACATTCTCCATTTGCCAGATTTTTTCTTTATAATAAATACAGGGGAGTTCCATGGGCTGTTTGTTTCCTCAATGTGTCCTAATTTGAATTGTTGTTGTATTAATTGATGTAGAGTGGCTGTTTTTTCTTTGGTCAGGAGCCATTGCTCCATCCATACTGGTGTGTTAGTAGTCCAAGTCATTTTTGGAGCAGTGCAAGCCACAACAGCAATGACCCCTCTAAAAAAATCTATGGCAATTTTCATCCCAAATTGATGTACCATATCCCTACCCCATAAGCTAATATGTAAGCCATTTATTATTAAAGGAAAAATGGTTCCTGTTTTTTTATCTTTTTTGCCAATTTACCAGTTCAGAGGACATGAAAGCCTGCTACTGTCTTCTACTCCTGCCATTCTATTGTTAGCTGAAGTCATAGCCCACCAAGGGGGCCATTCAGAAGCAGCCACCATAGTCCTGTCAGCTCCAGTGCCTATTAATCCTTCAAACTGTTGATTATTCAAAGTAAGGATTGGTATCAGCTGAGTGAGTGTGATAGGCTTTGTAAAATAAGTTTGCACAATAGCCTCTGAATTTGCACCCATCTGTGGGGCTAATTCACAATTATCTTCTGTTTTCACTTTAAGTTCAGATGGAATGACTATTCCTTGAGCTATACATGGTACCTAGTTAAGATATGTTTCAATATTGTCAGTGTTAATCATAGTTACAGACACAGGCACTTCCTCATATATTTGTATGACTGGGATAGATAATGAATACCAGGGTAGTGGAAGATTTTTAGTTGTTTTTTTCTTTGATATTGCTGAATGGGCATGAGGGGGTAGGCGATAATAATCATTGTTCCTCAGTTTTATTACTGTGATTGTCCCTTGGCATCTAAAACTGCATACCTGTTCCTCCATTCCTGATTTATATCTGTCCCTACTTGAGCTGTCATTCCCCAGGTTGGTTTCTGGGCCCCCTGAGAGCCCCTGACCCCATTTCCCTGATTCCTGTATTCTGAAGCCCAATGTCCCATTGTTTTGCATTTTGGACATGGTGTATTAGGTCAACCCCCATCACCTTTCTTTCTTTGGGAATGAAAGTCTTTCTTAAAGTGTCCTGGTTTATCACAGTTATAACAATTCCTTTTTGGTGCTTTTTTTAAACAGCAATTACATATTCTGATATCAACTCAGTTTGATATACTTGTGAACCTACTCTACCACACCTCTGAATCATTTCTTCTATGGTACAATCTCTTTTTAGTCCAATCATTCCTCTGCACAATCTGCATTACAGTTTTCCTATAACAAAGTCTTTAATATTCTATCTACATCTCCTACATTTCCCATGGCCTTAGCTACAGCATTCTGTAAGTGACCAACAAAATCAGTGAAGGGCTCCCCAGTTTTTCGTGTTATTTGGGCAAAGCTTTCCTTTTCACCCTTTTCTACAGGAATCCTCCTCCATTCTGTTCTGGAACATTAGGATATTTGGAGATATGTCTCTTCAGTAATTCATTTTACATTAATTTGATCTCCAGTGTCTGCATGAGCTCCAGTGCCGCTAAGTTGCTCAAAATATGACTTCATATTCTCCTGGAGCAACATGAGGAGCAATCAACCGAATCTGTTCTAAAAATTCTGTCATCCAGAATAATCCCGGTAGTCAATATTGCCCGTGGGAATGCTTTCTGATCATTGGGATACAAAATTTTCCATGACATTGTTTCAAGTTGCAACATAACAAAAGGTGCTATGGGCCCATATTTATGAACAGAGTCCTTAGGCTGGGTTAGAACTTTAAAGGGAAGTGGTTCATATCTGCATCTTCTCTGCCCTGGGTTGAGAGGTTCATCCCCCTCTATTACAGGATATAGTTCTTCCCACCCCTCCATGTCTTCTCCTTAATCTCTAGTCTGTTGCAAAACTTTTTGAAATGAAGATAAAGAATATAACTGACTATCTTTTGCTGTTTGTCTGCTAAGTGTCGCTTTGTTTTATAGTTCTGATCCTGTTTTTCCATAATTCTTATTTCAGTTTTTACATTAGAAGAGCCTTTGAAAGGCTCCAGACAGATCCAGACAGATACAAGAATAGGGAGGGACTGAAAACTGAGAGGTGGGGGAGGCCATTCATTATTGTCCTGCTCAGGCTCAGGAGAGGGACATCTACTGCTAAAAGAAGGTCCTGTCTATGCTCCAACTGTAAATATACTGGTACTGATTTTAGACTTTGTTTAATGAGATTATACATAGTAAAATGACTTTTTTGTATTTCTCCTGGGCATTGCTTATCATAAGTAGTGAGCCGTTTGACAAAAACAATTCATCTATGACAATTATAACAGCCTTCCTCAGTTAACCCTGGAGAAACTTTGTAAGCAACGTCCAGGAATTTCCTAATGTCTCCTAATTGAACTGTGCACCCCTGCTCTTTCTTTCTTTCTTTCTTTCTTTTTTTTTAGTGTGAAAAAGAGCTCCAGTTTATTATGGCGTACTATTATGACCCAGAACTCTGAATTTGAAACAAGGATTCTTACAAGGTGCTAATTCAGTGGAATTGATGAGACAATGGTTATCTCTTATGGGCCAGACCTCTGAACTTGAAACAAAGGATTCTTACAAAGTGCTAAATCAGTGGAATTGATAGAGACATTAGTTGTCTAATTTAGCATAGTTCAGTATGATTGATTTAATCCTACAAGGAGATGTTATGGGCCAGAACTTGAAACGAGGTACTAAGTGGAATTGAGGAGACAATGCTTAAATCTAATTAAGCATTGATTTAATCCTACAACAAATAAAGGTTCCCTAGTGATATAATGATTGGTGTATACTCAGTGTGGAGCATATAAGAAAGAAGCTCTCAGGGCCAAAAAAGACAAGTGCACTAGAAGCTCTTGGAGGCAGAGACAGATTCATGCCATCATCAACCTTTGTGGTGGCTGGAGGCTGAAGCACAAATCTTTGAATTCAGAGAGATTCAGAGGGCAGAGAAGGAGGCAAGAGCTCAAGCTCACAGAACCAAGGAAAGAGATAGGCCTCTAAAAAAACCAACCAGGCCCCAGGAAAGGAGACAAGACTTTGAATGAGACAATAAAGGATTTGGACTTTAACATCTGGCTGCACTTGTGGTAATTACTGAACTGAAAGGAAGGCTGCTCCCACGACCCCCAGAGACCCCAAGAAAACCTCAACAGAAAACATTACATTTTGGTGCCTGAACGTAGGATCAAGAACCTTCATTTGTGACCCAGAAATTAGGGTGAGTACAAAAATAGATAAGGAAGCTTTGTTAAGGGTTAAAGTACTATTTCAACTAAAATGGGACAAATGTTTAGAAAAGAGAATACTCTCCCAAAAGGAAAATGTGTTGAAAACTTAGTCAGACGATAAAAAATCAAGGTTTGATTGTAACTTGGCAGCAGATCATTGAACTTTTAGAAACAGTATAGTCTCCTTGATTCTCTAAGGAAAAAGAATGGAATCTAGACGAGTGGAAATTAGTAGAAGGGAAACTATGTCAATACTACAATGATAATGGACCTGACTCAATCTCCAAAGAAACACTTTATACATATTATTTACTACAACTGGCTTTAAGAAATTATATGTTATAGAATAAGGAAAAAGAAGAAAGAGCAGGAGGGGGAGGATCGAGATAAACTACGTGAAAAGCATGAAGAATCAGGTAAGAATGGAATTAAGTACAATTTTGACTGCAGTGTTGCACTGCAGGAGAAATTAGGGCATTCGCCATACTCTGACCTACTTCCCTCAATTAACCCTTCATGGATGGAAGGAGAAGGAGGAGGGGGAGAGGCAGTAACACAATCAGCATCACCTATGATGCAGCCTAGGACAAGATTACAAAAGGCACCAGTTAAGGCTAAAAAAGAAGGACAGGATATATCTGATTTATTAAATGCACACCCTGTGATTGAAGAGCTTGACTCTTCAGGACAACAAAGAAGATACACTCCTTTTGATCTGCAAAAAATTAAGGATTTGAAAAAGGGTTGTATTCTTTATGTGGCTACATCATCTTATGTTAAGATGTTACTAGAGAATTTGGCTTATGAAATCTTAACCCCCTAGTGATTGGATAGCAAGGACATGTTTAGAACCTGGACAAAACTTGTTGTGGCTTTTGGAATATCATGAATTATGTAGGATTCATGCCCAATGCAATAGGTAAACTGGACTTAACTGGTCAGTATGCAGAGAATTCAACACAGATTAATCACCCCATAACAGCTTATGAACAAATTGCTACTGCTGCCACAAAAGCTTGGGGTTCCCTCCCAGGGAAAGTTTGAGGGGAAGTCTTCACAAAAATAGAGCAAGGTCCCAATGGACCCTTTGTGGACTTTGTGGGACTTCTGCAGACAGTTGTCACAAGAACCATTGGAGAAAATGCAACTACAGGAAAAATGATCAGACAACTGGCTAAGGAAAATGCTAATGAGGTTTGCAGAAGAATTATATGGGGACTACACAAAGATGCTCCTTTAGATCAGATCATAAGATGCTGTGCCACAGTGGGGACAAGTGCTTATTATACCCAGACTATGATGGACATGGAAAGACAGGGTTTCTCTTGGCAAGGGACTTCTAGAGAGACTTACCAGTGTTTTCAGGTGGAAAAATGGGACATCTGAGAGCCTAATGTAGGTATAGCGATAGAGTGAGAAGACAGGGTGAGAGAAGACCCAAAACTCTGTGTCCAAAATGCAACCGAGGTTTCCACTGGGCCTCAGAATGTAGATTGACTCAGGGAAATGAGAGATGGGGCCCAGCTTCAGGGCCTCAGGTGGGGCATGATGGCAGCTGAGGTTATACCCAGAGAGTCTTTAGAAGTTCAGGACTCTGATGTGATCAATCAGCAAAAAAGCAATCAGATAGCCAAAAGGGATTACAATTGGGGAGAATACAGGTTTTTTAACCTGACAGAAGAGCAGTGTCCAGTGCCAGCAGCTTCAATATAATCTTCAGGTGATGTAGAGAGATCCAGAAAGTGGTGAATGGAAGGGACCAGATAGGTTAACTGCTTGGGGAAGAGGGTTTGCTTGTATTTCTACAGATGGAAAGGGAATCAGATGAGTGCCAACAAGCTGTATTCGCCTTGTTCATCAGAGAGACAGAAAAAAGAGAAAAACCTCAAAACAAAGGAGAAGAGCATCTAAACATCTAACACTGAAAGAGCATGGCTGATAATGAGACTGTTAAAGAACTTTAAAACAAGCAGGAATCATTGGATTCCCTGAGATAAAAAATTGTTAATAAACCATTACAGGACTTCAAAACTTGCAGGAATTATTGGATTCCTGGCACATAAACTAATGGACAATAGATTCCTTTTGGACTATTTCTAGGACTTATGGACATGTATAATTCCTCATGTTGATTCATGTTATTTGTTACATCACTACTAGCCTGTGTTACTATGTGCTTATGTAATTTATGTAATTATGTGTAATACCTCCCATATTGATGGGTTTATGTATACTTCTGAAGAGTGAGCCCCTTCAGAAATCCACTAATCTGATTTGATTTCCCATTTCCTTTGATGTTTTCTTTCCCATTTCCTTTGATGTTTTCATCTCCCTTCGTGAGACATCAGGAAGAGCGTGATCACCTCCTTTTATGGTATTTTCACCCCTTTTTTGAGCAGTCAGGGAAGGCATGATCACCTTCTTTTTTGGGAGTTCTCATCTCCTTGAGAAGTCAGGGAAGTCATGACCACCTATATTCTAAAACAAAAGAAAGTGGGAGATGTTATGGGCCAGAACTCTGAACAAAGGATTCTTTTTAATTATAACTTTTTATTTACAAATATATGCATAGGTAATTTTTCAGCATTGACAGTTGCAAATCCTTTTGTTCCAACTTTTCCTTTCCTTCCCCCCACCCCTTCCCCCAGATGGCAGGTTGACCAATACATGTTAAATATGTTAAAGTATAAGTTAAATAAAATATATGAAACAAAGGATTCTTACAAGATACTAAATCAGTGGAATTGAGAGAGAGAATAGTGGAATTGAGAGAGAGAGAGAGAGAGAGAGAGAGAATCATTATCTAATTTAGCATGGTTCAGTATAATTGATTTAATCCTCCAAGAGATGTTATGGCCTACCTAGAACTTGAAACAAGATATTAAATGGAATTGAGGAGATAATGGTTAAATCGAGTTTAGCATTGATTTTATCCTACAACAAATAAAAGTTTCCTAGTGATATAATGATTGGTGTATACTCAGTGTGGAACATATAAGAAAGAAGCTCTCAGGGACAAAAAAGACAAGCCACTAGAAGCTCCTGGAGGCAGAGACAGATTCATCTCTTTCGTTCTCAAAGGAAAAAGAATTAGATCCAGATGAGTGGAAATTAGTAGGAGAACAATTATGTGAATATTACAATGATAATGGTACCAACCAAATTTGTAAAGAAACATTTTATATGTATAACTTAATCCAACTGGCTTTAAGAAATTATAAAAGTATTAGAATAAGGAAAAAGAAGTGAAGGAGGGGGAGGAAACTGATAAACTAAGTGAAAAGGATGAAGAATCGGACAAGAATGGAGTTAAGTACAATTCTGATGAAATTAAGGCATGTGGTGCTTCACAGAAGGAGCCATTAAAGCGTTACCATCCCCTGACCTCCCTCCCTCAATTAACCCTTTATGGGGAGAAGGAGAAGGAGGAGGGAAGGGTAGTGACACAATCAGCACTATCTATGAAGCAGCCTATAACAAGATTACAAAAGGCACTAGTTAAAACTAAAAAAGAAAGACAGGCTATATCTGATTTGATAAATGCATACCCTGTTATTGATGAATTTGATTCTTCAGATCAACAAAGGAAAAAGATACACTTCTTTTAATCTGGAAGAAATTAAAGATTTGAAAAAGGGTTGCACTCTTTATGGGGCTGCATCAACTTATGTTTAAAATGTTACTAGAGAATTTGGTTTATGAAATTTTAACTCCTAGTGACTGGAAAGCCATAGCAAGGACATATTAAGAACACGAACAAAACTTGTTGTGGCTTTCAGAATACACTGAATTATATAAGATATAAACCCAACAAAATAGGCAAACTGGAGTCAATATACAAATCACCTTTGGCAAACTACAGATGAAGGCCAGTATGCAGATACTTCATCACAGATTAATTACCCCATAGCAGCATAGGAGCAAATTGCTGCTGCTGCTATAGGTATACAGCCTTGTTGATATACATTTTTGCACATGGACAGTAGACAATCCCCAGTCACCATTCAGAGAAGCAGCTCGTGGCTTTGCATCTGCATGGTATCTACCAATGGGAGAAAAGCCAATCCAGCAATTTTGCAGCTGGACCACAGGTGAAAGGTTCTGTTCAGGCATACCTGCTGACATAGCCACTGGCTGTGACCCTCTGACTTACTCTATCCCATGATCACAAATCAATGCTCCTTGCTCAACAAGGGCATTTCCACAATGTGGCAGAAAACTTATTGTACATCAAAGGTCAAGGTGGTGTCAGTACCCCCTCATACAAAATCCCATACTCTTGCAAATTCTCTGCTGCTGTGCTAATTTTGGCCTAACAATGAACATCAAGAAAATACACATTCTCCATCACCATGAATGATATGTGGACCCTTCACTTACAGTAAATGGTGAAGTTGTGAATGCTGTGGATTAGTTCACTTAGTTTGGTAGTCTTCTTTCCAGGGATGTACATATTAATAATAAGTTTAACACACACATTGTCAAAGTTGGGAGACTCTGAAGGAAAGTGTGGGAGAGGAGAGATATTAGACTGACCACCAGACGAAGGACTACAGAGCTGTTGTGATGACCTTGCTGTCCTAGGCCTGTGAAACATGGACAGGCTTTCAGCATCATGCCAGGAAACTGAATCACTTCCATTTGAATTGTCTGAGGAAGATTCTGAAGATCTGAAGGCCTGGCAGAAGAAGATAGAAGACACTAGAGTCCTTTCTTGAGCTAATCTTCCCAGCATTCCAACTCTGCTGCACATAGTGTATTCCCATTGGCCTGTTCACATTGTTCAACTGCCAAATGTTCACTTAACAAAAAAGTTATCTTATGGAGAACTCACACAGGGCAAGAGCTCACAGTGTGGTCAGAAAAAAAACAATACAAGGACACTCTCAAGGTATCTCTTAAAAACTTTAAGATTGATTATATGACATGAGAGACCCTGTCTCAGGATTACCTAGCATGGTGTACCCTCATCAGAGAAGGTGTAGTACTTTATGAAAAAAGCAGAACTTGAATTGATCCAAAAGAAACTCAAGTTGTGCAAAGTTAGAGTGGCCATTCCAAATGTATATAGGGACTATTTGTGTCTGACCTATGTCTGAGCTCATATTGGTCTGATCAGCCACAGTCCAACACATTGTAATTCCACTCTAACATAATAATGTCATTCTGTTGCTCTTTAAGAGGGAAGGGCAACAACCAAGCATCCAAGTTGCCACTCTTCTTTGAATTCTTTTTAGTCAACTTTACTATTTGCCTTGAATGAAAAGATCACTAAAAAGTTACTGGTCTTGAAGAATGGGAAATCCAGTAAAATCCTAAGGGAGAGATATTAAAATAAAGCTCCTCTTTTTGAGCAGAGGAGTTGTGGCATATAACATGGAATATTATGTGTATTTTGATGTGATGTTTTGGGGGTTAAAGTCAGGGTTCAATATGGGTAATGCTGAGAAATTTTTTTGACAAAATGCATCTGTAAAACATTTTTAATCACATGCTATTTGGGTTTGTTTTAAAAAACATTTTATCTGAAAACAAGGTGTAATATTCTCCTCTAAAATATAATATTCTCCAGGAGTAGGTTACTTGGGGGGCTTCTGGAAGCAGCCTTCATTTCCGTTTCAGTGTAATAATCACCTCAAATGCAGCCAGGAATTAAAGTCCAAATCCTTTATTTTTTCCTTTTAAGTCTTGTCTCTTTTCCTGGGACCTGGTTAGCTTTAATAGAGGTCTATCTCTCTCCTTGGTTCTGAGAGCGTAAGCTGCCCTCTCTGGCTTATGAATCTCCTTGAATGAATCCTGGCTGAGGCTCAGAGGTTCTAGTGGGCTTCTGTTCTTTGAACCTGAGAGCTCCTCCTTATATGTGCTCTCTTAAAGGGGTGAATCTTGTGGAATTATAGTAAATACTAAGTACATGTAAATTAGAGAATCATTATTTCATCAATTCCCCTGACTTGGCACCTTGTAAGAATCCTAACATCTCCCCCTTTCTTTTGATTTAGAACATAAATGGTCATAACCTCCCTAACTTCTCAAGGAGTTGAGAACCCCAAAAAAGATGATCACACCTTTCCTGACTGCTCAAAAAAGGAATAAAAACACCATAAAAGAGCAGGGAAAAGATGTTCCCTGACATCACAGGAAGGGAGATGAAAACACCAAGGGAAATGGGAAATCAAATCAGATTAGTGGGTTTCTGAAGGGGCTCATTTGAAACAGGTATACATAAATCCATCAATATGGGAGATATTACACATAATTATATAAGCACATAGCAATATAACATAGGCTTGTAGTGATGTAACAAATTCCACATGAGGAATTATACATATCCATAAGTCCTAGAAATAGTCCAAAAGTAATCTATTGTCCATTAATTTATGTGCCAGGAATCCAATAATTCCTGCAAGGTTTGAAGTCCTGCATCAACAATATTTCATCTCAAGGAATCCAATGATTCCTGTTGGTTTTCAAGTCCTGCAACAGTCTCATCTTGTGTTAGGGAATCCAATGATTCCTGCAGATTCTGTTCTTAGGTCTTCTCTTTTGTTTGGAGGTTTTTCTATTTTTCTGTCTCTCTCTGATGGAAAGGCAAATATGGCTCATTGGCACCCATCTAATTCCTTCTCCATCTGTAGAAATACAAGCAAACCCTCTCTCCCAGGCAGTTAACATATCTGGTCCCTTTTATTTACACTTTCTGGATCTCTCCACATCATCTGGTAATTACACTGAAGCTGCTTGCACTGGACACTGCCCTTCTGTTGGGTTAAAAAAGCCTGTATTCTCCCAATTATTATCTCTTTCTGCCATCTGATTACTTTTTGGCTGATTGATCACATCACAGTCCTGAACTTCTAAAGACACTCTGGGTGTAACCTCAGCTGCCATCATGCCCCATCTGGGGCCCTAAACCTGAGCCCCGCCTCTCATTTCCCTGATCAATCTACATTCTGAGGCCCAGATGAAGCCCTTGTGGCATTTTGGACATAAGGTTTTAGGTCTTCTCTCACCCTGACCTCTCACTCTATCTCTGTACCTACACTGGGCTCTCAGATGTCCTAGTTTTCCACACTGAAAACATTGACAATTTTCTCTAGAAGTCCCTTGCCAAGAGGGACCTATCTTCCCATGTTCATAATGGTCTGGGTATAATAAGCACTTTTGCCCACTGTGGCACAGCATCTTATGATCTCCTCTAAAGGATCACTTTTGTGTAGTCCCCATATAATTCTTCTGCAAACCTCATTAGCATTTTCCTTAGCCAGTTGTCTTATAATTCTTGTAGCTGCATTTTCTCCGATAGTTCTTGTGACAACTGTTTGCAAAAGTCCCACAAAATCTGCAAAGGGTTTAATGGGACCTTGGTCTATTTTTGTGAAGGCTTTACCTTCATCTTTCCCTGGGAGGTAACCCCAAGCTTTTATTGCACAAGAAACAATTTGCTCACTCACTGTTATGGGATTAATTAATTTGTGCTGAATTCTTTGCATATTGACCTTCATTTGGTCAAAGTTGGTCAAAGGTGACTTGTATATTAGCTCCTGTTTGCCTATTGAATTGGGCATGAATCCTACATAATTCATGATACTCCAAAAACCACAACAAGTTTTGTCCAGGTTCTAAACATGTCCTTGTTTGGATTTCCAATCACTAGGGGTTAAGATTTCATAAGCAAAATTATCTAGTTACATTTTAACATAAGATGATGTATTCCCATAAAGAGTGCAATCCTTTTTCAAATCCTTATTTTTTTTCAGATCAAAAGAAGTGTATCTTCTCCTTTTTTTGACTTGAAGAGTCAAGCTCTTTAATCACATTTATTAAATCAAATATATCTTTTCCTTCATTTTCTGCTTTAACCAGTGCTTTTTGTAATCTTGTAATAGGCTGTTTAATAGCTGGTTCTGTTTGTGTCACTGCCTCTCCCCCTCCTCCTCCCTCCACCCATGAAAGGTTAATTGAGGGAGGTATGTCAGGGGATGGAGAATGACCTAATTTCTCCTACTGTGAAGCTTCACACTTAAAATTGTACTTAACTCCATTCTTATCTTATTCTTCATCCTTTTCACCTAGTTTAGTTGGCCCCATGTTGGGCAACAAAATGTAATAATCTCCTCTAAAATATAATATTCTTTGGAAGTAGGTTACTTGGGGGGCTTCTGGAGGCAGCCTTCATTTCAGTTTCAGTATAATAATCACCTCAAATGCAGCCAGGAGTTGAGGTTCAAATCCTTTATTTTTCCCTTATAAGTCTTGTCTCTTCTCCTGGGGCCCAGTTAGCTTTAATAGAGGCCGATCTCTCTCCTTGATTCCAAGAGTTTAAGGTGCCTTCTCTGGCTTGTGAATCTCCTTGAATGAATCCTGGCTGAGGCTCAGAGATTCTAGTGGGTTTCTGTTCTTTGGCCCTTAGAGCTCCTCCTTATATATGCTCTCTTAAAGATGTGAATCTTATGGAAATATAGTAAGTACTAAGTACATATAAATTAGAGAATCATTATCTCATCAATTCCCCTGACTTGGCATCTTGTAAGAATCCTAACAAAAAGGCATTAGAGATCAAGTTAACTATATTCAATATGAATATGTAACTCAATATGAGTCAGCACTATGAGGTGATATCAAAAAAAATCTACAGTGATCTGCTTCTGCATTAAGATTGTAATCGCTTCCCAGAATGAGATTTTTCTTTTCAGTGACTTGATCAGACTACGTCTATACAGTTATGTTCAGTTCTTAGTGCCACTATGGAGGAGGTTATTGAGAAGCTTGAGAATTTCCAGAGGAAACCTCTCAGGATGAGAAGGCTGTAGAAACTGCAGATATTTGACCTGGAAAAGACCAGGCTGTTGACATGCGTATCAACATAACTATGCTCAATATTTGAAAGGCTGTTAAAAGGAAAATGGATTCAATTTTTTCTGTTTGGCCCGAGAAGGCAGAAATAAAAACAATGGGTAGAAGCTATAAGGGACAAGTTGATATGAGGACAAATTTTGTAATATGTAAAGTTAGCTGAAGTGCAAACGTTTTCCTTGAGAAATAGTGGATTCCTTTTCATGGAGTTCTTCAATCAAGTCAGGTCAAGTCAGCAAGCATTGATCAAGTGTCTTATGTCCCAATTACTTTGCTAAACACTAGGGATACAAAGAAAGGCAAAAAAAAAAAAAAGAAAAAAAGAAAGAAAAAAGGATGATCCTTGTTCTCAAAGAGCACAATACAGCAGAAGATACAACAAACACAGAACTCTAGACAAATAAGGCCTAGAAAAGAGAAATTGATGAAGGTCTCAGAGGGAAGGAACCAATGTTATTACAAGATATTGGTGCATTCTCAAAAGATACCAGACTAGGTCAGAAATGTCCAGGTTTTCCAACTTTCCTCCACAACAAACAGAAATAAAGAGCATAAAAGCAGTTGTCTCCTAAGATTCCTTGAGGAGATCTCAGGAAAGCCAGGCTCTCCAGTGGCTGAGGTTTTGAGTGAGGTGTAAACACCTCTAGGCTGACTGCACTGAATCAGCAGCCACCAGGGCACAGGGGAAGCATACTAAGTCTCAGGAACATTGACCTCATAATCTTTGATTTTTTTTCCCTATAGGCCCATTGTCTGTTATTGCCACCATCCTAGTATAGACCCTCATCACTTCCTGTTTGGACCATTGCAATTATCTGCCATAGGATCTGCCTGCCTCAAGTCTTTCCCTGATCTAATATATTCTCTATCCAGCCATTAAAGGGATTTTCTTAAAACTCAGGTCTGATCATGTCACCCCACATTTTTTAATAATATTATATAAATTTATCTTTTAGTTCTGTTCACTTTGCTCTCTAGCTGTTCATAGAGATCTTCGTCTATGCTAAAACTGATCATTTTTATGGCACTATAGATGTTATTGTGTACATAAAAGCTTTCCCTCTGGTTTGGGGGGATTACTTTGGAGTACAGACCTGGTAATAGGGAACATCATTTCTGATATTCTAGGAATTTATAGATAATAACGGGAATAATAGTTTTAAGAATTATTAACCTGTGCTGACCCTCCTGAACCCCTAAGAATATCCCCAAGATACCCCTGCTTCTAAGAAATGGGAAATGCATCCAATATCTAGGATGCAATACCCATGTTTAATATGATGTGAGTCTTCCTTCCTTCTGACTGGAACCTCCAAGAAGTCAGTCTAGACATGCATCTTTGCCTATTATTAGGCTTTTCATCCCAGAAAAGAATATAGCAATTTCTGTGAACTCCTGGTAACTTCTTCTTGATTGTAAATTTTACTTTTTGTACTATTCCATTCCAATTAGTTTACTCCCTTTCAATGACAGCTGAATTTTTTGTGATCTTGACTATAAGTCCTCAGTTCTTAACACTATTTGCTTCAGGATAATTTCAGAATTTTTTGACTGGGAATTTCTGGACTTTGGTTATAGTATTCATGAAATTTTTTTTCATTTGGGATTTCTGTTGAAAAGTGACTATTAATTCATTCCCCTTCCCAATGTGCTCTCTAGTGGTAATAGAAGAGGCAGTTTTATTTTAGTTTTATTGAAATATGATATCTAAGGTTTTTGTTGTGACTTTCTTGTGTGATTATTTTTCCATATATTTAAATTTTTTCTTTTCTCTTATTTTTATATTTTAAATTTTGCATTGTTTCTCTCTCTCCCCACTCTAAAGGGAACATATACATTGGGTACAGTTATCAATGGGGTTGGTACAATGTCACCCCAGGGACACTTGGGAAACATGGGACTCTGTTTCCCTCATTTTGGAGTATCCCTAACTTAACAGATCAATGGCCAGTCGTCAATTGTAGTTGAAGGAAGGAGTAAGGTTTATGGAAATGTCAGTATGTCACCTTTGTGGAGGGAGGTCCCCTAGGAATGAGAGACCAACAATATTACCCTTTTACAAGGAATAGTTCAGACATATTCTCAAGGGAACAACCTGCTCTAAAGGGTCATTATACTCACCTACCTGTGAATTGGACAAGGATTTGTTATATTGCACTAATAAGGCCAAAATTTTTCTTTCTTCCTGAACAGGCAAAGCAATATTTAGGGATTCAGTTGTTTGATGATTTGGGAAGAGGGACACGGGGTTTAGATACTGTTGTGCCTCAGTTCCCTTTTAATGTCCTAACCCAGTTTTCCAATTGTCCTATTTAGTTACTCTGCCTCAGGTTATAACCTTTCCCTCTTAATGTTTGATGGGATAAAGCTATATCTTTAGGCTATAATCATTCCTCCTTAATGTTTGACAGGATAAAGGTCTATGCATTTTAGATATCATTAGAATATCAATAACCTCTCCAGTACCTTCATCCATTGTGTCCTCCTAAGTGCCTCCCCTCCTCCCCCCATTGGTTATCCCCATGAGGGTATTTCCCCCCATTATGTCATTGTTCTTGTTATCCTATAAAAAATCTTGCTGTCCTGATGCTGGATTCTTTGGAAAGATATTCTCTTTCAGCCCTAGGACTAAACATGGATCATTTGGTCCCAGAAAATCTCTCCATTTAATAAACTATTAAATTGTTCTCTAATCTCTGTCTTGCTCAGTTCCTCCAGCATTACAATAGCTCCATTACTCAGACTGGAGATACAAATGGTTGGGGTGATACCTGGCCTCCAGAAAGAATAGTTAAAAGAGTATGGGCCAGCCACCGGGCTCAAGATGGAAATTAGGGATATAGAACCCCAATATATATGTTGAACAGGTTAATTAGGCTTCAAGCAGTTTAGAGATTATCACCAATCAGACGGCTGAGGCACTAAAGGTCTTTTGGCTGACCAAGTGACTCAAACCAGAGAGGCTGTTTTACAACATAGACTTGTGGTGGATTACTTGTTGGGTGAGGAAAGGGGAGTTTGTGTGAAACTAAATTTATCAACATGTATAAAGACTGATGACAATGGAAATCTAGTAAAAGAAATCACTTAAGAACATTAGGAAAGTTGCTCATGTTCCTGTACAGACTTGGACGTCACCGTTCAATACTTCCTGGTGGTCCTGGTTTGAGAAAACTGGTGGAAGTGTAATGCCAAAAGAAACTGAGCAAGACAGAGATTAGAGACCAATTCAATAATTTATTAAATGAAGAGAAATACTGGGACCAATGGATCCCAGGCTAGACGAGGCTATCATCTCAGAGTCTAGGCCCAAGTATTACTTATTGACAGTAAGCCTTTTATGGAATATAAGAACAATGACAGAATGGAGGGAGCTAGGTGGGGATAACCTGATAGATGGAGGTTACTGATATTCTAATGACATTAAGGAATGTCTATAACACCTTTATCTCAACCATTAAGAGGGGACCCTCATAACCTTAAGGCAGAAAACGAAATAGGACAAATGGAGGAACTGGTCACCCCATTAAAAGTGACCTTTGGCATTACAGAAGCAGCTCCTTTGATTTGGTCTTATAGCTCTTAGTGGTGTTATATTACTCCCTACTTGCATACCTTGTTTGATCCAATTCATAATCAGAATAGTCCAAAATCATTATCTAGAATGATTAGGTTGGAAAAGAAAACTGAAGGGTCTGTTAGATTGATGGTGTTAAAAAGGACAAGGCTGGGAGCAAGTGGCCCAAGAAGACCAACAGGAGCCAAAAGGGGATGAGGAACTAGATCGGGAATGTGAAGTTATGTTACAAAAATTTGAAGAGATCTCAGTGTACAAATAAGGGGGGACTGAACGAGATGAGGTGAAATCTTTCAAGACAGTTGTGAAAATTGAGTAAGGCTTCATCTACTTCAGAATTTGAATAGGTCTGAAGGGCTTTGAAAATTGGGTCAAGGGAATACCTAAATCCCCTTCCTGCTATCCTCCCATGACATCATTTTCTCCCTATTTCAGACGAATATGGGCAATTATGTACTTACTGGTCAAGTTCAATTTCTTAGGTAGTTCCCAGGTTTAGAATGTAAGATCCTTAACCAATGAGGATGAAGGTCAGTGATGGAAGGGGGGGGTGTTTGACTTAGGGATTAAAAGTGTTAACCCTGCCCCAGAAGATGCTTCCTCCCTTTCATTGTCCCTTCTGAGGGTGGGATGCCTGATTCTCTCCAGAACGTATAATAAACTTTGCTTTGCTTCTGGAGATCTCTCCAGCTATTTTTATTAAATGGTGATCCCTCACATTTCTGAACCACACACTTAGAAAAATCACTTGATCCTTCTGACCATTTGACCCTTTGGACATAACTGCCTTCAGAGTAGAATGGAGTCATTCTGATGCAATTATGCCGAATGGTTTATTCCTACAGCTCCTAATCATATCACCTTAATGTCTAATTTTAAGTGACCTACCTGTAGAGGCTCAAACATCCCTATTGCTATAATGGGAGAACAAGTCTTTCTTTAAGTGAGCCCTCATTGTAGTTTAGATTAGGAGAAAATCCAATCAAAAACCCAACGCTTGAAGGTAAATAGAATCCCCGCTTCTCCTAAGGTCGAGTTGCGGTCAAGGCCTCAAATATGGGACCCACTACTTTCTGTTTGGCTGCTGCCCGGGTTTTATCTATCCACCCTTTCAGCTCCAGAGAGGAGGGAGTGAGAGCCAAAGGTAGGAATAGGAGAGGAAGAGATCTCCCAGCGGAACAGCCTGGTGGGTGGTGACCCAGGTGGAATATGAGCCTTGGGGTGGAGTTTGGAAGCCTGGGAGGAGTCCGGGGCGGACGTTGGGCCTCTCCAGTGGTGAAGACATTTCACGTGATGGAGGGCCGGGCTTAGGGCGGGGAAACAGCTTAGGACTTGACTTCCTGCTCTAGGGCGTCATAGAAGGAGACAGCTCGTTTTGGGGAGTCTCAGCGTTGGTTAAGGTGGGAATTCTTGGGCCCAGGAGAAATCTCCTCCAGGGAGCTGGCTGGAAACTGGGACTCCTGGACTTGAGATCTCTCTGCCTCCTGCAAGGCAGCTCTGGAGGTGCAGGTCCCAGGTAGGTCCGTCCATCTCCCGGCATATCTACCCCCACCTCCCTGCCCACCTCTGAGCTTTTGCTCCTTGCCTTTATGTTTGCGAATGAGGGATCATCTGACTTTCACCAGCACCAGGAACGTGCTGCTCTACCAGACTCGGTAATTGGACAAGCTCTCCCTTCCCAGCCCCCCCTCCCTCCCCCCCACTTTCGCCATCCCTTCTTTTCCCATCCCACTACTTCCCAAACGTCAGACGTCACCGTCCCCGGATTTATCACCGATTCACTTTTTCCCAATTTCAAACCTTGGTCATAAGGACCCAGGAGTCCCGCCTTGTTCCTGGATCCGGGTTAGAAACGTGGTGCTTCTGCCTTCCGACTTAGGCCCCTGATAGATTCAAGGTTCTGCCTGCCCTGAGACCCACTCTGGACGCGGGCCCCCAAACTCCTGCCTGGCTCTGCCTCTCTCCCCCCCCCCCCCATCCCCCAGGTCTTGGGCTGCTGCCCGATCAGACCCCAGGCCGTGGCTCCCTGTGTCCAGGCTGTCTTTAGAGTCACCAAAATCTAAACTCTACCAGAGGGTCCCAGACAATCTCCCCAGCTCCTAGGAAGACCTGAGGGCACAGTCGTGCTGCTTTCCCGGGATCCGTGTCTCCCCGCCCCCCCGGGAAGCCTTCTGCCCCTGCAGTGTCTCTGACCTCCTTACCCTGAGCTGTGTCAGAATTTCTGTCTCCCAGCTCTTACCTGGGCTCTCCTTTCCTCCTGCTTCCTGCCCCCTCTCTTAAAGCCCTGAAACTTCACCTCATCTGCCTCTCCCTCCCCGGGTTAGATCTCGGGCTTTCCCAGCTTCCCCTGGTGCCTCCATCCGGAGCCGTCCTTCCATCCCCAGTGTATGTATACATTGTTTCCTCCTGAATTCATAGAGGAAGGTTACAATGTTTCCAGCTCCCCCCCTCCCCCCTTCTCAGTATTAGTTCTTACTCTCGCCCCATTTTTGTAATTGTTTCCTTTTACTTTTTCCTGCTCCTTCATACACATTTTAGTCCCAACCTTTGAAACTACCTACAGTTATACTGATAACATTTTCTCATGTAGAAGTAAATAATGAGTGCCTTGGAATTGATCTTTTATATTAAAATTTCCACCGAGTCCCGGTATTTTTGTTACAAATACATGAAAGTTTTTCAGTTTGTCAAATGTTTATTTTTTCCCCTCATTCCATATTCTATTCCGGATTTCTGGGTAAATGATTGAAGCTGCAAGTCCAATTCTTTTCTTTGAAATATAATGTAACCAAATCCATTCATTTTCCAGCTTCTGGCCACTACAAAAAGGGCCGCCACAAACATTTTGGCACATACAGGTCCCTTTCCCTTCTTTAGTATCTCTTTGGGGTATAAGCCCAGTAGAAACCCATGGAACCAAATCCAGTTCAAGCTGATGGTTTTATGAAATCTTGACTCTTTCTGCAGTATTGAAGTCTGTCTTCTTTTCTGGTTGGTTTGCAGTATTTTCTCCTTAATCTGGGAATTGGGAAATTTTGCTAGGATGTTCTTCTAAGGTTTCCTCCAGTGTTCACTTGGTGAACAGTAGATTTTTTCTTTCCCCCTTTACATGCTTGTTCTAGAACTTCAGGGTAATTTTCTTTAACAATTTCTTAAAATATTGTATCCAGATTGTTCTTTAACTGATAACTTTTAGATAGTCCAACAATCCGTAGATTAGCTCACCTTGATCTGTTCTCCCCTTTTTCTAGTGAGAAGTTTCAGAATCTCTTCTTTTCTAGTTTAATTATTTTTTGGTGTTTTATAAAGTCACTCGATTCCTGTTATTCAATTCTGTTTTTCAAGAACATTTTTATTACCTCTTTCGAATTGATTAACTTTCTTTTCATCATGTCTTGGATTGCTTTCATTACCCCTCTCCCCATATTTCCTTGATCTGTTACTTGATTTTTGAATTCCTTTTTATGGTCTTGTAGGAACTCCTTTTGGACTTGTTGTGTACCTTTGATGTTACCCTTTGGGATAGGAATGGCTTGTTTTTTAACTTCACTGTTTTCTGGATATTAACCGTGATCTCCTTTTATATCAAAGTAGCTATTGTGAGTTTCTTTTTCCTCTGCTTATTTATCCTGAATTTTCCTTTGGTTTTATTTTATTTTTAGCAGCTTATAACAAAGATTATTTTTACTGTAAAGTTTGATTTCTGAGCTCTGGGTCATGCTGCCTTAACCCTCAGCTCCTCCTTACTGTTTTGTTCTGATTCTATGCAGGGGCTCCACCTCAGTAGCAGTTCTTACCTAAGTCACATGTAAGATCTATCAACTACTGTCCTGGAAAAGTTTTTGCTCCCTAAAGTACTGCACTTTCTTAGGAAGTGCTCATTCCTTCTTGTCCACAGCCACAGCCCAGCATAATGTCTGGCCAGCACTGCTGCCCTTTAGTTTCTGCAAGACCTTTTTAATTCAATGTAATCAAATTTATCTATTTTGTATGTCTTACTATTCTCTAGTTCGTCTTTGGCCAGAAATGTCCTTCTCCCCAGATCTGAGAGGCAGATTATCCTTGTTCTCCTAATTTGTTTATAGTATCGTCCACTATATCTGAATCAAGAACTCATTCTGACCTTATTCTCGGTATAGAGTGTTAGATCCCGGTCAGTGCTTGGTTTCTGCAATGCTCAAAAGCAAAACAGCATTAAAGAATTTCTTAATAGGAGCTAATGTTAGATGTGACATCTAGTCTAACTTCTAACCAGACAAAATGACATGAAAGAGGACTGGCTCATCTTTGTCAAAAGCTGCCCTGTAGCACTTCTGCCTTCTCTGGCAGACCAGGTGAGAGACCCCAAAAGTTTGGGGGCCTAGACTGGTGACCAAGTATCGCATCAGAATTTACAGACTTCAACCCATCCCCTAGCCAAAGGGCAATGCTTTATTGGAATAGTAATACATTACAAAGCCAGTTAAAACTCAAAGGGAATTTATGGAAGCAAGGAGATAATAGTGATTCCACTTTCAAATACAGGTAGGCTAATTCTATGACCTAAGGGAAGGGCTAGGAAGTGACTACTTTGTTTCTTGGTTCTTACTTGAACAGATTATCAGTCAGCAATCAACTAAGGAGTGGGTCTGGATGTTGGTTTCTATTGACAAGATGTCAATCAACAGTGAATTGGGAAGTAATCCAGGATCCTTCAGTCTTGCCTTGCTTAGTTTTCATGAGGTAAAAATTCTTGAGGAAATGTGTTTTACATTATTGCACTTATATAACTTTTGTAAATCGCTTATCATTTTAAGGTGAGAGGATGTGAAAAGGGGAGCAAGAAAATTAGGAACTGAAAAAAATTTAAAAATTGTCTTTACATGTAATTGGGAAATAAAATACTATTTGATATTTAAAAAGTGAGGTCAATCAACCTCAATCCCCTCTGTTTCAAATGTCTTTTAGATATATCAAACTAGTTTTCTAATTTGAGATTGCTTACAATTACCCTGTAAGCCTGAACTTATTTTCTTTTTTAGTCTCTTCCTTCTTCCTGATAAGGTCCCCACTACTCTCTCAGTCTCTCAGGTTCACAAACAAGATGTCTTCCATGAATCCTGTTTCTTTTTTTTTTTTAATTAATCATTTTAATAAGCATATTACAAGGTAAATAAAATATAATTATAACCTAACTTGGATATTAACATAAATTAAGCATTAAATTGACTTATAAAAAGCTTTTGAATGGGTTGAAATGCCAAAAATGTATTATTATAATACATATATGTTATAATGCTTAAAATGCACAATAGTGCATTTATTATTATTATTATTATTATTATTATTATTATTATTTTTGATCATGACTTTCAGGTAGACCAATAATTTTTTTTTTACATTTTTTAAAAAATAACTTTTTATTGCCAGAACCCATGCCAGGGTAATTTTTTACAACATTACCCCTTGCACTCACTTCTGTTCCGATTTTCCCCCTCCCTCCCTCCATCCCTTCTCTCAGATGGCAAGCAGTCCTATACATGTTAAAGAGGTTATAGTATATCTTAGATACAATATATGTGTGCAGAACCAAACAATTCTCTTGTTGCTCAGGGAGAATGGGATTTAGAAGGTATAAATAACCCAGGAGGAAAAACAAAAATGCAAACAGTTAACATTCATTTCCCAGTGTTCTTTCTTTGGGTGTAGCTGCTTCTGTCCATCCTTGATCAATTGAAACTAAGTTAAATCTTCTCTTTGTCGAGGAAATCCCCTTCCATCAGAATGCATCCTCATACAGTATAGTTGTTGAGGTATATAATGATCTCTTGGTTCTACTCATTTCACTCAGCATCAGTTCATCTAAGTCTCTCCAGGCCTTTCTGAAATCATCCTGCTGGTCATTTCTTACAGAACAATAATATTCCATAACATTCATATACCACAATTTACTCAACCATTCTCCAATGGATGGGCATCCATTCATTTTCCAGCTTCTGGCCACTACAAACAGGGCTACCACAAACATTTTGGCACATACAGCTCCCTTTCCCTCCTTTAGTATCTCTTTGGGGTATAAGCCCAGTAGAAACACTGTTGGATCAAAGGGTATGCACAGTTTGATAACTTTTGGGGCATAGTTCCAAATTGCTCTCCAGAATGACTGGATGTATTCACAATTCCACCAATAATGTACCAGTGTCCCTGTTTTCCCACATCCCCTCCAACATTCTGCATTATCTTTCCCTGTTATTCTAGCCAATCTGATGGGTGTGTAGTGGTATCTCAGAGTTGTCTTAATTTGCATTATCTGATTAACAATGTGAATCCTGTTTCTTATCTCCACTTAGATTATATCAGCCCTGCAACATCTCTGCACCTTTGATTAGTCAGCAGAAATGACCTCACATTCTAAGTTGTAAATGAGGAAAAACTTCTAACCCAATCAACATATTTAGGAGTTTTAATGCCAATTTAGCCCTAACTTAGTCTCACAAGAAAAGGGTTATATGATCCTCTTCTTGGTAAAACTGGTGCTCTCTGGAGAAAGAAACTTGTGCTTGGGGTGTAGCCAACCTTATCTCAATTTTAAAACACTTTTTCCATCTTGTGAGACAGCTTTCACAGTACACTTCATCTATAAGTATTTCTTCCAGTGTTTCTTTCTTTTCAATATCCTATTTGTCTTACCTTTGTTTGCAAGTTATTTCTTAGCTTGTTTCTCCCATTATTTTGTGCGTTTGTTGTGGGCAGAGATTGTTATTTACCTTTTTTGAATTCATTCAGCATCTGACAGAAAAGAGACATTTAATAAGTGTTTATTGTTGGACTGACTTAGTCTTACAGCTTGGCTTTGTTATTTTCCTCATTCTCTAAAATATAGAAACTGAGGCAGACAGATTCATTAGTAATTATAAAATAATAAAACTCAAAGTAACAAGTAAGAAAATTCTATATGGAATTTTCTGTAAGAATTGTTCAAAAAATTTTAAATGATAACCATAATAATAGCTATACTATATAAAGCAATAAAAATGTACATACTGAATCAGTGTGGGAAGATCTTTGGTTGGATTTCAAATCTTATTATTCAAAGGTAGAAGGTTTATCTTTTTGAAAAGTCTCATAAATGTAATGAATGTGTGGGGAGCCAGGCAAGTTTTAGAAATTAAGTACCTATTTAAGTTACCACTTTTTCAGTGAGGAATACAGTTTGCAAATTGGAAGTTCTCCTGGGCTGGAGATCTCCACTTGTTACACAACAGGCAGAGGTTTTATACACAAACCCTAACTGGGAAGGGTGGGGGAAAGTAAGTTTTAGATTATAATCATTCCCTGAGGTTGATTGGTTTCCCAATGGAAGGAGTTTTGATTGTTTTGATTCTTGAGGGTTGTGATAACCCCCTTTCCAAAGCACAGAGTTCTGTGATAAGTACAGTTTTCTGTAGTTTTCCAGTCAGTTCACTGATTGTCCATAAGTACAGTACAGCACAAGAATTTACATTATCAAAATGTTTGATCATTTTATGTTTCATTTTGAGTCCTGCCTCCTATGCCAGAAAAGGCAGCTCTGAGAAATCTATATTAGTATATTCATTATGAATATAACATAAAATATTCATTACAAATATGATATGAAATCAAATAACATGAAAATCATAATGGTTGCACTGTGGAAAGGCTTTTATTCTAGAAGACCACAGATAAAAAGGGAGATGTCTTGATTTGTGTTTGAATGGGAGGCAGTGCTCTGCCAAGTGTAGTGGCAAGATAAAAGTCCTGAATCCTTCTTCCAAAAAAAACATCAGGTGATGGAAGCCTGGGGGAGGAGGAGCTCATGGGACATGAGATGAACAGCCTGGTGGGTAAGTGGCCTGGTTTTTACCTAATCCTAGAGTACTAGGGTGGACTTTGGAAGCCTGGGAGGAGGCTAGGGCTAGAGAAGAGCCTTTTCAATGGTCATTGGCCATGTGATGGTGGGCAGGACTGGGGGGAGGAGAGGCAGGCAGCATTCAGAGGTCATCACCCTGGATGATTTGGGGAGTGAGGTCTCACCATCCAGGCTTCAGGGACTGGGCTGCTTGGGGCTCTTGAGCCTGCCGGGACATTTCTGGAATAAATAATAAGCAGGAAGGCTTAGAAATGACATCTCTGGGCATTCTCTTGCATCTGCCATTTTCTACTTGCTGCAAACCTTCCTTGCTGGGGCAGGACCCAGGTAGGTGTGAGCCAGGGTTCCTCACAAGTCCTGGCTTCTGCTGGCTGCCCTTGCATAAGCATTCATACTTCTTATCTCTCTGATGGCCAGTGTCCTCCCCATCTGTCAGAACAATTCACTTCCAGGTCTGGCTGCTTAATGAATTCTTTGCCTCTACCTCTTTTTCAGGTTCCCAAATATTATAAATACTATGAGCCTTCAGATATGAGGTTCCACAGGCTCTTTCTGACACCAGGAACCCTCCTTGGTTGCAGGAACCGAAGCTGTTTCCTGGGCTAACTTGTTTGTACCATATATCTTGGACTCTTTTCCAGGTATGTGGCTCATTGTTTCCACATTCCCTTTCAAAATTTTAAGCACAAAATCCACCCAAGAGTCTTAGGAACCTTCCCCCATCTTCTGCTTAGATTTCAGGACTCAGCCACCCTGTTTCTCCTGATTCAACTACTCAACTAAATCACTTCTGGACCATTAAATTTCTTCTTTTTCATCCAGGCTTCCCAGCTCCCTGTCCTTTCTCTCACCATAGGTTCTGGGAGCTGAATCCCAGACTAGATTGTCTCCCAGCCTTTGGCTTTTTTGTTCTTTCCCTGGGGCTCCATCTCAGAGCCTTTGCCTCCTTACTTTATCCCACAGTCAGTTTATTTTCTAGATAATTTGTCTGTTGGGGAGAAGGGATGCTGGAAGGGCCAGTATCAGAAGCAGGGAGATTTCTGACTCGGGGGACATTGAGGTTCTACACACTCTCGCCCTGTCTGGGGCCTTAAATCCCTTCTGCCTCTTGGGTCTGTAGGAAGGTGGGGGAAAGGAAGGGAGTCAGAAGAGTAGAAGTAAGAGAAAGTAAGCCCATCTTCAAGTTTATACCATCCCACTACAGTCATTTTATTCCCTGTCCCTTCTGTCTTGTAAACATCTGACTGTCCCTATGGCCAATAGTCCTGGGGAACTTTCCCTCTGCAACTTGTCTTTGACTGGATAAAAGAGAACATTCTTGGCTTCATTTCTTCCCCATCTTTATTGACTCAATAGGTGTTGCCTGCTTGTTGGGAGACTGTGCTCTAAGGGTAGGGTCAGGGGCTTAGTAACTCCCCTGGAACCTCACCCTCTGTGATTCCCTGTAGGCTTGCCCCCTGTCCAGGAAAAGAAGCTAATGACATCTATTCAGTTATAATCATCCCCTCCCAACAGCCTGCAGAGGACCAAGGCCTGGCCCAAGCAGGGAGCCTGAAACCAGAGGAAATGGCCCCTGAGAGCTGCAGACCCCCACCCCAGGTGAGTGTATTCTACCCAAAGATGTGAGCAATATCAGCCCAAGAGGCCATTTCCTGGGATATGGTCTGTGAGACTGGCCATCTCTCTTCTCTGTGGATCCTTTACAAAAATAAGCAGGAAAGTGAACGCAGTAAGAACAGCACTGCCCTCCTCTCTGCATGTTTTGGACTGATCACTGTCCCTTTGGCATCTTGAGAACTAACTCCCTTCCCTCAGTTGCTGCCCTGACATGTTTGTTTAAATTTTCCCTCAATATAGATCCGTGACAAAGGTGACCACTTCACGAATTAGTGTCTGTCCTGTGGGTATCATGTCTTTGCTTTGGTCCAGCACTATCTTCCCTCTACACACACACACACACACACACACACACTTTCATGCAAACCTTGTAGCCACTCTGTGTCCTATGGCCAAGCTCCCTACTGGAACCACAGAATTTGCTCAAACCCTTGACCTGTTTTCTGGAGCAGAACCCTGGAACCTTCCCCAGCTCTTGTCCTTTCCCTGGGTGAGAACAGAGCCGAAATTGTCCCTCTGCTGCTGCTCAGCTCCTGTTGCCTCAGGCCACACAGAGCTTCCCAAATCTCTCTGAATCCCTTTTCTTTAACATTTTTATGGTTACTATAATTTCTTTCTTTCTTTTTTCTTTTTCTTTTTTTGCCAAGGCAATTGGATTTAAATGATTTTGCCCAGGGTCACATAGCTGAGAAGTATTAAGTGTCTGAGGTAGGATTTGAACTCAGGTTCTCCTGACCTCAGGGCCACTATATCCATTGACCCATCTAGTGGTCCCTATTATAATTTGTTTTAACCTTAAATACAAAATAAGAGAAGAAAAAAAATTTCAGGGAACCAGCAGAACATAAAAGCAGATTTGTAAAAACAAACCTACATAATAAATGTTAGAAATGGATCAGGAGCTGTCTAAAGTTTCTTTGCTTCCTGGTGGGTTTTCTTTTCTTCCATTTTATTTTCTTTATCTCCTGTTACTTCCCACCAAGGCTACTGAATGTCAGGGCCATACATATCCATCTTCCCCAGACAGACATGGAGACCAGCCCATGGTTTTTTATTGGAATCACAGCAGGGCTTAGCAGGAAGCAAGAGCAGGTGGCTGTATGTCTCTGCGTCTCTGCTTCTGCATGTCTGAATCTCTCTACATCTCTGCCTCTCTCTACTTCTCTCCCCATCCTTCTTCCTATGGACTCAAAGCTGGCCATTTACATTTACTCTCCCCTTGAATACCCCGTGGTTAGGCCACTCAGCACTGCTTATGGGAATCCGCAGAAGGGAGACACGTGCAGTTAGTGCTGCCTCCTCAGAAAAGATCTAGCAAGAGGACACACCCCTGGCCTTCTCAAGGAAACACCTGTGAGACACAACCTCCTGCCTCAGTGCCCGAGCCCCTTGTGCCTCCTGGCCCCACCCCACCAGCTGACATGGCATACATGGCATTTCCCAGGAGGAAAGTCCCTGACAAGACCCCTCAGTTGCAAATAGGCATTTCTAGAATAATTCCATCATACTCGATTCATATTTTGTCTTTCTCTGCCTTTATCATCACTGCATTAAAGCAGCAGGCATTTAGAAAGGGAAGAGGTTCTATGGGAATATAGAGAAGATTCGAAGGAGGAAAAATCAGTCCTTGCCCTCAAGAAGCTTCCATTCTAACAAGGAAAACAATATGTCAGCAGCTGTATACAGTGTAGATGGGGAGGTCTTTGTATGACTGTGCTTCCAAGTGTTCTCATAGAGGATGTGACCTTTGGGTAAATCGTCTCTCTCTGCTTCAGTTTGCTTTTGTAAATTGATGACCATTGGACCAGATCCATTAAGAATTATGGGATTCTGAAATTTGGAACACAAAATCTTATGAAAATTAATTTTGAAAACTATCTGTACTTGCATTTGGAAAAATAAAATACTATTGGGGGGGAAGGATAGTGTTTTCATCTGGATAAGACTTAGTTTCTGGCTTTTGGAAAATTCACGAGATCCTTTTTTCTGCTCAGTGATCATGGAAATGTTTTAGCCCTACAGCACATAATACTTGCTAGCTTCACACAAACACTTCCTGCCATTTTCTTAATGTAGCACTATCTGATTTCGCCTCCAAACATCCTCACCTCTCTCTTATAGAACCCATAACTTTTCTGATTCCACAGACAGTACCATTTCCTAATAAGACATTTCTCAATTTTATTCCATCTGGAAATATAAGATGTGTTTCTCTATATTCCATTGGTCTTTGGGAGACTTTGGTTTCAGTGCTGGCTCTGACTCCTGTAAGGGCTGTCACCTTTGGGCAGATCCCTCCTCCATGCTTCAGGTCCCTTCTGTAAATTGAGGAGCATTGGATTAGGTCAGTTATGAAGGTTGCTTCAACTCTTATGTCTTCTGGGTATTGGTGTTTTAGGAGTTAGTGACCTTCAAGGATGTAGCTGTGGACTTCAGCCCTGAGGAGTGGGATCTGTTGGACCTGGATCAGAAAGAGCTGCACAAGGAGGTCATGCTGGAGAATGCCGAGAACTTGCTCTTCCTGGGTAAGGAGCGCTTCCCTTGGAACTCTGGAACTGCCATCAAAAGGAGTGTCATCATCTCCTCCTTAGGGCGCAGAGTTTCAGGCTTTTACCAGTTCTTAGAAAGGCCCAAGGGCTGTCTCCTGTCCCAAGAGATGGGGTCCTCCTGCTGCCTGGTTCTTCTATGAGTAGTCTTTGCATTGTAGGATTGGAACCTGGCAATTGTGTCTGCAAACCTTCTGAAAACTGATCCTGCCCCTGGTCCTGGTCCTGGCCCTTTTCACTGAACATGGAATAAGAGAAGGAACCCCCTTCCTCTTGGGGGGGGGGGGACCATTTTGTCTTTGTAATGTTCTTTGGGGTAAAAAAACAAATTTTTTACCTCACTCTCCCTGGTGTAACTCATAAGTCCCCAACACAGCAAGTGGGCCCCTGTTTCTCCTTCATACATCCCCCAAAGGCCTGTATAGATACAGGGAGAGAAAGGCAAGGGAGGAGCTCTTTTCATACATTTGCTGGGATTCAGACTTTGTGCTCAGTTTCCTTCATGTGCATTGTCGCACTTCGATTTCTACCAAAACCCTTTGTTTTGGGCGCCATCTTTATCCCCAATCTCAGGTCTGGAGGCTGAAGCTAACAGATGAAATTACTAGCTCAGAGTCCCAGCCAGGACATGTCTGTATCCAAATTTGAACTCAGGGCTTCTTGATTGCAGGCCTGGTACTCCCTTCTCTGTGCTACCAGCCCATCTTTGAGTTGCCTTTAGAACTCCCCTCTCTGCCCCCCTGGGCCTCGCACCCCAGCCCTCTTCCAATGAGGAATAAATGACAAGTTTTAAGACTCACATTCACTATCTTCATCCTCCTTAGGACTTCCAGTTCCCAGAGAAGATTTCATCTCCCATGTGGATAGAGGAGATCTGAGGAACTCCTGTCCTGGTGAGTGAATTGCAAGCTGGGGGGCAGTCTGCTGTCCCAGGAGGCTTCTTCATGTGATGGGCGTGGGGGGTGGGAAAACTGGCTTGGAATCCGTTTTCAGACTCTTGTGGTAGTGAGATCCTGAGCACCTCAGTGAACCTCTGAACCTCAGTTTCTTCATCTGTAAAATGTGGGGGTTGGACTCCATGGTCTTTCAGTTCCCTTCTAATGAAGAATCAATGATCCTAGTGAGTCTTTGTTGAAAATTTGGGGCTGTCTAACAATTTCTTAGGCTTTCCTTAAGCCAAAATGCATTTATTTTTACTCTTTTGATATTTATTTAAAGTTAAAAACAAAATGGAAAAATACAGAAAAAACTTTTTTTATTATAGCTTTTTATTTACAAGTTATGTGCTTGGGTGATTTTACAGCATTGACCATTGCCAAATCTTTTGTTCCAATTTTTCCCCTCCTTCCTCCCACCCCCTCCCTCAGATTGCAGGTTGAACAATACATGTTAAATATGTTAAAATATCAATTAAATACAATATAAGTATACATGTCCAAACAGTTATTTTGCTGTATAAAAAGAATCAGATTTTGAAATAGTGTACAATTAGCCTGTGAAGGAAATCAAAAATGCAGGTGGACAAAAATACAGGGATTGGAAATTCTATGTGATGGTTCATAATCATCTCCCAGAGTTCTTTCTCTGGGCATAGCTGGTTCAATTCATTCCTGCTCTATTGGAACTGATTTGGTTCATCTCATTGCTGAAGAGAGCCATGTTCATCAGAATTGGTCATCATATAGTGTTGTTGTTGAAATATATAATGATCTGGTCCTGCTCATTTCACTCAGCATCAGTTCATGTAAGGCTCTCCAGGCCTTTCTGAAATTATCCTGTTGGTTATTTCTTTCAGAATAATAATATTCCATAACATTCATATACCACAATTTATTCAGTCATTCTCCAATTGATGGGCATCCACTCAGTGTCCAGTTTGTGGCCACTACTAAGTGGGTTGCCACCAACATTCTTGCATGTATAGGTCAAAAAAAAATTTTTTTTAATGTTTTATTTTCAGCAGAATATAAGGGAGGATTCAAAAATTTGTAATAATAAATTTCCATAAACCATAAA
Source organism: Dasyurus viverrinus (assembly GCA_020854095.1). Taxonomy (NCBI): domain Eukaryota; kingdom Metazoa; phylum Chordata; class Mammalia; order Dasyuromorphia; family Dasyuridae; genus Dasyurus; species Dasyurus viverrinus. Next base: position 624,946,700 of record CM036999.1, on the reverse strand, counting down.
TGAAAGATACTACATTCGGGACCGTTCATTTCTTTTTTGTTTTCTGTAGTTTTTCTTTTGTTCTCTGCTGTACACTTTTTACTTTATTATTTGCCCCCATTTTCTTCCTCTGCCAACTCCCCCACATAGGCTACAATTAAACATAGATAAACAGGACAATCAACAAACTCTGAGGAAAGCTGGCGCTAAGCTGGAATCGATTTGTTGGAAGACTCTCTCCCTGCATCCTTCCCTCCCTTCCTTCCTATGCTTTTTTCTCTCCTCTCTTCTTCCTTCCTTGACTGTTTCCTTCTTTCTTTCCTTCCTTCCCTCTGTCCACCTAGGATATCATATACCCCTATTAATGCTGTTAAAAGCATCCCCTCTCCCCCCTTCTTCACTACTAACCCATCTTTTTTTTTTCTTTCTTTTCTTTTCTTTTCTTTTCTTTTCTTTTCTTTTCTTTTCTTTTCTTTTCTTTTCTTTTCTTTTCTTTTCTTTTCTTTTCTTTTCTTTTCTTTTCTTTTCTTTTCTTTTCTTTTCTTTTCTTTTCTTTTCTTTTCTTTTCTTTTCTTTTCTTTTCTTTTCTTTTCTTTTCTTTTCTTTTCTTTTCTTTTCTTTTCTTTTCTTTTCTTTTCTTTTTTCTTTTCTGGCAAATGGGGTTAAATGACTTGCCCAGGGACACACAGCTAGGAAGTATTAAGTGTCTGAGGCCAGGTTTGAACTTGAGTCCTCTTGGCTTCAAGGTACTCTATCCACTGTGCCACCTAGATGCCCTGATTCCTTTCTTAAGGAACAAACCTCGAATCAAAATCGGTCTGATTCTCATTGACCACCCATAGATCCCTTGCCAAAACCATTTGTTCTTTGGGTCCTCATTGACTTAGACTGAGAGTAAATCGCAGTCATTTCTGCTTTGGCCAAAAAGCCTGAGGTTCTTTCCAGACTCATTCATTCATTCATTCCTATTTATTTGTTTAGATTTTTTTTAGCCCAGGTGAGAGAGGAGATTCTTTGCCTCTATTGCTCCCTAGCATTAATCACTGGATGGGGGTAGCCTGTTGGAGACCTTACCTTAGGGCCATGTCTCCCCCTGCATCCAGAGCCATCTGCAGTAATCCTGATCTTTACCTGGCCATGGGACAACAGATGGCTCTGTGGGGGAAAGTGAGGCCAGTGACCTTGGGCAGCCCTCCTTCACTTAAATCCAAGTTACTCGCTACATAACTGATAGCTTCCCTTAGGTTAGGGATATGGAGGGAAATACTCCTGGTTGTTCCTTAACAGAACCAGGAGTCCTAGGACCTTGTTATCTTTACTATGGGATTTGTTCATAGGTGAGAGGGAGCAGGAAAGAGACAGAAATAGAAACATAGATTTGTTACCTCAGAGGCACCAGCATGAAAGCACTGAGGTGCGGTTAGGCCATATGATTAGCCCTGGGGAATATCAACCAATCAATAAATATCAATTAAGCACATGTACTGTTCTATGCATTGCATTAAGCCCTGTGTGTACAAAGAGAAGCTCTCAAGAAGTTTTAAATCCAACTTAAAACTTGGGGATGGTTTGAGAATAAGCAACAGTTTATGAACCTTATTCTTAGCTAATTCAGGCAAAGGAAAGTGTTTTTTATTGAAATGCATCATGTTCAACAGACATATGTATATAGGGGGAAGGGGGAGGGAAGTTTATTAAGGAAGAGTTGAGTCTGAGAGAATCAAAATCATAATGACAATGAGAGTAATTAACAAGCATATGGTGCCTACTGTGTGCCAAGAATTTTAAAGTTATTATGTCATTTGATTCTCACAACAACTTGAGAAGTGGGTATAATTATTACCTTCACTCTACAAGAAAACCGAGGCAAAGAAACACATTCTCAAGGGTGCAGACCTAGGTGGTGTCTGGGAGTGAGTTTAAAAGAAAGGATTGGAACTAAAATGCAGAACATTGTCTAGTGTAATGTATTGAGAAGCCTCAGTTTCCAGGTTCCAGTTCTAATCTCCTGCAGGGATTTGGATCAGGTTACTCAGCGATTCAGAGTTCATAGCCTGGTTTCTAAAGTATGAGAACCTTCACCTGGCCTTTGTCTCAGCTTTGTTGTGGGGTTAGGGTTAGGGTTACAATGTTATTGTACTATACGTGGAACTCTGTCTTAATTGAATCACCTTATTGGTTTGAGCTAATAACATTTAAAAATAATTGAATCTGTCCATCTCAGTTTGAAAACTTTTGCCTGGCAAAATTAAAAGTCAATGATTTTATTATCAGCCAGCATTAGTGTGTATATTTATACACATGTGTGTTGTTTTTTTGTTTTTTTTTTTTTTCAGATTCAGAGACATGGTTTGATATGAAGGAGATGAATGCAAATCTGAAAATGATCTCTTGGAAAGACCTTTTTCAATATAGTGAATACAGGGCTATTCTTGCTAAGCAGAAAAGCAACTATACTGGACAGGAACATTGTGAATGGAATACACACAAAAAAGCTTTAAGAAAGAGTTCCACTATTTCTAAAGATAAGAATATACATCCTGAAGAGAACAAACCCGAGTGTCATGAATGTGATAAAGCTTTTCTTGTATCCTCTTCCCTTGTCAAGCACCAGAGAATCCATGCTGGAGAAAAATCTCATGAAGGTAAGAAACATGGAAAGATTTTGAGAAAGCGATCTACTCCTGCTAAACATGAGAGAATTTGCACAGAAAAACAATCTTACAAATGTAATGAATGTGGAAAGGATTTTCAATGTTATTCCAGTTTGGCTCAACATCAGAGAATCCACACTGGAAAAAAACCTTATGAATGTAGTCATTGTGGAAAGAGTTTCAGATGCAACTATAAACTTGCTGTTCATCAGAGAATCCACACTGGAGAGAAGCCTTATGAATGTAAAAAATGTGGAAAGGCTTTCACACGGAGTGACAGTCTTCGGGAACATCAGAAAATCCACACTGGAGAGAAGCCTTATGAATGTAACGAATGTGGAAAAGCTTTCATGGATCGCTCCCATCTTGCTGACCATCAGAGAATCCATACTGGAGAGAAGCCTTATCAATGTAATGAATGTGGAAAGGCTTTTGTACGCAGTTACAGTCTTCATGAACATCGGAGAATTCACACAGGTGAGAAGCCTTATGAATGTAATAAATGTGGAAAGGATTTCACAAAGCTCTCCTCCCTTGATGTACATCAGCGAATCCACACTGGAGAGAAGCCTTATGAATGTAAGGAATGTGGAAAGGCTTTCACATATCATTCCAGTCTTGCTGTTCATCAGAGAATCCATACTGGAGAAAAACCTTATGAATGTTGTCAGTGTGGAAAGACTTTCAGATGCAACTCTAAACTTGCTGCCCATCACAGAATCCACACTGGAGAGAAACCTTATAAATGTAATGAATGTGGAAAATCTTTCACAGATTGCTCCAGTCTTGCTGTCCATCAGAGAATTCACACTGGAGAAAAACCTTATGAATGTAATCAGTGTGGAAAGAGTTTCAGATGCAAATCTAAACTTGCTCTACATCAGAGAATCCACACTGGAGAGAAGCTTTACAAATGCAATGAATGTGCAAAGACTTTCACATCTCACTCGAATCTTGCTGTCCATCAGAGAATCCACACTGGAGAAAAACCTTATGAATGTAATCAGTGTGGAAAGAGTTTCAGCTGCAACTCTAAACTTGCTCTACATCAGAGAATTCACACTGGACTGAAGCCTTATGAATGTAATGAATGTGGAAAGACTTTCACATATCGCTCCCATCTTGCTGTCCATCAGAGAATCCATACTGGAGAGAAGCCTTATGAATGTAATGAATGTGGAAAGACTTTCACATATCGCTCCCACCTTGCTGTCCATCAGAGAATCCACACTGGAGAGAAGCCTTATGAATGTAATAAATGTGGAAAGTCTTTCACACACTGCTCTAGTCTTGCTGACCATCAAAGAATCCACACTGGAGAGAAGCCTTATCAATGTAACGAATGTGGAAAGGCTTTCACAAAGCGCTCCTACCTTGTAGCACATAAGAGAATCCACACTGGAGAGAAGCCTTATGAATGTCATGAATGTGGAAAGACTTTCATACAGAGCTCCAGTCTTCGTGAACATCAAAGAATACACAGTGCAGAGAAGCCTTATGAATGTAATGAATGTGGAAAGGCTTTCATATATCGCTCCTACCTTGAAGTACATCAGAGAATTCACACTGGAGAGAAACCTTATGAATGTAATGAATGTGGAAAGGCTTTCATAAATCGGTCCTCCCTTGCTCTACATCAGAGAATCCACACTGGAGAGAAACCTCATGAATGTCATGAATGTGGAAAGGCTTTCACAAACCGTAGCAATCTTACTTCCCATCAGAGAGTTCACACTGGAGAGAAGCCTTATGAATGTAATGAATGTGGAAAGGCTTTCACAAAGCGTAGCAATCTTAATTCCCATCAGAGAATCCATACTGGAGAGAAGCCATATGAATGTAATGACTGTGGAAAGATTTTCACGTGGCACAGCCATCTTACTTTCCATCAAAGAATCCACACTGGAGAGAAGTCTCATGGAGGTAATGACTGTGGAAAGGCTTTCACATGGCGCAATAGTCTTGGTGAACATGAGAAAATCCACATTACACAGAAATCTCATGAATGTGGAAACCTTCAGGCAAAGTTCAAATCTTGCTTAACTGAGAGTGCACATTAGAGGAAAACTTGAGTTTCTGGATCATGGTAAAGTTTTTCATATATATAAATATATATATAACTGACTAGACATGGGAGATCCCATACTAGATGCAAAACTACATTTATATAATCCACATCGAAAAACATTCAGGCTCACTTCATCCCTGAATTGCCTCCACAAAATTCCTAGATGATTGAAATCATGGATAATGGCATAAAGATGCAAGACAGAGTTCGTTAATCAGGAGGGATTTTCTACTTGGGAAGAAGTCTCCTATGGACTTGGTACTGGAAGGTCTGTAGCTCAGGTTCATCTGAGTTTACATCTGAGGATAGTGAGTGGAGAGACAACTTATAAATGTGCTGAAGGCAAAGGAGGACTTGCCCTTACTTGGAAGATAAGGGTCATTATAAATCACAATATTCCCACTGCAAAGAAACATTATACAAATGTATTTTCTGAAAGACTGGATCTCATCCTTTGTGTAGAAATCTTATTGCAGATGTAACATGTGAATATAATGAAGGAGGGAGGCCCTCTTCCTACGGCACAGATCTCATTAGATGTTGCAATTTTATACTGTGTATAAAGGTCAGGAAAAAGATTTAGTTTTTCTCTGAAATCCCAAGATTTGGGATTTCTTGCTAATCTTGCTAATAGTATCAGGTGGATTTGTAGGGAAGTGAGGCCTTTTCAGAAAGCTGCCACCCAGAGGCGTGCCATAGTTTAGGGCTACAGTTCCAGAAAAACTCTCCTCCTTGTACCCTTGCTTAGTCTTTCATAAACCATTTTGCCACACCAGCAAGCTTTGTTCTTAAGTGGAATGGGTTCCTATGACACATTGTGAGCCTGATAGAAAGTCCGGGATAGCTGGAGTCCACTGGTGAAATTACTCAGTCCAGAGTGTAAAAAATCATGGTCAGTCACCTATACTTTGCCTTCCTTCACTAGATTGCACTATTTGAGGTGATGCCCCATTCCTGCAGAAATGAAATCAACTGCTTTCTGCTCTGACTCTGAGAAAAGTGTAGTTGAACTATTTGGGGTTGGTGGTTATTGTCCCACAAGGTGTGATATATAAGTTCTGATCTTGTATATGACAAATGGAAAAAGTAAAGACTTGGGAATAAGACTTTAATAAGGGTTCATGTCCTAAGAACACATTTACATAATTTCTTAGACATTATTTTTCAAATATCAGTATTTCTAAGAAAATATTTCCCCCTAAATTCCAAAATGAGAAAAATCAGAATAAAAATAATGCATAAATAATGTTTTTGAAACATGAGAGAAAATTGTGAAATAATATGAATTCAGTTGATTATCTTAGACTTATCTCATGTTGCTGCCTATCCAGCCCTAGCACCCAGACACCCTGTGAGCTGCTAGACCTTGGTGGGGGAAGGACTGGAGGACAAGTTGCCATGGAGCACAGGTCAGGTGGGAGATAAGAGCAAACTCCATTTATTCATCTGAAGATAAGGGTTTTTATATCTTTCACCAAGGCAATAGTGAGTTCTCCCAAGAACATTAATCTTTTTTTCATGGGACTATAAGCTATGAATCACAGTTTCCTCCCTTCCTTGCAGTCTCCAAGGACATGCTTTTCCCTAGAGACAGAACAAAAGGGTGGAGTTCTCACAGCTATCAAACAGGGGACAACCTGACCTGGTCTATATCCTCTGCCTCCTCAGAGGTGGCCCTCAACATCTCCCCGTTCTTCTGTGCTACCTTGAAATAAAAGAAGGGATGCTTGAAGCTCCTCTAAGGAGTGGTACAGGAGGAAACATGTAGGGTAACAAAACATATCCAAGGCAGAAAATACAACAGCAAGCTTGATACTTTGTTAAAAGAATTGCGTTGATTGATGCAGTTCAATTTGCAATATCATGAGGATCAATATCGACAACATGAGAATCAGCTATTTTATGTTGTATCTTAGACAATTGACTAATTTTCCATGTAATATTTTCAGAATGCCAAAGCACCCTCTAGCTTGTTCAATACTTGCTCAATAGTTCATTTGGTAAAGTTGAATATACATATTACGCAGATAAAATAACAATAATCAGGTTCCCAAGTGAAACAAGTTTCTAATTGTACACCTTACCTGGGGCTGGGTTTAGTGCTAGTTCTGGCACTTTTCCTCAGTCTGGGTCTGGAGCTGGGGGCTAGGCGAAAACTTAGTTTTGCCCAATAGCCCAGCTAAAGAGCTCCCAAAAAAGGCCTCAAAGCACAGCTCAGAAATTACCTTCAGGTATTTTCAAGTTGAAAAGCATTTCCATCAATTAAATGGGAGTTACGGTTTTTTCCTTTTATACTAATTTTCCTGTCCCAATTGGATTCACAAAGCAATGGGAGTTAGAAACAAATAGGTTTTTTAAAACCTATTTTTTAATTTAAAAATATTCTAATAATTTGCACTTTCTGTAGCACAGCAACCATGAACTATCTTGTAAAATGATGTAGACATAAGATGTGATAAAATGCAAAGCATTTTTCTCACAAATAATTCCGTAACATTCTATGATGGTCTGTGTTATAATCTCAATTAAAAAAAAATGTCACCAGACACTATTTAATTTTTATAATACACAAAATCTACAGTATTACAGATAATAAAATTCTTAAATTGAAAACATTTTTATCTTACCTTCTTTTCTGCCAGATGATGGTACCTCTTTGTTTTCAAAAGACCAAAGGAGAAGTTGCTATATCTTTAAGTGACTTCTGTCATGAGATATCAATCCTGCTCAGTCCTTGACAATCATCCCTTACAATGAGTCCTTGACCTGAGGTGGAAGTTGTTGGAGATCATAAAGAATGTACCACCTGGAAATACTCCCTCAGCAACATCTGCCTCTGCACTTTCTGAGATCCTTAAGCTTATCAGAGCACAGGAACATAGCAGAGGCAGGTTGATGGCTCACAAACTTGTTTTAATTCTAATTTTTTTTTCTCTTCTATCTATAGACAAGTGAAAATACAATTAGGAGTAAAATCATGCAATGGTAGAAGGCACAAAAATTAACCGCATGAATGTTACTGACAGTAAATGTGAGCAAAGGAAGAATGAATTCTCCACGAAATGAAACAACTTGTCACATGAAGTACACAATTTTATGCCAATGAAAAACTCTGAATATTAGACTATACTCAAAATCAATGATCTTTGAGAAAAAAAAATATTGCAAGATCTAATGTAATGTTATTTAAAATATAGTGTTCTCTGGGAGCAGGTTTCTTGGGGAGCTTCTGGAAGCAGCCTTAGTTTCAGTTCAGTTCAATAATCACCTCAAATTCAGCCAGGAGATAAAGTCCAAATCCTTTATTGTTTCCTTTTAAGTCTTGTCTCCTTTCTTGGGGCCTGTTTAGCTTTCTTAGAGGCCTGTCTCTCTCCCTGGTTCCTGCCGCTAGTCCTTTTCCTCTGCCAGCTTCAGCCTCTAGCTCTCCAAATCTCCACCCAGCACAAAGGTGGAACATGGAATGAATCTGACTGTGCTTCCGAAAGTGGGCTTGTGGATCTGGCCCTGAGAGCTTCTTGCTTATATACTGTATAGTGAGTACACTCCAATCATTAAATCACTAGGAAACCATTATTTGTTGTAGAATTAAATCCATGCTAAACTAGATTTAACCATTGTCTCCTCAATTCCACTTAGTACCTTGTTTCAAGCTCTGGCCTATAACATCTCCTTGTAGGTTTAAATCAATCATATTGAACCATGCTAAATTAGATAATGTCTATCAATTCCACTTTAGTACCTTGTAAGAATCATAATGTAATATTGAAAAATAAGAGGAACTGTATATCAATCAACCAGGAAAACATCGAGGAGAAAATATAATTGAGAATTGGATTTCCTAAAATCCATAACCCCCAAAACAGCTTAGCCATCATATTTTAAGAAATTTTAAAATTGGGGCAGCTAGGTGGTGCTTTGGATAAAACACAAGCCCTGAACCCAGGAGGACCCGAGTTCAAATGTGGTTTTAACACTTCCTAGCTGTGTGATCCTGGGCATGTCACTTAACCTCAATTGCCTCAGCAAATAAATACATAAAATAAACTGCCCAGATCTCTTATAACCAATGTTCAAAACATATGAAAAGAAACCATCAGTTATCTTCTGAAATACAACCTATATTAAGCTTGGAAAGAGACTTCAATTAGGTCTCTTTTGCCTCATAAAAGAATGAGTTAAAGGCATCCTCAGTCTTTATCAAAATTGCATAAGGAAATTATAATGTGTACTTTTTTCTTCTCTCTCTGGAAAAATTACATGTATGTATGTGTATCTAGGTGCTTTTGTGTGAAGAAAAGGGCAAATAAGATCTCAGAAGGCCAGAATATTGCCATAAATGCAAGAAAGTGGAATTCAATACAGACATGTGGAAACTCTTATGGTTATTCAAAACTGCAATTTCCCAAATATAGAAACCAGTGAAACATACCTGATTTCTGGAAAAGAAATCGGGAATAATTTGGATAACTACTTCTAGACATCGAGAAAAGAGATGATACTATAGGACTCATGATGAATCATAATGCTAGTTTCCTGACAGAGAGATGATGTTCCAAGAGTTTAAATTGGAACATTTTTTTTTTTATTCTGAGTTTTTCTCTATTCCATTAAAGAAAAACTTTTAATTAATTGTAAAAATAAAATATAAATAAAAAGAAAAGGAAGATCAAATTTCAAGGAGCCAGAATAATTCTGTCAAGAAGAGGCCATACAAAAGTGAACTTATTTGCTAGGTTGACAAGATTACTATATAGATATAAATTGAATAATCACTGGCTAAGCATTTAGTATGTGTCAAGCACTTCAATAAGCATGGATATATCCAAATAAAGTGAAAACTGAAATCACTGCCTTCAAAGATCTCATTCTCTAATGTAATTAATGTGAATGTTGCAAAGAGTTGTTTAAATTTTAGCAAAAGAACCAGAAAATTGCATACAATAACAGGAATATTAATTTTAATCAATTATAAAGACTTTGCTACTCTGATTAATACAATGATTTACAGTTCCAAAGTATTCATGATGACAAATATATCCACTTTCAGAAAGAAAACTGAGAATCTGAGATTTATTTTCATTCTTTTTTTTCACAACATTGCAAACATAGAAATGTGTTTTTCATTATTTTACATGTGTAATAGGAATTATATAGTTTTTTTAAGAAGTGGAAAAGAAATGAGAAAAAGGAACAGGATTTGGAATGGGAATTTTTCTTTTAAAGACAGCAATAAAAAAATTAGCAGTATTGGAGGAAGTACCTAATACTATTATTTTGGGGAAGATATTGATGTGTAGGCAAGAATCTGCTACAAGGAATTGAAATTCTTTGAATGGTTCCAAAAGAAATTCTTAATGACTTAAATGAATTTAGAAAAAGATTTCTAGTGGACTGGTGTTTAGCCTTAGATTCTGAACATATTATAAATTAATGAGAAATCATAGTTGGCATCCTTGCTTAGAAAAAGATCTTTAAATGTGATAATATTTCTGTCAATCTAAGAAGAATTAAAAATATATATCAACTCTTATACAAGCTCAAAATTTTACTTTCACAAATATGGGGCAGGAAAAAGGAGTCAGAAAAATTTCTGGGGGAAATTGTGGAATGATAATTAAAAAATTAATTCTGGATATCACTCTTAAATGAAAGTTTTAGGTATTCAAATGTCCCACAGTTCAATTTAAGTCACCAGGATGATATGGCAGGCAAAAAGTTCTTGTGATTCTGGGCTATAGTAAATGGTGCATAACTGAAGAATAAGGTGGTAGTCCCACAATATGGTGCTCTTCTTAATGTCACAGTTGAGACTTTAGATTGAAAAGCTGGAGAAAGTCATTAAGAGGTCATGTAACATATGGAAGCATTTTAAGTCCTGGCTAAAGAATGATGCAGACATCAAAACACAAATTAATCTAGTGTTTGACAAACCCAAAGACCCCAGCTTTTGGGATAAGAATTCACTGTTTGACAAAAACTGCTGGGAAAATTGGAAATTAGTATTACAGAAACTAGGCATTGACCCACACTTAACACCGTACTCCAAGATAAGTTCAAAATGCGTTCATAACCTAGGCGTAAAGACTGAGATTATAAATAAAGTAGAAGAACATAGCATAGTTTGCCTCTCAGACCTGTGGAGGAGTGTAGAGGGCTGAAACTATTGAGTGGATGAACTGAGGTCAGGACTGCCGAGTACTTTAGGCTAACTACTGATTGGACAATACTCTATAGGCATATTCTTGGAAAATGGTCTTTCCCACTATCCTGTGCTGGCTCAATGATTGGTGTATACAGAGGATTGTCGGAGGGACTAAGGGGTGGAGTAAGATGAGCAAGGTTCACTCTTTATGGTGGACAAAGAAGAAGGTGGTTACGGAGATTCTCTTCTATCTCCTTCACTTCTATCCCTAAAGACCAAGAATAAAGACTAAGGTCTTTTGCTAATCATGACTCCGGCTGGGTGTCCTGGGTGCTAGTGCGGTCGTCGTAGAAGAGGAAGGAATTTATGACCAAACAAGAAATAGAGATCATTACTAATCACAAAATAGAAAATTTTAATGATATCAAATTGAAAAGTTTTTGTACAAACAAAACTAATGCAAACAAGATTAGAAGGGAAGCAATAAACTGGGAAAACATTTTTGCAGTGAAAGGTTCTGATAAAGGCCTCATTTCCAATATATAAATAGAATTAACTGTAATTTATAAGAAATCAAGCCATTCTCCAATTGATAAATGGTCATAAAAGGCTATGAACAGATAATTCTCAGACGATGAAATTGAAACTTTCTAGTTATATGAAAAGATCCTCCAAGTCATTATTAATCAGAGAAATGCAAATTAAAACAACTCTGAGATCAGATTGGTTAGAATGACAGGGAAAGATAATGTGGAATATTGGAGGGAAAGTAGGAAAACTGGGACATTGATACATTGTTGGCAGAATTGTGAACATAACCAGCCATTCTGGATAGTGATTTGAAACTATGCCCAAAAAGTTATCAAACTGTGCATACTCTTTGATCTAGCAGTGTTACTACTGGGCTTATATCCCAATGAGATCTTAAAGAAGGGAAAGGAACATGTATGTGCAAGAATGTTTTTGGCAGCCCTCTTTGTAGTGGCCAGAAACTGGAAACTGAGTGGATGCCCATCAACTGGAGAATGGCTGAATAAATTGTGGTATATGAATGTTATGGAATATTATTGTTCTGTAAGAAATGACCAGCAAGATGATTTCAGAAAGGCCTGGAGAGACTTACATGAACTAATGTTGAGTGAAATGAGCAGGACCAGGAGATCATTATATACTTCAACAACAATATTATATGATGATCAATTTTGATATACGTGGCCCTTTCAACAATGAGATGAAACAAATCAGTTCCAGTAGAACAGTAATGAATTGAACCAGCTACAACCAGTGAAAGAACTCTTGGAAGTGAGTGAGAACCACTACATAGACTTCCCAATCCCTCTATTTTTTGTCCACCTGCATTTTTTATTTCCTTCACAGGTTAATTGTACACTATTTCAAAGTCCGATACTTCTTGTGCAGTAAAATAACGGTATGGGCATGTATACATATGTTGTATTTAACATATTTAACATGTATTGGTCTACCTGTCATCTGGGGGAAGGAGTAGGGTGAAGGAGTGGAAAAATTGGAACAAAAGGTTTTGCAACTGTCAATGCTGAAAAATTACCCATGCATATATCTTGTAAATAAAAAGCTATAATAAAACAAAATGACCCTATAATCTTCAAAAGCAGGAAAATGAAGACATCGTCACTTAGAATTTACTCAACACTCATCGCTATTGCATCCATCCAAAACAATCGAACAACATCTCAACAATGCAGTTCTCTCAAGATGGAAGTTATAATTTCCATTCTCTTTAGGAATTTTCCTCATAAATTCTCAAGCAGTTAACTAAGTTCAACTTTCATTAAAAATGACAGACAATTCAATGATATTTCAATAATTAAGAGTAGTTCTCCACAGAAAAGTAGCTAAAGTGAATTGTTTTAGATTATCTTATGAATGGCGGTTAAAACTAAGACTGCTAGAATCATGGTTAATTTTTTAATTGATCAAATTTAAACTCTTTTTGATATACTCTAAAGAGCTGAATGACCTCATTGATAACCAATGTGGTATGCTGGCAGAAGTACTGAAGTTATAAACAAGATACACAGATTTATATTCTATCCTGTTATAATTACTATGGAATCATGAGAAAGCTCTTTCTTGTATCTGTGCCTTAGTTTATTTTCCTTTAAAATGATAGTAATGTTACAGAAGTTAAACAGAATTGTTTAGACCAGGACCAGTATAGGAAAGTCCTATATGAATGCAAATCATTTCATCACATTTTCTCTTTTGTTTCCTATATGTTAATATCGTCCTTCTTTCCTTTCTAAATTTTTTTCTTCTCCAAACCAATAATGCTTTATCATCATCATCATCATCATCATCCTGTTCTTTTCCTGTTATTTCTCTTCTCCTATTTCTTTTCTTTTTCTATTTCTCTTCCTTTCCTTATTTTTCTTCCCCTTTGTTCTCATATTCACTTTGCTCAGATTATTTTCTTACCCATCATCTTCACCATTAAAAGGATTATGCCATCCAGCCTTGTAAAAGATATTATTGGCTACAAGGAGCACAAGATTCCTCTTAAACTATGTGGAGGCTTCACTCCCAAGTCTGGATATTACAGCATATCTTCACTTTTGTAGAAGAGAATGACCACATCAGAGTGGCGAAAAAAGACATGCACCAATTCCAAATGGCTCAGGATGAGAGGCACATATATAAACCACATTGGTATAACATCAGGCTGAAAGCATCATCCCAGATCCAAGCAAAAAGCATTTGTTTTTTCTTACATCAATTTTTTTCCCCCTAAGGAGACTAAAAATTCATTTACAGAAAGGACTATTGGTGTTTTAGTCTTTGAATTCTCAGACTCTGCACATAAAGTTTATGATTAGAGACTAGAGCCATTAATTCATTGGTATAAAATCCTCTCCATTGAGAAAACTCCATCTGTCACTGTAGCTGTAAGTTGCTATTAATGTTTTAGTTATTGAACTCTGTCATAAGTTTAAATGACTCATTTCATTGTATCACTGATAATCAAAGTATAAAAATATATGGTATTTGTGGAACTATAGTGATATTATATGGTCCTTTGTTTTGAGTTATGATATGCCTGATTCAATACTAGGCATGCACTACTGAAGGGCTGAGAATTGAGTGACTACAGAAATAAAAGGTAGGTTCTTCTGTGGCAGAACTAGTTAGAAATCCAGTTGACCTTGGGGGATTTTGCCAGGCCATAACTGCAGGAAAACATTTCTATATTTGCTGGAAGAACTAGTGAAAAAATAATTGGAAGAAGATCGAGACTCAAGGATGTTGAATTGAGAGTGTGGGGCAGGAGATTAAGATCATCCAGATATTGGCCACTCAATCATTATTACTTTTTGGCCTTGTCATGTCCCATAGACTCTACTATGATGTACCAGGTTAGAGTTACCTAGGTTCCTACACAGGTTCTCACATAGAATAAAATTTCCCTGCTTCTGGAGAGGTCATTGGAGTTCCTATCCACTTGATAGCAATTAGTAGTGCTAAGGATAGAGAAGTTGGGAAAGAGAATGAGAAAAATGAGTTTTTCACTCAGGCACAGAGACACAAGTGCAGAACCCCAAGCAGCAGGTTCTAACAGCCCCTCATGAACTAAGCTCCCTCTCTCTGGGCATTGGGAAGCAAACACAGGATCCTATCCACAAGTGATCATTTATTAAGGGCAAATCATTTCAGGGATCATTTATTAACAGTAAATTTTCATAAATACCCTCTGACCTAGCCAGCAATGCCTCTCTGCAGACATGTGTCAGTCATATTACATTCAGTCTCCACAAGTGTGAAGGTTAGAGTAATTTGAGAAGTTCAAGAAAGATACTGTTTACCTGCAGGAGAGAGTTCTCCCTTCTCCAGGTACCTGAAGTTGTTACAGATGTTTTTACTTTGCTTCTTGTACAATGCATCCCAAAAATGGCTAGAAAACAGGTGGACCTTGTCTTGGACTGGAAAATGGTCTCTCTTCTGCTACCTAGAAAGCGCTTTCAGCCCCATATATTATAAAGATGGGAACCTTGTTATTGGAGGATTTTTTTTTTCATTTAGTTATATAAAAATTTACCAATTATCCATTTTGGAAAAGGTTTGGTTTCACCCTAAATCTAACATTAAAGAGCAGCAGTAAGTACTTATTCTATTATATTTTAACTTACATTTTCAGTTACCAAGGGTTTATTTTTCTATATCATTTCCAATTACCCAATGGAAAAAAGAAAAGAAAAACACTTGAAACAACTAAACATAATCAAACAAAACTAATTCCCATAGTGGACAAATCAAAAGTATTTTATTTTGTGCATCAATTTATCAACTTTCTATACTGATGTGAGTATATTCTTCATAATCAATCCTTTGCAATCATCCTAGATCATTGTGTTCCACAGATTTCTGAAGTCTTTTGGGATTGTTTGTTTCTGCAAGATTGCTATTAAAGTAAAAACTGTTCTTGTTTTTCTAGTTCCTAAAAGTCTCCTCTTGACTGAATATGATTGGTAGCATATTGTTTCATTTTCAACAACATACTAGTCTTCAATTACATCCATATGCCATATTTTGTTCAGCCATTCCCTAATCTAGGGGCATGAGGCAGAATCCATGGCCAGAACTTTGTCACTACAAAAAGAAATGCTATATGCGTTTCATTTCATATAGGTTCTTTTCCTTTTTTTGAAAAGCTCTTTGACACATTGCTTGGTCAAAAGATATCTACAATTCAGTCACTTTTTGCCATAAATACAAATTGCTTTTCAGAATGTCTAAATCAATTAAGAATTCCAACTCTAATACCGTAATGTGATTGTTACCTTGCAATGTCTTACACATTTTTCTGTTGTCAGGTGAATTTTATCAATATGATTGATTGAAGGTCAAAACTCAGTGGTGGTTTCTTTTCATTACCATGATTATTAATCATTTAGATCATTTTTCATGGATCTAGCATTAGTTTACATTTATTAGACTGCTACTTGACTAAATCCTTTAGCAATTCCTCCAACTGAAAAATAGCACTTATTTTTACAAACATGAAATGATTCCTCAAATATCTTGGAAACCAAGAAAATCGTTCCAAAATAAAATTGTAATAATATTTTTTCACTAAACTGTTTTTCTTCTAATTTTGGTTGCATTGGATTCGGGGGGGACAAAAAAAGCTTTAAAAATTTTATGTATAAAAAATTTTGTATTTATCTATATACTATTTTGGTCATGAATTCTTCTTGAATTCATAATGCTGAAGAGAAAATTTTCCATACACCTCTAAGTTTTTATTATGTTAGCTATTTTTCTTTCTAAGTAATGTAATATTTGGAAGTTATATTGAAATATCTTTTTTGGTGAGAATTCTACCAAATTAACAACCAGTTTTCCCAAAAAATTGTCTTCTTTTTTATAATTGTACTAAATTGTTCCACTTTTTGAAACTTTAGTAATTGATTATCTAAAAGATTGGTAGTCCATTGAATAACAGCTTGTAATTTTTGGAGATGAACTGGTAGCTTTTAGTTGTGCTAATGATTTGAATGTGGGATAAATTTGAATAGAGATGAATGGGGAAGACTCTCTAATACTGCTCTTGATGCTTTCAGGCCAGATATGGGTAAGATAGTAAAGGCCTCATTACTAGTAATAGAATAATTGATACATAATAATTATCTAATTTATCATGGTACTTAACAGTTCTCTAGTGCACTAATGTACTTAGTACTTATTAGAGTTCCACAAAATTCACACCTTTAAGAGAGCATATAAGAGGAGGAACCCACTAAAGGACAAACCCACTAAAACACAAGCCCACTCTCAGAGGCGGAGACAGATTCATTCCATTTTCCACCTTTGTGCTGGCTGGAGGCTTAAGTTAAGGAGATAAGATTTTGACGGAAACAATAAAGGATTTGGACTTTAATACCTGGCTGCATTTGGGGTGATTACACTGAATTGAAAGGAAGGCTGCCTCCAGAAGCCCCCCAAGAAAACTGCTCCCAGAGAACATTATATTTTAGAATATACAATGGAAAAATGAATACAGAGATAAAAAACTTTCCTCTCAAAAATATGACAATAGTAGAAGGCAAGAAAAACATATGTGTTTAAATACATCTATATTTCTATACACATGTATATAATTATATATGTATGTATTGTGTATATATAGAAAATGAATATAAAATAAATAAGGAGCAATATTATAGGCATGTGGTATGTATATAGGGCTATAAAATAAATCTAAATATGTATAATACAAAAATATAAACTCCGATAATTATAATATTGTTGAGGATGGATGACAAAGATCAACAAAGTGATTATCCTAAAGAATATCTGAACATGTTTCTCTCTTGAGACCATATAAAATTCTTTTGGTCAAGAACTATAATTAACTCCCTATAACCTTTAAGAGAAAATAAAAGATTCTCATCTTGGAATTCAAAGTCCTACATTCTCTGATTCTAGCTTATCAATTTAATCTCCTGTTGACATTTTTTATGATTCAGTAAAACTACCCTAGTAGATATACTCTGATGTAACTCTAATTAGTTACTTCAACCAACTCCAACCAACACAAGTACTTAAGCCTAAAACTTATTGCTACCTCACATCTGGCTTCTAGAATCCTTCCTTATGGGCTCAGATTTTGTACTGCCTTTTAAAAATTTTTTTCTGAATTCCTTTTTCAAACAAGATAATATTGGTTAAAAAAATTACTTAGGACCATGTACTGACATAGTAGATGGAATATAAAAATGTACTCTTTCACTTCCAATTTGGTAATATTTTCTTCTGTCTGGAATCACAGTGTATTTAATCATCTGATTCAGTAAAGTATCCTCAAAAAAAAAAAGTAAAACTCTTGATGGTTAGTAATTATTATTTTCATATTACACCTTATGAAACCAGCATGGTTTGCAAAGTCATGTGACTTTGTCAAAGTAGCTGACCAGTAAATAGCGGGCATCTAATAAAAGCGATAAATGTTTGATGAATTGTATCAGAAGCAGTCTGATTAATTTTAGAGATGAGCTCTGGAGCACCCCACTTGCTCTAAATCAGTATCAGAAGTTCTCTTTCTGTTCCTTCCTTCCCAATACCACTCTCATCAAACAGAGAAAAGGCCTTTTTTTCTAAAGGTTGAAAAATGCCTACTTCCATTTTGAGATTTGGCCCAAGCTTTTAGCCAGGTGAGAACATTTTTGCAACACGATTCTGTTATCCAGTTTACTAGCAATCCATTCCCCTTCTGTGACACTTGAAAAATCCTAGGATTGTACTGTCCTTGCTCATTTGATTATATTAAGGAAAATATTAGAAAGCATATTTTCTCTCAAACATCCCTGCAAGACTCTGGTGGTGAATTTGCACAACTAATTTGCTTCTCTTTTATTTCCATTCCTTTCTGAAGAACATTCAGTTTAACTATACTGCTGGGAACCAGGTGATCTCAGATAAGAAGAGTAACTCTGGTAAACTATAATATTTTCAACTATGGGAGCTTTGGGAATGATCCTGAAGTCATGGTGAAAGCGGGAGAATTTATTTCTTAGGCTTCACTTGGTCAAGATTTCACTATTCAGGAGAAGGCCATAGTGTGGCCCACATGGAATAAAAAGTAAAGGATGATTAAAATTCTTGTTTTCATAAAAGATATGACAAAAGAAAAAAGCCCATCAGAATTGTCACCAGCATTTTCACACTCGGGGAAATGCCACAAATAATGGTTGGGCTTCATGGCTTGCAAATCAAGTTGTTGTGTCCAATTCCATCCAGCTAAAAAAAAGGAAAAAAGCCCCAGAACATGTGCTCCTTGTGTTGAAGAGCCCAAGAACTGGTGAGATTTCCAAACTGCAGCACTGGGGCAACAGGAGAATCAACTGGTCCATGGCATCCAAGAGAGAAGGAAGGAAGTGGAAATATTCAGGAGCTTCCTATTAGATCTCATGATTCTTGATCATTTATTGCTAAATCCAGAAAGGATTCTATATTGCTGCGGTGACCTGATTGACAGCTGGCTTCTAAACAATTTGGAGCTCTGGAACAAAATTCTGGATTACTTCATGTCCAGCTCTAGACCACATTAATGAGAATAATGTTTTCCTATTTTATGTCATATCATGTCACACATTTATAAATATACCAATTTTCTCTTCTGGGGACATCTCTTTCCTTGTATAGGCAATGACACAATTAGACAAAATATACATTCATCAGAGGAAATTTGACAAATATAAGATTTTGGTATCATGGAATAGTCCAAAATACCTGTTCAAGGCAGCATAAACAGCTTAGTTAAAGCTTTTGTGTTAATGAGGCTATGGTATTTAGGAATCTAAATTTTGCTAAAATTGGATAACCTGTAATGTTGAGGAAGAGACAGATCTTTTTTATATTATAAAACACAATCCGTTTCTCTCTCATTTATTCTTGTCTCCATTCGAAAAGAATTTGTTAAGGACTGGGTTAGATGTTAGGGAAGATACAAAGATAATAATATTTACATGTGGCACCTTCTTCTTGGTTTTATACAAAAACTTAAAAGTTCAAAACACCAAAGTTTATGGCTAGGAAAAACTTAAAGTTGAGGTTACTATTACACACCCTGCTTAACATTAGTTTGCCTCACTGCTCTCTTGATGGTTGAGGCAAAATTCAGGTTTCTAAAACATTTGGCTAACTATTTGGCATGTGTAGTTGTACTCTCTGTTAATAGACAGGAGAATATGGGACATTAAAGAAAGAGCAGACCTTTTCTCAGAATCCCTCTCAATGTAGGGCTTCTGTTCCAAAATGTGTGTAGAACTAATGATGCCCCGGACTACTCTCTACTCTGCCATGGCTCAGTCTTGACTTTGCTCCTGGCAGGGATAGTTGAATACCGAGCTTGCTCCAGTCTCTTTACTTCCAAAATATCAGAATCTTTACTTCAGAAAATGTTATTGACTTTTATATAAATTCCTTTGGTTCTTAACAAGTCTCTCAAAAAGGGCTTAAATGATTCTAGGAAATAGATAAGTATTTTCACACTCAGTTCTGATAGTGAAATAGCCTAGACAATAAAATTCAGAACAGTCAAGGTGTTTGCAATTTAACCGAATTAAAAATTTGTGTCTCACTTGCCTGGTCCACAGAAAGAGATTTCTGGAAACTGAGGCCAAGGAATATCTCTTGGTGGCCACTCCCTAGGATCCATAACCTCTTTTGCCCTCCAGGGAGAGGGACTGGCCATCAGACTGAGCCAAAGACTTATCTAGGTAGGAACCTCCAAATTTAGGTGGGAAATAACCTAGGCAATAAAATTCAGGACAGCCAAGGTGTTTGCAATTTAGAAATCATTTATTGTTTATTTACCTGCCGGGGATTGGACTCTTAGTAGAGTATCATCCCTAACCCATATAGAGACAGGCTTATAAGCAATTCTTGTTCTGCCTTGCGGCTACAACAGTGACTTGACTTCTTGTACGCGAAGGGGGATGCTGGGGAGCTTACAGGATGTCTGAACATTCCCTTAATTTAGTTTAAGCGATGTTTTCCTATAAGCCTCTGGCCCCTTGACCCAGGGATGAAGGTGGCTTGTCTTTTGTCATTTCACTAGAATCAAAAGCATAATGCTCTTACTAAAGGTGATCACTTTTAAGTGCGAGGAATAATTAAGGAAGCACTGTTTTTACACTCTAGCCTCCACCCCACCCCCATGGGATTTTAATATTTGTTGTTATGAGGAAATCCACTGGAGTAAATTCTATAATCTCAAACTTCAGATATTTCTTTTAGTGACTTAAAAATGTCTCCATTATCCTTTTTTTTTTTTTACAAGACTTCTTTAATATACTCTACATAATAATCTTAGTGAAAGACTCTGTTGGTAATAAATTCTGCTAATTAATATGTCCCTCCTTAGGAGATTTTAAAAATACTTGTGCTGTGGAAAAAACACAATTACCATGTCAAAAGTTGTTGCTATTCATCCATTGAGTCTTATCCTTTCTATGTGGAACTCAATGTAATATAGTATACCATGCTCTCTTCTCCCTTACTATTTCATGAAGTTGGTATAATACTATGGTTTTTATTTTTATTTCCAAGATAGTATCTATCCATTTTATCCTCTGTAATCCCCCCCTTTTTTTTTCTTTAATCTTTTGCAACATCAGGGGCTTTTTCAATGAAAACCATCTTTCATTATGTGGCTGAAGTATTTAGGTTACAGTTCATTGTATATCCATCCAAGTGAATAACCAAAACAAATTTTTATAATAGCTTTTTATTTTTCAAAATATATGTAAAATAGTTTTCAGCATTCACCTTTACAGAACCCTCTGTTCCAAATTTTTCTGCCTTCCTCCCTACTTCCCCCTCAAACAGCAAGTGATCCAGTATATTTTAAACAATTCTTCTTAACATATTTCCACATTTATCTTGTTGCACAAGAAGTCAGACCAAAAAGAGAA
Source organism: Dasyurus viverrinus (assembly GCA_020854095.1). Taxonomy (NCBI): domain Eukaryota; kingdom Metazoa; phylum Chordata; class Mammalia; order Dasyuromorphia; family Dasyuridae; genus Dasyurus; species Dasyurus viverrinus. The sequence goes on along the minus strand of CM036999.1, from coordinate 624,925,406 downwards.
AAAATGAAAAAGAAAAAAGCAAGCAAATAATAACAACAAAAAAAGTGAAATATGTTGTAGTTCACATTCAGTCCCCATTAGTCCTTTCTCTGGATGCAATCGCCTCTTTCCATAAGTCTACTGGAATTGCCCTGAATCACCTCATTGTTGAAAAGAGCCAAGATCATTGGATAAGCTTGTTGTTGCTGCGTATAGTGATCTCTTGGTTCTACTCACTTCATTTAGCATCAATTTATGTAAGTCTCTCCAGGCCTCTCTGAAATCATCCTGCTGAAAATTTTTATAGAACAATAATATTCCATGACATTCATATACCATAACTCATTCAGCCATTTCCCAACTGGTGGACATTAACTCAGTTTCCGGTTCCTTGCTACAACAAAAAGGGCAGCTACAAATATTTTTGCAAATGTGGATCCAGTCCCCTTTTAAACAATATTTTTGGGATACAGATCCAGGAGAGGTATTGCTGGATCAAAGGGTATACACAGTTTGATAGCCCTCTGAGCATAGTTCCAAATTGCTTTCCAGAATGGTTAGATCAGTTCACAACTCCAACAACAATGTATTGGTGCCCTAGTTTTCCCACATCCCCTCCAACATTTATCATTATGATTTTCTGTCATTTTAACCAATCTGAGAAACAGGAAGTGGTACCTCAGAATTATCTTAATCTGTCTTTCTTTAGTTGTAATGTTCTCCTATTTCAGTTTTTCTTGGGATCTCTGGAAGCAGCCTTTGTTTCAGTTCAGTAATCACCACACCAGTAGCCAGGGGTTAAAGTCCAAATCCTTTATTATCTCTTTCAAAGTCTAGTCTCCTTTCCTAGGGTCCAGTTAGCTTTCTTAGAGGCCTATCTCTCTCCTTGGTTCCAAGAGCCTGAGCTCCTGCCTGCCTTCTCTGGCTTCTGATTCTCCCCAAATAAATCCTGGCTAAGGCTCCTAGCTTATATGATCTACACTGAATATAAACCAATCATTATATCACTAGGAAACCATTATTTGTTATACGATTAAATCAATGCTAAACTAGATTTAACCGTTGTCTCCTCAACTCCACTTAGTACCTTGTTTCAAGTTCTGGTCCATAACATTTAGTCAATAGTGACTTAGATCATTTTTTCATATGGCTAGAAATGGTTTTAATTTCTTTGTCTGAAAATTGTCTGTTCATTTCTTTGACTATCAACTGGAGAATGCCTTATTATTATTATTATTAATTTGATTCTATGTATTTTACAAATGAGTCCTTTCTCAGAACCTCTGGATATAATTTTTTCGTATTCCTTTCTAATCTTGGCTGCATTGATTTTGTTTGCGCAAAAACCTTTTAATTTAATATAATCAAAATTATTCATTTTGCATTTCATGATATTCTCTAGTTCTTTGGCCACATACTTCTCTAAATGATCTGAGAGGTAGATTATCCTTTGTTCTTCTCTTTATGTTTAAATCATGAAACCATTTTGACCTTATCTTAGTATAGGATGTTAGGTGTGGGTCATTGCTTAGTTTCTGCCATACAAATTTCCCATTTTCACAACAATTTTTGTCAGATAGGGAGATCTTATCCCAGAACCTGGGGTCTTTGGGTTACCATACACATTCTTCTAAACGTTGGTTATCGTATGTGCAACTAACCTATTCCACTGATCAACTATATGTTTTCTTAGCCAGTATCAAATGGTTTTGATGACCGCTGCTTTATAATATAGTTTTAGGTCTGGTACAACTAGGCCACCTTTGTTTGCATTTTTGCATTAATTTCCTTGAAATTCTTGACCTTTTGGTCTTCCAGATAAATTTTGTTATTATTTTTTCTAACTCTATAAAGTAATATCTTGGCAGTTTGATTGGGATGACACTGAATAAGTAGATGAATTTAGGTAGAATTGTCATTGTTATTTTATTACTTCGACCTATCTATAAACACTTGATATTTTTCCAATTGTTCAGCTCTAACTTTATTTGTGCAAAAAGTGTTTTATAATCATGTTCATATACTGAACTAACTTTTGCAAGTGTTGACTAATTTCATCTTTTTGCTTTCCCATGGACTCTCAGACATCTCCAGCATCACAATTCAAAACTGTTGATTCTGCTGTGTTCAACTTTTCTTGTAGTCTAACAATCATATAAAACTAGTGGGAAAAAAAACAGCTGTACAGATTTTGTGGAGCTACTATCTTCAGAGTAGAATGGAGTCATTCTGATTCAGTTATGCTGAATATTTATTCCTACAGCCCCTAATCATATGAACTCAATGTCAAATTTTTAGTGATCTCCCTGTAGAGGCTCAAACATCCCTATTATTATAATGGGAGAACATTTAAGTGAGCCCGCATTGTAATTTAGATCAAGAGAAAATCCATCCAATCTGCATTAACACTTGAAGATAATAGAATCCCCGATGTTCCCAAAGTCGAGTTGCAGTCAGGACCTCAAATATGGGACCCACTACTTTCTGCTGCCCAGGATTTATCCTGCCACCCTTTCAGTTCCAGAGTGGAAGGAGTAAGTCGCAACGCTGTGAATGCGAGTGGGAAAAGGTGGCAGCCTGGGGAGAGGAGGAGAAGTCAGAGAGGAACAGCCTGGTGGGTGGTGATACATGTGGAATATGAGCCCTTGAGGTGGAGTTTGGAAGCCTGGGAGGAGTCCAGGCCAGACGTTGGGCCTCTCCAGTGGTGAAGACATTTCACGTGATGGAGGGCGGGGTTTGGGGCAGGGAAGCAGCTCAGGATCTGACTTCCTGCTCTTGGTCGTCATAGAAGGAGACAGCTCATTTTGGGAAGTCTCAAGGGCTGCCTGAGATGAGAACCCTTGGGCCCAGGAGAAATCTCCTCCAGAGAGCTGACTGGAAACTGGGGCTTCTGGACTTGAGATCTCTCTGCCGCCTGCAAGGCAGCTCTGGAGGTGCAGGTCCCAGGTAGGTGCGTCCACCTCCCGGCATGTCTACCCCCCCCCCCACCTCCCTGCCCACCTCTGAGCTTTTGCTACTTGTCTTTGTCTTTGCTAATGGGGGATCATCTCTTCAGCTGCACCAGGATCGTGCTGCTCAACCAGACTCGGCTATCGGACCAGCCCTCCCTTCCCAGCCCCCCCTCCTCTTCGCCATCCCCGTTTTTCATACCCCCATACTTCCCAAACGTCAAACGTTACCGACCCCGGATTTAGCACCGATTCACATTTTCCCCATTTCAGACCTTGCCCACAAGGGCCCAGGAGTCCCGCCTTGTTCCTGGATCCCGGTTAGAAACGTGGTGCTTCTGCCTTCCCACTTAGGCCCCTGATAGATTCAAGGTTCTGCCTGCCCTGAGAACCCACTCTGGACGCGGGCCCCCCAAACTCCTGTCTGGCTCCCACCATCCCCCAGGCTCTTGGGTTGCTGCCCTATCAAACCCCAGGCCATGGCTCCCTGTGTTCCGGCTCCCTTTAGGGTCGCCAAGCTTAAGCTCCGCCAGAGGGTCCCAGACAATGTCCTCAGCTCCTAAGAAGACCTGAGGGCACAGTCATGCTGCTTTCCCGGGATCCGTGTCCCCCGAAGCCTTCTGCCCCCGCAGTGTCTCTGATCTCCCTACCCTGAGCTGTGTCAGAATTTCTCTCTCCCGGATCTTACCTGGGCTCTCCTTTCCTCCTGCTTCCTGCCCCCTCTTTTAACCCCCCCCCCCACTTGTTCCAGGCTTCCCCAGCTTCCCCTGGTGCCTCCATCCAGAGCCGTCCTTCCATCCCCAGTGTTTGTTATATAATTACAAGGCTTCTACATCCTTCCCGATGCATACATTGTTTCCTCCTGCATTCAGAGAGGAAGGTTACAAAGTTATCAGGTTTTTCTCCCCCCCCCCTTCCGTCCCCCCTTCTCAATATTAGTCCTTCCTCTCGCGCAATTTTTGTAATTGTTTCCTTTTACACTTTCCTGCCCCGTCATAGACATTTTAGTTCCAACCTTTGAAACTACCTACACTTATACTGATAACATTTTCTTTTATAGAAGTAAATAATTGGCCTTAATGAGGGCCTTAGAATTAGTCTTTAATGTTTTCCTTTTTTCTGGATCTTTTATATTAAAGTTTCCATTGAGTCCTGTTCTTTTTGTTACAAATACATGAAAGTTTTTCAGTTTGTCAAATGTTTATTTTTTTTCCCCTCATTCCATATTCTATTCCAGATTTCTTGGTATTTATTCAGGATGCAAGTCCAGGTCTTTTGTTTTTTGAAATTTAATGTAACCAAACCCATGGTCTTTTAGAGTTGAAGCTGCTGCATTTTGTGAAATCCTGATTATTTCTGCAGGGTGGAAGTCTGTCTTATTTTCTGTTCAGATTGCAGTATTTTCTCCTTAATCTGGGAATTGGGAAACTTTGCTAGGATATTCTTGTAAGGTTTCCTGGGTGATCTCTTCGGTTGGTAAACAGTTTTTCTTTCCCCTTTTACCCTCTTGTTCTAGAACTTCAGGGCAATTTTCTTTCATAATTTCTTGAAATAATTGTATTCAGATTCTTCTTTAAATGATAACTTTTAGGTAATCTGACAATTCTTCTATTGTCTCACCTTGATCTATTCTCCAGTTTTTCTAATGAGATGTTTCAGATTTTCTTCTTTGTTTTCGAGTTTAATTACTTTTTGGTGTCTCATGTCACTTGATTCCTTTTCTCCTATTTTTCAAGAACGTTTTTGTTACCTCTTTCAAATTGATTAACTTTCTTTTCATAATTTCTTGGATTGCTTTCAATTCCCCTCCTAATATTTCCTTGATCTCTTATTTTATTTTTGAATTCCTTTTTATGTTCTTGCAGGAAGTCCTTTTGGGCTTATTGTGTACCTTTGATGTTACCCTTTGGGATAAGAATGGCTTGTTTTTTAACCTCACTATATACTGGATATTATCCGTAATCTTCTTTTATAGCAAAGTAGCTATTGTGAGGTTCTTTTTCCTTTGGTTATTCATCCTAAATTTTCATTTGGTTTTATTTTATTTTTAGCAGTTTATATCAATGATCATTATTACAGTCAAGTTTGATTTCTGAGCTCTGGGTCATGCTGGGTAATCTTCAAATCCTCCTTAGTGTTATGTTCTGAAATCTTTCCAGGGGCTCAAACTCAGCAGCAATTCTCACCTAAGTCACCACACATAGGATTCCTCTACTGCTGTCCTGGAAATGTTTTTGCTCCCTAAAGTACTGCACTTTCCCAGCAAGTGTTCATTCCTCCTTGTCCACAGCCATAGCCCAGCAGAATGTCTGGCCAGCACTGCTGCCCTTTTGTTTGTGCAAAATCTTTTTAATTCATTGTAATCAAAATTATACATTTTGTATTTGATAATATTCTTTAGTTCTTTTTTGGCCAGAAATGCCTTCTTCTCCACAGAGCTGAGAGGCAGACTATCTCTTGTTTGTGAAGTTCGAGTTAGTTCCGTGTTGACCTCAGGATCAGCAAAATTCCTTGATCTTTAGGGGGAGAAGTAAAGGAGATGGACAAAACTGCCACAAGCTCTCTACCTACCGACCTCCTTTCTCCTTGTTCTCCTCCAAAGTGACTCTGACTTGTCTTACTCCACCCCCTAATCTCTCCTAAGATTATCTATATACACTAAAAGATCAAGCCAGCACAGAATAGTGAGAAGGGCCATTTTTCCAAGCATATGCTAATAGAGTATTGCCCAATAGGTAATTAGTCTCAAGTGCTAGGTTTTCTCATCCTGTGCACTTATTTAGAGTTTCAGCCCTTTACATTTGTTCTCCTAATTTGTTTATAGTATCATCCACTATATCTGAATCAAGAACTCATTCTGACCTTATCTCAGTAATAAAGTGTTAGATCTTGGTCAGAGCCTCATTTCTGCAATGCTCAAAAAGCAATACAGCATTAAAGACTTGCTTAATAGGAGCTAATCTGAGATGTGACATCTAGTGTAACTTCTAACCAGATGGGAATTTTGTCTATGAAGGCTTTAAAAACTGCTCCTGCAGCCTTTTCTTGAAGTTGTGCAGTGAAGGGAACCCTTAACTTGTCAAGGCAACCCCTTCCTTGTTGGGATAGGTCTAGACTTTAGAAAGGTCTTCTACTTATCAAGCATAAATTGGCCCTCCTTGTTCGTAATGCTGCCTGGTATAAGAAATTTATCCTTATACTTCCTTGGTCCCTCAAATTCCAGCTGTTAATGGGAAAAGAATTGAAAGGAATAATCATATATACTTACTATGTGGCAGGTACTGTACTAAGTATATAAATATTTTCTCATTTGAGTCCCACCTGTGAGTTTGGTCCTATCATTTTCCCTATTAATAATTGGGGAAACTGAGGCATACATCTGTGAAATAATGTGCCCTGGGACACACAGCTAGTAAGAGTATGAGGATGGATTTGAAATCAACCTTTCTTGAGTCCAGTCTCAGGATTCTTAGCACTGCAAGACCAACTGTCTCTAATTGCTAATAATGGAATTTTTAATTTAAAATAAATATGGAGTGAAGGGGGATCATTGCAATTTCCAGGTGTTTGTTATCACAAAGAGCCACTTTAAACATCCCATCCAAACAACTGAATGCTCTTCCATCTTATATTGTCGAACCATTCTCTTTCTGATTTTACCCTCTCCCTGTCACTTGATCTCTCCCACTCCCCATCCCATCCAGCTAAAAGTCCCTTCCCCACCCCATCCCCCAATTTCCTCACCTCTATATATTCAAAAGGCCTCTACATCCTTCTGGTTGTATACATTGTTTCCTGGGAAATTCAGAGAGTAAAGGTATAATATTACCTGCTCCCCACCCCCTGCCCCATCTGCTTTCTCAGTATTAGTTCTTCCTCTTGCCCAGTTTTTATAATTGTTTCCTTTTACTTTTTCCTACCCCATCACACAAGACTCGGCCCCCATCTTTCAAACTACCTACAGTTACACTGATAACATTTTCACATCTATAGGTAAATAGTTGGCCTTAAGGAATGCCTTGGAATTAGAATTCAATGTTTTCTTCTTTTCTGGATCTTTTATATTAAATTTTTCATTGAGTTCTGCTCTTTTTGTTACAAATACTTGAAAGCTTTTCAGTTTATCTAAGTCCCTTTTTCCCTTCATTCCAGATTATATTCAACTTTCTGGGTAAATTATTCTGGGTGCAACTGCACTTCTTTTGTGTTATGAAATTTAATGTAACCAGACCTAAAGTCTTTTAGAGTAGAAACTGCTGGGTTTTGTGAAATCCTGACTATTTCTGCAGTATTGAAGTCTGTCTTATTTTCTTGTTGGATTGCAATATTTTCTTCTTAACCTGGGAATTTTGAAACTTTGTTAGGATATTCTTGTAAGTTTTTCTCCTCTGATGTGTTTCAGTTGGTGAACAGTTGATTTTTTTCTTTCCCCCTTTACCCTCTTATTCTAGAACATCAGAGCAGTTTTCTTTCATAATTTCTTGAAATACTGATCCAGAATCTTTTTAAAATAATAACTTTTCGGTAGTCCAACAATTCTTATATTGTCTCTCCATGATCTATTCTGTTCATGATCTATTCACGATCTGTTCTGAAGCTGTTTCCTAGGCCAACTTTTCTGGACCTGCACATCTTGGACTTTAAGGATTCTAAGGCTAAGATCTACCTAAGAGTTTTAGGAACCTTCCCCCATTTTCTGCTTAGATTTCAGGACTCGGCCATCCTCTTTTTCTTCATTCAACTACCGACCTAAATCACTTCTTGACACTTAAATTTCTTCCTTTTTATCCAGGCTTCCCAGTACCCTGCCCCTTCCCTCACCATAGGTTCTGGAAGCTGAATCCCAGACTAGACTGTCTGTCAGCCTTAGGTTTCATCTGGTCTTTCCCTGGGCGCTCCATCTCAGAGCCCTTACCTCCTTACTGTTGTCTAGACAATACATCTATTGGGAAGAAGGGATGAGGGGAAGGTCAAGTATCACTGGCAGGGAGATTTCTGACTCAGGGGACATTGAGGTTGTACACACTCTCATCCCATCTGGGGCTTTAAATCCCTTCTACCTCTTGGGTCTGCAGGAAGGTGGGGGAGAGGAAGGAAGTCAGAAAAGTAGGAGTAAAGAGAAGGTGGGCCCATCTTCAAGTTTATACCATCCCCCCAGAGGCATCTTATTCCCTGTCCCTTCTATCTTATGAACTCCTGCCTCGCCCTATGGCCAATAGCCCTGGGGACTTTTCCCTCCCAGACTTGTTGTTTTTGACTGGGTAAAAGAGAATATTCTTGGCTTCATTTCTTCCTCAATTTTAATCACTCAATGGTGTTCCTTCAGACTGAGGGCTTACCTTAAGGTCAAGGCCTCCACTGTTTCGAGGGTCATCTCCAGTCACCCTGATGTATATCTGGCCACTGGAAGCAGGGGGCTCTGGAGGAGGAGGTGAGGCTGATGACTTTACACCTCACCACTTTCTCCTCCCCTGAACCAATTCAGTTAATTACCTTTCCAATCTTGTCTTACCAGGGACCATTGGGCCTCAGTTGTTGATCTGTGCTGGGGCTTTTTTCCCCTTATACCCAAGTGAGATCGATCTTTCCTGCAGTCTTTCTAAATTATCTAAGGCTGGAAAATTGTTTCTCCCCCACTGTTTTGTAGATCCTGTCACTCCACTCTTAATTGGAAGTTATTTCATAGGAAACTGGAGAGAGTTCAGGCAATATCCTGCCTGTTCTCTTTCATCTTGACTCTACCATTTTCCTTTTTTAGCTTGAACCTGCTTTCAGCCTCCCTCCCCCTGTTGGTTGGGGTCTGTGCCCTAAAGGCAGGACCAGGGGCTTAGTAACTCTCCTGGAACCTCTCCCTCTGTAATTTCCTGTAGGCTTGCTCCCTGTCCAGGAAAAGAAGGGGACAACATCTATTCAATTATAACCATCCCCCCCCAACAGCCTACAGAGGACCAAGGCCTGGCCCAAGCAGGGAGTCTGAAGCCAGAGGGAATGGCCCCTGAGAGCCGCAGACCCCCACCCCAGGTGAGTATGTTCTGCCCAAAGATGTGGGCAATATCAGCCTAAGAGGACATTACCACAGATCTGGAGGATGGTCGGTGAGACTGGCCATCTCTCTTATCTGTAGATCCTTTACAAAAGTAGGCAGGAAAGTGAATGCAGTAAGAACAACACTGCCCTCCCCTCTGCTATGTTTTAGACTGATTTATTGTCCCTTTGGCATCTTGAGCACTAACTGCCTTCCCCAGTTGCTGCCCCCACATGTTTGCTTAAATTTTCCCTCAATGTAAGTCACTGACAAGGATGACCCCTTCACTCATTAGTGTCTGTCCTGTGGGTATCATGTCTTTGCTTTAGTCCAGCTCCATCTCCCCACTATACACACACATGCACACCTTCTAGCCTGTCTCTGTATCCTGTGGTCAGGCTCCCTCCTGCAGCCACTGACTTTCCTCAAACCCTTGACCCTGTTGTCTGGAGCAGAACCCTGGAGGCTTCCTCAGCTCTTTTCCTTTCACTGGCTGGGAGCAGGGCAGAAACTGCCCCCCTGCTGCTGCTCAGCTCCTGTTGCCTCAGGCCATACAGATCTTCCCAAATCTCTGAATCCCTTCTCTTTACCATGTTTGTGGTTATTTTATTTAGTTACACACACACACACACACACACACACACACACACACACACAATTTTTTTGTGAAGGCAATTGGAGTTAAATGACTTTGCCCAGGTCACACAGCTAGGAAGTGTTAAGTGTCTGAGGTAGCATTTGAACTCGGGTTCTCCTGACTTCAGGGCCAGTGCTCTAACCACTGTGCCATCTAGCGGTCCCTAGTATAATTTGTTTTAACCTTAATACAAATTAAGAGAAGGAAAAAAAATTCAGGTAACCAGCAGAACATAACAGCATATTCGGTAAAATAAACCTATATAATAAATGCTACCCATGGTTCAGGAGCTGTCCAGCGTTTCTTTGCTTCCTGGTAGGTTTTCTTTTATTCCATTTTATTTTCTTTATCTCCTGAGACTCCTCAGCTGCAATTAGGTACTTCTAGAATAACTCCATCATACTCAGCTCATACTTTGCCTTTCTCTCCCTTTACCATTGCTTGTGTCAAAGCAACAGGCATTTAGAAAGGGAAGAGGCTCTGTGGAAATATAGAGGATATGCAAAGGAGGAAACATCAGTCCCTGTCCTCAAGAAGCTTCCATTTTCACATGGAAGACAACATGTTGCCAGCTGGGTCCACACTAGCTGTCAACAGTGTAGGTGGGAGGCCTTTGCATGACTGTGCTTCCAAGAGTTCTCATACAGGATGTGACCTTTGGGTAAATCCCTTGTCTCTCCTTCAGTTTGCTTTTGTAAAGTGATGATCATTGGGCCAGATCTATTATTATGAAGTGTGTGATTCTGAAATTTGATATGCATAATTTTACAAAAATGCATGTTGAAAACTATCTGTACTTGCATTTGGAAAAATAAAATACTATTGGGGGGGAAGGATAGGGTTTCACCTAGATAAGACTTAATTTCTGGCTTTTGGAAAATTCACAAGATCTTTTTTTCTCCTCAGTGATCATGGAACTGTTTTAGCTCTATAACACATAATACTTGCTAGCTTCACACAAACATTTCATGCTATTTTCTTAACATAGCACTGTTTGATTTCACCTCCAAAAATCTTCATCTCTCTCTGATAGAACCCATAGCTTTCCTGATTCCACAGTTAGTGCCATTTCCTAGTAAAACATTTCTCAATTTTATTCCAATAGAAAATATAAAACGTGTTTCTCTGTGGGGGACTTTGGCTCTGAATCCTGTAAGGGCTGTCACCTTTGGGCAGATCCCTCCTCCATGCTTCAGGTCCTTTCTGTAAGTTGAGGAGCATTGGATTATGTCAGTTATGTAGCGTGTTTCAACTCTTCAGTCCTCTGGGTGTTGGTGTTTTAGGAGCTGGTGACCTTCAAGGATGTGGCTGTGGACTTCAGCCCGGAGGAGTGGGGTCTGTTGGAACCGGATGAAAAAGAGCTGCACAAGGAGGTCATGCTGGAGAATGCCGAGAACTTGCTCTCTCTGGGTAAGGAGCCCTTCCCTTGGAACTCTGGAACTGCCATCAAAAGGAGTGTCATCATCTCCTCCTTAGGGTGCAGAGTTGCAGGCTTTTACTAATTCTCAGAAAGGCCCAAAGGCTGTTTCCTGTCCCCAAGAGATAGGGTCCTCCTTCTGCCTGGTTCTTCAATGAGTGGTCTTTATATCGTAGGATGAGAACCCGGCAGTTTTGCCTGCAAACCTTCTGAAAACTATTCCTGCCCCTTTTCACTGAACATGGGATAACAGAAGGAACCCCCTTCCTCTTGGGCAGAACCACTGTGTCTTTGCAATGTTCTTTTGGGTAAAAAATATTTTTACTTCACTGTCCCTGGTATAACTCATAAATCCCTACTACAACAAGTGGGCCCTTGTTCCTTCCTCCTGCATCCCCCAAAGGTTTATACAGATACAGGCGATAAAGGGAAGTGAGGAGGTCTTTCAATACATTTGCTGGGATCCAGGCCTTGTGCTCAGAGCTTCCTTTATGCACATTATCACACTTGATCCCCACCAAAACCCTTTGTTTTGGGCGCCATTTTTATCCTCATTTTACAAGTCTGGGGGCTAAAGCAAAAAAAGATGAAATTACTTGCCCAAAGTGACATAGCCAAGATCTGTCTAAACCCAAATTTGAACTCGGGGCTTCCTGACTGCATGCCCAGTGCTCCCTTCTATGTGCTCTCAGCTGCCTCTAATGTCCAGAAAATGGAAGCAGTGACATGAGGCCATCCTGCTAGGAAGGAGGCAGCAAAGTCAGGATTTTCTGACTCCAAAATATTGTTTACATGGCCTCCTTTCCCCTCTGCCCTCTTCCCCTGGCAAAAAGCACCCTGAAAACCATCCTTGTTATCCTTGGCACCACCCAGTGGATTTTGCACCCCTGCCCTGTTACAGTGAGAAAAATATGACAAGTTTCAAGGCTCATCCCCACTATCTTCCCTCTGCCCAGGACTTCCAGTTCCCAGAGAAGATTTCATCTCCCATGTGGAGAGAGGAGGCCTGAGGAACTCCTGTCCTGGTGAGTGAGTTGCAAGCTGAAGTGCAAGTTGGTATCCCAGGAGGCTTCTTCATGTGATGGGAGTGCAGGCAGGGAAACTGGCTTGGAATCCATTTTGTTGTGGTAGTGACATCCTGAGCACCTCACTGAATTTCTGGACCTTCATCTGTAAAATGAGGGCCTTGGACTCCAATGTTTCAGTTCCTTTCCAGTGGTCCTAGTGGAAGTCTTTGTTGGAAATTTGGGGCCATCCAGCAATCTAGAACAAAGAAAGAGGGCTCAGGTTATTTAATATGACTTCTCTTAGACCTTCCTTAAGCCAAAAAGCATTTATTTTTACTTTTTAAATATTTCTTTAAAGCTAAAAACAAAACAGAAAAATACAGAAAAGAATAATTTTAAAAAATGTTTTATTTTCAGCAGAACATAAGGGAGGATTCAAAATCTGTAACAATACATAAATGTTTCCATAAACCATAAATGAAAGATATTGTATTCAGAACTATCCATCGCTTTTTGCTTTCCTATAGTTGTTCTTTTGTTCTCTGCTGTGCACTTTTACTTTCTTCTTTTCCCCACTCCTCCCCTCCCCCCCATAGGCTACAGTTAAGCACAGATACATAGGAAAAGCCTCAACCTCTGAGGAAAGCTGGTCAAAAGCTAGAATCAATGAGTTGGAAGACCCACTTCTTGCCTGCTTCCCTCCCTTCTCTCTCTCTTCCCACTCTTATTTCTTCATTGCCTGTTTCCTTCTTTCTTTTCTTCTTTCCTGCCTTCCCCTCTGTCCTCCTAGGATATCATATACCCTTATCAATAAATGCTCTTAAAAGCATTTCCCTCCTTTCTTTACCACTGAACCATCCCTGGGTAGATTTCCTTCTTTCCTTCCTCCTTCCTTCCTTCCTTCCTTCCTTCCTTCCTTCCTTCCTTCCTTCCTTCCTTCCACTTGCCCAGAGACACGCAGCTAGGTAGTATTAAGTGTCTGAGGCCAGATTTGAACTGGGTTCCTCTTGACTTCAGGGCTGGTGCTCTATCCACTGTGCCACCTAGACGCCCCAATTCCTTTCTTAAGGAACAAACCTTAAATGAAAATCAGTCTGATTCTCATTGACCATTCATAGGTCCCTTTCTAAACTCATTTGCTCTTTGTTTGGGTCCCCAATGACTTAAACTAAGTGTAAATTGCTGTCATTTTTGCTTTGGCCAGAAACCCTGAGGTTCTTCCCAGAGTTATTCATTCATTGATTCGTTTTTCTTATTTGATGTTTTTTTTAGCCCAGGTGAGAGAGGAAATTCTTTGCCTCCATTGCTCCCTAGCATTAATCACAGGATGGGTGTAGCCTCAGTCACAGGAGACCTATTGGAGACCTTATCTTAATAAGATCTAGGTCTCCCGTGGCCATCTGCATCCAGAGCCATTTCCAGTAAGCCTGATCTATAACTGGCTACTGGACACAGATGGCTGTGTGGGGCAAAGTGAGGTTGGTGACCTTGGACACCTCCCTCACTTAAATCCAGTCACTCACTTCATAATTGACATCTTCCCTTGGGTTAGGGATATGGGAGGGAAATACTCCTGGTTATTCCGTAACAGGACCAGGAGCCCTAGGCCCTTGTTATCTTCACTATGGGATTTGTTCATAGGTGAGAGGGAGCAGGAAAGAGAAAGAAATGGAAACATGGATTTGGCCCCTCAGAGGGACCAGCATGCAAGCACTGAAGTGGGGTTAGGCCACATGATCAGCCCTGGGGAATGTCAACCAATCAATAAACATCAATTAAATACCTATACTGTTCTATGCACTGCATTAAGCCCTATGTATACAAAGAGAAGATTTCAAGAAGTTTTAACTCCAGCAAATAAACTCGGAAATGGTTTGAACATAAGCAAGTTTATGAACCTTATACTTAGGTAATCCAGGGAAAGGAAAGTGTTTTTTATGGAAATGCATCATGTTCAACAGACATATGCATAGAAAGAGAGAGGGGAAGGAAAGTTTATGAAGGAAGGAAGAGTTGAGGTGGAGAGAATCAAAATCGTAGTGACAATAATAATAGTTAACAATCATATGGTGCCTACTGTGTGCCAAGAGTTTTATGGGTATTACCTCATTTGATGCTCACAACAACCTGGGAAATGGGTACAATTATTAACTTCACTCTACAGGAAAACTGAGGCAAAGAAGCACATTCTAAGGGGTACAGAGCTAGGTGGTGCCTGAGATTGAATTTGAAAGAAAAGTTTAGAAGTGAAATGGAGAACATCTGTCTAGTGCAATGGATTGAGAAGTCTCCTTTACCAGGTTCTATTTTTCATTTCACCTGCAGGGATTTGGATCAGGTTACTCAGCCATTAGAGCTCAAAGGCTGGTTTCTAAATTATGAGAATCTTCACCTTGCCTTTATCTCAGCTTTGTGGTGGGGGTCCAATGTCATTGTATTGTGTGTGGAACTCTGTGTTAATTCCATCACTTTATTAGTGTGAGCTAATATCATTTAAAAATGATTGATTCTGTCCATTTCAACTTGAAAACCTTTTGCCTAGAGAAATTAAAATTCAGTGATTTTTATCTCAACCTGCATTAGAGAGTATATTTATACACATGTGTTTATTTCTTTCAGATGCAGAGACGTGGTTTGGTATGAAGGAGATGAATGCAAATCTGAAAATGATTTCACAGAAAGACCTTTTTCAATATAGTGAATACAGGGCTGTTGTTGCTAAGCAGAAAAGAAACCATACTGGAGAGGAACATTGTGAATGGAATACACAAAAAAAAGCTTTCAGACAGAGTTCCATTGTTGCTAAAGACAAGAATATGTATCAGAGAATCCATGCCGGAGAGGAGAAACCTTATAAATGTAAGAAACATGGAAAGACTTTGACAGAGCAATCTATTCCTGATAAAAATGAGAGAATTCATACAGAAAAACAATCTTATATATGTAATCAATGTGGAAAGGATTTCCAATGTTATTCTAAATTGGTTCAACATCAGAGAATCCACACTGGAGAGAAACCTTATGAATGTAATCAGTGTGGAAAGGCTTTCATACAGAGCTCCAGTCTTCTTGAACATCAAAGAGTCCACACTGGAGAGAAGCCTTATGAATGTAATGAATGTGGAAAGTCTTTCATATATCGCTCCTACCTTTCTGTCCATCAGAGAATCCACACTGGTGAGAAGCCTTATGCATGTAACGAATGTGGAAAGGCTTTTACACAACGCTCCCATGTTGCTATCCATCAGAGAATCCACACTGGAGAGAAGCCTTATGAATGTAATGAATGTGGAAAGACTTTCACATCTCACTCCAATCTTAATGAACATAAGAAAATACACACTGGAGAGAAGCCTTATGAATGTAATCACTGTGGAAAGAGTTTAAGATGCAACTCTAAACTTGCTCTACATCAGAGAATCCACACTGGAGAGAAGCCTTATAAATGTAATGAATGTGGAAAGGCTTTTACATCTCACTCCAATCTTAATGAACATAAGAGAATCCACACTGGAGAGAAGCCTTATATATGTAATGAATGTGGAAAAGCTTTCATAAAGCGCTCCTCCCTTGAAGTACATCAGAGAATCCACACTGGAGAGAAGCCTTATGAATGTAACGAATGTGGAAAGGCTTTCACACAGCGCAGCAGTCTTACTTCCCATCAGAGAATACATACTGGAGAGAAGCCTTATGAATGTAATGACTGTGGAAAGGCTTTCACACGACGCAAAGGTCTTGGTAAACATGAGAAAATCCACATGGGGCAGAAATCTTCAGACAAAGCTCAAATCTTGCTTAACAACAAAGAGTGCACATTAGAGGAAAACTTTTAAGTGTCTGGATCATGGTAAAAGTTTTATTATTTAGTAGTAAAGGTTTTATTATTGTTGTTATTATAGCTTTTTATTTACAGAACATATGCATGGGTAATTTTTCAACATTGTTCCTTGCACTCATTTCTGTTCCAATTTTTCCCTTCCTTCCCTTCACCCCCTCTTCTAGATGGCAGACAGTCTCATATATGTTAAACATATTAAAGTTTATCTTAAATACAATATATGTGTACAGATCTATACAGTTCTCTTGTTGCACAAGAAAAATAGGATTCAGAAGGTAAAAATAACCTGGGAAGAAAAATAAAAATACAAGTAGTCCACATTCATTTCCCAGTGTTCTTTCTCTGGATGTAGCTAATTCTGTCCATCATTGATCAATTGGAACTGAATTGGATCTTCTCATTGTCGAAGATATCTACTTCCATCAGAATTTATCCTCGTACAGTATTGTTGTTGAAGTTTATAATGATCTCCTGGTTCTGCTCATTTCACTTAACATCAGTTCATGTAAGTCTCTCCAAGCTTCTCTGTATTCATCCTGCTGGTCATTTCTTACAGAACAATAATATCCCATAACATTCATATACCACTATTTACTCAGCCATTCTCCAATTGATGGGCATCCATTCAATTTTCAGTTTCTAGCCACTACAAAAAGGGCTGCCACAAACATTTTGGCACATACAGGTCTCTTTTCCTTCTTTAAGAATTCTTTGGGATATAAGCCCAGTAGTAACACTGCTCATTCAAAGAGTATGTACAGTTTGATAACTTTTTGAGGATAGTTCCAAATTGTTATACAGAATGGTTGGATCCGTTCACAACACTATCAATAATGCATCAATGTCCCAGTAGAGTTTTTAATATATATTAGTCCCTGACTACACAGGGAAATTGCCATACAAGATGTAAAACCTCATTCATATAATCCATGTGGAAAAACATTCAGGCTCACTTCATCCCTGAATTGCCTTCAGAAAATTCCTAGAATATTGAAATCATGGACAAATGCATAAAAATGGAGGATAGAGCTTTTAGTTAGCAGGGATTTTCTTCTTGGGAACAAATCTTCTATGGACTTGGCATGGGAAGGTTTTTAGCCCAGGTTCCTCTCTGAGTTTATATCTGAGGATACTGAGTGGAGAGAAGATTTGCAAATGTGCTGAAGGAAAACTTGCCCTTACCTGGAAGATAAGGGTCACTATAAATCACAATTGTCACACTGGAAAAAAACATATAAAATGTATTTGCAGAAAGGCTGGATCTCATTCTTTGTATAGAAATCTTGCTTCAGGTGAAATGTGTGAATATAATGAATAAGGAAAGGCCTCTTCCTATAGCAGAGATCTCATGAGACATTGCAATTTTATCCTGTGTATATAGGTCAGAAAATAGATTTGAGTTTTTCTCTGAAATCCCAAGATTGGTGTCCAAAGAAGAGTCTTTATAATGGGGGGAACCAATTGTTTTAATCTCCTTTCTCTATCAATAATGATTAAGAGATTTTTTTACTCTGATTTTAAATTGTTTTTATTATTTAATTTTCCTCTTCATTTTCTTGTTTATTGCTAAATTCTTTGGCTTTCCATCAGTGTGGTAAGTTATATGTTATATGTTCTAATTTTCTTTTAAAATATCTGTGGCTTAGGTCTCCATTTTGACCTTATATTGCTAAATTGTGTTGGGGGGTTTGAGGAGAAGTGAGGCCTTTTTAGAAATCTAAATCCCCAGAACAGTGCCAGAGTTTAGGGCTACAGTTCCAAAAAAACTCTCCCCCTTGTACCCTTGCTTAGTCTTGCACAGACCACTTTGCCACACCAGCAAGCTTTGTAATGTATAATTACTGTTCTTAAGTGATATGGGTTCCTATGACAGATTTGGAGCCCAGTGTGAGATGTCATATAAATTATAATCTTGTATTTGATAAATGTAAAAAGTAAAGAATTGGGAATAAGAATTTATTATTTGGTTTAAAATTTTTAATATTCATTTTAAAGGAAAATATACCAAACAGGAAGTTTTCAAACATTCTAGCTACAATTTTTCACATTGATTTTAGAGTCCATATCAAAAGAAGAGTTCATTTTCGAAGGGCACATTTACATAATCCTCTAGAAATTATTTTTCAAATATCAGTATTTCTAAGAAAATATTTTCCCCTAAATTCCGAAATGAGAAAAATCAGAATAAAAATAATGGCATGAATAATGTTTTTGAAATATGAGGGACAATTGCCAAATAACATGAATTTAGTTGATTATCTTAGAATTATCTTACGTTGCTAACCCTAAATGTGCGTGCTATGAAATCGCCCAGACAGTTTTCTCCTTTCCTTGCAATCTCCAAGGACATCCCATCCTTAAAGAAAGAACAGAGGGGTCATCACTCTGAGGAGTCTGCCACCAACCTGATTTCTCACAGCCATTGAAGAGGGACAAGCTACAGGGAAAACTTGAACTGGTCTGAATCCTCTGCCTCCTTGGAGCTGGTCCTCAACCTCTCCCTGTTCTGTGCTACCTTGAGATAAAGAAGGGATGCTCGAAGCTCATCTAAGGAGCAGTAAGCATGTCTTAGAAAATGGGGCAAGAGGAAACATGCCAGGGTAACAAAACATATCCAAGGCAGAAAATGTAACAGCACGCTTAGTACATTGTTAAAAGAATTGGGTTGATTTATCCAGTTCCACAACCTGTTTGCAGTATCATGAGGATCAATACTGTCAATATGAAAATCAGCTATTTTATGTTGTTTCTTAGACAGTTGACCAATTTCCCATGTAATATTTTCAGAATGTCAAGCTTCCTGTGGTTTGTCCAACATTTGCTCAATGGTTCATTTGGTAAAGTTGGAATATACATATTACATAGATAAACTAACAATAATTATGTTCCCTAGTATGCTAATAAATTCAATAACTTAAATGAAATGGAAGCATAACTTCAAAAATATAGCTTGCCCAGAGGAAGAAGTAAATTGGTTAAACAGTCCCATCTTAGAAAAAGAAATGGAACAAGTTATTAACCAACTCCCTAAGAAAAAAATCCCCAGGACCAGATGGATTTACATGTGACTTCTACCAAACATTTAAAGAACAATTGACTCCAATGCTATGTAAAATATTTGAAAAATAGGGAATGAAGGAGTCCTACCAAATTCCTTTTATGACACAGATATGTACTGATGTCTAACCAAGTAGGTTGAAAACAGAGAAAGAAAATTATAGACCAATCTCCCTAATGAATATTGATGCTAAAATCTTAAATAAAATATCAGCAGAAAGATTATAGAAAATCTTCCCCAGGATAATACACTATGACCAAGTAGGATTTATACCAGGCATACAGGGCTGATTCAATATTAGGAAAACTATTAGCATAATTGACTATATCAATAACCAAATTAACAAAAACCATATGATCATCTCAATCGATGCAGAAAAAGCATTTGATAAAATTCAACATCTGTTCCTAATAAGAACACTTGAGAATATAGGAATAAATGGACTTTTCCCTAAAATAGTCAGGAACATTTATTTAAAACCATCAGTAAGCATCATATGTGATGGGGATAAATTGGAAACTTTCCCAGTAAGATCAGGAATGAAACAAGGTTGCCCACTATGACCATTATTATTCAATATTGTATTAAAAACACTAGCCTCAGCAATAAGAGTCGAGAAAGAGATTAAAGAAATTGGAGTAGGTAATGAGGAAACCAAACTATGCCTCTTTGCAGATGATATGATGGTATACTTAGAGAACCCCAGAGATTCTACTAAAAAGCTATTAGAAATAATCCACACCTTTAGCAAAGTTGCAGGATACAAAACAAATCCACATAATCCTCAACATTTTTATATACCAACAAAATCCAACAGCAAGAGATACTCCATTCAAAATAACTGTTGATAGCATAAAATACTTGGGAATCTATCTACCAAAGGAAAGTCGGGAATTACATGAGCAAAATTACAAAACACTTTCCACGCAAATAAAGTCAGTTTTAAATAATTGGAAAAATATTAAGTGCTCTTGGATAGGCCGAGCAAATATAATAAAGATGACAATACTCCCTAAACTATTTATTTAGTGCTATATCAATCAGACTCCCAAGAAACTATTTTAATGACCTAGGAAAAATAACAACAAAATTGATATGGAAGAAAAAAAGGTCAAAAATTTCAAGGAAATTAATGAAAAAAAAATCAAATGAAGGTGACCCAGCTATACCTGATCTAAAATTATATTATAAAGCAGTAGTCACCAAAACCATTTGGTATTGGCTAAGAAATAGATTAGTTGATCAGTGGAATAGCTTAGGTTCACAGAACAAAATAGTCAATAATTATAGCAATCTAATGTTTGACAAATCCAAAGATCCCAACTTTTGGGATAAGAATTCATTATTTGACAAAAACTGCTGGGAAAACTAGAAATTAGTATGGCAGAAATTAGGCATGGACCCACACTTAACACCACATACCAAGATAAGATCAAAATGGGTCTATGATTTAGGCATAAAGAAATGAGATCATAAATAAATTAAAGGAATGTAGGATAGTTTACCTCTCAGACTTATGGAGGAGGAAGGAATTTGTGAAGAAGGAAGAACTAGAGATCATTATTGATCACAAAATAGAAAATTTTGATTACATCAAATTAAAAAGCCTTTGTACAAATAAAACTAATTCAAACAAGATTAGAAGGGAAGCAACAAACTGGGAAAACATTTTTATGGTTAAAGGTTCTGATAAAGGCCTCATTTCCAAAATATAGAGAATTGATTCTAAAAGAAATCAAGCCATTCTCCAATTGATAAAAGGTCAAAGGATATGAACAGGTAATTTTCAGATGATGAAATTGAAACTATTTCCACTCATATGAAAGAGTGTTCTAAGTCACTATTGATCAGAGAAATGCAAATTAGGACAACTCTTAGGTACTACTATACACCTGTCAAATTGGCTAAGATGACAGGAAAAAATAATGATGAATGTTGGAGGGGATGCAGGAAAACTGGGACATTGATACATTGATCCAGCAATGCTACTACTGGGCTTATATCTTAAAGAGATACTACAGAAGGGAAAAGGACTTGTATGTGCCTAAATGTTTGTGGCAACCCTGTTTGTAGGGGCTAGAAACTGGAAAGTGAATGGATGCCCATCAATTGGAGAATGGTTGGGTAAATGGTGGTATATGAATGTTATGGAATATTATTGTTCTGTAAGAAATGACCAGCAAGATGAATACAGAGAGGCTTGGAGAGACTTACATGAACTAATGCTGAGTGAAATGAGCAGAACCGGGAGATCATTATATTCTTCAACAACAATACAATATGATGATGGACCTGGCCATCTTCAGCAATGAGATGAACCAAATCAGTTCCAATAGAGCAGTAATGAACTGAACCAGCTACACCTAGAGAAAGAACTCTGGGAGATGACTATGAACCACTACATAGAATTCCCAATCCCTCTATTTTTGTCTGCTTGCATTTTTTATTTCCTTCACAGGCTAATTGTACAATATTTCAGAGTCTGATTCTTTTTGTACAGCAAAATAACTGTTTGGACATGTAGACTTATTGTGTATTTAATTTAAATTTTAACATATTTAACATGTATTAGTCAACCTGCCATCTGGGGGAGGGGTGGCAGAAGGAGGGGAAAAAGTGGAACAACAGGTTTGGCAGTTGTCAATGCTGTAAAATTACCCATGCATATGACTTCTAAATAATATATATATATATATATATATTTTTTTTCTTCCCAGGTTATTTTTACCTTCTGAATCCAATTCTTCCTGTGCAACAAGAGAACTGTTCGGTTCTGCACACATATATTGTATCTAGGATATACATATTTAATATGTGTAAGACTGCCTGCCATCTAGGGAAGGGGGTGGAGGAGGGAAGGGAAAAATCGGAACAGAAATGGGTGCAAGGGATAATGTTGTAAAAAATGACCCATGCATATGCACTGTCAATAAAAAGTTATAATTTTTAAAAAATCGTGTTCCCTAGTGAAACAAGTTTCTAATTGTACATCCTTATCTGGGGCTGGGGCTGTTTTGAGGGCTACTGCTGAGGGGTTAGGCAAAACCTTAATTTTGCCCCTAGTCCAGCAAGAGCTCTCAAAAAAGGCCTCAAGTAAAGTACAGCTGAGGAATTCCTGGAAATCTTCAGGTATTTTCAGGTTGAAAAGCATTTCCATCAATTAAAGTGGAGTCATGGTTTTCCCTTTTACACTGATTTGCTCTCCCAGCAGGATTCACAAAGCAATGTGTGTTAAAAACAAATAGGCTTTTTAAAACAGAAAGAAAAACCATCAATTTAATGGAGTGCTGGAGGCAATTTTGGAAAATCAAGCTCAGGCTCAAGTTTTACAGGGGTAATGTTGCTTGCAAATGGCCAAAAATCTATGCTGAACAAAATTAGGGACTGGGTATTACTGTAGTCAGCTTCATTATGAGGACTTTTTCTTCCATGAACAGCCCTGTAGTACTTCAGGATTTGTGAGTCACTGTTGATCAGCACAAAGGGACTTAACCATAGGAAAACAGGAAGCTAAGAAAGCAGAGCTATGCAGCAGCCAGGGTCTAGATGCTTCCAAGATCGAATTGAGCAAATAAAAAGTGACAAAGGTGCTCACCAGCAGGAGGATCATCCAGGCGGCTCTGGTCTCTAAGGAGAAATCTGTCAGAGTGAAACTGTTGGACTCTTGTGCTTGTACAAGAGGTAAAGCTTGTAGCCACTGGTAAAGCTGATGAAGGTGATACACACAGCAACAGGCAGGGAGAACACAACTGCATAGAGTGGGACACTAATAGGAGTCACAGTAACTGAACATAACCTGTATTCTTTTGTTTCTGAGGTGTTTCTGGTGCTCCTTGGTCCTTTAAGTTTTTCAAGTATAATGCTATTTTGCAGCATGGGGAAAATCAGCAGAGGAGAAGAGAAGGGATTATGTATTTTAGGATTCTGGTTTTAAGTTCTGTGAACCTAGGATTCTGGGGACTGATGATGATGGCCTGAAAACCACTCAGGAGGCAAGTTATGCTGAGGGAAAGCCCCTGACCTACTCTATGAAGGTCATGAAGGACACTGAATATAATTTTACAGCTAATATCATCCAGAAAATTCTTCACACCCAAAGTTATCAATCCCTGAAGGAAGCCCTTGGAAAGAAGAACCAAAGACTTGGCCAAAGTCAGCTGGGTGAGAATGAGATCTATGGGTTTCAGCCTCTGACCAGTGAAGAACAAGAAGGTGAAGAGATGAAATAGGAAGAGGTTTCCCTGAACCCTGATTTCTGTCTGGGCCAAGAAAACAATGCTCAGGAAAATATCCACAGGAGTCATGTTCTTGATGGGGTGAGCAGAAGAATTTCAGTCTGAGCCTGAGGGACCTGGAGAAAAATACAAGCACATTATGCCATCTTATTCTCACCTAGAAGAGCCCAAGATATGACTCCTTACATGCTATAGACAAAGTCAGTGATTTCTCTGCAGTGACTCTGCTTGTGTGACTTGTGGATGCCTTCTGTCATTTACACATTATTGGATCATAATATCATTTATTTTTTTTTTATTCAAAATGAGTAGCCTCGGCTTTCATGGTCTGATTTGTACAACAAATCAAGAGAAAGTGGTTAATTTTTTGTTTCTGGCTTAGTTTTCTGCTCTCCTTGAGTTCACTTAATGAAACTTAGCTTGTAAATTGGTAGCTGGTCTAGCTCAAACTCCCTGACTGATGTTTTTTTAGAATTGGTTTTGGTTGACTTATGATCCTGCCAATTCATTTTGAACTTACAGTCCATAATACCCCCCATGTTTTTTCTAGACACTCCTTTCTGCACAGTTGTTTCATGCTTCTCTCCTAGATTCATGTAATATCAATTTAGATTCCAGGTCTAAGACTTCATATTTAATTTTATTTTATGAGATTCAACCCAATGAATTTAGAAAGAGCTTGACAGGCTCGGATACTAGGGTGAATCAAATGAAATGACATTTAATAGCAAAAATGTGTAGCATCTGGAGAATCATTTCTTATTTACATTTTCCCCCATCAAAATCTCTTCATGATTCAAGGCATGGTTATGAAGTGTGGATCAGCATCCCCACAAAAACATGATTTGTTAGTTGCTACTAGAGTAGTTATTTTTAGCAACCACTCCACAGGCAGATTAGTTTTAAAAAGATTTTTTTATCCAATATCTTGAAGAATTAATTGCCTGCAAAAGATTCCTGGTTTTCCTCACATACACACCACGTGGAATTCACTGACTATAGTCTTCCACAGTTTATTATAAGGGAGAAAGCACACAACTGCTTGCACACACACACACACACACACACACACACACACACACACACACACACTTGTAAAATATGTAAATGATGAATACATATCAAGGGCTAGGAAATGGGCAAGGAGATTACACAAGGATTCCACTGGCTTGGCTAATAAACATTTAACAGCTCATGCCATAGTCCCATGTGGGTCAAGCCCATGTGCAACAGTTCATAAGATCGTCTTCTTGCTGGAAGCAGCAGTGGGATTCAGCAACTCTGTGTATCTGAACAACCTTTTAAGCATCACATGTTCACCTCCAGGAATAAGGGAGGGGCTACAAAAGGTGCCCTAAAAATGTCTGTTTACCCAACTGTGGCCTAATTACCATTGCAGGTGCAGATCCCCATCCTGGGGTCAAAACACTAAAATTGTACAAAAACTTCTGCAAAGTTGATTCTGCAGACCATTGCTACATGCAATGTGCACACACTGAAAGTCAAATTGAATTAGCTCAGAAGAAATGGGAGATGTGTAAAGTTAGGAAATCCACCCCAAATGGTCATAGGGATTATTTCCATCTGACCTGTGGTAGATGATTCTGAGCAGGTATTGGTCCAATCAGCCACAGTTGGACACATTATAACTGTACTCTAACTTAGTGATGTCATTTTGATCTTTGAGAACTAAGGACAACAATAACCAACCCCAAAGAGATTAAAAAGAAAAATGCCCCATTTTATAAAAACGACACCTCTTTTTGTAGTGGCAAAGAATTGGAAATTGAAGGGATGCCCATCAATTGGGAAGGATGATTGTGATAGGGTTAAACAACTTACCAAAAATTTGGGATGCAGTTAATTCAGTCATCAAAGAAAAAATAATATCCTTATGATCATACATTAATTAAATAGAAAAAGAAGAGGCTAATGAACATGCATTCAAAATTGCAAAACCAACAAATCTAAAATAAGCATAAAAGAGGAAACATAAAGTTTAGAAGGAAAATAGATAAACTAGAACTTCCCATAAATTGATGAATAAGACTAACTTTTGGTTTTTTGAAAAAACTAATGAAATTGATGAACACTTAGCTAATCTGATTAAAAAGAAGAGCAAAAAGATCATATGAATAAAAAATAAATAAGCTAAAATCACAACAAAATAAAAAAATTAAAAATGAGGACAAATGACAGGTATAGGGCTACAAAATGGAAAACACCAAATATAGGGGCATGCCTTCAAAAATGTAAAAAAGAAAATGAAGTCCTGGGAAGAATTCATCAATTGAAGATGGGGACTAGAGCAGCAGATGGATATTCAAAAGTGATAAAGCAGCTGAGCCTTAACTCCTGCTGACTAATCATAGTTCCTTATTTGTTGGAATCCTTACAAAGTGTTAAGTCATTAGAGTTGATAGAGACAATAATTATCTAATTTAGCATGGTTCAATATGATTGATCTGATCCTACAAGGAGATATGGGCCAGAACTTGAAACAAGGTACTAAGTAGAACTGACAGAAACAATGCTTGTGTTCACATCTTTAGAGAGTTCATATAAGCATGAAGCTCTTAGGGTCAGAGAGCACTCTGGGAGGAAACACATAATCCCACAGTCCCACTCTCAGAGCCAGTCAAGTTAATTAAGAAGCCCTCTCTCAGAGGCAAGACAGATTCATTCCAACTTTCACCTTGGTGCTGGCTGTAGGCTGAAGGGAGCAGAGGCAAAGGACTAACGGCAAGAGCTCTTGGAACCAAGGAGAGAAAAGGCCTCCAGAAAACTAGCCAAGCCTCAAGTGAAGGAGATGAGATTTTGAATGAAGGCCTGATGAAGATGGAAACGAATCTCTCTCTGCTTGGCTCTCAGAGCTTAAGCACCTGCCTCCACACTGCATGTCTTCTGTGGAGCTCTGCCTACTTAAATGCTGCACACTGAGTAAAAATCAATCATTATATTACTAGGAAATCATCATTTATTGTAAGATTACATCAATCATACTGAATTTAGAGAACTATTAAGCACCATGATAAACTAGGTAACCATTGTATTTATCAATTCCACTGACTTAACACCTTGTAAGAAACCTTGTTTCAGGGTTCTGGTCCATAACAGGGAAGTAGCAAGAGCAGCTAGGAAGGAAACTTTCCTGTATTCTGAGGGAGAGTGACATGAAAGTGGGACTGGTAGGACTAGAGATTAGCTCATAATAATTAGACTTGAGAAGTGAGGGCCTTTGAATCTGAGTCTTTCCATTGGATTGGATTTGAAGACCTTTGAGTGCTCCTATGTCCAGTGTGCAGCCCCATTGTACTTCTAGAGAGGATTTTCTTCCTATTTTGTGTTATACAAGTGCTTACAAGTGTCGTCGGTTTCACTCTAGGGTTTGAGACCCTCTTGGTTACCCTTAACCTGATTTAGCCTTTCTGCTGAAACATCTAAACTACTCAGTACTGATGAAGAAGTCACAATCATTAGTGATAAGGCCATGATACCAGAGATGGGCTCAAAACTTCCATAGTGTTCTCAACAGACCATCATCAATCAATGCTAAAGCCACTGACTGTTTACATGCCATTAGACAACTTTAGACAACTTTCCTATGGTAAAGCACTTGTGGTGCCCTCATTACTTCTGGACCCACAACTTGGGATGTGTACCCAAGAAACCAAAATACCTCCCATCTTCGCTCTGCTCAATACCCCAGCTGGTTACATGTGATATTCTCCAGCAAACCTCATTATGAGGAGTTCATGAGTTCTAGGCAGAAACTGTTCTTTTTTTCTCTGCTCTGCTACATAGCTTATAACAAAATCACTGACTTAGAGAGAAATTGCTATAAATGTAAGCAGTCATATAATTACAGGATCATAACATTATTGATTTTAGGATGAAAAGGAATCTTAGTGGCCATCAGGTGAGCTTTACAAGGTGAGGGGTGGGGTCCAATGCTCATACAACAGCTGATTGAAATTGTGTAGATTACCTGGCAAAAGGAGGTTATGCCCCAGGAGTTCAAGGATGACTCCATTGGCCATTGACTCCATTGGGATTGATTTTACTGTGACAATTGTGGGGAGGATCTCTCTCTGTTTCTTTCTTTCTTTCTTTCTTTCTTTCTTTCTTTCTTTCTTTCTTTCTTTCTTTCTTTCTTTCTTTCTTTCTTTCTTTCTTTCTTTCTTTCTTTCTTTCTTCTTCTTCTTCTTCTTCTTCTTCTTCTTCTTCTTCTTCTTCTTCTTCTTCTCTCTCTCTCTCTCTCTCAGGGCTAATTTGGAAGGTAGAAATAAAAGGTAGAAATAAACGTTTGCATGTTTACCAGCTGGCTGTGATTTTGGAGTAATTATTTATTTCAATAAGGCTGCCTCCAGAAAACCTTCACACTAGTGGAGTCAAACAAGGCTGCTACAGACTTTTCAGCCTGATGTTTTCCACCCCTCCAAGGAGGACAAACATAGCATCAAAGTCAGCTACCATACTGATGGTAAAATAAATTTTCCATTGAGTCCCGGTCTTTTTGTTACAAGTACTTGAAAGCTTTTCAGTTTATCATAAGTCCCTTTTTCCCTTCATTCCAGACTATATTCAACTTTCTGGGTAAATTATTCTGGGTGCAACTGCTGTTCTTTTGTTTTATGAAATTTAATGTAACCAGACCTAAAGTCTTTTAGAGTAGAAACTGCTGGGTTTTGTGAAATCCTGACTATTTCTGCAGTATTGAAGTCTGTCTTATTTTCTTGTTGGATGGCAATATTTTCTTCTTAACCTGGGAATTTTGAAACTTTGTTAGGATATTCTTGTAAGTTTTCCTCCTCTGATCTCTTTCACTTGGTGAACAGTCAATTTTTTCTTTCCTCCTTTACCCTCTTGTTCTAGAACTTCAGAGCAATTTTCTTTCATAATTTCTTGAAATCTTGTATCCAGATTCTTCTTAAAATAATAACTTTTAGGTAGTCCAGCAATTATTATATTGTCTCTCCTTGATCTGTTCTATTTACTGCAAACCTTCCCTGCTGGGATAGGACCCAGTTAGGTCTGAGCCAGGGCTCCTCATAAGTCCTGGTTTCTGCTGGCTGCCCTTGCATAAGCATTCATACTTCTCTGCTCTGATGGCCTGTGTCCTCCCCATCTGTCCAGTTTTCTTCCTAGTCTGGCTACTTAACAAATTCTTGGCCCCTACCTCTTTTTCATGTTCCCAAACACTCCACAAAAATCCAGTGTTCCCCTCTCATCAAGCTTATCATTGGGTCATGTTTGCCCAAAGGCAGGCTTTCCTCTTAATAACCCAGAAGTCCCACTTTCAGCCTCCCCTTATGGCCCCAGGTTTTCTAACTCTGCCTTTCTGCCCCCAGGAACTCTTCTTGGTTGCAGGTACTGAAGCTGTTTCCTGGACCAACTTCTCTGGACCTGCGCGTCTTGTACTGCTTCCCAGGCTTGTGGCTCACTCTTTCCACATTCCCTTTGAGGATTTTAACCCTAAAATCTATCCAAGAGTCATAGGAAGCTTCCCTCATCTTCTGCTTAGATTTCAGGACTCAGCCCTGCTGTTTTTCCTGATTCGACTTCCCACCTAAATCATTTCTGAACACTTAAATTTCTTCTTTTTTTTACCCAGGCTTCCCAGCACCCTGACCCTTCCTTTGCTATAAGTTCTGGGAGTGGAATCACAGACTAGATTGTCTCCCAACCTTAGGTTTCTTCTGGTTTTTCTCTGGGGGCTCCCTCTCAGAGCCTTTACCTCCCTACCGGATCCTTCAGTGACTTTATTTTTCAAGATAACATACCTGTCGGGGAGAATGGATTCTGGGAGGACAAAGAATCAGTGGCAGGGAAATTTCTGATTCAGAAGACATTGAGGTCCTACACATTCTCATCCCATCTGGGGCCTTAAATCCCTCCTGCCTCTTGGGTCTGTAGGAAGGTAGGGGAAAGGAAGGGAGTCAGAAGAGTAAGAGTAAGAGAAGGTGAGCTCATTTTCAAGTTTATACCATCCCACTACAATCATCTTATTCCTTGTCCCTTCTGTGTAAAGGCCCGACTTCCCCTGTGGCCAATAGCCCTGGGGACTTTTCCTTCCTAGACTTGTTTTTGACTGGGTGAAAGAGAACATTCTTGGCTGCATTTCTTCCCTAACTTTAATCACTCAATGGGTGTTGCCTCCTTCTGACTGAGTCTTAGCTTAAGGTCAAGATTTCCACTGCTTCCAGGGTCATCTCCAGTCATCCTGATTTATATCTGGCCACTGGATCCAAGTGGTTCTGGAGGAGAAAGTGAGGCTGGCAACTTTGCACCTCACCAGGCTCTCCTACCCTTTCCCAATTCAATTAACTAACTTCCCAATCTTGGCTTGCAGGGACCACTGGGCCTCAGTTGTTGATCTGTGCTGGGGCTCTGTTCCCCTTTTACCCAAGTGAGGCATATCTTTCCTGCAGTCCTTCTCAATTATCTAAGGCTGGAAAATTTTCTCACCATCCTTTTAAAAAGTTTGAAAAGAAAACCAGAACTAATGAGATTATTTATATTTTGAATATCTCAAACAATAGAAATGCAAAAGGACCCAATAAGTGAAGCAGGCAAAGATAGCAGCAGCAACAGTGACAACAGAAAAATCAGTAAGAGACTTCCTTCTAAATGTGGACAGGGTGATAGGGTAAAGATAGAAATCTGGTTGAGGTAACAGTGAAAAGGTGAACAGGGGAATCATGACAGAACATGGTTAAAGCCTGTCTCTAAGTGAATACAACTTTTGTGGCACTACATTACAATTTGGGAGAGTGCATAAAAGGGAGGGAGAGGAACAAGATAGAGAGGGGAATGATATGCCCAGATCAAATCAAAAGCTAGCAGGGAGGGAAACACAGTGTGAGTGATTTCTCAGAAAGAAAAGAACCTACAGCGGCATAGGTTTGGGGGAGATGAGGAGGAAAAGATTAAAAAGGGGGAGGAAGGAAGGAGACCTTACTTTGGAGGTGGAGAGGCTTCCACTGATAAGGACTTCAATAGGTTAGGGAAATGAGCTCCTTACACTGGATGAGCTCTAGGGTATTTGGTACCTGAAAAATGTTCTCATTCTGGAAGGGGAGTTAGAATCTTTGGGAATAACTGGCACCAGAAAGAATGGGAGAGCACGGACACAGGGAGTACATTTTCAGGAAAATGTAGAAAGGTCAACAGAAGAGGTTCGAAATTAGAGGTGCAGAAAAAGCCCTCCCAAGAGGTAATTTCCTCTTGCACTATCTGATATTGTTCTGAGAGTGAGACCCAATGGAAAAGGGAAATATGTGGGAAGAAAGTACCTAGAGGGTAGAGAATTGAATAGATACGTTGAAAGCTTTAAACGTATGATGAATACAAAGAAAAGAGATGAATAATAGTCATATTATCAGAAATGAGTCATAAATCAGAAATGAGGATCTAGATTAAACAGAAAAGAGAGAGAAAAGATGGTGAGAGTGAGAGAACTCACAAAACCCCAAAACCAATGATAAATGAATGAACTGGAGTAGTTGAATGGAAAAAGAGGAACAGGAAATCTATTTGACTAAGAGGGAAAAAGGAGGGGAAGAAATACATAGCTAGATAAAAATAGGAGAGAAGTACTAGTAGACTAAATTCTAAATGATCAAGGGCTAACAAATGAGAAAAGGAATCTGAAATGAGAGGAACACAGTCACTGGGAACAGGCCAGTGTATAAAAAGATAAAAGTAACCAAAGGAATATAACACTGTTTTTACAAGAGAAGAGGGGGAAATAAAAAGTTGATACTTTCTTCCCCCAATTAAGAGACAGTTAAAGGAAAATATAAGCTTAACTCTTAGAACTTGAAATGTGAATGGATTAAACAATCCAATAAAAAGAATATCAGATTGGATAAAAAACCCAAATCCTGCATTCTAATGCTTTAAAGAATCACATTTAAACCACAAAGATAGACACAAAATAAAACTGGGGAAAAGGAAAAAACATTCATCAAGTGAATTTTCAAAAAATAACCAGAGGTTGCCATCATGATATCAGACAAAACAAAAGCAAACATTCAAATACATAAACATATCAACAGGAAACTATTTTATACTGAAAGTGTTATGCCACAATTTTCTTGAATTGTTCTACCTCAGTTTCCCCCCATTAGTTTCTTTGAATGATCATATCTCAAATTCCCTGAGTTAATATCCTATGGCCCTCCACCCTTTTCTGTTCCTTAGGGATGAGATAATTAGGGCTGTACCAATCTGGCCACTCTGACATCCCAAAAGATATGACTCCAGGTGTCCTATTTCAGATACGGAATTGAAAAATCCCAAGAGGGTGTAGGGGAGCCAAACCTCTCCAGTTGGTTCCCTGAACTCCGAACTTGCCATTAGACCTTATCTAACTCCCTGACCACCAGAAACCCTAATCTCATCTTGGTTCCCGAAATCTAGCCCTTAGCATTTGGTTCCCTGAAAGGGAAGCCCCAAACTAAACTTCATCAACATCACATTCTCAGAATCATTTTTTAGATTAGCATTTTTTATACGGTGCTTTTCCTAAATCCCAATATGAGATTAGAAACATAACAATAATATAAATAAGGTTTTCGTTTTCAAACATGAAGAAAAATTACCAATGAAACGACTTCAGTGCATTTGTGAATTGTCTTCCATAGAAAAATCTTCTTCCTTCCGACCATTTGATCCTGTGGATATTTTACTGCCTTCAGAGTAGAATGGAGTCATTCGGATCCAATTATGCCGAATGTTTATTCCTACAGCTCCTGATCATATCACCTCAAATTTGTAGTGATGTCCCTGTAGAGGCTCAAACATCCCTAAAACTGGGATGGAAGAACAAGTTTTTCTTTCAGGGAGCCCTCATTCTAATTTAGATTAGGAGGAGAAAATCCAATTCAATCTGCATTAACGCTTGAAGGTAAATAGAATCCCCAAAGTTCCCAAAGTCGAGTTGCAGTCAGGAGTATATTTGCTAAGAGTGGGAAAAGGAGGCAGCCTGGGGGGAGGAGGAGATCTCAGAGCAGAACAGCCTGGTGGGTGGTGACCCAGGAGGAATATGAGCTCTTAGGGTGGAGTTTAGAAGCCTGGGAGGAGTCCAGGGCAGAAGTTGGGCCTCTGCGGTGTTGAAGACGTGATGGGGGGCGGGGTTTGGGGCGGAAAAGCAGCTCCTGGCCTGAGATCCCGCTCTTGGATTTCACAGAAGGAGACAGTTCTTTTTGGGGACTCTCGGGGCGCTTAAGGTGGGATTTCTTGGGCCCAGGAGAAATCTCCTCGAGAGCTGGCTGGAAACTGGGACTTCTGGACTTGAGATCTCTCTGCCTCCTGCAAGGCAGCTCTGGAGGTGCAGGTCCCAGGTAGGTCCGTCCACCTCCCGGCATATCTACCCCCCACCTCCCTGCCCACCTCTGAGCTTTTGCTACGTGCCTTTGTCTTTGCTGATGGGAGAACTTCTGCAGCACCAGGAACCTGCTGCTCTACCAGACACGGCTATTGAACCAGCCCTCCCTTCCCAGCCTCCTTCCCCCACTTCGCGACCCCTGCTTTTCCCCCTCCCATACTTCCCAAACGTCAGACGTTACGGTCCCCAGATTTATCACCGGTTCACATTTTCCCAATTTCAGACCTTGCCCATAAGGACCCAGGAGTCCCGCTTTGTTCCTGGATCCCAGTTAGAAACGTGGAGCTTCTGCCTTCCCACTTAGGCCCCCCCGATAGATTCAAGGTTCTGCCTGCCCTGAGGATCCTCTCTGAACGTGGGCATTAAAAACTCCTGCCTGGTTCTGCCTCTCTCCCTCCATCCCCCAGACTCGTGGGCTGCTACCAGATCAGACCCCAGGCCCTGGCTCCCTGTCTCCAAGTCTAAGCTTTACCAGAGGGTCCGAGACAATGTCCCCAGCTCCTAGGAAGACTTCAGGGCACAGTCATGCCGGTTTCCCGGGATCCGTGGCCCCCGAAGCCTTCTGCCCCCGCAGTGTCCCTGACCCCCTTACCCTGAGCTGTGTCAGAATTTCTTTCTCCCGGATCTTACCTGGGCTCTCCTTTCCTCCTGCTTCCTGCCCCCTCTCTTAAAGCCCTCAAACATCACCTGCCCTCTCTCTCCCCGGAGCTAGATCTCAGGCTTCCCCATCTTCCTCTAGTGCCTCCATCCAGAGCCATCCTTCCATCCCCAACGTTTATTATAAAATCACCAGACTTCTACATCCTTCTCTATGTATACATTGTTACCTCCTGAATTCACAGAGGAAGGTTACTGTGTTACCAGCTCTCCACCAGTCCCCCCCCCCCAGTTATACTGATAACATTTTCTCATATAGAAGTAAATAATGAGGGTCTTGGAATTAGTCTTTAATAGTTTCCTTTTTCCTAAATCTTTTGTACTAAACTTTCCATTCAGTTCTGCTCTTTTTGTTCCTAATACATGAAAGTTTTTCAGTTTGTGAAATGTCTGTTTTCTCCCTTATGCCATGTTCTATTCCAGATTTCTTGGCAATTAGTCAGGATGTAACTCCAGGTCTTTTGTTGTTTGAAATTCAATGTAACCAAACCTATCATCTTTTAGAGTTAAAGCTGCTGGTTTTGTGAAATTCTGACTATGTCTGCAGTTTTGAAGTCTGTCTTCTTTTCTGGTTGGTTTGCAGTATTTTCTCCTTAACCTGGGAATTTTGAAATTTTGCTTGGATATTCTTGTAAGGTTTTCTTCTGTGATCTCTCTAGTTGGTAAACAGATTTTTTTATTTTCCCGTTTACCTGCTTGTTCTAGAACTTCAGGGCAATTTTCATTCACAATTTCTTGAAATATTGTATCCAGATTGTTCTTTAAATAATACCTTTTAGGTAGTCCGACAATTCTTAGATTATCTCTCCTTGATCTGTTCTCCAGTTTTTCTAATGAGATGTTTCAGATTCTCTTCTATGTTTTCTAGTTTAATTATTTTTTGGTGTCTCATAATGTCACTCGATTCCTCTTGTATTTTTCAAGCACTTTTTTGTTACTTCTTTCAAATTGATTAACATAATTTCTTGGATTGCCTTCAATTCCTTTCTGAATATTTCCTTGATCTCTTGATTTTTTTATTCCTTTTTATGTTCTTGCAGGAACTCCTTTTGGGCTTGTTGTGTACCTTTGTTGTTACCCTTTGGAATAGGAATGCCTTGTTTTTTAACCTCACTATTTTCTGGATATTAACCGTGATCTTCTTTTATAGCAAAGTAGCTATTGTGAAGTTCTTTTTTTCCTTTGCTGACTCATCCTGAATTTTCATTTGGTTTTTGTTAGGGACTTTTCTTCTGGGAAGTGCCCTATATGTCATGTCAGCTGGTGGGGTGGTCCCTGGAGGTAGAGGGGGGGCTTGGCCTCTGAGGCCGGAGGCTATGTCTTGCAGGTGTTAATCTTAGGATGCTGCACTAACTCCAGGTGTCTCCCTTTTGTTGATCCACTTTTCCAGTGCTGAGCGGGCTAGGCACAAGGTAATCCCAGAGGAGAGTAAATGTAAATAACCAGCTTTGAGTCCAAAGGCAAGAAGGATTCGGAGAGAGGTAGAGAGAGGCAGAGATGTAGAGAGATTCAGAGAATTGCAGAAAGAGAGTCCCAGAGACATACTCACACTTGCTCTTGCCTCCTGCTAACCCCTGCTGTGATTACCATCAAAGAAAACTGTTTGGCACCTTAACATCAGCTGGTCTTCATGTATAAGATTGATATGTATGGCTCTGGCAATCAGCCTCGGAGGGAGAGGTTACAGATTTTATTTTACTTTTAGCAGACTATAATTATGATGATTATTACAGTGAAGTTTGATTTCTGAGCTCTGGGTCATGCTGGTTAACCCTCAGCTCTTCCTTACTGTTATGTTCTGAATTCCATCCAGGGCCTCATCCTCAGCAGCATTTCTCACCTAAGTCACGTGTAGGGTCCTTCAACTTCTGTCCCGGAATTGGTTTTGCTCCCTAAAGTACTTTCCCAGCAAGTGCTCATTCCTTCTCGTCCACAGCCCAGCTTATTATCTGGCCAGCACTGCTGCCCTTTTGTTTGTGCAAAACCTTTTTAATTCAATATAATCAAAATTGTCCATTTTGTATTTGATATTATGCTGTAGTTCTTCTTTGGCCAGAAATGTCCTTCTCCCCAGATCTGAGAGGCAGATTATCCCTTGTTCTCCTAATTTGTTTATAGTATCATCCACTATATCTGAATCAAGAACTCATTCTGACCTTATCTCCATATAGAGTGTTAGATCTTGGTCAATGCCTGGTTTCTGCAATGCTCAAAAAGCAATACAGCATTAAAGAATTTCTTAATAGGAGCTAATGTTAGATGTGACATCTAGTCTAACTTCTAACCAGATGGGAATTTTGTCTACAAAGGCTCTGAAAACTGTCCCTGCAGCCTTTTCTTGAAGCTGTGCAGTGAAGGGAACCCTCCAGCTGTCAAGGCAACCCCTTCCTTGTTGGGGTTGGTCTTTAGAAAGATGGTCTTGTTATCAAGCATAAATTGGCCCTCCTTGTTCCTAATGCTGCCTGGTATAAGAAAATTATCCTTATGCTTCCTTCATTGTTCTCTCAAATTCTAGCATAGTTAGTGGGAAAAGAAGGGAAAGGGATAATCTATATATACTTACTATGTGGCAGGTACTGTACTAAGTATATAAATATTTTCTCATTTGAGCCCCACAACATAGCTGTGAGTTTGGTCCTATCGTTTTCCCTATTCATAATTGGGGAAACCGAGCCACACATCTATGAAGTAATAATGTGCCCTGGGACACACAGCTAGTAAGAGTATGAGGCTGGATTCGAAAACAACTTTTCTTGATTCTTGAGTCTCGGGATTCTTAGCACTGCAAGACCAACTGGCTCTAATTTCTAATAATGGAATTTTAAGTTTAAAATAAATATGGAATGAAGGGGGATCATGCAATTTCCAGGGGTTTGCTATCACAAAGGGACACTTTAAACATCCCATCCAAACAACTGAATGTCCTTCCATCTTATATTTACTCACCATTCTCTTTCTCAAGCCTGTCACTTGATCTTCTCTCCCACTGCCCATTCCATCCAGCTAAAAGTCCCTCCCCCACCGCATCCCCCAGTTTCCTCACCTCTATATATTCAGAAGGCTTCTCCATCCTTCTGGATTTATACATTGTTTCTGGGAAATTCACCTGCTTTCTCAGTATTCCTTCTTCTTGCCCAGTTTTTATAATTTTTTCCTACCCCATGTACACGACTCGCCCCCAACCTTTGAAACTACCTACAGTTATACTGACAACATTTTCACCTCTATAAGTAAATAGTTGGCCTTAAGGATTGCCTTGGAATTAGTCTTTAAAGTTTTCCTTTTTTTCTGGATCTTTCATATTAAATTCTTCATTGAGTTCTGCTGTTTTTGTTACAAATCCTTGAAAGGTTTTCAGTTTTTCAAAGGTCCATTTTTTCTCTTCATTCCAGATTATATTCAACTTTCTGGGTAAATTGTTCTGGATGAAACTGCAATTCTTTTGTTCTATGAAATTTAATGTAAGCAAACCTATGATCTTTTAAAGTAGAAACTGCTGGGTTTTGTGAAGTCCTGAATATTTCTGCAGTATTTTATTCTGTCTTGTTTTCTGGTTAGATTGCACTATTTTCTCCTAAATGTAAAGTCTGGGCTAGCTCCCTGGAGGCCTCAAGGTCAGCCAGAGTCAGGATAAGCAAAATTTCTTCGTGTTTAGGGAGAGAAGAAAAGGAGATGAAACTGACACAAGCTCTCCATCAACCTTCCTTCTCCAGGTTCTCCTGCAAAGTGAGTCTGGCTTGTCTTATTCCACCCTCTAATCCCTCCCACTATTCTCTGTATACACCAAAAGATGGACCCAGCATGGAATAGTGATTGGGCCATTTTTCCAAACATATGCTAATAGAGTTATTGTTCAATAGGTAATTAGGCTTAAGTTCTGGTTGTCTGATTCCAGTGCACCTATTCAGAGTTTCAGCCCTTTACACCTTAATCTGGGGATTTTGAAGCTTTGTTAGGATATTCTTGTAAGTTTTCCTCCTCTGACCTCTTCCAGTTGGTGAACAGTAGATTTTTTTCTTTCTTCCTTTTCTTCTCATTCTAGAACTTCAGAGCAATTTTCTTTCATAATTTCTCGAAATCTTGTATCCAGATCCTTTTAAAAATAATAGCCTTTAGGTAGTCTCACAATTCTTGTATTGTTTCTCCTTGATCTCTTCTCCAGTTTTTCTAATGAGATGTATCAGCTCCTTTTCTATATTTTCTTTTCTTTTTTTAAAAAAATATTAAAAAGTTTTATTTCCAAAACATATGCATTGGTAATTTTTCAGTAGGGATCCTTGTAAAACTTTCTTT
The DNA here is from genome assembly GCA_020854095.1 of Dasyurus viverrinus. Classification (NCBI taxonomy): domain Eukaryota; kingdom Metazoa; phylum Chordata; class Mammalia; order Dasyuromorphia; family Dasyuridae; genus Dasyurus; species Dasyurus viverrinus. Next base: position 624,887,918 of record CM036999.1, on the reverse strand, counting down.
TCCAAGTTTTTCCCTTCTTCCCCTCACCCCTTCCCAGATGGCAGGTAGTCCAATACATTGGTAAATATGTGAAAATATATCTTAAATCCAATATCTATATATATATTTATACAGTTATCTTGCTGCACAAGAAAAAAATTGAGTATAGAAGGGAAAATAATACCTGAGAATGAAAACAAAATGCAAGCAGACATCAACAGAAAGAGGGAAGGTACTACATTGTTGTCCACACTCAGTTCCCACAGTCCTCTCTCTGGGTGTAGATGGCTCTCTTCATAATGAAAAATTGGAATTGGTTTCAATCTTCTCATTGTTGATAGAGCCATGTCCATCAAAATTGAGCATCATATAATCTTCTTGTTGCCATGTATAATGATCTTGTTCTACTCATTTCACTTAGTATCACTTCATATTACAGAACAATAATATTCCATAATATTTGTATATCATAATTTATTCAGTCATTCTCCAGTTGCTAACAGATTTGATAACCTAAATGTAATGGAGGAATATCTACAAAAATATAAATTGCCCAGGTTAACAGAAGAGGAAACAAATTATTTAAATAGTCCCATTTTAGAAAGGGAAATAGAACAACCTATTAATCAACTCCCTAAGAAAAAACTCTACTGGCCAAATGGATTCACATGTGAATTCTACCAAATATTCAAAAACAATTAATTCCAATACTGTATAAACTATTTGAAAAAATAGGGAAAGAAGGACTCCTACCAAATTCCTTTTATGACACAGATAAGGGGCTGATCGCTAAACCAGATAGGGTGCAAACAGAAAGAAAATCATTGACCAATTTCCCTAATGAATATTGATGCAAAAATCTTAAATAAAATATTAGCAATGAGATTACAGAAAGTCATCCCCAGGATAATGCATTATGATCAAGAAAGATTTATACCAGGAGTGCAGAGATGGGTCAATATTAGGAAAACTATCAGCATAATTAACTGTATCTCTTCTATTTTTTCGAGTTTTTTTTTTTTTTTTGGTGTCTTATAATGTTACTAGATTCCTCTTGTTCAATTCTATTTTTCAAGGACTTTTTAAAAACTATTTTCCAATTGATTAACTTCCTTTTCCTAATTTGTTGGATTGCTTTCATTCCCTCCTCCCTTCCCCCCAGTATTTATTTGATCTCTTATTTGATTTTTGAATTCCTTTTTATATTCTTCCAAGCACTCTTTGGGTTTGTATGCCTTTGATGTTGCTCTTTGGGACAAAGTGGCTTTTTTCTCCCTCACAATATTCTTCTGAATATCAACCCAGATCTTCTTTCATACCAAAGTGGCTATTGTCAGGTTCTTTTTGGTTTGCTTACTCATCCTAAATTTTCATTTGGTTTTATTTTATTTTTAACAGCTTATAATACTGATCATTATTATAATGAAGTTTGAATTCTTAGTTCTGGGTAATTGTGCCTTAAACCTCAGTTCCTCCTGACTGTTAAGTTCTGAATTCTGTCCAAGGACACAACTTCAGCAACAGTTCTCACCTAAGTCACACGTAGGGTTTTTCAACTGCTGTCCTGGAAAAATTTTTGCTGCCTAAAATACTGCACTTTCCAAGCAAATTCTTAGTCATCATTGTCCACAGCGGTAGCCAGCACTGCTAGCCCTGACCAGGATCCTTCACTCTTGCCCTACTCAGTTTTCATGAGGTGAAAATTCTTTTTTTTTTTTAATTTTTTAATTTTAATTATTTATTTTTATTTTTACTTTTGAGGTAAAAATTCTTGAGGAATTTGTTTTACATTCCTGCACCTATATAACTTTTGTAAATTGCTTATCATCTTAAAGTGAGAGGAAGTGAAAAGGGGAGGGAGAGAATTTGAAACTGAATAAATTTTTTTAAAGTGTTAAAAATTGTCTTTATAGTAATTAGAAAATAAATTATTATTTGATATTAAAAATGAGGTCAATCAGCCTCAATCCCCTCTGTTCCAAGTGTCTTTTAGATATATATCAAACTAGTTCTCTAATTTGACATGTCTTACAATTACCTTGTAACACTGAACTCATTTTCTTTTCTTTGTCTCTTCCTTTTTCCTGATAAGGTTCCCACTACTCTCTCAGTCCCTCAGGCTCACAACCAAAATGTCCTTCATGAATCCTATTTCTTACCCCTACTTACATCATGTCAACCCTGCAACATCTCTGCCATCCATCTTGTCTACACTGATGTTGCAACCTTCTTGCTGTAGATCCTTGTCACCTCACCTTTGGAGTACTGCAGTATCTTGCTTGTGGGTTGGCCTGACTCCAGGCTGTCTGACTCCAATGCATCCTTCATTTAGCCAACAAGGTGATTTTCCTAAACATCCAATTTTCCCAAACTCAGTAAACACCAGGGATTTTCTGCCAACCTGCAAATGTGAACTCTTTCTATTTTTTGCTGATTATGGGCAGGGTTCTTACATCTTAGTTCTTTGGGATCTCATGACAATGGCTTCCTTGCTATTCCAGGAAGATGATACCCTATCTCTTGCCTTCAAGAAATTTCTCTGGTTATTCTCTAGCAATGTGCTCTCCCTCATTTGTGCCTCCTAGTTACCTTCATTTTCCAACTGAAAGCTTTCTTCCTATAGGAAACCTTTAACTGTGGGGCAGAAGACCTTCAACTTTAACAAATCAGAGGCATCTTTAGATAGAAAACAAAGGAGTTATAATTTGCCAGACCTTGGGAGACTTGAGCATCTCCCCACCACCTAGGGTGGTCTGGCAGTGAAGAGAGGTAAGAGACAGTCAGCAGACAAGGATTACATAAAGGTCTGGGGTAACACTCCCTAAGTTGGACCTTTGCCCTGATAAGTCAGCAGAAATGACCTCACATTCTAAGTCCTAAATGAGGAAAAACTTCTAACCCAATCCCATCTTTAGGATTATTAAATTATGTTATATGGGAGTTTTAATGCCAAGATAACCCTAATTTAGTCCCACAAGAAAAGGGTTATATGATCTCATTCTTTGCAAAACTGGTCATCTCTGGAGAAAGAAACTTGTGCCTGAGGTGTAGCCAACCTTCTCTCAATTTTTAGAACACTCTTTCCATCTTGTGAGACAACTTTCACAGTTCACTTCATCCATAAGCTCTCTTGCTTCCATTGTTTCCTTCTTTTAAATGATATCCTATTTATCTTGCCTATAAGGTTATTTCTTAACTTTGCAGGTTATTTCTAAACTTGTTGTGGGAGACATTATTTATGACCTTGTGGGTGGAGATTGTTATTTACCTTTTTTGAGAATCCCTGTCATTCAGCATCTGACAGAAAGGAGGCATTTATGTTGAACTGATTTAGCCTTACAGCTTAGATTTGTTATTTTCCTCATTCTTTAAAACATAGAAATAGAGGGAGACAGATTAATTAGTAATTATAAAATTACAAAATTCAAAGTAATAATTAAGAAAATTCTATGTGGAATTTTCTGTAAGAATTGTTCAAAACTTTTAAAATAATAGCCATAATAATTGATATTATATATAAAGCAATAAACACAAACATATTCAATCAGTGTGGGAAGGTCTTTGGTTGGAATTTAAATCTTATTAGATAGAAGGTTTTTCCTATTGAGAAGCCTCATAAATGTAATGAATGTGTGGGGAGCTGGAGGAGAGGCAGGTTTTACAAATTAAGTACTTGTTTAAGTTACCACTTTCTCAGTGAGGAATACAGTTTGCAAATTGGAAGTTCTCCTGGGCAGATGTCCACTTATTACAGAACAGGCAGAGGTTTTATACACGAATCCTACCTGGGAAAGGTTGGGGAAAATAAGTTACAATACAATCAATCCTCCAGTTAGATTGGTTTTCCACAGGAAGATTATACAACAGTTCTTGGATTGTTTTGATTCTTGAAGATTATGACCATCCCCTCTTTAAAGCACAGAACCTGAATTCTGTGAGAACAGTTTCCTATAGTTTTCGAGTCAATTCACTGATTGTACATAAGTACAATACAGTATAAGAATATACATTATCAGAATCTTTGATCATTTTACTTTGCATTGTGAGTCCTGCTTCTTAACCCACAAAAGACAGCTCTGAGAATCTAAATTATTAGTATATTCATTATGAATATAATATAAAGTATTCATTACAAATATAATATGAAATCGAATAACATGAAAATCATAACGGTTTCACTGTGGGAAGGCCTCTAGAAAGTTTTCATTTTTCTTAATCTAAGAAGTTTCTGTTGACGGTGATGTTTTAATCTTTTTTTTTATTATAACTTTTTATTGACAGAACATAGCATGGGTAATTTTTCAACATTGACACTTGCAATCACTTCTGTTCCAACTTTTCTCTTCCTTCCCTCCACCCTCTCCCCTAGATGTCAGGCAGTCTCATACATGTTAAATATGTTAAAGTATATCTTAAATACCATATGTGTGTGCATATTTAAAACTGATCTCTTGTTGCACAAGAAAAATTGAACCTAGAAAGATGAAAACCTGGGAAGAAAAGCAAAACTGCAAGCAGTCCAAACTCATTTCCCAGTGTTCTTTCCTTGGGTGTAGCTGATTCTGTTCAGATGATGTTTTATTCTTGAAGAGGACCATGGATTAAGGAGAGATGTTTTGATTTGTGTTTGAATGGGATGTAAGGGAGGCAGTGCTCGGCCAAGTCCAGTGGCAAGATAAAAGTCCTGAATCCTTCTTCCAACAAAACATCTGGTGATGGAAGCCTGGGGGAGGAGGAGTTCATAGGAGATAAGATGGGCAGCCTGGTTGGTAAGTGGCTAGGGAGGAGTTTGGAAGCCTAGGAGGAGTCTAGGGCTGGAGAAGAGCTATTCCAGTGGCCAGTGGTGATGTGATGATGGGCAGGACTGGGGAGAGGAGAGGCAGGCAGCACTCAGAGATCATCACCCTGGATGATTTGGGGAGTGAGGTCCCACCCACCTGGCTTCAGGGACTAGGTTGCTTGGGGCTCTTGAGCCTCAGAGGCTTCCCTGGAATAGACTAATGGGAAGCAGGAAGGCTTAGAACTGAGATCTCTGGGCATTCTCTTGGATCTGCCATTTTCTACTTACTGCAAACCTTCCCTGCTGGGGCAGGACCCAGGTAGGTGTGAGCCAAGGCTCCTCACAAGTCCTGCCTTCCGCTGGCTGCCCTTGCATAAGCATTCATACTTTTTAACTGCTCTGATGGCCATTGTCAGAACAACTTCCTTCCAGGTCTGGCTACTTAAGGAATTCTTGGCCCCTACCTCTTTTTCACAAATATCCAGTGTTGCCTCTTCCTCAAGCTTACCATTGGGTCATGTTTGCTCAAAGGCAGGCTTTCCTCACAATAAGCCAGGAAGAGGAGCCCCACTTTCAGCCTCCACTTCTGGACCCAGGTGTTTTAGCTCTGCCTCCAGCTCCTATTTGGTGTGCACTAGATTATCTCCCAAATTTAGGGTTTTATTTTATGGTTTTTCCCTGGGGGCTCCATTTCAGAGCTCTTACTTCCTTACTGGATCCCTCAGTCACTTTATTTTCTAGATAATATGTCTCTTGGGGAGAAGGGATGCTGGGAGGACCAAGTGTCACTGGCAGGGAGATTTCTGACTTGGGGAATCTTCACATTCTATACACTATCCTCCCATCTGGTGCCTTAAATCCCTCCTGCCTCTTGGTCTGTAAGAAAGTGGGGGAGAGGAAGGAAGTCAGAACAATAGGAGTAAGAGCACAACTTCAAGTTTTTTCCATCCCACTACAGTCATCTTATTCCCTGTCTTTTCAATGTAAATCCCTGACGCCCCTGTGGCCAATAGCCCTGGGCACTTTTCCCTCCCAGACTTGTTTTTAGCTGGGTAAAAATCATTCTCAGCTTTATTTCTTCCCCAACTTTAATCATTCAATAGGTGGTATCTCCTTCACACTGAGAGCTTAGTTTAAGGTCAAGGTCTCCACTGCTTCCAGGGTCATCTCCAGTCATCCTGATCTATATCTGGCCATTGGAGCCAGGGGGCTCTGGAGGAGGAGAAGAGGCTGGTGACTTTGCACCTCACCGCCTGTCTTCCCCTGAACCAGTTTAATTAATTACCTTCCCAATCTTGGCTTACCAGAGACCACTGGGCCTCAGTTGTTGATCTGTGCTGGGGCTCTGTTCCCCTTTTACCCAAGTGAGACCGATCTTTCCTGCTGTCTTTCTAAATTATCTAAGGCTGGAAAATTTTCTCACTATCCTTGTGTACATCCTGTCATCTACTCTTAATTGAAAGTTATTTCATAAGAGTCTGGAGAGAATTCAGGCAATATCCTGCCTCTTCTCTCCCATCTTGACTCCACCATTTAGATTTTTCAATCTGCCTCTTCTTTAACTTTCCCTCCCCCTGTGGGTTTGGGTCTCTGTCCTAAGGGCAGGGCCAGGGGCTTAGTAATTCCCCTGGAACCTCACCCTCTGTGATTTCCTGTAGGCTAGTCCCCTGTCCAGGAAAAGAAGGGAACAACATCTGTTCAGTTATAATCATCCCCTCCCAACAGCCTGCAGAGGACCAAGGCCTGGCCCAAACAGGGAGCCTGGAGCCAGAGGGAATGACCCCTGAGAGCTGCAGACCCCCATCCCAGGTGAGTGTATTCTGCCCACATATGTGGCCACATCAGCCCAAGAAGCCATTTCCCCGGATATGGTCTGTGAGGCTGCCCATCTCTCTTTTCTGTGGATCCTTTACAAAAATGGGCAGGAAAGTGAATGCAGCAATAACAACACTGCCCTCCTCTCTGCATGTTTTGGACTGATTCACTGTCCCTTTGGCATCTTGAGCACTAACTCCCTTCCCCCAGTTGCTGCCCTCACATGTTTGTTTACATTGTCCCTAAATACAGGTCCCTGACAAGGATGACCCCTTCACTCATTAGTGTCTATCCTGTGGGTATCATGTCTTTACTTTAGTCCAGCACCATTTCCCCACTAGACACACATATATACACACAAACACAGACACCCCTTCTAGCCACTCTCTGTGTCCTGTGGCTAAGCTCCCTCCTGTAGCCACTGACTTTCCTCAAACCCTTGACCCTGTTGTCTGGAGCAGAGCCCTGGAAGCTTCCCCAGGTCTTGTCCTTTCCCTGGCTGGGAGCAGAGCAGAAATTGTCCCCCTGCTGCTGCTCAGCTCCTACCACACAGAGCTTCCTAAATCTCTCTGAATCTCTTGTCTTTACCATTTTTGTGGTTATTGTTATAATATTTATTTTTTGCTGAGGCAATTGGGTAAAGTGACTTTGCCCAGGATCACACAACTAGGAAATATTAAGTGTTTGAGGTGGGATTTGAACTCAGCTTCTCCTGACTTCAGGGTCAGTGCTCTATCCACTGCCCCATCTAGTGGCCCCTATTATAATTTGTTTTAACCTTAAATACAAAATAAGATGTTAAGGGACAGGTCAATTCCCTGAGAGACTCACAGCTATGGAGCATAGCATCTAAAGGAGTTTCAGGGGAGCCTTTGCTGACACAGGTGTTGGGGACTGGGAATGAGATAAATTGGAGTCAGAGGGAAGAGAAGAGAGGTCAGGCCAACGGCCTCTCAGTCAGAGAGGTCAAAGAACAGCAACTTTCTCTCAGTTTCCTTGTATCATCCTCTTACAAGAGGAGATCCATTCTGGGTTGGATCTCCAGCAGCCACTGTCAGGTGGCTCCCGTGTATTTCAACAACTCCCGTGTATTCAAACAATAAGAGAAGATAAAAAAATTTCAGTTAACCAGCAGAACATAAGAGCAGATTCAATAAAACAAACCTACATAAGAAATGCTACCCATGGTTCAGGAGCTGTCCAGCGTTTCTTTGCTTCCTGGTGGGTTTTCTTTTATTCCATTTTATTTTCTTTATCTCCTGAGATTTCTCAGCTGCAATTAGGCACTTCTAGAATAGCTCCATCATACTCAGCTCATACTTAGCCTTTCTTTCCTTTTACCATTGCTTCAGTTAAAGCAACAGGCATTTAGAAAGGGAAGGGGCTCTGTATGAATATACATGGGAGATGTAAAGAAGGGAAAATCAGTCCCTGCCCACAAGAAGGTTCGTTCCATTCTAACATGGAAGACAACATGTCGGAAGCTGTATCCACCCCAGCTGTGTACAGTTTGCATGACTGTGCTTCCAAGGGTTCTCATAAGGGATGTGACCTTTGAGTAAATCCCTTCTCTCTGCTTCAGTTTGCTTTTGTAAATTGATGACCATTGGGCCAGATCCATTAACAAGTGTGTGATTCTGAAATTTGGAATGCATAATCGTAAAAAAATGAATGTTGAAAATTGTCTATACTTGCATTTGGAAAAGTAAAAATCTTTTGGGGAGGAAGCATCTTGTTTTCATCTGAATAAGACTTAATTTCTGACTTTTGGAAAATTCACAGCATCTTTTTTTCTCCTCAGTGATCGTGGAAATGTTTTAGCTCTATAACACATAATACTTGCTAGCTTCACACAAATACTTCATGCCATTTTCTTAACATAGCACTGTCTGATTTCACCTCCAAAAATCCTCATCTCTCTCTGATAGAACCCATAGCTTTCCTGATTCCACAGGCAGTGTCATTTCCTAGTAAGACATTTCTCAATTTTATTCCACCTGAAAATATAAAAAGTGTTTTTCTATATTCCACTGGTCTTTGGGGGGGCTTTAGTTTCAGTGCTGGCTCTGAATCCAATAAGGGCTGTCATTTTTGGGCAGATCCCTCCTCCGTGCTTCAAGTCTCTTCTGTAAATTCAGGAGCATTGGATTAGCTCAGTTAGGAAGCTTGCTTCAACTCTTAAGTCCTCTGGGTGTTGGTGTTGTAGGAGTTGGTGACCTTCAAGGATGTGGCTGTGGACTTCAGCCCGGAGGAGTGGGGTCTGTTGGACCCGGGTGAGAAAGAGCTGCACAAGGAGGTCATGCTGGAGAATGCCGAGAACTTGCTCTCCCTGGGTAAGGAGCGCTTCCCTTGGAACTCTGGAACTGCATTTAAAAGGAGTGTCATCATCCCCTCCCTAGGATGCAGAGTTTCAGGCATTTACCAGTTCTCAGAAAGGCCCAAGGGCTGCCTCCTGTCCCCAAGAGACAGGTCCTCCGAGTGGTGTTTGCATTATAGGATGGTAACCTGGCAGTTTTGTCTGCAAACCTACTGAAAACTGATCTTACCCCTTTTCATTGAACATGGGATAGGAGAAGGAACCCCTTCCTCTTGGGGAAACCATTTTGTCTTTGCAATGTTTTTTTGGTTAAAAAAAACCCCAAACATTTTTACCCCACTGCCTCCAGTGTAACTCATAAAACCCCAGCACAGCAAGTGGGCCCTTGTTCTTCCTTCATACATTCTCCAAAGAACTTTAGAGATACAGGAAGAGAAAGGGAAGAGAGGAGGTCTTTCCATATATTTGCTGGGTTTCAGGCCTTGTGCTCAGAGCTTCTGTCATGTGCGTTGTAGCACTTGATCATCCTTTGTTTTTGGCCACCATCTTTAACCCCATTTTACAGGTCTGGAGGCTGAAGCAAAAAGATGAAATTACTTCCCCAGAGTCACACTGTCAGGATGTGTCTAAATCCAAATTTGAACTTGGGGTTCCTGACTGCAGGCCTGGTGCGTCCTTCTCTGTGCTACCAGCTGCCTCTAATGTCCAGAAAATTGAAGCTGTGGGATATGCCCATTCTGCTGTGAAGGAGGCAGCAAAATCAGGATCTTCTGATTCCAGATTGCTTGCATGGCCTCCTTTCCCCTCTGCTGTCTTCCCCTGGCAATAAGCACCTTGAAAACCATCTTTCGGTTCTCCATGGAACCACCCAGTGGGTATCACACCCTGACCCTATTGCAAAGAGGAATAATGACAAGTTTCAAGGCTCACACCCACTATCCTCCTCCTCCCCAGGACTTCCAATTCCCAGAGAAGATTTCATCTCCCATGTGGATAGAGGAGACCTGAGGAACTCCTGTGCTGGTGAGTGAGTTGCATGGCGGGATGCAGGCTGCTGTCCCAGAGGCTTCTTCATGTGATGGGCGTGTGGGTAGGAAAACTGGCTTGGAATGCTTTTTCAGACTTTTGTGGTAGTGAGATCCTGAGCACCTCACTGAACTTCTGAACCTCAGTCTCTTCATCTGTAAAATGAGGGGGTTGGACTCCAGAGCCTTTTAGTTCCCTTCTAATGAAGCATTAATGATCCTAGTGAAAGTCTTTGTTAGAAATTTGGGGCTGTCCAACTATCTACAACCAAAGAAAGAGGGCTCAGGTTGTCTAATATGACTTTTCTTAGGCTTTCCTTAAGCCAAAAAGCATTCATTTTTACTTTTTTATATTTATTTAAAACTAAAAACAAATTAGAAAAAGACAGAAAAGAACAAATTTTAAAAATGTTTTATGTTCAGCAGAACCTAAAGGAGGATTCAAAATCTGTAATAATAAATTTCCATAAACCATAAATGAAAGATAATGTATTCAGAACCATACATCACTTTTGGTTTCCTGTAGTTTTTCTTTTGCTCTCTGCTGTGCGCTTTTACTTTATTCTTTTCCCCCTTTTCATCCTCTGCCAACTCCCCCACGCAGGCTACAGTTAAACAGATATATAGGAAAAGCAGCAACCTCTGAGTAAAGCTGGCCACAGGCTGGAATTGATCAATTGAAAGACTCCCTTCCTGCCTCCTTCCCTCCCTTCTTCCCTTCTCTTTCTTTCCCATTCTTGTTCGTTCATTGCCTGTTTCCTTCTTTCTTTTCTTCCTTCCTTCCTTCCCTCTGCTCATGTAGGATATCATATACCCTTACCTACAAATGTTCTTAAAAGCATCCCCTCCCCTTCATCACTGAATCATCCCTGAATAGATTTCCTTCTTGCTTTCCTTGCTTTTTTTCTTTCTTTCCTTTTTTTTTTCTTTTTGAGGCAATTGGGGTTAAATGACTCACCCAAGGACACATAGCTAGGAAGTATTAAGTGGCTGAGGCCAGATCTGAACTTGGGTTCTCTTGACTTCAGGGCTGGAACTCTATCCACTGGCCATCTAGCTGCCCCAATTCCTTTCTTAATAAGCAAACCTTGAATGAAAATCAGTCCGATTCTCTTTGACTACCCATATATCCCTTGCTAAATTTATTTGGTCTTTGTTTGGGTCCTCATTGACTCAGACTAAGTGTAAATTGCAGTAATTTCTGCTTTGGCCAGAACCCCTGAGGTTCTTCTGAATCTTCATTCCTTTTTATTTATTGAGATTTTTTTTAGCCCAGGTAAGAGAGGAGATTCTTTGCCTCCATTGTTCTCTAGCCTTAATGACTGGATGGGGGCAGCCTAAGTCACAGGAGACCTGTTGGAGACCTTACCTTAAGAAGGCCAGGTCTCCCCTGGCCATCTGCATCCAGAGTCATCTGCACTTATCCTGATTTGTACCTGGCCACGGGATGCAGATGGCTTTGTAGGAGAAAGTAAGACTGGTGACCTTGGGCAGCCCTCCCTTTCTTAAATCCAAGTCATTCACTACATAACTGACAGCTTCCCTTAGGTTAAGTATATGGAGAGAAAGACTCCTGGTAGTACCTTGTTATCTTCATTATGAAATTTGTTCATAGGTGAGAGGGAGCAGGAAAGAGACGGAAATAGAAACATAGATTTGTTACCTCGGAGGGACCAGCATGAAAGCACTGAGTGGGATTAGGCCATGTGATTAGCCTTGGGTAATGTCAACCAATCAATAAACATCGATTAAGCACCTGGTCTACTCTTTGCATGGGATTAAGCCCTGGATATATACAACGAGAAGCTGTCAAGAAGTTTTAAATCCAGCATATAAACTTGGAGATGGTTTGAAGATAAGCAATAGTTTATGACACTTATTCTTAGCTAATCAAGGGAAAGGAAAGTGTTTGTTTATGGAAATGCATAATGTTCAACAGACATTTGTATACAGAAAGAGGGGAAGGGAAGTTTATGAAGGAAGGAAGAGTTGAGGTGGAGAGAATCAAAATCACAGTGACAATGATAGTAGTTAACAAGTATATGGTGCCTACTGTGTGCCAAGAGTTTTATAGGTATTATCTCTTTTGATGCTCACAACGACCTGGGAAGTGGGTACAATTATTACCTTCACTCTAAAAGAAAACTAACCAAAGAAGCACATTCCCATTGGTGCACAGCTATGTGGTGCTTGAGATTAAATTTAAAAGAAATGATTGGAAGCAAAATGGAGCACATCTATGTAGTGCAATGGATTGAGAAGCCTTAGTTTCTAGTTTTCAGGTCTAATCTCTGCTGCGGGGATTTGGATCAGGTTATTCAGCCATTCAGAGTTCATAGCCTGGTTTCTAAATTATGAGAACCTTCACCTTGCCTTTGTCTCAGCTTTGTTGTGATGGTCCAATGTCATTGTATTGTGTGTAGAACTCTGTGTTAATTGAATCCCTTTAATGGTGTGAGCTAATAGTATTTAAAAATGATTGAATCTATCCATTTCAGTTTGATACTTTTTGCCTGGAGCAATTAAAAGTCGATGATTTTATTACGAGCCAGCATTAGAGGGTATATTTATCCATGTGTGTGTTTGTTTCTTTCAGATGCAGAGACATGGTTTGATATGAAGGAGATGAGTTCAAATCTGAAAACAATCTCATGGAAAGACCTTTTTCAATATAGTGAATACAGGGCTGTTGTAGCTAAACAGAAAAGAAACTACATTGGAGAAGAATATTGTGAATGGAATACACAGAAAAAAGCTTTTAAAAGGAGTTCCAGTGTTTCTAAAGATAAGAATATACATCCTGAAGAGAAAACACCTGAGTGTCATGAATGTGATAAAACTTTTCTTGTATTCTCTTCCCTTGCCAAGCATCAGAGAATCCATGCTGGAGAGAAACCTTATGAATATAAGGAACTTTGGAATGGAAAGACTTTGAGAGAGCAATCTACTCTTGCTAAACATGAGAGAATTCATGCAGAAAAACAATCTTACAAATGTAATAGATGTGGAAAGGATTTCCAGTGGTATTCTAAATTGGCTCAACATCAGAGAATCCACACTGGAGAAAAACCTTATGAATGTAATCAGTGTGGACAGAGTTTCAGATGCAAATCTAAACTTGCTCTACATCAGAGAATCCACACTGGAGAGAAACCTTATGAATGTAACAAATGTGGAAAGACTTTCACACGGAGTGACAGTCTTCATGAACATCAGAGAATCCATACTGGAGAGAAGCCTTATGAATGTAATGACTGTGGAAAGGCTTTCGCATATCGCTCCTATATTAATGCACATAAGAGAATCCATACTGGAGAGAAGCCTTATGGATGTAATGACTGTGGAAAGACTTTCACATCACACTCCAGTGTTGTTGTCCATCAGAGAATCCACACTGGAGAGAAGCCTTATGAATGTAATGCCTGTAGAAAGACTTTCACATCACACTCCAGTCTTGCTGACCATCAGAGAATCCACACTGGAGAGAAGCCTTATGAATGTAAGCAATGTAGAAAGGCTTTCACAAAGCGTTCCCATCTTGCTGACCATCAGAGAATCCACACTGGAGAAAAGCCTTATGAATGTAATGAATGTGGAAAGACTTTTACGTATTGCTCCAGTCTTGCTAAACATCAGAGAATTCACACTGGAGAGAAGCCTTATGAATGTAAGCAATGTAGAAAGGCTTTCACAAAGCGCTCCCATCTTGCTGACCATCAGAGAATCCACACTGGAGAGAAGCCTTATGAATGTAATGACTGTGGAAAGGCTTTTACACAACGCTCCCATGTTGCTATTCATCAGAGAATCCATACTGGAGAGAAGCCTTATGAATGTAACAAATGTGGAAAGACTTTCACATATTGCTCCAGTCTTGCTAAACATCAGAGAATCCACATTGGAGAGAAGCCTTCTGAATGTAGTGACTATGGAAAGACTTTCACATGATGCAACAGTCTTGGTAAACATGAGAAAATCCACATTGGACAGAAACCTCATGAATGTGAAAACCTTCAGGCAAAGCTTAAATCTTGTTTAACAACAGAGAGTGCACGTTAGGGGAAAACTTTTGAATGTCTGGATCATGGTAAAGTTTTCAATATATATTAGTCCCTGACTACACATGGATGATCCTATACTACATGTGAAACCTCATTCATATAATTCATGTGGAAAAACATCCAGGCTCACTTCATCCCTGAATTGTCTCCAGAAAATTCCTAGAAGATTGCAATCATGGATAAAGACATAAAGATGGAGGACAGAGCTTGTTGGTCAGCAGGGATTTTCTGCTTGGGAAGAAATATCCTCTGGACTTGGCATGGGAAAGTCTATAGCCCACGTTCATCTCTGAGTTTGCATCTCAGGATACTGAGTGGAGAGAAGACTTACAAATGTGCCGAAGGAAGACATGCCCTTACCTGGAACATAAGGGTCAGTATAAATGACAATATTCACACTGGAAAGAAGCATTATACAAAATGTATTTGCAGAAAGGCTTTTACCTGTATCTCATCCTTTGTGTAGAAATCTTGCTGCAGATGAAACATGTGAATATAATGAATGAGGGAAGGCCTCTTCCTACTGCCAGATCAATTTTATACTTTGTATAAAGGTCAGAAAAAAGATTGGATTTTTTCTCTAAAATCCCAAGATTGGTGTCCGAAGAAGCGTCTCCATTTTGACCTTATGTTGCTAAATTGTATCAGCTGGGTTCTTGGGGAAGTGAGGCCTTTTCAGAAAGCTTACCCCCAGAAGAGTGTCATAGTTTAGGGATGCAGTTCCAGAAAAACTCTTCCCCTTGTACCCTTGCTTAGTCTTGAACAAACCATTTTGCTACATCGGTAAGCTTTGTAATGTGTAGTTACTGTTCTTAAGTTGAGTAGGTTCCTATGACACATTGGGAGTCATGATACAAAGTCCAGGATAGCTGGAGTGCACTGTGTGGTACAATTGCTCAGTCCAGAGTATAAAAAATACTGTTCTGTCTCCTGTACTTTGCCTCCCTTTGCTAGACTGCACTATTTGAGGTGATGCCACATTCCTGCAGAAATGGAATCAACTGCTTTCTGCTCTGACTCTGAGAAATGTCTATTTGAACTATTTTGGGTTGGTGGGTTGGTCATTGTCCCACACAGTAGTCATGTAAATTATACTCTTGTATTTGACAAATGTAAATAGTAAAGAATTGGGAATAAGAATTTATTTGTTAAAAAGATGTAATATTCATTTTAAAGGAAAATATATCAGATAAACAGGTAAGTTTTCAAACATTCTAGTTACAATTTTAAACATTAATTTTACAGAGTCCATATCAAAAGAGGTGTTCATTTCCCAAGGAAACATTTACATAATCCTCTAGAAATTATTTTTCTAATACCAGTATTTCTAAGAAAATATTTTCCCCTAAATTCCAAAATGAGAAAAATCAGAATAAAAATAATGGCATGAATAATATTTTTGAAACATGAGAGAAAATTGCCAAATAACATGAATTCAGTTGATTATCTTAGAATTATCTCATGTTGCTGCCCATCCAGCCCTAGCAGTCAGGCAGCCTGTGAGCTGCTAGACCTTGGTGGGGAAAGGGTTGGAGGACAAACTGACATGAAACACAGGTCGGGTGGGAGAGAAGAGCAAGCTCCATTTATTCATCTGAGGATAAGGGTTTATATATCTTTCACCAAGACAATAGTGTGTTCTCTCAGGAACATTAGTCTTTTTTCATGGGACTATTAGCTATGAAATCACCCAGACAGTTTCCTCCCTTTCTTGCAATTTCCAAGGACATTCTTTTCCCTAGAGACAGAACAGAGGGGTGCTGAGACACCATCCTGAGTTCTCACAGCCATCGAACAGGGGACAAGTTACAGGGAAAACCTGAGCTGGTCTGAATCCTCTGTCTTTTCGGAGCTGGCCCTCAACCTCTCCCTGTTCATTTGTGCTGCCTTGCGATACAGAAGGGATGCTTGAAGCTCATCTAAGGAGTTTAAAATGTCTTTTAAATGTCTTTAAAATGTCTTTAAAAATGGGGCAAGAGGAAACATGCCAGGGTAACAAAATATCCAAGGCAAAAAATGTAATAGCAAGCTTGATACATTATTAAGAAGACAGAGTTGATTGATCCAGTTCAACAACCTGTTTGCAATATCATGAGGACCAATACTGTCATTATGAGAATTGGCTATTTTTATGTTGTATTTTAGACAATTGACTAATTTCCCATGTAACATTTTCAGAATGTCAAGCTTCCTGTAGCTTTTTCAATACTTGCTCAATAGTTCATTTGGTAAAGTTGGAATATACATTTTGTACAGATATAATAAGGATAATTACGTTCCCTAGAGAAAGAAGTTTCTAATTGTACATCCCTACCTTGGGCAGGGGCTGGGGCTGGGGCTGTTTTGAATGCTAGGGCTGAGGGGTTAGGTGAAAACAAAAGTTTTGCTCATAGCCCAGCAAAAGAGCTCCCCCAAAAGGCCTCAAATAAAGCACAGCTCAGGAATTCCTGGAAACCTTCAGGTTGAAAATCATTTCCATCAACTAAATGGTGTCATGGTTTTCCCTTTTACACTGATTTTGCTCTCCCAGTAGGATTCACAAAGGAATGTGTGTTAAAAACAAATAAATAGGTCTATTAAAATAGAAAAAAATCTATCAATTTAATGGCGTACTGGAGACAATTTTGGAAAATCAAGCTCAGGCTCAAGTTTCAATGGGGTAATGTTGCTTGCAAATGGCCAAAATTCTAGGCTGAACAAAATTAGGGACTGGGTATTACTGTAGTCAGCTTCATTATGAGGACTTTTTCTTCCTTGACAGCCCTATAGTACTTCAGGATTTGTGAGTCACTGCTGGTCAGAACAAAGGGGTTAACCCTTGGGAAAGAGGAAGCTAAGAAAGCAGAGCTAAGCAACAGCCAAGGTCTAGGTGTTCTTGAGGGCTTACATGTTGCCAAGATTGAATTGAGCAAGTAAAAATTGACAAAAGGTGTTCACCAGCAAGAGGATCATCTGGGTGGCTCTGGTCTCTGGGGAGAAATCTGTCAGAGTAAAGCTGATGGACTCTCTTAATCTTGTACAGGAGATAAACTTTGTAGCCACTGGTCATACACACAGCATCAGGCAGGGAGAACACAACTGCATAGAGCGGGGCACTAATAGGAGCTACAATAACTGAACACAACCTGCATTCTTTTGTCTCTGAGGTGTTTCTGGTGCTCCTTGGTCCTTTAAATTTTTCAAGTATAAAAATATTTTGCAGCATGGAGAAAATCCAGCAAAAGAGAATAGAAGGGATTATGTATTTTCGGATTCTAGTTTTAAGCTTTGTGAACCTGAGGTTCTGGGGATTGATGATGATGGCCTGAAAACCACTCAGAAGGCAAGTTATGCTGAAGGAAAGCCCCTGACCTACTCTATGAAAGTAGAATATAATTTTACAACTGATATCATCCAGAAAATTCTTCACACCCAAAGTTACCAATCCCTGAAGGAAGCCCTTTAAATAGTAAGAAGTTGTCCAAAGTCAGCTGGGTAAGAATCGGATCGATGGGCCTCAGCCCCTGACCAGTGAAGAAGAAGAAGCTGTAGAGATAAAGTAGGAAGAGATTTCCCTGAAGCCCGATTTCTGTCTGGGCTAAGAAGACAATGCTCAGGAAAATATCCATAGGGATCATGTTCTTGATGTGGTGAGCAGAATTTCAGTCTGAGCCTGAGGGACCTGGAGAAAAACACAAAGACTTTATGCCATTTTATTCTCACTTGAGAAGAGCCCAAGACATGGCTCCTTCCATGCTATAGACAAAGTCAGGGATTTCTCTGCAGCAATTTTGCTTGTGAGACTTGAGGATGCCTTCTGTCATGTACACATTATTGGATCATAATATCATTTATTTATTTATTTTAGCTAAAATGAATAGGCTCAGCTTTCATGGGCTGATTTATAAACAAATCAAAAGAAAGTGGTTAATGTTTTGTTTCTGGCTCAGTTTTCTGATCTTCCTGATCTCACTTAAGGAAACTTACCTTGTAAATTGGTAGCTGTTCTGGCTCAAACTCCCTACTTGATGTTTTTCTCAGAACTGGTTTTGGTTGACTTATGACCCTGCCAATTTATTTTGAACTTACAGTCCATTAATGCCCCCACATTTTTTCTAGACACACTCCTTTCTGCACAGTTGTTTCATGCTTCCCTCCTAAATTCATGTAATATCAATTTAGATTCCAGGTTTAAGACTTTATATTTAATTTCATTTTATGAGATTCAACCCAACGAATTTAGAAAGAGCTTGACAGGTTCGGATACTAGGGTGAATCAAATGAAATGACATTTAATAGCAAAAATGTGTAGCATCTGGAGAATCATTTCTTATTTACATTTCCCCCATCAAAATCTCTTCATGATTCAAGGCATGGTTATGAGGTGTGGATCAGCATCCCCACAAAAACGTGATTTGTTAGTCCCTACTAGAGTAGTTATTTTTAGTAACCACTCCACAGGCAGATTAGTTTTAAAAAGATTTTTTTTCCAATATCTTGAAAAATTAATTGCCTGCAAAAGATTCCTGGTTTTCCTCACATACACATCACATGGAATTCACTGATTATACTCTTCCACAGTTTATTATAAGGGGGAAAGCACACAACTCCTTGCACACACACACACACAACTTGTAAAATACGTAAATGATGAATACATATCAAGGACTGGGAAATGGGCAAGGAGATTACACAAGGATTCCACTGGCGTGGCTAATAAATATTTAACAGCTCATGTCATTGTCCCATGTGGGTTAAGCCCATGTGTGACCACCCATAAGATCATGTTCTTGCTAGAAGCAGCAGTGGGATTCACCAACTCCCTGTGTATCTGAAAAGCCTTTTAAGCATCACATGCCCACCTCCAGGCATAATGGAGGGGCTACAAAAGGTGCTCTAAAAATGTCTGTTTACCCAACTGTGGCCTAATTACCATTGCAGGTGCAGATCCCCATCCTGCGGTCAAAACACTAAAATTGTACAAAAATTGCAAAGTTGATTCTGCACATCATTGCTACATGCAATGTGCACACACTGAAAGCCAAATTGAATTAGCTCAGAAGAAATGGGAGATGTGTAAAGTTAGGGAATCCACTCCAAATAGTCATAGGGATTATTTTCATCTGACCTGTGGTAGATGATTCTGAGCAAGTATTGGTCCAATCAGCCACAGTTGGACACATTATAACTCCACTCTAACTTAGTGATGTCATTTTGATCTTTGAGAACTAAGCACAACAATAACCAACCGCAAAGGGATTAAAAAGAAAAGGCCCCATTTTATAAAAACAATACTTCTTTGTAGTGGCAAAGAATTGGAAATTGAAGGCATGCCCATCAATTGGGAAGGATGATTGTGATAGTGTTAAGGATGCAGTTAATTCAGTCATCAAGGAAAAAATAATATGCATACAATCATACATTAATTAAACAGAAAAAGAAGAGGATAATGAACATGTATTCAAAATTGCAAAACCAACAAATCTAAAATAACCACAAAAGAGGAGATGTAAAAATTTAGAAGGAAAATAGATAAACTAGAACTCCCCATAAATTGATGAATGAGATTAACATTTGGTTTTTTGAAAAAAACTAATGAAATTGATGAACACAACTAATCTGATTAAAAAGAAGAGCAAAAAATCATATGAATAAAAAATAAGCTAAAATCACAACAAAATAAAAACAATTAAAAATGAGAACAAATGACAGGCATAGGGCAACGAAATGGAAAACACCATAATCATGTATAATCATGTAAAACATTTCCATATTAGTAATTTTTTTGCAAGAAGATGCAAATAAAAAGAAAGAAAGAGAAAGGAAAGAAAGGAGAAAAAATAGAAGGAAGGAAGGAAGAAAAAAAGGAAGGAAAGAAGTGAAAAATAGTGTGTATATTCAGCTTATATCAGTTTTTTTTAATAAATGGATAGCATTTTTCATCCATTGTCCTTTGGGATTGTCTTGGATAATTGTACTGCTGAGAATAGTGAAGTCATCCACCATGGGCCAACTTTTTTGGACCCACAGATCTTGGGCTTCTTCCCAGGCATGTGGCTCACTGTTTCCACATTCCCTTTAAAGATTCTAAACCTAAAATCTACCCAAGAGTCTTAGGAACCTTCCCCCATCTTCTGCTGAGATTTCAGCACTCAGCCATCCTGTTTTTCCTGATTCAACTATTTACCTAAATCACTTCTGGACACTTAAATTTCTTCTTTTTTACCCAGGCTTCCCAGCTCCCTGCCCCTTTCCCCACCATAGGTCCTGGGACTTGAATCCCAGACTAGATTGCTTCCCAGGCTTAGGCTTCCTCTGATGTTTCGCTGGGGGCTCCATCTTAGAGCCCTTACCTCCTTACTGGTTCCCTCAGTCAGTTTATTGTCTAGATAATATGTCTATTGGGGAGAGGGATGCTGGGAAGACAAGTATCACTGGCAGGGAGATTTCTGATTCAGGGGACATTGAGGTTCTACACACTCTCATCCCATCTGGGGCCTTAAATCCCTCCTTCCTCTTGGGTCTGTAGGAAGGTGGGGGACAGGAAGAGAGTCAGAAGAGTAGGAATAAGAGAAGGTGAGCTCATCTACAAGTTTATACTATCCTCCCAGAGGCATCTTATTCCCTGTCCCTTCTATCTTGTAAAACTCCTGACTGACCCTGGCCAATAGCCCTGGGTACTTTTCCCTCCCAGACTTGTTGTTTTTGACTGGGTAAAAGAGAACATTCTTGGCTTCATTTCTTCCCCAACTTTAATTACTCAATGGGTGTTGCCTCCTTCAGACTGAGAGCTTAGCTTAAGGTCAAGGTCTCCACTGCGTCCAGTGTCATCTCCAGTTATCCTGATCTATATCTGGCCACTGGAGCCAGGGGGCTCTGGAGTAGGAGGTGAGGTTGGTGACTTTGTACCTCACCATCCTCTCCTCCCCTAAACCAATTTAGTCAATTACCTTCCCAATCTTGGCTTGTCGGGGAACACTGGGCCTTAGTTGTTGATTTGTGCTGGGGCTCTGTTCCCCTTTTACCTTTACCCAAGTGAGACATCTTTCCTGCAGTCCTTCTCAATTATCTGGACTTGTTTCTCAAGATACTTTTGTAGATCCTGTCACTCCACTCTTAATTGAAAGTTATTTCATAGGAATCTGGAGAGAGTTCAGGCAATATCCTGCCTTTTCTCTCCCATCTTGACTCCACTATTTATATTTGTCAACCTGGCCCTCCTTTCAGTCTCCCTCCCTCTGTTGATTGGGGTCTGTGCCCTAAGGGCAGGGCCAAGGGCTTAGTAACTTCCATGGAACCTCACCCTCTGTAATTTCCTGTAGGCTAGCTGACCTCAGACCTCCAGGAAAAGAAGGGAACGACATCTGTTCAGTTATGATTATCCCCTCCCAACATCCTGCAGAGGACCAGGGCCTGGCCCAAGCAGGGAGCCTGGAGCCAGAGGGAATGGTTCCTAAGAACCGCAGATCCCCCACCCTAGGTGAGTGTATTCTGCCCACAGATCTGGGCAACATCAGTCCAAGAAGCCCTTTTCATAGATCTGGAGGATGATCTGTGAGGCTCTTATCTGTGAATCCTTTACAAAAATGGGCAGGAAAGTGAATGCAATAAGAACAACACTGCCGTCCTCTCTACTATGTTTTGGACTGATCACTTTCCCTTAGGCATCTTGAACACTAACTCCCTTCTCTCAGTTGTTGCCCCCACATTTGTTTAAATTTTCACTCAGTATAGGTCACTGACAAGGGTGATCCCTTCATTCATTAGTGTCTGTCCTGCAGATATCATATCTTTGCTTTGATCCAGCACTATCTCCCCACTAGACACATACACATACTCTCTCTCTCTCTCTCTCTCTCTCTCTCTCTCTCTCTCTCTCTCTCTCTCTCACACACACACACACACACACACACACACACACACATACACACACACATGCATACACATACACACACACACACACTCTCTGTCTCTCTCTCTTCACACACACACACACACACACACCCCTTCTGGCCTCTGGGTCCTATGACCAAGCTCTCTTTTGTAGCCACTGACTTTCCTGGAAATCCTTGACCTTGTTTCCTGGAGCAGAACCCTGGAAGCTTCCTCAGCTCTTCTCCTTTCCCTGGCTGGAAGCAGAGAAGAAACTGTCTTCCTGCTGCTGCTGAGCTCCTGCTGCCTCAGACTACACAGATCTCCCCAAATCTTTCTGAATCCCTTCTCTTTACCATTTATATGATTATTATTATATTTTTTTTTGGCTGAGGCAATTAGGGTTCAGTGACTTTGCCCAGGGTCACATAGCTAGGAAGTATTAAGTGTCTGAGGTCAGATTTGAATTCAGATTCTCCTGACTTCAGGGCCAACGCTCTATCCACTGCCCCATCTAGTGGCCCCTATTCTAATTTGTTTTAACCTCAAATACAAAAGAAAAGAAGAAAACATTTTCAGGTAATCAGCAGAACCTGACAGCAGATTCGATTAAAAAAAAAAAAACTACATAATAAATGCTACCCATGGTTCAGGAGCTGTCCAGCGTTTCTTTGCTTCCTGGTGGGTTTTCTTTTATTCCATTTTATTTTCTTTATCTCCTGAGACTTCTCAGTTGCAATTAGGTACTTCTAGAATAACTCCATCATACTCAGCTCATACTTAGCCTTTCTCTCCCTTTACCATTGCTTGGGTCAAAGCAACAGGCATTTAGGAAAGGAAGAGGCTTTGTTTGAATATATAGGACATGCAAAGAAGGAAAAAATCAGTCCCTGCCCCCAAGAAGCTTCCATTCCAACTAGGAAAACAACATGTCAGCAGTTGTGTCCACATCAGCTCTGTACAGTGTAGGTGGGAGGCCTTTGCATGACTGTGCTTCCAAGTGTTCTCATAAAGGATGTGGCCTTTTGGTAAATCCCTTCTCTCTGCTTCAGTTTGCTTTTGTGTAAAGGGCTGAAACTCTTCAAAGGTGTGCTTGAATCGGACAACTGAGCACTCAAGGCTTATTACCTATTGGACAATCATTCTATTACCATATTTTTGGAAAAATGGCCCTTCTCACTATTCTGTGCTGGCTCAATCTTTTGGTGTATACAGATAATCAATCGTAGGAGGGATTAGAGGATAGAGTGAGACAAGCCAGACTCACTTTGAAGCAGGACCAGGAGAAGCAAGGTTGGTGGAGAGCTTGTGGCAATTTGTCTGTCTCCTTCACTTCTACCCCTAAAGACCAAGGACTTTTCCTTATCCTGACTTTGGCTGATCCTGAGGCCACCAGGGAGCTAGCTTGAACTGCCCACTTTTGTAAATTGTGACCATTGGGCCAGATCCATTAAGAAGTGTATGATTCTGAAATTTGGGACACAAAATCTTATGAAAATGAATGTTGAAAACTATCTGTACATGCATTTGGAAAAATAAAATATTATTGGGGGGAAGGATAGTGTTTTATCTGGATAAGAATTTATGGCTTCTGGAAAATTCACAAGATCTTTTTTTCTTCTCAGTGATCTTGGAAATGTTTTGGCTCTGTAGCACGTAATACTTGCTAGCTTCACACAAACACTTCATGCCATTTTCTTAACATAACACTAACTGATTTCATCTCCAAAAATCCTCATGTCTCTCTCACAGAGACTTTCCTAATTGCACAGGTAGTAATTTCCAAGTAAGACATTTCTCAATTTTATTCCACCAGAAACTATAAGATGTGTTTCACTATATTCCATTGGTCTTTGGGGGACTTTGGCTCTGAATCCTGTAAGGGCTGTCACCTTTGGGCAGATCCCTCCTCCATGCTTCAGGTCCCTTCTGTAAATTGAGGAGCATTGGATTAGCTCAGTTATGAAGCATGTTTCAACCCTTACGTCCTCTGGGTCTTGGTGTTTTAGGAGCTGGTGACCTTCAAGGATGTGGCTGTGGACTTCAGCCCGGAGGAGTGGGGTCTGTTGGACCCGGATCAGAAAGAGCTGCACAAGGAAGTCATGCTGGAGAATGCCGAGAACTTGCTCTCCCTGGGTAAGGAGCGCTTCCCTTGGAACTCTGGAATTGCCATCAACAAGAGTGTCACCATCCCCTGCCTAGGGTGCAGAGTTTCAAGCTTTTAACAGTTTTTAGAAAGGCCCAAGGGCTGCCTCCTGTCCCTAAGAGACAGGGTCCTCCTGCTGCCTGGTTCTTCTATGAGTGGTCTTTGCATTGTAGGATGGGAACCTGGCAGTTTTGTCTATAAAGCTTCTGAAAACTGGTCCTGACCCATTTCACTGAACAGGGGCAATAAAAGGAACCCCCTTCTTCTCAGGAAACTTTGTCTTTGCAATGTTCTTTTGGGTAAAAAACAATAACATTTTACCTCATTGCCCCTGGTGTAATTCATAAATCCCCAACACAGCGCAGGCCCTTGTTCCTCCTTCATGCATCCCCCAAAGGCCTGTAGAGATACAGGGAGAGAAAGGAAAGGGAAGAGGTATTTCCATACATTTGCTGGGATCCAGGCCTTGTGCTCAGAGCTTCCTTGATCCCCACCAAAACCCTCTGTTTTGGGTGCCACCTTTATTTCCATTTTATATGTGTGGAGGCTGAAGAAAAAGGTGAAATTACTTGTCTAGAGTCACACAGCCAGGACGTGTCTAAATCCAAATTTGAACTCGGGGTTTCCTGACTGCAGGCCTGGTGCTCCCTTCTCTGTGCTACCAGCTGCTTCTAAGTCCAGAAAATGGAACCTGTGGGATGTGACCATCCTGCTGTGAAGGAGGCAGCAAAATCAGGATCTTCTGATTCCAGATTTCTTGCTGACCTCCTTTCCCCTCTTCCCTCTTTCTCTGGCAATAAGCAACCTGAAAACCATCTTTGAGTTGTCATTGGAACTACCCAATGGACTTTGCATCCCTGCCCTGTTCCAATGAGTAATAAAGGGCAAGTTTCAAGGCTCACACCCACTCTCTTCTCGCTCCCCAGGACTTCCAGTTCCCAGAGAAGATTTCATCTCCCATGTGGAAAAAGGAGGCCTGAGGAACTCCTGTCCTGGTGAGTGAGTTGCAAGCTGGGGTGTCAGCTGCTATCCCAGGAGGCTTCTTCATGTGATGGGGTTTTGGGGGGGAAACTGGCTTGGAATCCCTTTTCAGACCCTTGTGGTAGTGAGATCTTTAGCACCTCATTGAGCCTCTGAACCTCAGTCTCTTCATGTGTAAAATGAAGGCTTTGGACTCCATGGCCTTTTAGTTTCTTTCTAAAAAAGAATCATTGATCCCAGTGGAAGTCTTTGTTGGAAATTTGAGACCATCCAGCTATCTACAACCAAATAAAGAGGGCTCAGGCTATCTAATATGACTTTTCTTAGGTCTTTTTTTAAGCCAAAAAGCATTTGCTTTTATTTTTTTGATATTAATTTAAAATTAAAAACAAAATAGAAAAATACAGAAAAGAATAATTTTAAAAAATGTTTTATGTTCAGCAAAACATGAAGAAGAATTCAAAATATGTAATAATTAATTTCAATAAACCATAAATGAAAGATATTGCTTTCCTCTAGTTCTCCTATTGTTCTGTGCTGTGCACTTTTTACTTCATTCTTCCTCCCTGCTTTTATCCTCTGCAGGCTACAGTTAAGCATAGATAGGAAAAGTAACATCCTCTGAGGAAAGCTGGCTACAAGCTGGAATCAATCATTTGGAAGACTCTTCCTGCCCCCTTCCCTCTCTTCCTCCCTTCACTCTTCTTTCTCTTTTTCCTTCATTGCCTGCTTCCTTTTTTTCCTTCTTTCTCTCTGTCCACCTATTATGTCATATTCCCTTACCTACAAATTCTCTTAAAAGCATTTCTCCCCCTCTTTCTTCACCACTGAACCATCCATGATAGATTTCTCTCTCTCTCTCTCTCTCTCTCTCTCTCTCTCTCTCTCTCTCTCTCTCTCTCTCTCTTCCTTCCTTCTTTCCTTCCTTCCTTTCATTCTTTTCTTCCTTCCTTTCTTTCTTTTCTTTCTTTTTCTTTTTTCTTTTTTTTTTTTTTTGCCGAGGCAATTGGCATTAAGTAACTTGCCCAGGGACACACAGCGAGGTAGTATTAAGTATCTGTGGACAGATTTGAACTGGGATCCTCTTGACTTCAGGTCTGGTACTCTATTCACTGTGCCACCTAGCTGCCCTGATTCCTTTCTTAAAGAACAAAGCTTAAACCAAAATCAGTGTGAATCTCATTGACCACCCATAGGTCCCTTGCTAAACCCCAATTGTTCTTTGTTTGGGTCCTCATTGACTTAGATTGAGTGTAAATCGCAATCATTTCTGCCTTGGCCATAAAACCTGAACTTCTTCCCAGAGTCACTCATTCATTCCTTTTTATTTATTGAGTTTTTTTTAGCCTAGATAAGAGAGGAGATTCTTTGCATCCATTGCTCCCTACCCTTAGTCACTGGATGAGTGCAGCCTCAGGCACAGGAGACCTATTGGAGACCTTACCTTAAGAAGGCTCAGGTCTCCCCTGGCCATCTGCATCCAAAGCCATCTATAGTAATTCTAATCTGTACCTGGATACTACATACAGATGGCTCTGTGGGGGAAAATGAGTCCAGTGACCTTGGGCAGTTCTCCCTCACTTAAATCCAAGTCACTCATTGCATAATTGAAAGCTTCCCTTAGGTTAGGGATATGGGAGGAAAAGACTCCTGGTTGTTCCATAACAGGACCAGGAGCCCTAGGCCCTTGTTATCTTCACTATGGAATTTGTTCATAGGTGAGAGGGAGCAGGAAAGAGAAAGAAATGGAAACATAAATTTGGCACCTCGGAGGGACCAGCATGCAAGCACTGAGATAGGATTAGATGATATGATCAGCTCTGGGTAATGTCAACTAATCAATCAATAAACATTGATTAACCACCTATTCTGTTCATTGCATTAAGCCCTGGGTATACAAAGTGAAGCTGTCAAGAAGTTGTAAATCCAGCATAAAAACTTGGAATTGGGTTGAGAATAAATAGCAGTTCATGAAACTTATTCTTAGCTAGTCCAGGCAAAGGGAAATTTTTTTTAATGGAAATGCATCATGTTCAATAGATATTTGTATATAAAGAGAGAGGGGAAGGGAAGTTTATGAAGTAAGGAAGAGTTGAGATGGAGAGAATCAAAATCATAGTAACAAAGATAGTAGTTAACAAGCATATGGTGCCTACGGTATGCCAAGAGTTTTATTGGTATTACCTCTTTTGATGTTCACAACAACCTGAGTAAGTGGGTACAATTATTACCTTCAGTCTGCAGCAAAACTGAGGCAAAGAAGCACATTCCTAAGGGTGCACAGATAGGTGGTGCCTGAGATTGAATTTCAAAGACTGCATTGGAAGGAAAATGGAGTAAATCTTTGTAATGCAATAGACTGAGAAGCCTCCTTTACCAGGTTCCAGTTTTAATCTCTGCAGCAGGGATTTGGATCAGGTTACTCAGCCATTCAGAGCTCATAACCTGGATTCTAAATTATGAGAATCTTCACCTTGCCTTTGTCTCAGATTTGTTGTGGTGGTCCAATGTCATTGTATTGTGTGTGGAACTCTGTGTTAATTGAATCACTTTATTGGTGTAAGTTAATAGAATTTAAAAATGATTGAATCTGTCCATTTCAGTTTGAAAACCCTTTGTCTGGAGAAATTAAAAGTCAATGATTTTATTATCAGCCAGTATTAGAGGGTATATTTATCCATGAGTGTGTTTGTTTCTTTCCAATGCAGAGACGTGGATTGATATGGAGATGAGTGCAAATCTGAAAATGATCTCATGGAAAGACCTCTTTCAATATAAAGTACAGGGCTGTTTTTGCTAAGCACAAAAGAAACCACATTGGAAAGGAACATTGTGAATGGAATACACACAAAAAGGCTTTAAGAAAGAGTTCCAGTGTTGCTAAAGATCCGAATATACATCCTGAAGAGAAAACACCTGAATGTCATGAATATGATAAAGCTTTTTGTGTGCTCTCTTCCCTTGTCAAGCATCAGAGAATTCATGCTGGAGAGAAACCTTATGAATGTAAGAAACATGGAAAAACTTTGAGAGAGCGATCTACTCCTGCTAAACATGAGAGAATGCATGCAGAAAAACAATCTTACAAATGTAATCAATGTGGAAAGGATTTCCAATGTTATTCCAACTTGGCTCAACATCAGAGAATCCACACTGGAGAGAAGCCTTATGAATGTAATGAATGTAGAAAGACTTTTCCACGGAATTACACGCTTCGTGAACATCAGAGAGTCCACACTGGAGAGAAGCCTTATAAATGTAATGAACGTGGAAAGGCTTTCACAAAGTGCTCCTATCTTAAAGCACATAAGAGAATCCACACTGGATTGAAGCCTTATGAATGTAATGAATGTGGAAAGGCTTTGACAAGTCGCAGCAGTCTTACTTACCATCAGACAATCCGCACTGCAGAGGAAACTTATGAATGCAAGCAATGTGGAAAGACTTTCAAATACAAAAACTGTCTCATAGAACATGATAAAATACATATTGGGGAGAAATTTTATGAATGTAGTGACTGTGGAAAGGCTTTCACAAGGCGCAAAAGTCTTGGTAAACATGAGAAAATCCACATTGGACAGAAACCTCATGAATATGGGAAATTTTAGACAAAGTTCAAATCTTGCTTAACAACAGAGTGCACATTAGAAAAAATTTTTCAAGAGTCTGGATCATTGTAAAGTTTTTAATATTTATTAGTCCTTGACTTGATATGGAAGATCCCATACTAGATGTAAAACTTCATTCATATAATCAATGTGGAAAAACATTCAGGCTCACTTCATTCCTGAATTGCCTCCAGAAAATTCCTACAAGATTGAAATCATGGATAAAGGCATAAAAATGGAGGACAGAGTTTGTTAATCAGCAGGGATTTTCTGCTTGGGAAAAAATCTCCTATGGACTTGGCACCAGAAGGTCTTTAGCCCAGGTTCATCTCTGAGTTTACATGTGAGGATATGGAGTGGAGAGAAGACTTACAAATGTGTAAGGAAGAATTGCCCTTACCTGGAAGATAAGGGTCACTATAAATCACAATATTCACACTGCAAAGAAACATTATACAAAATGTATTTCCAGAAAGACTTTCACTTGGATCTCATCCTTTGTGTAGAAATCTTGCTGCAGATGAAACATGTGAATATAATGAATGAGGGAAGTCCTCTTCCTACAGCACAGATCTCGTTAGACATTGCAATTTTATACTGTGTATAAAGATCAGAAAATACATCAGAGTTTTTCTCTGAAATCCCATGATTGGTAGCCAAAGAAGGGTCTTTGTAATGGGGGAAACTAATTGTTTAATCTCCTTTTTCAATTAATAATGATTAAGAGATTTTTTAAATCTGATTTTAAATTGTTTTTATTACTTAATTTTCCTCTTCATTCTCTTGTTTATTCCTAAATTCTTTGGCTTTCCATCTGTGTGATAAGTAATATGTTACATGTTATAATTTTCTTTTAAAATATCTGTAAATGTGTCTTAGGTCTCTATTTTGAGCTTGTTTTGCTAAATTGTGTTAGATGGATTTGAGGGGAAGTGAGGCCTTTTCAGAAAGCTGACCTCCCAGAAGAGTGCCATGGTTAGCTATGGTTCCAAAAAACCTCACCCCATTGTATCCTTGCTTAGTCTTGCGCAAACCACTTTACCACATCAGCAAACTTTGTAATGTATAGTTACTATTCTTAAGTGAAATGGGTTTCTATGACACATTAGGATATGTTTTCCATATGTGTGAGATAACATAAATTCTAATCTTGTATTTGCAAATGTAAAAAGTAAAGACTTGGGGATAAGAATTTAGTATTTGGTTTAAAATTTTAAAGGAAAATATACCAATTAAACAGGTAAGTTTTCAAAGATTCTAATTTGAAAAGTTAAAGAAATCCCAGGAAACTAGGATTTGTGAATTGGAAAAGATAAAGAACCTCTCAAGAAAGTAGGATTTGTGAATTGGAAAAAGAAAATAACTCACTAAAAAAAAAATAGTGAAATGGAAACAAAAATTCCATAGAGCAAAACAACTCATTTAAAAACTAAATTGAGCATGTACAAAAAGAAATTTTAAAAAGCTAATGAAGAAAATAACTCGTTAAAAATCAGAACTGAACAAATAGAAATGAATGATTCATTGACGCATCAAGAATCACTCAAGCAAAACCAAAAAAATGAAAAATTAGGAAAAAACATTTAATACCTACTTGGAAAAACAACAGACCTAGAAAAGAGATCTAGGAGAGAGAATCTAAGGATTATTGGACTTCCCGAAAATTCTGATGAAAAAAGCGCCTAGATACTATTTTACAGGAAATTATCAAAGAGAACTGCTCAGATGGAATAGAATCGTAAGGTAAAACAGGCATGGAAAGAATTCATCAAATACCTTCTGAAAAGGACCCTAAAATAAAAACTCCAAGGAATATTGTGGCCTATAGAACTATCAGAACTAAGGGGAAAATATTACAAACAGCCAGGAAAAAATAATTCAAATACTGAGGTGCCACAATAAGGATCATTCAAGATCTGGCTGCTTCCACGTTAAAGGATCGAAGGACCTGGAATCTGATATTCCAAAGGCAAAAGAACTTGGAATACAGCCAACAATAAACTACCCAGCTAAGCTGAGCATTTTCTTCCATGGGCATTTAATGAAACAGATGAATTCCATTTGTTTCTAAGGAAAAAAACAGATCTAAACAAAAGATTTGATCTCCAACCATAGGACTCAAGAGAAGCAGAAAAAGGTAAAGGAACTCTTGAGAACTGTATTTCTATTGTAGATGTACATAAAGACCTTATGTATAATTTGATTTTACTGATATAACATAAGAAGGGAAGTAGAAATGGAAAGGGGATAGTACCAGAAAAAGGGAAAGGGGGGGGGGAGAGTGAAACTACATCCCACAAAGAGGCAAAGGAAACCTATCATATCTGCGGGTACGTAGAGAGGGGGAGGAACATTGTGTGAATCTTACTCTCATCAGAGTTGGCTCAAAGAGGAAATAATTGACACATTTGTTTGAGAGAGAATCTTCTCTCACCTCATTAAAAAGTGGGAGAGGAAAAGGGAAAAGGAAAAGAGTAATAAGGGAAGGGTACAAAAAGAGGAAGGGATTCAAAGGGAGGAGGAAGGGATCCTAAATAGGAAGAGCTGCATGACACAAGTGGAGCTCATAAGTTTAATACTGGGAAAGAGGATAAGGAGGGGCAAGAAAAAGAAAAGCATAATCTGGAGATAATAAGATGGCAGGAAAGACAGAATTAGTCATTTTAACTGTAAGTGTGAATGGGATGAACTCTCCCATAAAGCAGAGGTGGATAGCAGACTGGACCAAAAGTCAGAACCCTACAATATGTTGTTTACAGGAAACACATTTAAAACAGGGAGATACATAGAGAGTAAAGGGAAAAGACTGGAGCAGAATCTATTATGCTTCGGGTGAAGACAAAAAAGCAAGGGTAGCCATCCTTATCTCAGATCAAGCAAAAGCAAAAATTGATCTAATTAAAAGAGATAAGGAAGCAAACTATATCTTTTTTTTATTTAAATAGCTTTTTATTTACAAGTTATATGCATGGGTAATTTTACAGCATTGACAATTGCCAAACCTTTTGTTCCGATTTTTCCTCTCCTTCCCCCCACCCCCTCCCCTGGATGGCAGAATGATCAGTAGATGTTAAATATATTAAAGTATAAATTAGATACACAATAAGTATACTTGACCAAACCATTATTTTGCTGTACAAAAAGAATTGGAATCTGAAATATTGTCCAATTACCCTGTGAAGGAAATTCAAAATGCAGGTGGGCATAAATATAGGGATTAGGAATTCAATGTAATGGTTCTTAGTCATCTCTCAGAGTTCTTTTACTGGACATAGCTGGTTCCATTCATTACTGCTCTATTGGAACAGATTTGGTTCATCTCATTGCTGAAGATGGCCAGGTCCATCAAAGTTGATCATCATATAGTATTGTTGTTGATGTATATAATGATCTTCTGGCCCTACTCATTTCACTTAGCATCAGTTCGTGTAAGTCTCTTCAGGCCTTTCTGAAATCATCCTGCTGGTCATTTCTTACCGAAGAATAATATTCCATAATATGCATATACCATATTTATTCAGCCATTCTTCAATTGATGGGCATCCACTCAGTTTCCAGTTTCTGGCCACTACAAAGAGGGCTGCCACAAACATTCGTGCACATAAAGGTCCCTTTCCCTTCTTTATGATCTCTTCCAGTAGTAACACTACTGGATCAAAGGGTATGCGCAGTTTGATAACTTTTTGAGCATAGTTCCAAATTGCTCTCCAGAATGGTTGGATGTATTCACAATTCCACCAACAATGTATTAGTGTCCCTGTTAGGAAACTATATCTTGCTAAAGGTTAGCATAGACAGTGAAGCAATATCAATACTAAACATATATGCACCAAGTGGTATAGCATCTAACTTCCTAAAGGAGAAATTAAGAGAGTTGCAAGAAGAAATAGGCAGCAAAACTGTAATAGTGGGAGATCTCAACCTTGCACTCTCAGAATTAGATAAATCAAACCACAAAACAAATAAGAAAGAAATTAAAGAGGTAAATAGAATATTAGAAAAATTAGGTATGATTGATCTTTTGAGAAAACTGAATGGAGACAGAAAGGAGTATATTTTCTTCTCAGCAGTTCATGGAACCTATACAAAAATTGACCATATATTATGATATAAAGACGTCAAAATTAAATGCAGGAAGGCACAAATAGTAAATGCTTTCTTTTCAGATCAAAATGCAATAAAAAAACTTTAGGGGTAAATAGACCAAAAAGTAATTGGAAACTAAATAATCTCATCTTAAAGAATGATGAGGTGAAACAGCAAATTATAGACACAATTAATGATTTCACTCAAGATAATTACAATGATGAGACATCATCCCAAAATTTGTGGGATTACAGCCAAAGCGGTAATAAGGGGGAATTTTATATCTTTAGCGGTTTACTTGAATAAAATAGAGGAGAAGATAAATGAATTGGGCTTGCATCTTTAAAAGCTAGGAAAAGACCAAATTAAAAACCCCCAATCAAATACTAAACTTGAAATTCTAAAATTAAAAGGAGAAATAAAATTGAAAGTAAAAAAAAAACAAACCTATTGAATTAATAAATAAAACTAAGAATTGGTTTTATGAAAAAACCAACAAAATAGATAAACCTTTGGTAAATTTGATTAGAAAAAGGGAAGAGGAAAATCAAATTGTTAGTCTTAAAAATGAAAAGGGAGAACTCACCATGAATGAAGACGAAATAAGAGCAACAATTAGGAGTTACTTTGCCCAACTTTATGCGAATACGTTTGATAACCTAAGTGAAATGGATACCTACCTTCAAAAATACAGGCTGAACAGATTAACAGAGAAAAAAGTAAATTGCTTAAATAGTCCTATTTCAGAAAAAGAAACAGAAAAAGTTAATAATCAACTCCCTAAGGAAAAAAATCCCAAGGACCAGATGGATTTACATGTGAATTTTACCAAACATTTAAAGAACAATGAGCCCCAGTACTATGTAAACTATTTGGAAAAATAGGGAATGAAGAAGTCCTACCAAATTCCTTTTATGACACAGACATGATAGTGATACCTAAATCACATAGGTTAAAAACAGAGAAAGAAAATTATAAACCAATCTCCCTAATGAATATTGATGCTAGAATCTTAAATAAGATATTAGCAGAAAGATTACAGAAAATCATCCCCAGGATGATAGACGATGACCAAGTAAGATTTACACCAGGAATGCAGAGCTGGTTCAATATTAGGAAAACTATTAGTATAATTGACCATAATAATAACCAAATTAACAAAGAACATATGATCATCTCAATAGATGCAAAAAAATCATTTGATAAAATCCAACATCCATTCCTATTAAAAATACTTGAGAGTATAGGAATAAATGGACTTTTCCTTAAAATATTCAGTAGCATCTCTTTAAAACAATTGATAAGCATCATATGTAATGGGGATAAGCTGGAACTATTCCCAATAGGATCAGGAGTGAAACAAGGTTGCCTACTATCACCATTACTATTCAATATTTTAGAAATGCTAGCTTTGGCAGTAAGAGTTGAGAAAGAGATTAAAGGAATTAGAGTAGGTGATGAGTAAACCAAATTAGTGCTCTTTGCTGATGATATGGTGGTATACTTAGAGAAACCCAGAGATTCTACTAAAAAGCTATTAGAAATAATTCACAACTTTAGCAAATTTTCAGGATACAAAATAAACCCACATAAATCCTCAGCATTCTTATATATTACTAAAAAAATCCAACAGTTAGAATTATAAAGAGAAATTTCATTTAAAGTAATTACTCATAGTATAAAATATTTAGGAATCTATCTGCCAAGGGCAAATCAGGAACTATATGAGGAAAACTACAAAACACTTTCCACACAAATAAAGTCAGATCTAACCAATTGGAAAAATATTAAATGCTCTTGGATAGAGTGAGAAAATATAATAAAGATGACAATACTACTTAAACTAATCTATTTATTTAGCGCTATACCAATCAGACTCCCCCAAATTATTTTAATGACCTAGAAAAAATAACAACGAAGTTCATATGGAAAAACAAAAGGTCAAAAATTTCAAGGGAATTAATGAAAAAAAAATCAAATGAAGGTGGCCTAGCTATACCAGATCTAAGATTATTTTATAAAGCAGCGGTTACCAAAACCTTTTGGTATTGGCTAAGAAATAGACGAATTGATCAGTGGAATAGGTTAGGTTCAAAGGACAAAACAGTCTATAACTTTAATAAGCTAGTGTTTGACAAACCGAAAGACCCCAGCTTTTGGAATAAGTACTCATTGTTTGACAAAAATTGCTGGGAAAATTGGAAATTAGTATGGCAGAAACTAGGCATTGACCCACACTTAACACTGTATACCAAGATAAGGTCAAAATGGGTTCATGACTTAGGCATAAAGAATGAGATTATAAATAAATTAGAAAAACATAGGATAGTTTACCTCTCATATCTGTGGAAGAGGAAGGAATTTATGACAAAAGAACAACTAGAGATCATTATTGATCACAAAATAGAAAATTTTGATTATATCAAATTGAAAAGCTCTTGTACAAACAAAACTAATGCAGACAAGATTAGAAGGGAAGCAACAAATTGGAAAAACATTTTTACAGTCAAAGGTTCTGATAAAAGCCTCATTTGCAAAATATATAGAGAATCAACTCTAATTTATAAGAAGTCAAGGCATTTTCCAATTGATAAATGGTCAAAGGATATGAACACACAATTCTCAGACAAAGAAATTAAAACAATTTCTAGCCATATGAAAAGATGCTCCATGTCATTATTAATCAGAGAAATGCAAATTATGACAACTCTGAGATACCACTACACAGCTGTCAGAATGGCTAGAATGACAGGGAAAGATAATACAGAATGTTGGAGGGGATGTGGGAAAACGGGGACACTGATACATTGTTGGAGGAATTGTAAATTACATCCAACCATTCTGGAGAGCAGTTTGGAACTATGCTCAAAAAGTTATCAAACTGTGCATACATACCCTTTGATCCAGCAATCTTACTACTGGGCTTATATCCCAAAGAGATTTTAAAGAAGGGAAAAACACCTGTATGTGCAAGAATGTTTGTGGCAGCCCTCTTTGTAGTGGCCAGAAACTGGAAAATGAGTGTATACCCATCAATTGAAGAATGGCTAAATAAATTGTGGTTTATGAATATTATGGGATATTATTGTTCGATAAGAAATGACCAGCAGGATGATTTCAGAAAGGCCTGGAAAGACTTACAGGAACTGATGCTGAGTGAAATGAGCAGGACCAGGAGATCATTATATTCTATCAATCTATACTATCTATACTATACTATCTATACTATCTATACTAATCAATGTATACTATACATCAACAATACTCTATGATGATCATTTCTGATGGACGTGGCCCTCTTCAACAATGAGATGAACCAAATCAGTTCCAATAGAGCAATAATGAACTGAACCAGCTACACCCAGTGAAAGAACTCTGGGAGATGACTATGAGCCACTACATAGAATTCTCAATCTTTCTATTTTTGTCTATCTGCATTTTTTATTTCTTTCATAGGCTAATTATACACTATTTCAAATCTGATTATTTTTGTACAGCAAAATAACTGTTTGGACATGTATACATATATTGTATTTAACTTATACTTCAACATATTTAACATGTTTGGTCAACCTGCCATCTGGGGGAGCAGGTGGAGGGAATGAGGGGAAAAATTGGAACAAAAGGTTTTGCAATTATCAATGATGAAAAAATACCCATGCATATGTCTTGTAAATAAAATGCTATACTATAATAAAAGAAAAAAAATTAAGCATCCAGAGTTCATCAGTATTGTTCCTCAATATGGCATGCTTGCCGTTCTGGACAATGGACAATGCTCTTTAGCTTTCCCAGTCACCAGTGCAATGAAACAAGGCTGTGTGCTTGCTCCCAGGCTTTTCAGCCTGATATTTTCAAACCCCTAGAAGGAGGACAAACATAGCATCAAAGTCAGCTACCACACTGATGGTAAACTCTTTTACTTGAAAGGGTTACAAGTCAAAATTAAAGGGAGTATTGGTGCCTGATTTTTTGTTTGCAGATGATTGTGCCTCAGTGCAGCCTCTGAAGCTGAGATGCAACAAAGGATGGATCGATTCTCTGCTGCTCCTGCTGATGTTGGCCCAACAATTAACACCAAGAAAAACCAGCACTTCCATCAGCCAGCACCACCCCAGTCATCTGTGGAACCTTGGTTACAGCAAGTGAAGAAGTTCTCAATGCTGTGGATGAGTTCACTTGTGTTGGCACTATATTTCCCAAGAAGGTCTCATTGATAATGAAGTTGACACATGGATTGCCAGAGATAGGTTGTGAGGTTCCAAAGGAAAATGGGGGACAGGAGAAGTATTAGACTGACTACTAAACAGAAACTACAGAGCCTTTGTCTTGAACTCAGGGTTGTATGCCTGCGAAACCTGGACAATCCACCAATACCATGCTAGGAAACTGAATTGTTTCCATATAAATTTTCTTTGAAAGATTTTGAAGATCTGACAGAATAAAGGACCAAATACTAAGGTCCTTTCTTGAACTAAATTGTAACACCCTCACACTCTCTTGCAGCGAGCAGAACTCCAATGGGATAACCACATTCTTTGAATGTCAAATCTTTGCTTGCCAGAAAGATAGTTTTATAGAGAACTCACACAGGGCAAGTGATCTGGCTACAAGGGGGTCAGAAAAAGCAATACAAAGACATCCTCAAGGTCTCTCTGAAGAACTCTCGAATTGATTGTATGAATTAGGAAACACTGGCACAGGACCGCCCAGCATGGCATACCCTCCTTAGGGAAGGTGCTGTGCTCTATGAGACGTCTATTAATGTAGAACTTCCTAAAGGTTCTGGTTTTTTCTATTTCAGCTCTTGCCTCTAGCAGATCAAAATTTTAGTTAATTTTCTAAATCTGCAATCACATCACACTCTCAGGATCATTCTTTAGATTAACATTTTTTTATACTGTGGTTTCCCCAAATCCCAATATAAGATTAGAAATATAATAATATATATAAGGTTTTCGTTTTAAACCATGAAGAAAAATTGCCAGTGAAACGACATCAATGCATTTCTGAATTCTCTTCCATAATAAAATCTTCATCATTCTGACCAAATTTCTAGTGATCTCCCTGTAGAGGCTCAAACATCCCTATTACTGTAAGGGGAGAAGAAGTCTTTCCTTAAGGACCCCTCATTCTAATTTAGATTAGGAGAAAATCCAATCCAATCTGGATTAACACTTGAAGGTGAATAAAATCCCCGATGTTCCCAAAATCTAGTTGCAGTCAGGACCTCAAATATGGGACCGACTTCTTTCTGTTTAGCTGCTGCCCAGGTTTTATCCTGCCACCCTTTCGCTCCAGAGAGGAAGGAGTGAGCCTGAAACCTAGAAATTAGAGTGGGAAAAAGAGGCAGCCGGGGGGGGGGGGGGGGGGGGGGGGGGGGGGGAGAGAGGGGAGGAGGAGATCTCAGAAATGAGCAGCCGAGTGGGTGGTCACCCAGGTGGAATATGAGCTCTTGGGGTGGAGTTTGGAAGCCTGGGAGGAGTCCAGGGCGGACTTTGGGCCTCTCCAGTGGTGAAGACATTTCACGTGATGGAGGGCGGGGTTTGAGGCGGGGGAAACAGCTCAGGGACTGAGATCCTGTGCTTGGGTGTCTTAGAAGGAGACAGCTCGTTTTGGGAAGGCTCAGGGCTTGGCTAAGATGAAAATTCTTGGGCCCAGGAGAAATCTCCTCCAGAGAGCTGGCTGGAAACTGGAACTTCTGGACTTGAGATCTCTCTGCCTCCTGCAAGGCAGCTCTGTGGATGCAGGACCCAGGTAGGTGCAGGATACAGGTAGGTGCGTCCACCTCCCGGCATATCTACCCCCACCTCCCTGCCCACCTCTGAGCTTTTGCTAGTTGCCTTTGTCTTTGCTAATGAGGGATCATCTCTTCAGCAGCACCAGGAACGTGCTGCTCAACCAGACTGGGACAAGGCCTCCCTTCCCAGCCCCCCCCCTCCCCCATCCCTTCTTTTCTCACCCCCATACCTCCCAAACGTCAGACGTTACCGTCCCCGGATTTATCACCGATTCACATTTTCCCAATTTCAGACCTTGCCCATAAGAACCCAGGAATCCCCCCCTTGTTCCTGGATCCCGGTTAGAAACATGGTGCTCCTGCCTTCCGACTTAGGCCCCTGAGAGATTCAAGGTTCTGCCTGCCCTGAGGACCCACTCTGGACGCGGGCCCCCAAAACTCCCGCCCGATCAGACCCCAGGCCGTGGCTCCCTGTGTCCAGGCTCCCTTTAGAGTCACCAAAATCTAAGCTGTTCCAGAGGGTCCCAGACAACCTCCCCAGCTCCTAGGAAGATCTGAGGGCACAGTCATGCTGCTGCTTTCCCGGGATCTGTGTCCCCCCCCCCCCCCCCCCAAGCCTTCTGCCCCTGCAGTGTCCCGGATGTCCTTACCCTGAGCTGTGTCAGAATTTCTCTCTCCCACATCTTACCTGGGCTCTCCTTTCCTCCTGCTTCCCTGCCCCCTCTCTTAAAGCCCTGAAACTTTGCCTCCTCCGCCCCCCTCCTCCCCGGGTTAGATCTCATGCTTTTCCAGCTCTCCCTGGTGCCTTCATCCGGAGCCATCCTTCCATCCCCAAGGTTTATTATATAATCACAAGGCTTCTACATCCTTCGCGATGCATACATTGTTTCCTCCTGAATTCAGAGAGGAAGGTTACAATGTTACCAGCTTCTCCACCCGCCCTTCTCCCCATCTAGAGTTACAATGATAACATTTTCTCATATAGAAGTAAATAATGAAGGCCTTGGAATTAGTCTTTAATGTTTTCCTTTTTTTCTGAATCTTTTATGTTAAATTTTCCATTGAGTTCTGCTCTTTTTGTTACAAATACATGAAAGTTTTTCAGTTTGTCAAATGTCTATTCTCCCCTCATTCCATATTCTATTCCAGATTTCTGAGTAAATTATTGAGGTACAATTCCAGGTCTTTTGTTCTTTGAAATTTAATGTAACAAAACTTATGTAGAAACTGCTGCATTTTGTGAAATCCTGACTATTTCTGCAGTATTTTATTCTGTCGTATTTTCTGATTCGATTGCAATATTTTCCCCATAATCTAGGAGTTTTGAGGCTTTGCTAGGATATTCTTGTAAGTTTTCCTCCTTTGATCGTTTCAGTTGGTGAATAGGAGATTTTTTTCTTTTCCCCTTTACCCTCTTATTTTAGAACTTCAGAGCAATTTTCTTTCATAATTTCTTGAAATATTGTATCCAGATTCTTTTTAAAATAATAACTTCTGGGTAGTTCAACAATTCTTATATTGTCTCTCCTTAATCTGTTCTCCAGTTTTTCTAATGAGATGTTTCAGATTCTCTTGTATTTTTTCTTTTATTTTTTTAAAAAAAAATTTATTAAATCTTTTATTTACAAAACATATGCATTGGTAATTTTTCAGCAGTAACCCTTGCAAAACTTTCGGTTCCAAGGATTTCCCTCCTTCCTTTCACCTCTCCACTAGATGCCACGTAGTCCAATTCATGTTAAATATGTTAAAATATATGTTAAATCCAATATCTATGTAAACATGTTTATACAGTTATCTTGCTGCACAAGAAAAATCGAGTATAGAAGGGGGAAAAAAACCTGAGAATGAAAACAAAATGCAAGCAAACATCAACAGAAAGAGGGAACACTCAGTCCCACTCAGTTCCCACAGTCCTCTCTCTGGGTGTAGATGGGCTCTCTTCATCACTGAAAAAATGGAATTGGTTTGAATCATCTCATTGTTGAAGAGAGCAGCATCCATCAAAATTGATCATTATATAATCTTGTTGCCATGTATAATGATCTCCTGGTTCTATTCATTTCACTTAGCAGCAGTTCATATAAGTCTCTCCAAGCCTCTCTGAAATCATCCTATTAGTCGTTTCTTACAGAACAATAATATTCCATAACATTCATATATCATAATTTATTCAGTCATTCTCCAGTTGCCAACACATTTGATAATCTAAATGTAACAGAGGAATATCTACAAAAATATAGATTGTCCAGGTTAATAGAAGAGGAAATAAATTATTTAAATAGTCTCATTTTAGAAAAGGAAAAACAAGCTATTAATCAACCCCCTAAGAAAAAATCTCCAGGGCCAGATGGATTTACATGTGAATTCTACCAAACATTCAAAAACAATTAATTCCAATAATATATAAACTATTAGAAAAAAATAGGGAAAGTGTGCAACAAGAAAACTGTTTGGTTCTGCACACATATTGTATCTAGGATATACCACAACATATTCAACATATATAGGACTGCTTGCAATCTAGGGGAGGGAGTGGAGGGTGGGAGGGAAAAATTGGAACAGAAGTGAGTGCAAGGGATAATGATGAAAAAAAAATTACCCTGGCATGGGTTATGTCAATAAAAAGTTATTATAATAAAAAAAAATAGGGAAAGAAGGAATAATACCAAATTCCTTTTATGACACAGATATGTGGCTGATCGCTAAACCAGGTAGGGTGAAAACAGAGAAAGAAAATTATAGACCAATCTCCTTAATGAATATTGATGCTACAATCTTAAATAAAATATTAGCAACAAAAGTCATCCCGGGACTAATACACTATGACCAAGAAGGATTTATACCAGGAGTGCAGGGCTAGTTCAATTTTAGGAAAACTATCAGCATAATTAACTATATCTCATCCATTTTTTGAAGTTTAATTACTTTGTTTGGTGTCTCATAATATTATTAGATTCCTCTTGTTCAATTCTATTTCTCAAAGACTTTTTAAAAACTACTTTCCAATTGATTAACTTTTCATAGTTTCTTGGATTGCTTTCATCCCCCCTCCCCCAATATTTACTTGATCTCTTATGTGATTTTTTAATTCCTTTTTATATTCTTCCAAGCATTCTTTTTGGGCTTGCATACCTTTGATATTACTCTTTGGGACAAAGTGGCTTTTTTTTTTTTTTAACCTAGAAGATCAACCCAGATCTTCTTTCATACCAAAGTAGTTCTTTGGTTCTTTTTGCTTTGCTTACTCATCCTGAATTTTCATTTGGTTTTATTTTATTTTTAACAGCTTATAATAATGATCATTATTGTAGTCAAGTTTGAATTCTCATTTCTGGTTAATTGTACCTTAAGCCTCAGTTCCTCCTGACTGTTACTTTCTGAATTCTCTCCAGGGGCTCAAACTCAGTAACAGTTCTCACCTAAGTCACATGCAAGATCTGTCAACTGCTGCCCTGGAAATGTTTTTGCTCCCTAAAATATTGCACTTTCCTACCAAGTGCTCATTCCTCCTTGTCCACAGCCACAGCCCAGCATAATGTCTGGCCAGCATTGCTAGCTCTGACTGGGATCTTTCAAATGTTGCCCTGCTCGGTTTTCATGAGGTGAAAATTCTTGAGCAAATGTGTTTTACATTTTTGCACCTATAAAACTTTTGCAAAATTGCTTATCATCTTAGAGTGAGAGGAAGTGAAAAAGGGAGGGAGAGAATTTGGAACTCAAACAAAATTTTTTTCCCTCTGAGGCTATTGGAGTTAAATGACTTGCCAAGGGTGACAGAGCTGGAAAGTGTTAAGTTTCTGAGATCACATTTGAACTCGGGCTATCCTGACTTTAGAACTGGTGCTTTATCTACTACACCACTAGCTACCCTCAAAATTTTTTTGAAAGTGTTAAAAATTGTCTTTACATATATTTCAGAAAGGAAGTAATATTCAATGTTTTTTAAAAATTGAGGTCAATCAACCTCAAGGCCTTCTGTCCCAAACTGTCTTTTAGACATCTTGAACCAGCTGTCTGATTTGAGATATCTTACAATGAAGATGTAAGACAATTATTTGAAAGGCAAAAGTGCTGGTTTCTCTCCAAGGTCCTTTTGGTTGATTTTCCTATGAAATGTTTTTGAGTTTTATGAAGGGAAAGTAGGACTTCCTTTGCTTCTAAATTTGTCTCCTATTTTAGGTAACTTTAACTCAAAAATAAATCCAGATTTTTTTTTTTTACTTATAGTATTATTTTATTTTTGTAAATATTGTAAATATATGCAATATAGTTTTCAACCTGTGTTCCAAAGTTTTCTCCCTCTAAATCATAGCATTAATAGCTAACTTTCATGTAGTATCATCTATTTTCCAGGAATCATGCTCTGTCCATTGTGCCCCCTGGGTTGTAGAAAGTAACTGTGCACCATAATGGAAACTTCAAATAAGGGAGATAAATGGATAAGAGACTTTTTAGCTAAAGTTCTAGCCAGTCATCTGGGAGTGGAATGAATGGAAGTTTCGGTGGGCTGAAGAGTGGCGTTCGGGCCACTTCATTGATCAGTTAGTGCCTGTTGATCTCATTCCTTTTTTCCCACTTAGTTTTTATCTAAAGATAAGGAGGGGTAAGGACAATGAGGAAGTAGGGACAATGAGGAAGTATCAAAGGATATCATTGAGAAAATTAGAATTTTCATAATAAAATGTACATGAGGTGATACACATTTAATACAGAGGAAGGTAGCACAACACGTTAGAAAGCAGAACCTGATATACTGCAAAAGAAACACACTTGACAAAAGATTCACATGGCCTTCAAATGCAAAGATCAAAGTTCCTTAATACCTTTTGGAGCTTGGCCCCTAAACTCACTCTACAGTATCTCTTCTAACTCAATGCTAATCAGTAGACCTATAAACTAAAAAGTTATATGGCCCATATACACAACATGAAATTTCCCATTGCATTTTTGTTACTTCAAAGAAGGGGGGGGGGAGGGACAGGGGGGAATGTAACTAGATGGTTCAGTGGATAGAGCACTAGCCCTGAAGTCAGGAGGACCTGGTCTCAAATACTTAACACTTCCCAGCTGTGTGACTTTGGGCAAGTCATTTAACCTCAGTTGTCTCGGAGGATAAAAAAGATCTAGAAAGAAAAGATGGCACCCATGTGTTGGTAAATACATCCACAACGATGATCTAGAAATATAATGGAAGGTTATGGAGAGATAAGAAAGACACAGTGTCAGAAAACCTTGGGAAAGTTTCTGAATTGATTCAGAGAAAAGTGAGCAGAATCAGGGGAACAGTTTGTAGTGTAACAACACTGAGCAATATGGTAGAGCCACGACTCCAAAGCAGTAGTTCTCTAAAGTTTTGTTTTTAGAACTCCTTTCATGAACAAAAAATTAGTGTTGTGAAGCTCCCTGAGTCATTCACTTTCCTACTCATAATATTCTTTCCCATTTATGTATTATTTACATGAATGCCCAGGATAACATTTGCTTTCATAAATAGAAATCCTTGACATGATTCCACATCAAGCTAATTTAATAATGATAGTAATAATGATTTTATTGTTGTTATTGTTACTAGCATTTCTATATACTGGCTCTAAAGTTATCAAATATGAAGCAATTACATCCAGTAAAGCAATTAAGATTCATATAGCATGGTTTTTGATAAGCATTTTACAATAATATCTATTATTTCTCTTGACAAGTCAGAAAATTGAGCAGAGACAGAATAGTTTGCCATAAATTTCATAGCTAAGAAATATCCACAATTGAGGCAGAAAATGCAGAGACTGCCTGTTTTTTTCACCTCACACTGCCATGCTGGGTACAGCCAGAGGTACCCGAATTCTTCCCAGCCAGTTCCTGGACACAGCCTGCTGAATGCTGGGGTGCCAGGATATCCCTTTGGTAGTTTCAGGTGCCAGGGCTCAGGGAGTGCTGACCATGGAGCCTGACCCCCACATCCCCAGTCCCCCAAGCTGGCTTGGGGATATCTGAGCAAGGTTGTGTGTGGTCCCCACAGTTTTGCTTCCCCTATTCCTGCAGGTGAGGCAGAATTTCAATTTCCCTCTAATTCTGTCATGAGAAGAGTGAGCTGTTAGAGACTTGAGCTATACTGATCTTGCTAACAATCCCCCAAACTGAGATGTTTCAGGAATGATTTTTTGGTTGCAATTTTAAACTAGCGCACAGAACAAACATGAAACAGACATTCTACACAGAGACACAGACACAAAATATCATGAAAGAGGACTGGCCCATCTTTGTCAAAAGCTACCCTAAAGCACTTCTGCCTTCTCTGGCATCCCAGGAGAGAGACCCCAAAAGTTTGGGGTCCCAGAATAGTGTTGTGTGGTATCTCAAAAGAATTTACAGACTTGAATCCATCTCTTATCCCAGGGAGAAAGCTTTATTGCAATAGTAACACCATTACAAAGCCAGCTGAAACTCAAAGGGAATTATACAGAGAAACAGAAGCAAGGAGATAGGGATCCAACTTTCAATCATAGATAGACTAATTCTTTGGCCTAGGGGAAGGGCTAGGGAGTAGTCTCTGGTATTTGGTTCTTACTGACCAGATCATCAGTCAGCAGTGAACTGA
Source organism: Dasyurus viverrinus (assembly GCA_020854095.1). Taxonomy (NCBI): domain Eukaryota; kingdom Metazoa; phylum Chordata; class Mammalia; order Dasyuromorphia; family Dasyuridae; genus Dasyurus; species Dasyurus viverrinus. The sequence continues at coordinate 624,842,931 of CM036999.1, read as the reverse complement.
GGGGTGGTCTCTGGGCTTTGATTATCAAAGACTAGATCATCATTCAGCAATCAGCTGAGGAGTGGTCTTGGAAGCTGGTTTCCATTGACAAGATTATCTGTCATCAATGAATTGGGAAATAACCTATTCAGAATCATACAGATTGTTGTTCTTAGACTGGGAGGTCTCTGAGGCACACTCCGCAAACAAAAGATTTAGGATTTCCTGACTTATTGTTAGAACAGCAGATCCCTAAACTCAGGAGACCACAAAATCATATTATATCAAAACCTCTACTTTTTCTCCAACAAGTGGAAATTTCCTGCCCAGGAGAACTTCCTGTTTGCAAACTGTATTCCTCACTGTGAAAGTGACAACTTAAACAGGTACTTAATTTCTAAAACCTTCCTCTAGTCCAGTTCTTTTAGTCTCCAGTTCTTTATAATTTAGAATTCCATGAGAACCGTTTTATTGACTAATATTTTACCTTTTTACTCTAGGATATGAGGCCAGTTTGCTCTCTTTGTGATCATTGCATTGAGTCCTAGAATTCTTAAATTATCTTTCTTGGATCTGGCTTCCAAGTCAGTTGCTTTTTCCTGGCTTTTATTTTGGCCTTTGTTTTTCTTAATTCTTTTGACTTATTAAAATTCATTTTTGATCTCATAGTCATTAGCTTCCATTTTCTCATTTCTAATTTTTAAGGAATTATTTTCTTCGGTGAGCTTTTATACCTTTCTTTTCATTTGACCAATTCTTTTAAAGCAATTTTCTTTAGTGGATTTTTGTGCTTTCCTTAAACCAACTGGTGAAACTTTTTTTTTCCATGATTTTGTTGCACCACTTACTTCTTTTTCTAAATTTATTCTACTTCTCTTATTTGATTTTTCAAATCCTTTTGGAGCTCTTCCAGGAGAACTTGTCACACCTACGACTAATTCATATTTCTCTTACAGACTGCATAAGAGGCATTTTGACCTTGTCTTGTTTTAAGTTTGGCTTTTAAACTTCTATTCCACCAGGGTAATTTTCTATTTTTAGGGTTTTTGTTGTTGTTGTTGCTTTTTTCCATTTCCCAAGTCCCTGAGACTTTTTAAGGTTGAGCTCTGCTGCTGAACAGATGACACTGTCCCCAAGCTTTTTGCTCTGGGGCCAGGAGTTTGGTGATGGGCTTGCTGCATCAAAATCAGAGCCTCAGGGACTGGTTCCTTGCCAGTTGTGCCAGGGGATCTGGAACTGGCTGTTCACCTGCTATGCCAGTGACCACTGGGAGGAGTGGGTCTGGAACAAGGTTTTTAGGATCGCCCAGGGAGGATTCGGCCTGGACAAGATGTTCTCCATCAATTTTCAGGAGGTATGGGTGTGCTGTGTTCATGGTTCTCCTTCCTTTTCCTTCTCTATCTTTCTTAAATTGGTCATTCTACCAGAAGATCCAATCTTGATTTTCAGTTTTACACTAAGTCCTGGGTCACTGCATTCAATTCTTGTCGTTATTTCTAATCTAGTTTGTTCCCCTTCATGTTTTTTTCACCTGAAGCAGAGAGAAATGAATAGAACCCCTAGAACCATTTGTACTATATACTTTACAAACCCAGTGATAATAAGCAGGAAAATGAAAAGACCAACTATATCTCTTCTTTTTTTTTTTTTTTTTTTTTTTTTTAGGTTAGTTATTTTCTAGTGTCTCATAAGGTCACACAATTCTTCTGGGTCAATCCTTTTTTCAAGGATTTTTTTTTAACCTCTTTCAAATTGATTAACTTTGTTTTCATAATTTCTTGGATTGCTTTCATTTCCCCTCCTAATATTTCCTTGATCTGTTATTTGATTTTTGAATTTCTTTTTATGTTCTTCCAGGAACTCCTTTTGGACTTGTCCAATATCTTTGATGTTACTCTTTAAGACATTAATGGCTTGTTTTTTTTTTTTTAACCCCACTATCTTCTTTTATATCAGAGTAGATATTGTCAGGTTCTTTTTCCTTTCCTTACTCATCTTGAATTTTAATTTTAATTTTGTTTTTTTTATTTTTTATATATGTATATATATTTATAAAAATAAATATTTATTGTTAGCAGCTTATAACAATGATCATAATTGTAGTCATGTTTGATTTCTGAGTTTTGGTTAATGCTGGGTTACCTAAGCTCCTCCTTCTTGAGTCCACCAAGACTCAACCTCAGCAGCATTTCTCACCTAAGTTACAAGTAGAGTTCCTCAACTACTGTCCTGGAAATGTTTTTGCTCCCTAAAATACTGCACTTTCCAAGAAAATTGTTAGTCGTCATTGTCCACAGCTGTAGCGAGCACTGCTAACCTTGAGACCTGGATCCTTTACTCTTACCCTACTCAGTTGAGGAAATTTGTTTTACATTACTGTACCTATATAACTTTTGTAAATTGCTTATCATCTTAAGGTGATGTTATGGGCCAGAACTTGAAACAATTCTTACAAGGTACTAACAAAGTAGAATTGATGAGACAATGATTATCTACTTTAGCATGGTGCTTAAAAGTTCTCTAGTTCAGTATGATTGATTTAATCTTATAAGAAATAATGGGTTTCCTAGTGATGTAATGGTTGGTTTATACTCAGTGTAGAGTATAGAAGCTGGCAGCCTCAGCTAAATTCGTTTTAGAGCTAGAGAAGACAAGCAAACTGTAGGCTGAAGCACAAGCCCTTGGACTCAGATTTATTCATCCCATCTCACACCATTCTGCTGGCAGGCTCTCCTTCTGCATTTCTACACGGAGACCGAGGCTGGTCTGAAAGAATCTCCAGGAAGCTGCCCAGCCCCAGGAAGGAGATAATAAAGAATCTGGACTTTAACACCTGGCTGTTCTCCTGGTGATTACTGAACTGAAAAGAAGGCTGCCCCAAAGAGCTTCAGAAAACCGAACCGAGAACATTACAGGTGAGAGGAAATGAGAAGGGGAGGGAGAGAATTTGGAACCGAATAAAATTTTTTAAAGTGTTAAAACTTGTCTTTACATGTAATTGGGAAATAAAATACTATTTGATATAAAAAAAATGAGATCAATTAATCTCAATCCCCTCTGTTCCAAATGTCTTTTAGACATATCGAACTAGTTCTCTAATTTGAGATGTCTTACATTTACCGTGTAAGACTGAACTCATCTTCTTTTCTTTCCTGATAAGGGCCCCACTACCCTCTCATTCCCTCAGGCTTATAACCAAGATGTCCTCCATGAGTCCTATTTCTTATCCCCACATGCATCATGTCAACCCTACAACATCTCTGCAATCCATCTTTCTCCACTGATGTTTCAACCTTCTTGTTGCAGATCCTTTTCATCTCACCCTTTGAGTACTGCAGCAGCCTGCTTGTGGGTTGGCCTGATTCCAGGATATCTGACTCCAATGCATCCATTTAGCCAACAAGTTGATTTTCCTTTTTTTTTTTTTTTTGCTTAGGCAATTGGGAATAAGTGACTTACCCAGAGTCACACAGCTAAGAAATGTTAAATGTCTGAGCCCAGATTTGAACTCAGGTCCTCCAGACTTCAGGACTGGTGTTCTGTCCACTGCACCGCCTAACTGACCCATGATTTTCCTAAAGATCTAATTTTCCCAGATTCAGTAAACACCAGAGCTTTTCTACCAACCTGCAAATGTGAAAGCTTTCTTTTCCTCACTGATTATGGACAGGGTTCTTATACCTTAGTTCTTTGGGATCTCATGACAGTGGCTTCCTTGCTATTGCAGGAAGATGATACCCTATTGTAGTTCTGGTTGGGTTTCTGGAGGTCTCTAGAGCAGCCTTTGTTTTAGTAGAGTAATCACCAGGAGCATAGCCAAGTTTAAAGTCCAAATTCATTATTGTCTCCTTGCCTCGGGCCTGGGCTAGCTTGATCTCAGTGGAGGAAATGCAGGAGGACAGGCCAGCCACCATGGTGGTGTGAGATGGAGTGAATGAATCTGAGTTTGTCCCAGCTGATATGCTTTATTATAATTACATCATAGGTGTGAATCTTGTAGAAAGGTGTCAATTCTGTAGAACTATTATAAGTACTAAGTACATGTACTGAACTAGAGAACTATTAATCACCACGCTAAACTAGATAACTGTTGTCTTATCAATTCCACTGAGTTAGCACCTTGTAAGAATCCTTGTTTCAAGTACAGAGCTCTGGCCCATAACACCCTATTTCTAGCCTTCAAGTAATTTCTCTAGCTATTCTCTGGCAATGTGCAAAGGCCCTCATTTGTGCCTCCCAGTTAGCTTCATTTTCCAACTGAAAGTTTTCTTTCTATAGGAAACCTTTAATTGTGAGGGCCAAAAGACCTTCAACTTGAACAAATCAGAAGCATCTTAAGGTAGAAAACAAAGGAGTTTTAATTTGGCAGAGCTTGGGAGATTTGAGCATCCCCCTACCACCTAGAGTGGTCTGGCAGTGAAGAGAGGGAGGAGATAATCACCAGACAATGATTACATAAGGGCCTGGGGTAACACTCCCTATAGGTTGGATCTTTGCCCTGATTAGTCAGCAGAAATGACCTCACATTCTAAGTTGTAAATGAGGAAAAACTTCTAACCCAATCACATTTCTAGGATTATTAAATTATGATATATGGAAGTTTTAATACCAAGATAGCCCACAAGGAAAGGGTTATATGATCCCATTCTATGTAAAACTGGTGATCTCTGGAGAAAGAAACTTGGGCCTGAGGTAAAGCCAGCCTTCACTCAATTTTTAGAACACTGTCTCCATCTTGTGAGACAGCTTTCATAGTTCACTTCATCCATTAGCTCTCTTACTTTCAGTGTTTCCCTCTTTTAAATGATATCCTATTTATCTTGCCTGTAGCTTGTTTGCAAGTTATTTCTTAGCTTGTTGTTTCTCTCCTTATGTTGTGAGCTTATTGTGGGCAGAGATTGTTATTTACCTTTTTTGAGAATCCCTGCCATTCAGCATCTAACAGAAAGGCATTTATATGTTGGACTGATTTAGCCTTACATCTTAGATTTGTTATTTTCCTCATTCTCTAAAATATAGAAATGGAGGCAGACAGATTCATTAATAATTATAAAATTATAAAACCCAAAGTAATGATTAAGAAAATCCTATGTGGAATTTTCTGTGAGAATTGTTCAAAAATTTTAAAATAATAGCCATAATAATAGCTATAATATATAAAGCCATAAATATATATATTCAATCAGTGTGGGAAGGTCTTTGGTTGGAATTCAAATCTTATTAGATAGAAGGTTTATCATGTTGAAAAGCCTCATAAATGTAATGAATATGTGAGGAGTTGGACTAACAGCAGGTTTTAGAAATTGTTAGCACTTACACAGTGAGGACTACAGGTTGCAAATTGGATCTCCTTATTTTGTGAGCTTATTGTGGGCAGAGATTGTTCCTGCCCACAGGATCTCCTGCGCAGGAGATCTCCACTTGTTGCAGAATAGGCAGAGGTTTTAGACACAAGTCTTAAGTGGGAAGGGTGAGGGAAAGTAAGTTACAATACAATCATTCCCAAATTTGATAGGTTTCCCAATGGAAGACAATACAACTGTTCTTGGATTGTTTCAAATCTTGATTGTTATGACTACCCCTTCTCCAAAGTACAGAGTTCCGTGATAAGAACAATTTTGTGTAATTTTTCAGTCAATTCACTGATTATACATAAGTACAATACAGCACAAGAATATACATTATCATAATATTTGATAATTTTACTTTGCATTGTGAGTCATGGCTTCCAACCCAGAAAAGGCAGCTCTGAGAAATCTAAATTATTAGTATATTTATTATGAATACAATATAAAATATTCATTACAAATATAATATGAAATTGAATAACATGGAAATCATAATGGTTTCACTGTAGAAAGGCTTGTAGAAAGTTTTCATTTTTCTGAATCCAAGAAGTTTCTATTGATTGTGATATTTTGTTCTTTTTTTTTTTTTTTAATCTTTTATTTATTTATTTATTTTGTTTTAGCTTTTTATCAACAGAACATTTGCATGGGGAATTGCTCAACATTGACCCTTGCAATCACTTCTGTTCCAGCTTTTCCCTTCCTTCCCCCCACCCCCTCCCCTAGATGGCAGGCAGTCTCATACATGTTAAACATGTTAAAGTATATCTTAAATACAATATGTGTGTACATATTTGTACAGTTCTCTTGTTGCGCAAGAAATATCACATCTAAAAAGGTAAAAATAACCTGGGAAGAAAAACAAAACTGCAAGCAGTCCAAACTCATTTCCCAGAGTTCTTTCCCTGGGTGTAGCTGGTTCTGTTCAGATGATGTTTTTTTCTTCTAGAGGACCACAGATAAAAGGGAGATGTCTTGATTTGAATGGGATGTAAGGGAGGCAGTGATCTGCCAAGTTCAGTGGCAAGATAAAAGTCCTGAATCCTTCCTCCAAGAACATACAATGATGGAAGCATGGGGGAGGAGGAGTTCATTGGAGATAAGATGAGAGGCCTGGTGGGTAAGTGACCAGGTGAAATAAGAGTCCTAGGGTGGAGTATGGCAGCATAGGAGGAGTCTAGGTCTGGAAGAAGAACCTTTCCATTGGCCATTGGCCACCTAATGATGGGCAGGGTTGGGGGAAAAGAGGAAGGCAGCATTCAGAGTTTTGGAAGTGAGGTCCCACCCACCTGGCTTCAGGGGCTAGGCTGCTTGGGGGCTCTTGAGCATCAGAGGCTTTCCTGGAATAGACTAATGGGAAGCAGGAAGGTTTGGAACTGAGATCTCTGGGCATTCTCTTGGATCTGCCGTTTTCTACTTAGTGCAACAAATCTCTTTTGGGGCCAGGTGTGAGCCAAGGCTCCTCACAAGTCCTGCTTTCTGCTGGCTGCCCTTGCATAAGCATTCATATTTCTTATCTCTTTTCTGATGGCCAGTGTCCTCCCCATCTGTCAGAACAATTTCCTTCCAGGTCTGGCTACTTGATGAATTCTTGGCCCCTACCTCTTTTTCAGGTTCCCAAACACTTCACAAATATCCAGTGTTGCCTCTTCCACAAGCTTACTATCAGGTCATATTTGTCCAAAGGCAGAATTTCCCCATGGTAACCCAGGAGTTCCACTTTCAGCCTCCCCTTCTGGACTCAGGTATCCTAGCTCTGCCTCCAACTCCTGTTTGGTGAATTGAATGTGTGCTTTCAGACATGATTTCTTATGAAGTTCCACAGGTTCTGCCTTTCTGCCCCCAGGAACCCTCCTTGGTTGCAGGAACTGAACTGTTTCCTGGGCCAACTTCTCTGGACTTGCACATCTTGGGCTCCTTCCCAGGCATGTGGCTCACTGTTCCCACATTCCCTTTCAGGATTCTAAGGATTCCAAATCTACCCAAGAATCTTAGGAACCTTCCCCCATCTTCTGCTTAGATTTCAGGACTCGGACATCCTGTTTCTCCTGATTCAACTGCTCACCTAAATCACTTCTGGACACTTAAATTTCTTCTTTTTTACCCAGGCTTCCCTGTTTCCTGTCCCTTCCCTCACCATAGGTTCTGGGAGCTGAATCCCAGACTAGATTGTCTCTCAGCCTTAGGATTCCTTATTCTTTCCCTGGAGACTCCATTTCAGAGCCCTTACCTCCTTACTTTATCCCTCAGTTTATTTTCTAGATAATATGTCTGTTGGGGAGAAGGGATGCTGGGAGGGCCAAGTATCACTGGCAGGGAGATTTCTGACTCAGGGGACATTGAGATTCTACACACTCTCGTTCCATCTGGGGCTTTAAATCCCTCCTGTCTTTTGGGTCTGTAGGAAGATGGGGGAGAGGAAAGGAGTCAGAACAGTAGGAGTAAGAGAAGGTGAGCTCATCTTCAAGTTTATACCATCCCACCCCAGTCATCTTATTCCCTATCCCTTCTGTCTTGTAAACTCTGGACTGCCCGTATGACCACTAACCTTGGGGACTTTTCCCTCCCAGACTTCTTATTTTTGAATGGGTGAAAGAGAACATTCTTGGCTTCATTTCTTTTCTAACTTTAATCACTCAGTGGGTATTGAGACTGAGAGATTAGTTTAAGATCAAGGTCTCCCTTGCTTCCAGGGTCATCTCCATTCATCCTGATCTATATCTGGCCACTGGATCCAGGGGGCTTTGGAAGAGAAGGTGAGAGACCTGGTGACTTTGTACCTCCCTTTCCTCTCCTCCCCTGAACCAATTCAATTATCTAACTTTCCAATCTTGGCTTATTGGGGAACACTGGGCCTTGGTTGTTGATCTGTGCTGGGGCTCTGTTCCCCTTTTACCCAAATGAGATATAGCTTTCCTGCAGTCCTTCTCAATTATCTAAGGCTGAAAAATTTTCTCATCCTTTTGTAGATCCTGTCACTCTACTCTTAACTGAAAGTTACTTCATAGGAAACTGGAGAGAGTCCAGGCAATATCCTGCCTTTTCTTTCCCATCTTGACTCCACTATTTAGATTTTTCAACCTGGCACTCCTTTCAGCCTCCTTCTCTCTCTTGGTTGGGGTCTCTGCCCTAAGGGCAGTGCCAGGGAATAGTAACTCCCCTGGAACATCACCCTCTGTAATTCCTTGTAGGCTAGCCCCCTGTCCAGGAAAAGAAGGAAACAGCATCTGTGCAGTTATAATCAGGCATCTCAACAGCCTGCAGAGGACCAAGGCCTGGCCCAAGCAGGGAGCCTGGAGCCAGAGGAAATGGCCCCTAAGAACAGAAGACCCCCAGCCCAGGTAAGTGTATTCTTCTTTTTTTTTTTTTTTAGAAAAATAAAGACATTAACTTTATTATTTCTTTTTTTTAATAACTTTTTATTGACAGAACCCATGCCAGAGTAATTTTTTACATTATTCCTTGTACTCACTTCTGTTCCGATTTTTCCCCTCCTTCCCTCCACCCCCTCCCCGAGATGGCAAGCAGTCCTATACATGTTAAATAAGTCACAGTATATCCTAGATACAATCTATGTGTGCAGAACCAAACAGTTGCACAGGGAGAATTGGATTCAGAAGGTAAAAATAATCCAGGAAGAAAAACAAAAATGAAACAGTTTACATTCATTTCCCAGTGTTCTTTCTTTGGGTGTAGCTGTTTCTGTCCATCCTTGATCAATTGAAACTGAGGTAGATCTTCTCTTTGTCAAAGAAATCCACTTCCATCAGAATACATCCTCATACAGTATCGTTGTTGAGGTATATAATGATCTCCCGGCTCTGCTCATTTCACTTAGCATCAGTTCGTGCAAGTCTCTCCAAGCCTCTCTGTATTCGTCCTGCTGGTCATTTCTTACAGAACAATAATATTCCATAACATTCATATACCACAATTTACAGGTGAGTGTATTCTGCCCACAGATGTAGCCAGCACCAGCCCAAGGAGCCATGTCCATGCATCTGGAGGATGGTCTGTGAGGCTGGCCATCTCTTTCTGTGGATCCTTTACAAAAATAAGCAGGAAAGTGAACGTGGTAATAACAACACTACCCTCCTTTCTGCTATGTTTTGGACTGATTCACTGTCCCTTTGGCATTTTCAGCACTAACTCACTTCCCCTAGTTGCTGTTCCCACATGTTTGTTTAAATTTTCCCTCAATATAGGTCACTGACAAAGGTGACCCCTTCACTCATTAGTTAGTGTCTATTCTGTGGGTATCATGTCTTTGCTTTAGTCCAACACTATCTCCCCACTATTTCTCATACTCACATTCACACACACACACACACACCTTCTAACCACTGTGTGTCCTGTGGCCACACTCCCTCCTATAGCCACTGACTTTCCTGGAAACCCTTGATCCTGAGTGTTGTCTGGATCAGAACCCTGGAAACTTCCCCAACTCTTGTCCTTTCCCTGACTAGGAGCAGGGCAGAAATTGTCTTCCTGTTGCTGCTCAGCTCCTGTTCCTTCAGGCCACACAGATCTTCCCAAATCTCTCTGAATCCCTTCTCTTTACCATTTTTGTTGTTATTATAATAGTGATTTTTGTTTATTTGTTTTGTTTTGTTTTTGTTTTTGCCAAGGCAATTAGTGTTCAGTGACTTTGCCCAGTCTCACACAGCTAGGAAGTATTAAGTGTCTGAAGTCAGATTTGAACTCAGGTTCTCCTGACTTTAGGGCCAAAGCTCTATCCACTGCCCCATCTAGCAGCCCCTGTTATAATTTGTTTTAACCTCAAATACAAAATAACAGAAGAAAAAAATTTCAGGTAAGCAGCAGAACATAATAGCAGATTTGATAAAACAAACTTATATAATAAATGCTACACATGGACCAGGAGCTGTCCAGCGTTTCTTTGCTTTCTGGTAGGTTGTCTTTTATTCCATTTTATTTTCTTTCTCTCCTGAGACCCCTCAGCTGTAATTAGGTACTTCTAGAATAACTCCATGATACTCAGTTCATATTTAGCCTTTCTCTTCCTTCCCCATTGCTTGGGTCAAAGCAACAGGCATTTAGAAAGGGAAGAGGCTTTGTTCGAATATATAGGACATGCAAAAAGGACATGCCCTCAAGAAACTTCCATTCTAACATGTCAGCAACTGTGTCCACAGCAGCTGTGTATAGTGTAAATGGGAGGCCTTTGCATGATTGTGCTTCCAAGTGTTCTCGTACAGATGTGATCTTTCGTTAAATTCCTTCTCTCTGCTTCAGTTTGCTTTTTAAAATTGGTGACCATTGGGCGAGATCTATCAAGAAGTGTGTGATTCTGAAATTTGGAACACAAAATCTTACAAAAATGAATGTTGAAAACTATCTGTACTTGCATTTGGAAAAATAAAATATTATTGGGGGGGGGGGGAAGGATAGTGCTTTCATCTGGATAAGACTTAATTTCTGACTTTTGGGAAATTCACAAGATCTTTTTTTCTCCAGAGTGATCATGGAAATGTTTTACCTCTACAACACACAATACTTGCTAGCTTCACACACATACTTCATGCCATTTTCTTAACATAGCACTATCTGATTTTACCTCCAAAAATCTTCATGTCTCTCTGATAGAACTTTCCTGATTCCACAGGCAGTACCATTTCCTAGTAAGACATTTCTCAATTTTATTCCACCTGAAAATATAAAATTTGTTTTTCTATATTTCACTGGTCTTTGGGGTATGTTGACTCTGACTCCTGTAAGGGCTGTCACCTTTGGACAGATGCCTCCTCCATGCTTCAGGTCCCTTCTGTACATTGAAGAGCATTAGTTTAGGTCAGTTATGAAGGTTGCTTCAACTCTTAAGTCCTCTGGGTGTTGGTGTTTTAGGAGTTGGTGACCTTCAAGGATGTGGCTGTGGACTTCACCCCTGAGGAGTGGGATCTGTTGGACCCGGATCAGAAAGAGCTGCACAAGGAGGTCATGCTGGAGAACGCTGAGAACTTGCTCTCCCTGGGTAAGGAGCACTTCCCTTGGAACTCTGGAACTACCAGCAAAAGGAGTGTCACCCTCCCCTCCCTAAGGTGCAGAGTTTCAGGCTTTTACTAGTTCTCAGAAAGGCCCAAGGGCTGCCTCCTGTCCCCAAAAGACAGGTCCTCCTGCTGCCTGGTTCTTCTATGAGTGGTCTTTGCATTGTAGGATGGGAACCCGACAGTTGTGTCTGCAAACCTTCTGAAAACTGGTCCTGCTCCTTTTCCCTGAACATGGGATAGGAGAAGGAACCCCCTCCCTTTTGGGGGGAACTGTTTTGTCTTTGCAATGTTCTTTTGGATAAAAAAAATAAAATTGTATCTCATTGCCCCTGATGGAACTCATAAATCCCCAGCACAGCAAGTGGGCCTTTGTTCTTACTTCCTACATCCACTAAAGGCCTGTACAACTACAGGAAAGAAAGGGAAGGGAGGAAGTCTTTCCATACATTTGCTGGGATCCAGACCTTGTGCTCAGAGCTTCCTTCATGCATGTTATTGCACTTGATCCCCATCACAACCCTTTGTTTTGGGTGCCAGCTTTATCCCCATTTTACAGGTCTGGAGGCTGAAGCAAATACAGGAAATTACTTTCCCAGAGTCACATAGCGAGGACGTATCTAAACTAAATTTGAATTCGGGGCTTCCTGACTGCAGGCCTGGTGTTCCCTTTTCTGTTCTCCCAGCTGCTTTGAATGTCCAGAAATGGAGGCTGTGGGATGTGACCTGCTGTGGAGGCCACAAAATCAGGATCTTCTGATTCCAGATTTCTTTTTCTTTTTTTTTTTTTTTTAATAGCCTTTTATTTACAGATTATATGCATGGATAACTTTACAGCATTAACAATTGCCAACTCTCTTGTTCCAATTTTTCACCTCCCGCCCCCCACCCCTTCCCCTAGATGGCAGGATGACCAGTAGATGTTAAATACATTAAAATATAAATTAGGTACACAATAAGTATTCATGACCAAAACATTATTTTGCTGTATAAAAAGAATCAGACTCTGAAATATTGTGCAATTAGCTTGTGGAGGAAATCAAATATGTCGGTGGGCATAAATAGAGGGATTGGGAATTTAATGTAATGGTTTTTCGTCATCTCCCAAAGTTCTTTCTCTGGGCGTAGCTGGTTCAGTTCATTACTGCTCCATTGGAAATGATTTGGTTGATCTCGTTGCTGAGGATGGCCAGGTCCATCAGAACTGGTCATCATATAGTATTGTTGTTGAAGTATATAATGTTCTCCTGGTCCTGCTCATTTCACTCAGCATCAGTTCCTGTAAGTCTCTCCAGGCCTTTCTGAAATCATCCTGTTGGTCATTTCTTACAGAATAATAATATTCCATAGTATTCATATACCACAATTTATTCAGCCATTCTCCAACTGATGGACATCCATTCAGTTTCCAGTTTCTAGCCACTACAAAAAGGGCTGCCACAAACATTCATGCACATACAGGTACCTTTCCCTGCTTTATAATCTCTTTGGGATATAAGCCCAGTAGTAACACTGCTGGTGATTCCAGATTTCTTGAATGGCCTCCTTTCCCCTCTGCCCTCTTCCCCTGGCAATAAGCACCCTGAAAAGAATCTTTGAATTGCCCTTGGAACCACCCAGTGTCCCTTGTACCCTGGCCCTGTTCCAATGAGGAATAAATGACAAGTTTCAAGACTCATACCCAGTATCTTCTCCCTGCCTAGGACTTCCAGTTCCCAGAGAATATTTCATCTCCCATGTGGAGAGAGGAGGCCTGAGGAACTCCTGTCTTGGTGAGTGAGTTGCAAGCTGGGGTGCAGGCTACTATTCCAGAGGCTTCTTCATGTGATGGGCATGAGGGTCGGAAAACTGGCTTGGAATCCTTGAACTCCTGTGGTAGGGGAGGTCTTGGCCATCTCTCTAAATCACAAACCTCAGCCTCTTCCTTTCTAAAATGAGGGGGTTGGACTCCATGGCAATTCAGTGCCTTCAAATGAAGAATCAATGGTCCTAGTGGAAATCCTTTTTGGAAATTTGGGGCCATCCAACTATCTACAACCAAAAAAAAGAGGGCTCAGCCTGTCTAATATGACTTTTCTTAGACCTTCCTTAAGCCAAAAGACATTTATTTGTACTTTTTTGATATTTATTTAAAATTTAAAACAAAATAGAAAAAGACAAAAAAGAACAATTTTTAAAAATGTCTATCCATTTCAGTTTGAAAACTTTGCCTGGAGAAATTAAAAGTTAATGATTTTACTATTAGCCAGCACTAACGGGTATATTTATGCACTTGTGTGTTTTGTTTCTTTCAGATGCAGAGACATGGTTTGATATGAAGGAGATGAGTGCAAATGCGAAAATGGTCTCATGGAAAGACCTTTTTGAATATAGTGAATACAGGGCTGTTCTTGCTAAGCAAAAAAGAAACCACATTGGAGAGGAACATTGTGAATGGAATACATCCAAAAAAGCTTTAAGAAAAAGTTCCAGTGTTGCTAAAGATAAGAATATACATCCTGAAGAGAAAACACCTGAGTGTCATGAATGTAGTAAAGCATTGCTTGTATTCTCTTCCCTTGCCAAGCATCAGAGAATTAATGCTGGAGAGAATCCTTATGAATGTAAGAAACATGGAAAGACTTTGAGAGAGCGATCTACTCCTGCTAAACATGAGAGAACTCATGAAAACAGAAAACAATCTTACATATGTAATCAATGTGGAAAATTTTTCCCATGTTATTCCAAATTGGCTCAACATCAGAGAATTCACACTGGCGAAAAGCCTTATGAATGTAATGAATGTGGAAAAGCTTTCATAGATCGTCCCAGTCTTGCTAAACATCAGAGAATCCACACTGGAGAGAAGCCTTATAAATGTAATGAATGTGGAAAGGCTTTCACAAGGAGTGACAATCTTCGTGAACATCAGAGAATCCACACTGGAGAGAAGCCTTATGAATGCAATGACTGTGGAAAGGCTTTCACATATCACTCTTATCTTAATGTACATCAGAGAAGCCACACTGGAGAGAAGCCTTATGAATGCAGTGACTGTGGAAAGGCTTTCACAAAGCGCTGCTACCTTGTAGTACATAAGAGAATCCACACTGGAGAGAAGCCTTATGAATGTAATGAATGTGGAAAGGCTTTCATGGATCGTTCCTATCTTGCTGTCCATCAGAGAATCCACACTGGTGAGAAGCCTTATGAATGTAACAAATGTGGAAAGACTTTCACATCTCAATCCAGTGTTGCTGTCCATCAGAGAATCCACACTGGAGAGAAGCCTTACAAATGTAATGAATGTGAAAAGGCTTTCACAAAACGCTCCTATCTTGTAGTACATCAGAGAATACACACAGGAGAGAAGCCTTATGAGTGTAATGAATGTGGAAAGGCTTTTATGGATCGCTCCTACTTTGTAGTACATCAGAGAATCCACACTGGAGAGAGGCCCTATGAATGTAATGAATGTGGAAAGACTTTCACAAAGCACTTCTCTCTTGAAGTACATCAGAGAATCCACACTGGAGAAAAGCCTTATAAATGTAAAGAATGTGGAAAGGCTTTCACAAAGCACTTCTCCCTTGAAGTACATCAGAGAATCCACACTGGAGAGAAGCCTTATAAATGTAATGAATGTGGAAAGGCTTTCACAAAGCGCTCCTGCCTTGTAGTACATCAAAGAATCCACACTGGAGAGAAGCCTTATGAATGTAATCAATGTGGAAAGGCTTTCACAAAGCGCTCCTCCCTTGAAGTACATCAGAGAATCCACACTGGAGAGAAGCCCTATGAATGTAATGAATGTGGAAAGGGTTTCATGGATCGATCCTACCTTGTTGTCCATCAGAGAATCCATACTGGAGAGAAACCTTTTGAATGTAATGAATGTGGAAAGGCTTTCACAAAGCGTTCCTATCTTGTAGTACATCAGAGAATCCATACTGGAGAGAAGCCTTATGAATGTAACCAATGTGGAAAGGCTTTCACAAAGCACTTCTCCCTTGAAGCACATCAGAGAATCCACACTGGAGAGAAACCTTATGAATGTAATGAATGTGGAAAGGCTTTCACAAAGCGCTCCTGCCTTGTAGTACATCAAAGAACCCACACTGGAGAGAAGCCTTATGAATGTAACCAATGTGGAAAGGCTTTCACAAAACGCTCCTCCCTTCAAATTCATCAGAGAATCCACACTGGAGAGAAGCCTTATGAATGTAATGAATGTGGAAAGGCTTTCATAGATCGCTCCTACCTTGCTGTCCATCACAGAATCCACAGTGGAGAGAAACCTTATGAATGTAATGAATGTGGAAAGGCTTTCATAAGGCACTCCCATCTTGATGCACATAAGAGAATCCACACTGGAGAGAAGCCTTATGAATGTAATCAATGTGGAAAAGCTTTTATATATCATTCCCATCTTGCTGTCCATCAGAGAATCCACACTGGAGAGAAACCTTATGAATGTAATAACTGTGGAAAGGCTTTTACACGACGTGAAAGTCTTAGTAAACATGAGAAAATCCACATTGGACAGAAATCTTCAGACAATGCTCAAATCTTGCTTAGCAACAGAGAGTGCACATTAGAGAAAAACGTTTAAGTGTCTGGATTGTTGTAAAGTTTTTCATATATATTAGTCCGTGACTAGACATGGGAGATTCCATACTAGATGTAAAACCTCATTCATATAATCCATGTGGAAAAACATTCAAGCTCATTTCATCCCTGAATTGCTTTCAGAATATTCCTAGAAGACTGAAATCATGGATTAAGGCATAAAAATGGAAGACAGAGCTTATTAGTCAGTAGGGATTTTCTACTTTGGAAGAAGTTTCCTATGGACTTGGCATGGGAAGTTCTTTCGCCCAGGTTCATTTCTAATTTTGCATCTGAGGATATGGAGTGGAGGGAAGACTTACAAATGTGCTGAAGAAAAACTTGCCCTTACCTGCAAGATTAGGGTCACTATAAATCATAAATTCATACTGGAAAGAAACATTATACAAAATATATTTGCAGAAAGGCTTTCACTTGGATCTTATCTTTTGTGTAGAAATCTTGTTCCAGATGAAACATAAATATAATGAATAAGGGAAGTCCTCTTTCTGTAGGACAGATCTCATGAGACATTGCAATTTTATACTGTGTATAAAGATCAGAAAAAAGATTTGAGTTTTTCTCTGAAATCCCAAGATTGGTATCCAAAGAAGGGTCTGTATAATGGGGGAAAGCAATTGTTTTAATCCCCTTTATCTATCAATAATAATTAAGAGATTTTAAAATCTGATTTTAAATTGTTTTTATTACTTAATTTTCCTCTTCATTCTCTTGTTTATTCCTAAATTCTTTGGCTTTCCATCTGTGTGATAAGTTATATGTTATATTTTCTAATTTTCTTTTAAAATATTGTTGCTTAGGTCTCCATTTTGACCTTATCTTGCTAAATTATGTCAAGTGGGTAGGAGGGGATATGAGGTCTTTTCAGAAATCTGACCCCCAGAAGAGTGTCATAGTTTAGGGCTATATTTCCAGAAAAACTCTCCTCATACCTTGCTTAATCTTGCACAAACCATTTTGCTACATCAGCAAGCTTTGCAATGTATAGTCACTGTTCTTAAGTGGAATGGCTTTCTATGACAGATTGGGAGCCCAGTGAGATATCATATAAATTCTAATCTTGTATTTGACAAATATTAAAAGTAAAGAGTTGGGGATAAGAATTTATTATTTGGTTAAAAAGATTTAATATTCATTTTAAGGAAAATAAACAGGCAAGTTTTCAAACATTCTAGCTACAATTTTTCACATTAATTTTATAGAGTCCAGATCAAAAAAAGAGTTCATTTTCTAAGGCCACATTTATATAATCCTCTACAAATTATTTTTCAAATACTAGTATTTCTAAGAAAATATTTTCCCCTAAATTCCAAAATGTGAAAAATCAGAATAAAAATAATGGCATGAATAATATTTTTCAAATATGAGAGAAAATTGCCAAATAACATGAATTCAGTTGATTATCTTAGAAATATCTTATGTTCCTGCCCATCCAGCCCCAGCAGCCAGGCATCTTGTTTTTTTTTTTTTTTTTTTTTTTTTTTTAATTTAATAGCCTTTTATTTACAGGTTATATGCATGGATAACTTTACAGCATTAACAATTGCCAAATCTCTTGTTCCAATTTTTCACCTCCCACTCCCCACCCCTTCCCCTAGATGGCAGGATGACCAGTAGATGTTAAATACATTAAAATATAAATTAGATACACAATAAGTATTCATGACCAAAACATTATTTTGCTGTATAAAAAGAGTCAGACTCTGAAATATTGTGCAATTAGCTTGTGGAGGAAATCAAGTATGCAGGTGGGCATAAATATAGGGATTGGGAATTTAATGTAATGGTTTTTAGTCATCTCCCAAAGTTCTTTCTCTGGGTGTAGCTGGTTCAGTTCATTACTGCTCCATTGGAAATGATTTGGTTGATCTCGTTGCTGAGGATGGCCAGGTCCATCAGAACTGGTCATCATATAGTATTGTTGTTGAAGTATATAATGATCTCCTGGTGCTGCTCATTTCACTCAGCATCAGTTCATGTAGGTCTCTCCAGGCCTTTCTGAAATCATCCTGTTGGTCATTTCTTACAGAACAGTAATATTCCATAGTATTCATATACCACAATTTATTCAGCCATTCTCCAACTGATGGACATCCATTCAGTTTCCAGTTTCTAGCCACTACAAAAAGGGCTGCCACAAACATTCGTGCACATACAGGTCCCTTTCCCTGCTTTATAATCTCTTTGGGATATAAGCCCAGTAGTAACACTGCTGGATCAAAGGGTATGCACAGTTTAATAACTTTTTGAGCATAGTTCCAAACTACTCTCCAAAATGGTTGGATTCATTTACAACTCCACCAACAATGCATCAATGTCCCAGTTTTCCCCCATCCCCTCCAACAATCATTATTATTTTTTCCTGTCATCTTAGCCAATCTGACAGGTGGGTAGTGGTATCTTAGAGGTGTCTTAATTTGCATTTCTCTGATTAATAGTGACTTGGAGCATCTTTTCATATGACTAGAAATAGTTTCAATTTCTTCATCTGAGAATTGTCTGTTCATATCCTTTGACCATTTTTCAATTGGAGAATGGCTTGATTTTTTATAAATTAGAGTTAATTCTCTATATATTTTGGAAATGAGGCCTTATCAGTACCTTTGACTGTAAAAATATTTTCCCAGTTTATTGCTTCCCTTCTAATCTTGTCTGCATTAGTTTTGTTTGTACAAAAACTTTTCAGTTTGGTATAATTGAAATTTTCTATTTTGTGATCAGTAATGATCTCTAGTTCTGCTTTGGTCATAAAGTCCTTCCCCTTCCACAGGTCTGAGAGGTAAACTATCCTGTGTTCCTCTAATTTATTAATAATTTCATTCTTTATGCCTAGGTCATGAACCCATTTTGACCTTATCTTGGTGTACGGTGTTAAGTGTGGATCAATGGCTAGTTTCTGCCATATTAGTTTCCAATTTTCCCAGCAATTTTTATCAGACAGTGAGTTCTTATCCCAGAAGCTGGGGTCTTTGGGTTTGTCAAAGACCATGTTGCTATATTTATTGACTGTTTTATCCCTTGAACCTAACCTATTCCACTGATCAACTAATCTATTCCTTAGCCAATACCAAATGGTTTTGGTAACTGCTGCTCTATAATATAGTTTTAGATCTGGTACAGCTAAGCCACCTTCATTTGATTTTTTTTTTTCATTAATTCCCTTGAAATTCTTGGCCTTTTGTTTTTCCATATGAATTTTGTTGTTATTTTTTCTAGGTCATTAAAATAGTTTTTTGGGAGTCTGATTGGTATAGCACTAAATAAATACATTAGTTTAGGTAATATTGTCATCTTTATTATATTTGCTTGCCCTATCCAAGAGCATTTAATATTTTTCCAATTGGTTAGATCAGACTTAATTTGTGTGAAAAGCGGTCTGTAATTTTGCTCATAAAGTTTCTGATTTTCCCTTGGCAGATAGATTCCTAAATATTTTATATTATCAGTAGTTACTTTAAATGGAATTTCTCTTTGTAACTCTGACTGTTGGATTTTGTTAGTGATATATAAGAATGCTGATGACTTATGTGGGTTTATTTTATAACCAGCAACTTTGCTAAAGTTGTGAATTATTTCTAATAACTTTTTAGTAGAATCTCTGGGGTTCTCTAAATATACCATCATGTCATCGGCAAAGAGTGATAGTTTGGTTAGCCAGGCATCTTGTGAGCTGCTAGACCTTGGTGGGGGAAGGGCTGGAGGACAAGCTGACATGAAACACAGGTCAAGTGGGAGATAAGAGCAAATTCCATTTATTCATCTGAGGGTAAGCGTGTGTGTGTGTGTGTGTGTGTGTGTGTGTGTGTGTGTGTGTGTGTGTGTATTTAACAAAGCCAATAGTGTGTTCTTCTGGGAACATTAGTCTTTTCTCATGGGACTATAAGCTGTGAAATCACCCAGTTTCCTGCCTTCCTTGCAATCTCCAAGGACATCCTTTTCCCTAGAGACAGAACAGAGGGGTGGTGAGCCACCATCCTGAGTTCTCACAGCCATTGAACAGGGATCAAGCTTCAAGGAAAAACCTGAGCTGCTCTGTATCTTCTGCCTCCTCGGAGCTGGCCCTCAACCTCTCCTTGTTCTTCTGTGCTATCTTGAGAAAAAGAAGGGATGCTTGAAGCTCATCTAAGGAGTGACGAGTGTGCCTTAGAAAACAGAGCAGGAGGAAACATGCCAAGGTAACAAAACATATCCAAGGCAGAAAAAGTAATAACAAGCTTGATACATTTTTAAAAGGATTGGGTTGGTTGATCCAGTTCAACAACCTATTTGCTCTATCACAAGGATCAATACTGTCAATATGAGAATCAGTTACTTTATGTTGTATCTTAGACAATTGATTAATTTCCCTTGTAATATTTTCAGAATGCCAAGCACTCTGTAACTTGTTCAATATTTGCTCAATAGTACACTTGGTAGAGTTGGAATATATATAAGGAGTTACACAGATAAAAGAATAACAATAGTCATGTTCCCAAATGAAACAAGTTTCTAATTGTACATTCCTACCCTGGGCTTGAGCTGGGGACTGAGTGGCTAGGTGAAAACTTGTTTTGCCCAATGGGCCAGTGAAAGAGCTTCCAACAAAGGCTTCAAGAAAAGTACAGCTCAGGAATTCTGGAAACCTTCAGGTATTTTCAAGTTGAAAAACATTTCCATCAAATAAACAGGAATCATGTTTTTTTCCCTTTCACACTGATTTTCCTCTCCCAACAAGATTCACAAAGCAATGTGTGTTAAAAATACATAAATAGGTTTTTTTTTAAAACAGAAAACTATCAATTTAATGGGAGTGCTGGACATAATTTTAGAAAATCGAGCTCAGGCTCAAGTTCCACTGGCTTTTTCATTAGAAATAAATGGAATTAACCTGTTTCTCTGAATGTCCATCTTCCTTGGAAGAAAATGCTTAGCTTAGCTGGGTAGTTTATTCTTGGCTGCATTCCAAGTTCTTTTGCCTTTCAGAATATCAGATTCCAAGTTCTTTGATTTTTTTAGTGTGGAAACTGCTAGATCCTGAGTGATCCCTATTGTGGCTCCTCAGTATTGGAATTTTTTTTCTGGTTGCTTGTGATATTTTTTTCTTAGTCTGATAATTCTGGAATTTAGCCATAATATTCCTTGGAGTTTTTGTATTTTGGGTCTATTTCAGAAGGTGTTCGATGAATTCTTTCAATGCCTATCTTACCTTCTGATTCTATTATATCTGAGCAGTTTTCTTTGATGATTTCCTGAAAAATATTGTCTAGTCTCTTTTTTTCATCATGGTTTTCAGGGAGCCTTGTCTTGCCTAGTTCTATTTTCCAGGTCTGTTGTTTTTCCAAGTAGATATTTAACTTTTTTCTATTTTTTCATTTTTTTGGTTTTGCTTGATTGATTCTTGATGTCTCAACGGATCATTCATTTCCATTTGTTCAGTTCTGTTCAGTTCATTGTCTTCATTAACTTTTTTAAACTTCTTTTTGTATATGTCCAATTGCATTTTTAAATGAGTTGTTTTACAGAATTATTTTCCACTTCACAGTTTTTTTTAATGAGTTATTTTCCTTTTCCAATTCACCAATCCTACTTTCCTGGGGGCTCTTTACCTTTTCCATGTCACATTTCAGGGAGTTGTTTTCTTTTTCAGGTCTTTCTTTTAAGGAGTTATATGCCTTTTCCATACTCTTGCAGAGCTTTTTTTTCTTTTCCCATTTTTCTTCTAGCACTTTTTAAAGATCTTTTATAATTTCTTCTAGGAGAATGTAGAGTGGTGGGGACCAGATTATATTCCCCTTTGGGTTTTCCCTGGAGACTGTCTGCTATTAGTCTCCACAGGGTTGAAAATCTGCTCTCTTTCAGTATAAAAACTTTCTACAGTTAGATCTCTCCTTGCTTTTTTTACTCATTGAAAGAAAAAAAAAACAACCTTGGGGTCTGCCTTTAGGACAAGGAGGTCCCAGCTTTCTTTACAGAACAGGGACAGATGGACAGTGGCTGAAGAGTGGCCATGCTACAGAAGAGCAGCTGCTTTGTGGAAGAGTGGCTGTCCTGCACTGCAGAACAGTGGATGCCCTGGGATGAGCAGCCATACTCATAGTGAGGGCCAGCTCACTCATACATACATACAGTGGAGTGTGATTGTGCTATGATCGTGTGACTGGGTTGTGATCCTGCTGAGTCACTCCCAGTGCTGGGAGGATGTGACCAGGTTCTGTGAAATAGGCATTTTGGGGTACATTCTACCTTTTCCATTTGTGTAACTTCTCTGCTGACCTATTACTTTGCAACCAAAGCAGAGCAGCCAAACTGTGGTAGAGTCCTCCCTGCAAATTCTCTACCGGGGAGACATCCCACCCCCCTTCTGCTCAGCATGCACTGGCCTCCATGTCCTGCTTCCCTGCCTAGACTGGTTTCCTCCCACCCAATCATGACAGACCTTTTCTGGCAATCTTTCAAGTTATCTTCTGCTGGTAATTTATCATACTCCCAATATTCATGGATTCTACCAGTCAAGCACTATTTCCGATACTGAATTTTGTAATCAGTAGAGAGGTAGAAAGAAAGCTCAGAATGAAGTGTGTGTCCTCTCTGCCATCTTGGCTCAGTCCTATGGTGCTCTTCTTAATGGCACAGTTGAGACTTTACATTGAAAAGCTGGAGAAAGTCAGTAAGAGGTCATGTAGCATATGGAAGCATTCTAAATCCTGGCTAAAGAATGATGCAAAGACATAGAAAAATAAATTAACAAGGAATTGGTTATAAGAAAAATATTGACCCTATCATCTTCAAAAGCAGGAAAATGAAGACATTGTCTCTTAGAATTTACTCATCACTCATCACTATTGGATACATCCAAAACAATCGAACAGCATCTCAACAATGCAGTTCTCTCAAGATGGAAGTTATGATTTTCATTCTCTTTAGGAATTTTCCTCAGAAATTCTCAATTAAATAACAGTTAACTAAATCCAACTCTCATTAGAAATGACAGACAATTCAGTGACATTTCAGTAATGAAGAATAGTTCTCTACAGAAAAGTAGCTAAAGTGAATTGTCTTAAGAGTATCTCATGAATGGCAGTTAAAACTAAGGCTGCTAGAATCATGGCTAATCTTTGAATTGATCAAATTTAAACTCGTTTTGGTATACTCCAAAAAGCTGAATGACTTCATTGATAGGCAATGTGGTATGTTGGCAGAAATACTGATGTTATAAACAAGATACACAGATTTGTATTCTCTCCTGTTATAATTAGTATGGAATCATGAGAAAATTCCATCTTGTATCTGTGCCTTATGTTTGTCTTAAAAATTATAGTAATGTTACAGAAGTTAAACAGAATTGTTTAGACCAGTACCAGTATATGTAAGTCCTGTGTGAATGTAAATCATTTTGTCATATTTTTCTCTCCCATTTCCTATATTTAAAATCGTCCTTCTCTCCTTTCTAAATTTTCTTCTTCAAACCACTAATGCCTCCATCATCATCATCATATTATCCTGTTCTTTTCCTGTTATTTCTCTTCTCCTATTTCTACTCTTTTCCTCTACTCCTCTTCCTTTCTTTATTTTTCTTCCTCTTTCTTTTCATATTTCTTTGCTTTGCTCAGATTATTTTCTTACCTATCATTTTCACCAACACAAGGGTTATGCCCTCCGGTCTTGTAAAAGATATTACTGGCTACAAGGAGCACAAGATTCCTCATAAGCTATGTGGACCCAGGTTATTTCTACCTTCTAAATCCAATTCTCCTTGAGCAACAAGAAAACTGTTCGGTTCTGCACATATATATTATATCCAAGATCTACTGCAATCTATTTAACATGTATAGGACTGCTTGCCATCTTTGGGGAGAGGGCGGAGGGAGGGAGGGGAAAAATCGGAACAGAAGTGAGTGCAAGGGATAATGTTGTAAAAAATTACCCTGGCATAGGTTCTGTCAATAAAAAGTTATTTAAAAAAAAAAAAAGCTATGTGGAGGCCTGATTCCCAAGTCTGAATGTTACAAGCATATCCTCACTTTTGTAGCGGGGAATTACCACATCAGAATGGTGAAAAAAGACAAGAACCAACTCCAAGTGGCCCTGCTACCATATCAGTGTAGCATCAGGCTGTTAGCATCATCCCAGGTCCAAGCAAAGAAGAATCTGCTTCTTCTTACACCATTTTTTCCCAAGGAGACTGAAAACTCATTCACAGAAAGAACTATTGGTGTTTTACTCTTTGAATCCCCAGGCTCTGCATATACAGTTTATGATTAGAGACTAGATCCATTAAGTCATTGGTATAAAATCCTCTCCATTGGGAAAACTTCATCTGTCACTGTAGCTGTAAGTTGCTACTAATGTTTTAGTTTATTGAATTTGGTCATAAGTTTAAATGATTCATTTCATTGTGTTACTGATAATCAAAGAATAAAAATTTATAGTACTTGTGGAACTAGAATGATATAATATGGTCCTTTGTTTTGAGATATGATATGCCTTTTTCAAAATTGGGCATGCACTAACCTGAAGGGCTGAGAATTGAGTGACTACAGAAATAAAAGGTAAGTTCTTCTGTAGCAGAACTAGTTAGGAATCCAATTGAGCTTGGGGGATTTTGCCAGGCAATAACTGCAGGAAAAAATGTCTATATGCTGCTGGAAGAACTAGTGAAAATAATTGGAAGAGGATCTATGCCAGAGAACATTACTTAAAGATTAACTCAAGGTTGCAGGGCTTCCGGAATTGAGAATCTGGGGCAGGAGATTACCGCATCGCCTACCAATGAAGTCATTCAGTTCTTTGTCTATATTTGTCACTAATAATGAGAGTTGAACTTAGTTAACTGTTATTTAGTTGAGAATTTCTGAGGAAAATTCCTAAAGAGAATGAAAATTATAACTTCCATCTTGAGAGAACTGCATTGTTGAGATGCTGTTCGATTGTTTTGGATGTATCCAATAGTGATGAGTGATGAGTAAATTCTAAGTGACATTGTCTTCATTTTCCTGCTTTTGAAGATCATAGGGTCAATATTTTTCTTATAATATTTAGATATTGGCCACTCAGTCACTATTACTTTTTCTAAGTTTTTATTATGTTAATTATTTTCCATTCTAAGTTATGTAACATTTGGAGATTATATGGAAATATATTTTTTAATGAGAGTTCTACCAAATGACCAATTTTTCAAAAAAATTGTCTTTTTTATGATTGTACTAAATTGTTCCACTTTTTCAAAATTAAGTAATTGATTATCTAAAAAATTGGTACTGAATGGAATAATAGCTTTTATTTACAGGATATATGCATGTGGGATTCCACATCTACAATGCCTGTCATAATGATGAGAGAACCTTGGAGAGTTCCCTTATGTGACTCTCAGGCCAGGGACAGGCCATTCCCTGTGAGAGGCTGAGAGGTTGGGCAAATCTGCAGTGGTCACTGGAGGAGGAAATTCTGAAACAACTTTCTCCATGGGAACCATAATGGAAGTCTATAAATTCCCACAGGTAGGAAACAATAATTTCAATTCAGTCTATTGTGGTTGAAAGACAGAGGCAGGCCTTGAAGGGTCTGCCACAATTTTGCCCCCAAATAGCTTTGGGAAATTCTGGTATTTAACTTACTTTTCAAGTGACTCAGAGAAGAAATAGAAAACACCAAGATTAAGGAGATCAGAATTGTTCCTTTCATCATGTCTTATAGCAAGCAGCCTATTTTGACCTTCAGAGCTTTGAAAATTTTGCAATTGAATGCTCCATGCATTTATTACACATTTAATGGTTTCAAGTCCATGTTCAATGCTAGAGATATAAAGAAGTGGAAAATACTCATATCTGTATCAATTAATTGGGCAGGGTTGATAAAAGGGATCACCCTGGATGGAGATCTGAAAAGTCAGAAGTAATTTACCAGGTAGAAATGAAGTCCATTCTAGATAGAAGGGAATGAAGAGAGCAGGTTCAGATGTAGAATGGTGGAGTGGGGGAATTTTTGCCACAATAATCTCATTAAATTGAAAAAAGCTATTTTTGCTTCCTATTCAGATAAGTTATGATCTTTTGGATCCACTCACAATTGACCCACTTCAGTTTCCTTCTGTTTATCACATTCCTATGTGCCCCATAGGATATTTCTTTACCCCTTGCAATGGTTCCATTAATATTGCACTTCAAATGGTGGGTCTTGTTGCCTCAGATGATTCAAGAAGTGAGAAATTTCTCAAGAATCTTCAAGAAGTAATGACTAGGAATGATATCTGTGTGGCCTATATAGAAAAGATTGTCCCTGGTGCGTCATTGGATTTGACTTTGTATACAAGTTTCTTGAGCATAACATTGGATTCTGAAGCCAATGTGATTGCCCTTTACGAAGATGCAAATTCCCTCCTATGCCTGTTTACCATTAATCATCCTGGTCTTCTACAAAGAGTGTGGATCACTAGTAGTGACTGGGATATTTCAAAAAAAAAATCTGTTTCTCTGCCAGTTATTTCCATGGGGCTCTGATATTTTCTGATCAGGCAAGTAAGATTCCTGGGTTTAAACCTTATCTGAAAACCATTCACCCTGACAAACACCCAGGGGATATTTTCCTTAAAAATTTCTGGAATTCAACTTTTGGATGTGCATATAAACATGAAGGGGGAGATGGAGGGATCTGTTCATCAAATACCTCTTTAGACACAGTACTTTTGGGCTATTTAGACACTATGTCTGACCAGAGTTGCACCATCTACAATACTGTGTATGCTATAGCTTGGGCTCTTCAAGAAATGTTCCTGGTAACATCAGAAATGGAATACAATATAGATGGAGTCAACAGGGTTGTTTACCCCTGGAAGGTAAGGTATCCTCTTTTCTCTCTCCTCCCTCCCAAGCACTGATGCTCAAATATCTGACTGAGGGAACTGCCATATTCACAAAAGAGATTCCCTCTGCCTCCAGTTTATCTCATTCTCAGTCTGCAACACCTGTGTCAGCAAAGGCTGTCTTGTAACTCCTTCAGATTTGCTCACCCCTTTTTTTCAGTGAGTAACCTTGGCACAGCAGACTCAAAATGTTTTAATTCATTTCTGGTCATTTCAGATTCCTGTGA
Source organism: Dasyurus viverrinus (assembly GCA_020854095.1). Taxonomy (NCBI): domain Eukaryota; kingdom Metazoa; phylum Chordata; class Mammalia; order Dasyuromorphia; family Dasyuridae; genus Dasyurus; species Dasyurus viverrinus. Next base: position 624,815,927 of record CM036999.1, on the reverse strand, counting down.
CAGGATGCATAAGAGAGAATCGAGATCAACTGGTTCCTGAGGGGTCTTTGACAAAGAGAATGTCAGGGAAGGATAGGACCATCAATAGCTCTGAAGTCCCCTTCAACTTTAGATCTAACTTTTTACTTTTTCTTTTGCAAGACAATAAGAGTTAAGTGGCTTATCTAGGAGACACAGCTAAGAAATATAAAGTATCTGAATTCAGATTTAAACTCATATTCTCCAGACTCCAGACTAATGATTGATCCACTTTGTCATCCAGCTGATCCTTTCTATGTAAATCATAATAGGAAATGTTAGTTCTTAAATAGAGATTAATATATTGGCTTTCAAAAAATATTAATTTCTAAGAACTCTGGGAGATGACTAAAAACCATTACATTGAATTCCCAATCCCTATATTTATGCCCACCTGCATTTTTGATTTCCTTCACAAGCTAATTGTACAATATTTCAGTCTGATTCTTTTTGTACAGCAAAATAATGTTTTAGTCATGTATACTTATTGTGTATCTAATTTATATTTTAATGTACTTAACATCTACTGGTCATCCTGCCATCTGGGAGAGGGGGTGGGGGGTAAGAGGTGAAAAAATGGAACAAGAGGTTTGGCAATTGTTAATGCTGTAAAGTTACCCATGCATATATCCTGTAAATAAAAGGCTATTAAATAAAAAAATATATATATTAGCTTCTGAGGAACTGTGATTTCTCTTCTTTTTGGCTTTAGTCTCCAGCACTAGCATGATGGGCAAATTGAATGAGACACTTAATAGGTGCTTGTTGAATGGAAAAGTATGTTAAATGTCCTCTTATGCTGGAATCCTTACAAAGTGTTAAGTCATTAGAGTTGATAGAGGCAATAATTATCTAATTTATCATGATTCAGTATGATTTATCTCATCTTACAAGGAGATATTATGGGGCAGAAGAAACAAGGTACTAAGTAGAACTGAGAGACAATAATGCTTGTGTTCACACCTTTAGAGAGCAAGAAGTATTTAAGTACTCATTGGAATTCACAAGTATGGGAGATTCACAAAAGTTAACTTTATAACTTTGTGAATTCACACTTCCCTTATTCCTCCCTCGGAGGGGAGGAGTCAACCTTTGGGAGATTATATATAAAGCAGACAGAAGCTCAGCTGACAATTCAGCTGAATTAGATTGAGAGAGGAGCATCAAGTGAGTTCAGCCAGAAGCTCTCTCTCGGAGGCAAGACAGATTCATTTTTCAACTTTCACCTGGTGCTGGCTGGAGGCTGAAGGAAGCAGAGGCAGAAGCAAAAGACAAAGCTGCAAGAACTCTTAGAACCAAAGAGAGAAAGAGGCCTTCTATTTAAAGCTCTGTTTGAGAGGCATGCTAATAACCAAAGGAATTTATATAAAAGTCAGTAACATTTTCAGACATGATGCAATAAAATCACATGCAATAAAATGCCAGGAGAAAATAGACCAAAAGTTAATTGGAAATTAAATAATCCAATCCTAAAGAATGAATGGATGAAACACGCAATCATAGACACAATCAATAATTACATTACAGAAAGTTATCCCCAGAATGATACACTATGACCAAGTAGGATTTAAAACAGGAATGCAGAGCTGGTTCAATATTAGAAAAACTTTTGACTATATTAATAACCAATCCAACAAAAATCATATGATTATCTCAATAGATGGAAAAATACATTAGATACAATTGAAAACCCATTCCTACTAAAAACACTAGAGAGTACAGGAATAAATGGAATTTTCCTTAAAATGATCAATAGCCTCTATTAAAAACCATCAGCAAGCATCATATGTAATGGGGATAAACTGGAACCATTAGATTGGAGATGAAACAAGGCTGCCCATTATCACCATGGCTATTCAGTATTGTATTAGAAATGTTAACTTTGGCAATAAGAGAAGAAAAAGACATTAAAGGAATTACATTAGGTAATGAGGAAACCAAATTATCACTCTTTGCAGATGACAGGATGGTATACTTAGAAAACCCTAGAGAATCCACTAAAATACGACTTTAAAACAATTCACAACTTTAGCAAAGTTTCAGGATACAAAATAAATCCACATAAATCATCAGCATTTTTATATATTACTAACAAAGTCCAGCAGCAAGATACAAAGAGAAATTCCATTCAAAATAATTGTCAATAATCTAAAATATCTGGTGTTGGAATACACAGGAGAACTTTTGGAATACACGGGAGCCACCTGACAGTAGCTGTTGGAGGTCCAACCCAGAATGGATCTCCTCTTGTGAGAGGATGATACAAGGAGATTGAGAGGCAGTTGCTGTTCGCTGACCTTTTTACTGAGAGGCCATTGTGTTGTCTGACCTCTTTCTTCTTCCCTCTGCCTCCAATTTATTTCATTCCCATTCTGATCTCTTTCCTCTTCCCTCTGCCTCCAGTTTATCTCACTCCCAGTCTGCAATACCTGCGTCAGCAACGGTTGTCTTTCAGCTCCTTCAGATATTATGATCCACACCTGTGGAGGCTCTTGAAGAATTGACCTGTCCCTTAACAATTCCTCGTTTTTTTGTTTTTTGCTGTTATTTTCCCCCCACAGCATGGTCCAAATACTGAATAATTTAAGCAGCCCTATCACTTTTGGATACTTGTAGCAGGTGTTGATTGAGGCAAATTTTCTATTATGGGCCAGAACTTGAAACAAGGTACTAAGTCAGTGGAATTGATAGAGACAATGATTATTTAGCATGATATTTAACAGTTCTCTAATTCATTACATGTACTTAGTACTTACTACAGTTCCACAAGATTCACACCTTTAAGAGAGCATATATAAGCTAGGAGTCTCAACCAGGATTCAGTCCAGAAGATTCAGAGGCCAGAGAAGACAGTTGGGCAGAGCTAAGGAAGACAGAGAAGTGGTGGCAGGCTGTCCTGTGGAGAACACTGAAACCAAGACCAGGAAGGCTTCCAGAAAACTAGCCGAGCCCCAAGGGAAGGAGATAAGACTTTGAAGGAGACAATAAAGGATTTGGACTTTAATACCTGGCTACATTTGGGGTGATTACTGAACTGAAACTAAGGCTGCCTCCAGAGACCCCAAGAAAACCCCAATAAGAGAAGATCACATATTTAGAGAAGAATATTATACCTTTCAAATGAAGAAAAGGATTGTAGTCAGAACAGGCATTTAAGTCTTTCATCAGAGAATAGCCAGGGATAAAATCCAAATTCTTTATGGTCTCCTTCACTGTCTCCTTGCCTGGGGCCTGTGCTAGCTTTCTGGAGGCCCTTCAGATGGGCCTTAGTCTCAGTGGACAAATGAAGGAGGACAAGCCAGCTACCACAGTGGTGGAAGATGTAGTGAATGTCTCTCTTCCAGTCCTTGTTGACTCTTACATATTCTATTATAAGTGCACCATCTTAGGTGTCAATTGTGTAGAATAGATGTCAAGCTTGTAGAACTATACTAAGTACTAAGTACATGTAAACTACAGAATCATTATATTAACATTTCAATCATACTGAACTAGAGAACTCCCAGGCTAAACTAGATAACCATTGTCTTATCAATTCCTCTGAGTTAACACTTTGTTTCAAGTATACTTCTCCAGAGGTCTGCTCTTTACAATCTGGGAATCCATCTGCCAAGGGAAAATCAGGAACTATAGGGAACACAAGTACAAAACACTTTCCACACAAATAAAATCAGACCTAATCAGTTGAAAAAATATCAAGGGCTCATGGGAAGGCTGAGCGAAATAGAATAAAAATGACAATACTACCTAAATCAATCTACATATTTAGTGCCATACCAATCAAGTTCCCAAGAAATTATTTTACAGATCTAAAAAAAATAATAACAAAGTTCATCTGGAAGAACAAAAGTTCAAAAATTTCAAGGGAATTAATGAAAAAAAATGCTAATGAAGGTGAAGGTGACCTAGCTATACCAGACCTAAAATTCTATTATAAAGCAGCAGTCATCAAAACCATTTGGTACTGGCTAAAAAAAGAGTAGTCAATCAATAGAATAGATTAGGGTCATAGGACAAAATAGTCAATAACTATAATAATCTAGTGTTTGACAAATCCAAAGATCCCAGATTTTGGGATAAGAACTCATTATTTGATAAAAACTGCTGGGAAAATTGGAAACTACATTGGAAGAAATCAGGGCCCGACCCATACCTAATACCTTATAACAAGATAATGTTGAAATGGGTTCATGACTTAGACATAAAGAGATATATTATGATCAAATTAGAGAAACATAGAATAGTTTACTTCTCATATCTCTGGAGAAGGAAAAAAAAATTGTGACCAAAGAAGAACTCATAATTGAACACCAGATAGATAATTTTGATTGTATTAAGTTAAAAAGTTTTTGTACAAACAAAACAAATGCAGACAAGATGAGAAGGGAAGCAATAATTTGGGAAATCATTTTTACATTTAGGGTTCTGATAAAAGTCTTATTTCTAAAATATATAGAAAATTGACTTAAATTTATAAGAATCCAAACCATTCTCCAATTGATAAATGGTGAAAGCATATGAGCAGACAATTTGTAGATGAAGAAATTAAAATTATTTTTAATCATATGAGAAGGTGGCTTTAAATCATTATTGATTAGAGAAATGCAAATTAAGACATCTCTGAGATATCATTATACACCTCTCAGATTGACTAAGATGACAGGAAAAGATAATGATGAATGTTGGAGAGAATGTTGGAAAACTGGGACACTAATACATTGTTGGTAGAATTGTGAGCAGATGCAGCCATTCTGTTTTTTTTGTTGTGGTGGTGGTGGTGGTTGTTTGTTTGTTTGGGTTTTTTTTTCATCTTTTTTTCTCTTTTTATTATAGCTTTTTATATTCAAAACATATGCATGCATAATTTTTCAACACTGACTCTTGCAAAAACTTTGGTTCCAACTTTTCCCCTCCTTCCTTCCATGTAGATGGCAGGCAGTCCCACATATGTTAAACATGTTAACACATATGTTAAATACAATGTATCTATTCATATTTATGCAGTTATCTTGTTCCACAAGAAAAATTGGGTTTAGAAAGAAGGTAAAAATAACCTGGGAAGAAAAACAAAAATGCAAGCTAACAACAACAGAAAGAGTACAAATACCGTTTTGGTCCACACTCATTTCCCAGTGTTCTTTCACTAGTGTAGCTGGTTCTGTTCATCTCTGATCAATTGGAACTGATCTGAGATCCAGCCATTCTGAAGAGCAATTTGGAACTATGTTCAAAAAGTTATCAAGCTGTGCATCCCCTTTGACCCAGCAGTGTTTCTATTGGGCCTATCTGCCAAAGAGACTTTAAAGGAAGGAAAGGGATCCAGATGTGTAAAAATGTTTGTAGCAGCCCTTTTCATCATGGCAAGAAACTAGAAATTGAGTGGATGCCCACTGGTTAGAGAATGGCTGAGTAAGTTATGGTTTATGAATGTTAAAGAAAATTATTGTTTATTGTTCTATAAGAAATGGTCAGGAGGATAATATCAGAGAGACCTGGAGAGACTTACATGAACTGATGCTAAGTGAAATGAGCAGAACCAAGAGATCATTGTACATGACAACATCAATATTATACAACGATCAATTCTGATGAACAAGAGTCTTTCCAACAATGAGATAATTGATGCTAGTTGCATTGATCTTGTGATGAAGAGAGCCATCTACACCCAGAGAGCAGACTGTGGGGTCTGATTGTGGACCACAATATAACATTTTCACTCTTTTATTGTTGCCCACTTGCATTTTGTTTTCTTACTCATTTACTTTCTTTTTTTGGTCTGATTTTTCTTGTGCAGCAAGAGAATTGTATAAATATGTTTATACATATTGGATTTAATATATATTTTAACATGTTTAACATATATTGAATTGCTTGTCATCTAGGGGAGGGGGTGGGGGAAGGAAGAAAAAATCTGAAACACAAGGCTATGCAAGGGTCAATGTTGTCAAATTATCCATACATATGTTTTGAAAATAAAAAAAGCTTTATTTTTATTTAAAAAAAAATTAGGATTCCTCTCCAGCAGACTGGGAGCTGGATAATGAGACTTGGGCCCTGATGGCTCATCCAACAACAGCAATAAACATTAGACATACCTTAATGCCTCCAAAAAAAAAAAGAAGATTGACAGAACACTTGATAACCACACAAAATGATGGTCTTTCCTGAGTCTACACGATTCTTGATCTCTCCATAGCATTTGACATTTTTAGCCACCTTCTTCTCTTGGCATACATCCAGTGGATACTCCTTTTTTTTGGGGGGGGGGTTTGCTACATTCTCTTAGTTCTGCCTCTCAGCATTCCTTCTTATCGGTTTTTTCTTCCCCTTTCAATCTACCATTAATAAATCTATGTAGCTAGCCTTCCTTATTTTTTATATTCTCTCATTTGATCATCTCTGATATTCCCAGGAAATCAATTATCTCTCTGTGAATGTCTTTCAGATCTATACAGTCAGTCTTCATGTCAGACTACATATCTAAAGCATATGAAATTTACATGCCAAAATCTGATTTTATTAGCTTTACTACTAAACCTAAAATCAAAGTCTCATTATAAAGTGAAAAAAAGGAGGAGGATTTTAGAGCCAGAGACAATTGTGAAGTTTAGGATGAGCATTTATAACTCAGAAATTAGCAAATGCTATAAGTTGGTATTTGTTTTATGGATTTCCTGATAGTCTAGAAAAATGGTGGAGAAAATGTAAAGATTAAATGGAAACTAGAAAAAGAAATGTTTGTTAAACATTTACAAGCATATTCGTAGGTAAGAAGCATGGAACACTTCAGAAATAAATGGGATCAGAGATATATGACTGGCTTGTATTTTTATATAGTCAATGGGCAATAATCCAAAGTTTAGAAGAAAGGGAATGGCCTGCAAATTCCTGCTGGTGCATTCAGAAGATTATTTTGGTAGGAGGGGAGTCCTGGAGAAGGGGAAGGCAGACCCTGGGCAAGAAAAAATGAGGATGGGGAGAGACAAAATGAATAGAAAGAAGAGAACAGATTGAGAGCTATTGTGGGTTGTTTGCCTGAATTTTGCTTCTCTTTCCCTGAGGTCTGATATGTTAGCTTTGAAGTTATTTTACTTCCCTATCCTTTGCTGAATTTTTCCAAAGCCTTCCATCTTCCCTTCCCTCGTCCAACTCCTCTTTATGTGCCGTTTTATTCCATTTGAATTTAAACTCCTTGATGGCAGGGAGTATCTTGGCTAAATGTGATTGCATTCCTACCACTAAGCAGAGTGTTTGGTACCCAGCAAGTCCTTGATCAATGTTTCAAAATTCTTTCCCAGGTAAGTGTAATGCCTAGGGTTAGCTGTCTGGAGGACCTCGGGATTAGCCTGAATCCTTGGTCTTAGTGGAGGAGTGAAAGAGACAGGAGAGCTCCTACATAGCTGGTCAAAGATGGAGTCTGGAATCTGGCCTCTTCTCTTATGTCTGCGGCTGAGAGCTGTATTTGAGAGCCGCTCCTGAGAGGGCATTCTGAGTCTGAGTTTCTCTTTAAAAACTCCAGTATGATTATGTCACTACCTCACACTGAGCATGTGCCACCACACTGAGCATGTGCAGCTGTAGAACATTACATCACCATATTACCCTAAGTATATGCCAACTAGATTGATTACATCATTACATTACATTAAGTATGTGTTATGGGCCAGAACTCTGAAATAGGGATGTTTTCTATGTATTATCTTCCATGTTTTACCACATTATAATCTATAAGGGATGTGATTGTGTGCTCTTCTATTATTTATTGATATTATTCTGTGCTATACCATACTGGGTGAAAATTTATAGCACCCATGTCATTTATTAAAGATATATGTCTCTTTTCCTATTGAAATGTTCTTCTTAAAATACATTTAAAATCCAATTACATGTAAAAACAATGTTTTTAAATATTAAAAATGATTTGTTTTAAATTTGATCTCTCTTCTTCCCTGCCTTCCTTACCTTGAGATGATTAGCAATTAATAATCCAAGTTACAAGAGTGCAATTGTGTAAAACATTTGCAGAGTAGTATATTTTTTTTGTAAGAAGACTCAAAAAGAAAGATAGGAAGGAAGGAAGGAAGGAAGGAAGGAAGGAAGGAAGGAAGGAAGGAAGGAAGGAAGGAAGGAAAGAAAGAAGGAAGGATGGATGGATAAAATAGTATGCTTTATTCTAGTAGTATATAGTATAAAGTATGCTTTATTCTAGCAGTTCACACAACATTTATTCTTTTTCTGGAGGTATATAGCATTTTCCATCATTAGTCCTTTGGAATTATCGTGGATCATTGTGTTGCTGAGAATAGTTAAGTCATCCATAGTTCTTTGTACAATATTGTTTTTACTGTATACAATGTTTTCCTGCTTATGGTCACTTTCTGTCAGGCCAGATTAGTCTTTCTAGAGCTTTCTGAAGTATCACTCATCATTTTTATAGCCCAATTATATTCATTACCATCATATACCAATTTGTGCCACAGTTCCTTTTTATTGTTCTCCTTCAATTTCCCTAAATTGTCCTTGCCTCAGTTTCCCTGAACTATTTTCCTTCAGTTCCTTAAATTATTCTGTCTCAGTCCTACTGAAAGAAATTAGCATAGACAGAACACCACAAGAGACTCCTCCATTTGAAACTCCATTGAAATTCCATCAAATCATTATTTCTTTAACTGTTTATAAGCTTTTCATTTTCCAATTCCATTTTCCTCTTCTGTATAACTTGCTTTTCATTGGGTAACAGTAATAAAAAGAAAATCCATGTTCCAATGGGCTTCACTTTCTTACCTCATAATTTCTGGTAAGCTTTCTCACGTTCCTTCTAACAAGGCCATTTGTCCCTGTAATGCCGGAGAAACTGAGGCAGGAGAAAGATTAGAGAGTTTTTAATAGTTTATTAAAAGGAGAGTATAATTGACTGGACCAGACTCTCGTCTCAAATTATCCAGTGCCCAATGGGTATTTCTCAGGAGTTTAAATATTCTTTAGAGACAAAGAAGGTGGAAAAGGCGCGAGATGGGCTAGGCCATAAATATCAAAAAGCCCAGAGACAGGATGTCTGAATACCCAGAGATAAAAATGTCAGTGAAGTATTTTGAAATATTTTAGAGGGATATTGTAAATTCTTGAGGACAGGGGTTTTGCTCTCTTGTTTATCTTGCTAGTAATATATAACCTTAGAGTAAACGGTCCCCAGTCTTAATGGACTAGAGTGGGTTTTTAATGGACTAAGGAGATGGTTAGGGAGACTGAGATAAGGGAAACTTGTGCAGGGAAACCGAGTCAGGACAGTTAGAGAGAATCATGGCACAACATTTCCCACATTTTCTCTCCTATATATTCAAATCTTTGAATCACCGTCCTCTTGATACCCAGGGGGTCCTAGTACCATAATTTTGACGGACTCTACCTGGGAGCGGATGAGGCGGACAAGATTAGAGAAGATGCAAGGACCTATGGCAAGGGCCAGGAGTAGGAGAATCAAGGGTCCCATGAGTGATGTAACAAGGGTTGTTAGCCATGGGGAAGAATTAAACAATGACTGGTACCAGTTCCTTCCCAGCCCCTGCTCCAGCCGTCTAGACTCAAGATTCTTACGAACCAGGGCCAGACTTTCCCTGATCAACCCAGAATTATTAGCATAAAAATAGCATTCCTCGTTTAGGGCAGCACACAGGCCTCCCTGTTGCAGAAATAGCAGGTCAAGTCCCCTTCGGTTATGGAGCACCATCTCTGCCAGAGAGTCAACCTGGCTTTCTAGTTTTGAGATGGACGACTCCATCTGAGTCAGATCTGTGGTCATTTGTGCACTTAACTCAGCATACCCAGAATCGCCCTTCAGGAGGGCTGCGGTGCTGAGGGTGGTAGTGCCTGCCAGCCCGAGCCCTACTATGAGGGGTAGGAACGGCAGAGCCCGTTTCTGTCTGGTAATCTCCAAGGGGGAGAAATAGGACTGGAAGAGGCTCCATCCCTCCCCTCCTGGAAGAACAGACAGGCTGGGAAACACCGCTATCAGGACACAGAACGAATCTGGCCTTTTGAGGAGGGTACTAGAGTAGGCACACCTGGTCAGTCCATCCCTACAGGCAAACCATGAACCTTCAGGGGCTTGATACCAAACTGCAACATCTGATGAGGACGCTGAAATATCAATCAGGGAATTGGGATCACAGAACTGGAGGAGAGGGTCAGAAAGATTCGTGGAAGCAGAGTCACCAGGCAGGTACTTATACCTTGAAGATTCCCAAGGGTGATTTTAGGCTGTTCCCAGGAGCAGGCAGCCTGAGAAGTGGTGCCAGGAACTGAGTCTGTCAAGGCAATCCCAACAAAATAAGGGGGTTCAGAGTTAAAACAAAGCCAACAATCATGGCCTAACTGGGGGTTTGTGGAATTCAAATAAGAATGTACCATTTGAAGTATTTTAAGTATGGAGTGAGGACCAAAGGATTTAAGGGGGTCGTCAGTTGGTCCTACTGGGTTAAGAACATTTTGTGGTGCCAGGGATGGCGCTGGTCGGACCCGATTGGTCGGGGTTACTATCTTAGGAGGGACTAGTTGGGGGGTCAAGGGTCCTACAGGGTTTCTGAAGGGGGGAGGATCTATCCTTTGGACTATAAGATCGTGGCTGAATCGAAAACTGCTACCCACCCTGGAACAAAGGGTGAATCTTTGGGACTTCTCCCATTTCGGATGGGATGGTTGCTGGATTGTTAGGATGATTGGGGGGGGGGGGTTGCAAGGTGGTTTGCGTCTGTTGGTCAAAGCTTTGTACGGTTAACTTAAAGGACTCATCACCAGGGAGGGAGCACCACCTAGCATTTAGGCACAATCGGAGCGGGGGTTCTACCGGAGCCCTAAAGTAGAAGCAGGGAGCTAGGATGGGATCTATTATCATAGAGGGTTCTAAACCTGAGTAATAGGTGGCAGAATGAGGGGGGCCTCCCTCGTTATCCCTAAAGGTCATTGTCCATGTGGGCTTCGGCGCATGTGGGTTTTCCAAGGCTTTGGAAACCAAAGAAAGGAAGAGTAGAAGGACTAAGGAAGGTCCCATAAAGACGGCGCAATTCGTAATTCGGGGGAAACTATGAAGGGGTGGGGACCCTGGGGGGGCAATATGCAAACAGATTAAGGTAATTACAAACAATAGCAAAGTAAATACGAAAATTAAATTTCCCAGGATTTTTCTTCTTCCCACCCTCGTGTCTTTTAAGGGGAAGTCAAGGACCAGAGGAACGAATGAATCTCAGTTTCAGAGGATCTTCACCAATTTCTGCTTTCCATTCAGTGGTGACAGCTGGTTTCACTCTGCTGTGGTGGATCCAAGCAGGGATTGAGTCAACTTTCACAGCAGTGGGTGTGGTGAGGATCACTGTGTACGGTCCTTTCCACCTGGGTTCCAGGCCGGAGGTAGAAAATTTCTTTATCAGGACTGCGTCACCAGGCTGGAATGGATGCACCGGGTCAGTGAAAGGGACAGGAAGGGCCTCCCGGACGAGGTGGGAGATGTCTTTTTGAGTTTTCTGTAAAGCCTGTAAAAACTTGATAAGGGAAGAGTTAGAAACTTCAGCCATTAAATCTTCCCTGACCAAGGGTAAAATTGGAGGCGGTCTCCCGAACAGAATTTCAAAGGGAGTTAATCCCAATTTGTTAGGAGTGCATCTACTCCTCAGTAATGCTAATGGCAGGAGCGAGACCCAGGAGCTCTGGGTTTCCAAGACAAGTTTTGAAAGGAACTCCTTAAGTGTTCTATTCATCCTCTCCACTTGCCCAGAGCTCTGAGGTCTGTATGTGCAGTGGAGTTTCCAATCAATGCCCAGAGCCTTGCTAATGCCTTGTGATATTTTGGCAACAAAAGCAGGCCCGTTATCAGACCCTATGGCTACTGGAAGGCCAAATCGGGGCATTAACTCATTTAGTATCTTCTTAACCACTGTGAGAGCTGTTTCATTTCGGGTGGGGAAAGCTTCTGTCCACCCTGAGAAAGTATCTACAAAAACTAGCAGGTGTTTATAGCCAGCTGTTGATGGCTGTACCTCAGTATAATCTACCTCCCATCTCTTCCCGGGGATATGTCCCTTAAACCTAATTCCCACACGAGCCTCTTTAATTCTTTTCATATTTACTCTAGCGCAAGTGTTGCATCTATAAATATAACTTCTGATCAGTTGGCTAACATCCTTTATATAATATCTGTTCAATAACGGATGCATTTTCTTTTCCCCTAAATGAGTGAAATCATGCAAATCCTTCACCAGCATTCTGCTTAATGCTTGCGGAATAAAAATTCTGTCCTCTATGAACCACCAAGGTCCCTCCCTCTTTCCTCCCTTCTGAGATGCGAAAGAGTCTTCCGCAGGGGTGTAAACGGGGACAGGGGGAAGGGGAGAGATTGCCAGAGGAAGGGAAGAAGTGGGGAAGGAGGTGGCAGCTCTCCGAGCCGCTGCATCTGCAGCCCGATTTCCCACTGCTTCCATTGTTTCACCGGATTGATGAGCTGAACAGTGGATAATAGCAACAGAGCAGGGCAACCAGATAGAATCTAGTAAGAAAAGTATCTCTATCTTATTCCTAATTTCCCTCCCAGCGAATGTCAGCAGGCCCCTTTCTTTGTAGAGAGAGGCATGGACAGGAGCTGTTGCAAAGGCATAACGACTGTCTGTGTAAATATTAGCTGATTTACCCTTTGCAATGCGCAATGCCTGAGTCAATGCTACAATCTCCGCTTTCTGGGCAGAAGATCCCGGGGGGAGGGACGAAGACCATAGGGTAGAGAGAGAGGGATAGTCTACCACTGCTGCCCCAGAACCACGGGTGTCCCCCCCAACAAAACTGCTCCCATCTGTAAAAAGAATCAGGTCAGGGTTTTTCAGCGGAATGTCAGAAAGGTCAGGCCTTGGTGACTGGGACTCCTCAAGGAGCTGGAGGCAGTCATGCAGGAGCCGGATCAGAACCCGGATCTGGGAGCAAGGGGGCAGGGTTCAGAGCGGGCGATTTGGAGAAAGTGAGGCGAGGATGATCTAAAAGCAGGGCCTGATCGTGGGTAATGCGAGCATTAGAGCCACCTATCAGGAGCTGGCCTGAGCAGAGGCTCAACAGAATGAGGGGCAGAGATAGAGAGAGACTGGCCCAAGGAAAGTTTGTCAGCCTCCTTTACCAAGAGAGCAGTTGCGGCTATGGCCCTAAGACAGGGGGGCCATCCAGCTGCTACAGAATCTAAGCGTTTGGAGAGATAAGCAACCGGCCGACGCCAAGGGCCAAGCGTTTGGGTCAGGACACCTTTTGCAATACCTCTAGCTTCTGCCACAAAAAGATGAAAAGGCTTTGTGATGTCGGGAAGAGCTAGGGCGGGGGCCTTTGTGAGGGCGTTCCTGAGATGATCAAAGGCGGATTGTTCAGCCGAGCCCCACACAAGGGGACCCTGTCCGGCTGTAGCAGAATAAAGGGGTTTTGCTATCTCAGCAAAAGAGGGAATCCACAATCTACAGTATCCAGCTGTTCCCAAGAATTCCCGAACTTGCCTTTTAGTAGTGGGGACTGGAATGGATAAGATAGCCTGAATACGTTCGGAAGACAGGGAACGGTGGCCAGGTTTAAGAACATAGCCCAGATAAGACACTTCGAGAAGGCAAAGCTGAGCCTTTTTAGCAGAAACTCTGTATCCTAGCGATTGAAGGAGTTGCAAAAGGGCACGAGTTGCCCGCAAACAAAGGGATTCATCTGGGGCTGCAATGAGAAGATCATCTACATATTGAATCAGAGAGCAATAGGAATGCTCTTTGCGAAAGGGCTGGAGGTCAAGATGGAGAGCTTCTCCAAATAGGGTAGGGGAGTTTTTAAAACCTTGTGGCAGCCTGGTTCAAGTAAGTTGCCCTGAGAATTCCCCTCGGGGATCTATCCATTGAAAAGCAAAGAGAGGCTGACTGATTGGCGCAAGGGGTATAGAAAAGAAAGCATCCTTTAGATCTAAAACAGTATATACAGTATGTGTAGGAGGTAACAAGCTGAGTAGGGTATAGGGGTTCGGAACAGTGGGGTGGATAGTTTCAACCCTTCTGTTAACTTCCCTAAGATCCTGAACAGGACGAAAGTCCGAAGATCCAGGTTTCTTAACTGGAAGCAAAGGGGTGTTCCAAGGGGACTTACAGGCTACCAAGATACCAGCTTCTCTCAATCGATTAATATGAACCAAAATACCTAGGAGGGCTTCCCTGGACATAGGGTATTGCTTAACAGAAACAGGAGAGGCAGTGGCTAGAAGCTGCACAACCACCGGTGCGTGGTGGGCAGCCAGAGCTGGAGGATTGTTTTCTGCCCATACCTGAGGAAAGTCTGTTGTCAGCTGTGAGAGAAGAGGGGAGGAAGCAGGAGAAGGCAACGCAGGAGAAGCCACTAAGATATGTTCAAATTGGAGAGGTAGGGTAATAAGAAGTCGCTTCGGACCTGGAGGATTTAAAGTTAACGAAGCCTGATCCTCAGAAAAGGAAATAGTTGCCTGAAGCTTCCTAAGTAAGTCCCTACCCAGAAGGGGATAAGGACAAACTGGCATGACCAGAAAGGAATGAGTGACTGTGCCGTGCCCTAGGTGGACTGTGCGTTCAGTAGTCCAGGGATAAGAAACAATTTCACCAGTAGCCCCTTGTATAGAGGTAGATTTTAGAGATAATGGGCCCAGAAGTTTTGTTAAAGCAGAGTATGTAGCTCCAGTATCTACCAGGAACTCAACAGGTTGACCCCCAATTTGTAAGCATACCCTAGGTTCTCCGGGGTCTAAAGAAAGAGAGAGAGAACCAGGGCTCCCTCAGTCTGTCCCCTCAAGAGCGAGGACATCCCTAGGATGATTTCGGAACGGGCATTCATTCTTCCAGTGCCCTGTGTTCTTATGGTAGGAGCACTGGTCTGATCCTAACGACCGCCGTCCACGGGGACGCTGAGAAGTATTCCTGGGGAAATTGTTTGCTTCTCTCATGGCCGCTACTACTGTCTTGGCACATTCTTTACCTGCTGTCGTAGCTGGTGTGTCTCGGGTATTAAAGACTTTCAGAGCTATCTCGACTAGTTGAGATATATTCATACCCTCGAACCCTTCTTGCTTCTGTAATTTTCTACGGATATCTGGGGCAGATTGACTAACAAATGCAATCTTCACAGATCTATAGTTCTCGGGGGCTTCTGGGTCAATAGTGCTATAAGTACGGTAAGCCTCAGACAAACGTTCTAGAAATGCCCCAGGGGATTCCTCTGCACCCTGAACAACCTCAGAAATCTTAGTCATATTAATAGGTTTCCTCGCTGCCGATTTAAGGCCTTGGAGGAGATATCTATGATAAGCAGAAAGCGAAGTACGACCTTGCTGGGAATTAGGGTCCCAGGAGGGCCGTTCTGAGGGGAAGCTCGCTTCTACCTGAGCACAGATCCTCCACCCGGTCCCAGGACAGCTTTCCTTGCTTCCCTTTTAATCTTATCTCTTTCCTCTGTAGTAAAGAGAGTAGTCAGGAGCTGCTGACAATCATCCCACGTGGGCTGGTGGGTATGGAAAACAGATTCAAGAAGGTGAATCAAGGCTTGTGGTTTCTCAGAAAAAGGGGGATTTTGAGCTTTCCAGTTATAAATGTCATTTGTGGAAAAAGGGACATAAACTAAGAAAGGAACCCCTTCTGAGCCCACCATTTCCCTCAAAGGCAGAACAGGTTTGGGGAAAACTGGGGGCTGCTGGACAGATCCCGAGGCATTGTAAGCAACTCCACCTCGAGTACAGGAGGGAGGAAGAGAAAGAGGAGCCGAAGGATTAGCAGGAGTGGGGAATAACACAGGAGGAACTGGTTCGGGAGATAGCAATGGAGCAGGAGATAACACCTCAGTGTTAGCCGTACCGAGCCCCTGTTTATTGGTTGGAGAAGGAAAAGAGACTGGAGGAGATGGGGGGAGGGAGACAGCAGGAGACAAAGGGCTAGGCAGCGAAAAGTTAGGCTCAGGAGGGATTTGTCCCTCGGGCGGGGAATTTCCAGGCAAAGGTGGATATAGAGAACCCAGATACGGTGGAGGAGGGGGATTATCTAAGGGGTCTTCCGGAGAGTCCTGTAGGATTTTCTTCTCTGGTGGTTCATCACTCTCCCTGTCTGTTCTCTGGGACTGCGTAACCAAAATGCGAATACCATTTGTCATGGTCGCAGCCCTCAGCCAGGAAGGGGGGTAAGAGACAACTTGTAGCCAAACATCAATGTAAGGATATTGATCTGGATGGCCAGGTTCACCAGTAACTAGCCGGTGCACCGCCAGTGCTACTTCCCTATCATATGTGCCTTCTGGAGGCCATCCTACCCCAAAGGAAGGCCACTCCTTCTGGCAAAACAGTTTTAGCTCACTCTTTCTCCACGATATTCCATAATCATGATGTTTGAATGTCTCAGAAAAATGGCTAAGAAGACATTCAAGTGGAGTTAGTGGTTTTGAAGCAGAGTTTCCCATGGCTGAGTTATGCCACCAGGGGACAACTCCTACTATCTCTACTGCTCCCTTTTTATCTCTCTCTCTCTCTCTTTTTTTTTTTCTTTTCTTTTCTTTTCTCCCCTTCTTTCTCATGGGCCGCTGCAGTCAGCCCAAGACAAAGAGGGAGAGAGAAAGAGAGAAAGATTTTTTTACAAGCTTGCTAATTTTTTTAACATAGACACACAAAATGCAAAACAAACAGACACACACAGACACACGTGGAGCTCCAATTTCCTAAGCACCAACTAACAACATAACAGACAGACAAATCACACAGAACATAGAACACACAGTTAACACAAACCCAGAAGATCTCTTCCAGCGTCCTAGAAAATATCTGTCTCAGAAATTTTTAGACCCGTCGGCAATATTCTGAGACCAGGTTGCTAGCAACAGCCCAGACAGAACTAGATGGTACCCAAAGGTACCCAGACAGAACCAGGTGGTACCCCAAAGAGTACCCAGACAGAACCAGGTGGTACCCTAAAAGAGTACCCAGACAGAACCAGGTAGTACCCTAAAAGAGTACCCAGACAGAACCAGGTGGTACCCCAAAGAGTACCCAGACAGAACCAGGTGGTACCCTAAAAGAGTACCCAGACAGAACCAGGTAGTACCCTAAAAGAGTACCCAGACAGAACCAGGTGGTACCCCAAAGAGTACCCAGACAGAACCAGGTGGTACCCTAAAAGAGTACCCAGACAGAATCAGGTGGTACCCTAAAAGAGTACCCAGACAGAACCAGGTGGTACCCTAAAAGAGTACCCAGACAGAACCAGGTGGTACCCTAAAAGAGTACCCAGACAGACTTACTCTCCCAAAAGCTGAATCGATTCCGTTGTCACTGTAGGCCTGCTGAGGCTGCTTCCTTTTCCCCGGAGGCTCTGGAGGTATCCAGAGTGCTGATCTTTTCCCTAGGGAATAGACCTAGATCCTGAGCCTCCTCAGGCCTAGGTGGAGACCAAAAGGTCTCTACTCTCCAATCCGTGACTCAGTTTCCCATTATATCTCGGTGGGACCTCCAAATTGTAATGCCGGAGAAACTGAGGCAGGAGAGAGATTAGAGAGTTTTTAATAGTTTATTAAAAGGAGAGTATAATTGACTGGACCGGACTCTCATCTCAAATTATCCAGTGCCCAATGGGTATTTCTCAGGAGTTTAAATATTCTTTAGAGACAAAGAAGGTGGAAAAGGCGCGAGATGGGCTAGGCCATAAATTTCAAAAAGCCCAGAGACAGGATGTCTGAATACCCAGAGATAAAAATGTCAGTGAAGTATCTTGAAATATTTTAGAGGGATATTGTAAATTCTTGAGGACAGGGGTTTTGCTCTCTTGTTTATCTTGCTAGTAATATATAACCTTAGAGTAAACGGTCCCCAGTCTTAATGGACTAGAGTGGGTTTTTACGACTAAGGAGATGGTTAGGGAGACTGAGATAAGGGAAACTTGTGCAGGGAAACCGAGTCAGGACAGTTAGAGAGAATCATGGCACAACATCCCGAAGTGAATCATTAGAAATAGTGAGCATCCAGTTTGATAAATCTTGGCAAGTTCTTGGTTGTTACTTGATTATGTGCCGCAGGAAGATAAAAATCTCTTCTATGATTTTGAGTTTGAGAAATAACTGCCTCTGTATGCCTGAGAAAAGATTCATGAGTTAAAACTATTCTTCCTTCTGTCTCTGACTCTTACAACATGATTTACTACCTGATGATTTCTCTGGAGGAGAGAAATTTGGATGACAGAATAAAAGGAGCTCCAGGTGGGAAGACCACAAGCACTTATTAAGTACCCACTATGTGCTTGCAACTGTGCCAAGGACTTTACTGATATTATCTCACTTTATTCTCCTGAAAATCGTAGACTAAAATAGTAGAAATTTCTAATTTCTTTTTTTCCTTCACTTATACAATGAACTAAATGTTTTACCTCACGTTTCACAAATTGCAATTGGTCTTGAGAAATTCTCAGTCCCTGTGCTCCTAAATAATTTAACAAACTGATAGTGACTTGGACAAGGTCACTCTTTTTCCTTCCTGCCACAAGAGGATCATCTACATATTGTAAGACTTTTAACAGTAAGAAATTTATCCCAGAATGTTCACACAATTCTTACATACCCAAGTAGATGTTTCATAAATTGAATATCATACCAATCATTTTGCTTTTAAAATACCCAATACACAGAAAAATCCCAAACTACATATTGTCCATAACAAAAACTTTTTCAAAAGGGCAAAAGCAAAAACTATTATCCTTGGAGTCCCTTTAAATAATTGGCATCAATACAGGTAATTAAACCTTCCTATTTTCACATAAAAGAATCTGAAAAGTTCTTTAAAACATCAATTAAACTTTTTTGAAACAACCCTTTCAAACTATAGATCGCATTTATGATCGTTTCCTTAAACAAGAAAACCATTATGTTTCAAAGAAACAAATATTCAGTCAATGAACCAAGCCACTACAGAAAATGACTGAATGCACTTGGTGGAGGAGGGGGGAAGGGAGGAGAGAGAGGATTCCATGTGGCCACCCTTCCCCCATTCCTGCACTCCTAGACAAAGGATTCCCTCCAGTTTCTCCACTCCGTTTCCTACTTGGGAATCTTTCTCAAGATTTAGGCGATTAGTTTATTTCCTTTCATTTTCCAACTGATTCTTTTTGATATCATTCAGGCTCTCAATTTGCTCCTACAAATCAATCCTTCAGCCTCCTGCATTCTTTCCAGTTCCCTTCAGAACTTTTAAGATTCACAATATAATGAATAGCTAGAAAAGCTCCATAAAGCATAACTTACAATGTTAACAAATTACCCAATATGTTTCTTGTTTTCCACATGTCCAACATTCTAAATGTGGATTCCTCAATGCACCCTTTCCTTTATTATTTCTTGCAGACTCCCAGACCCTTCCGGGTCCCTTATATTCCTTTTTTTAGCAGCATTCGAGTTATGGATCTGCTGAATCATGATCCTATTTCTCTCTCTTTCTCTCTTGGCTTTTCCCATTCCTTTCTCTGCCTTTCTTTTTCCTTAGCCCAGTCCTCATCTCTCCTTACAAACCTTGGTAGCTTCCTCCAATAAAATTTCCAAAGGAGATGGCATCCACCCTTCAATCTTCTGTACCTTCCTATTTATATCCGCCCAGGAATTAGATACAAACTGCACCTTTAACATCTGTTCATTCACTGGGTTATCAGGATCTGTTCCTGAATGTTTTCTTATTCCTTCCCTAATTCTTTCTAAATACTGCACTGGTGACTCGTCCTTTTCTTGGGTGATAGCTAAGGCCTTGTTTATATTTTGCCTCTTTGGGAAGGCATCCCTCACCCCCACAACTATTGACTCCCTCAGATCTTGCATATTCAGTCTATGCGCCTGATTATTATCATCCCACCCTGGGTCATTCACAGGATGCTTCTGTGACAGGGACCGCCCCATCATTCAGGGCTGGGGGCCTCCTTTCCCATTCCCGCATGGCTAACTGCCCCAACCTCACTTCTTGATAGGGCTGCATTCACATCTCCAATGCCCCCTTGAGCCCCACCTAAAGGGACTTCCTTGAGGGGAACATATCAGCATCCCCAGCTGGGAGAGGGACCTCTCTACATATATCTCCAACTGAACTCAGTGTCTTTCTTGGGAGTGATCCTGCCTCCTCTCTAAAGGGGAGACTCTGAATATCTGCAATTGGTGCAATTCCCTGGAAATAGGAGCATACGGTCCTTCTATAATCTGCTCTCTGGGAGCTTTAGCCACGAGCTGAGCCTCAACTGGCTGAGGGGGCAGAGCTTCTAAAGGGTCCCAATCCTGCTTCTCTTTCTCTACTACTTTCTCTTTAGCCCCTGGCTCTTTTTCTGTTTTCTCTACTCTGGTTTCTGGCGCTGGTTCAAAAAGACTTTAGCAGCCCAACAAGCCAGAGATTAGCATAAATGGATTCCTCTGAGTTAAAAGGTCTTTACCATTCACATACAAATTCAATTGTTGACTTACCCCATCCTCCCAGAAACCAAATCTCAGCCAAATCCTTCCCCCACCAATATTTTGGCCTCCAAACAAAGCAATTATCAACGATCTTTCTTTTGTTCTTTCCTTTGTATCTGGGAGGTTCCTCCCAGTCCTTAAGTGGACTTCCTAGTGGGCCATCGACTGGAATTCCCTGACTAAGGTCCTGACACTCCCTTTTGGGCTGTGATTTCCCCATCTCACTTAGTTCCCCAAACTAAGTTCAGCAGTTTCCCGGCAGCCTCCCTTGGCAGTTCTTTACCACTGGGGCCTGTCACAGTCCAGCACTCCACAAAATTTAGCGAGGGCTCTTCCCTCGGGTTCCCTAAAACCCAGCCAATAAGACCCCCAAACTATTCCAAGAGCTTACCGAGCCACACGGTGCGGATTCTAAACTGCGCCGGCCAGGCAGGACATTCGTTTCTTCCAAAGTATTAGTTTCTGTACATCACTGAGTCCCCCTGCTTCGGTCCGTTGTCTGATAGGGTGGGAGGACGCACACGCTTGAGTCGGAGACCACCCGAAAAGTTCCTCCATGGGCACTTGCCTCTGCTCGAGGTGCGCATCCATCTCCCCAAAAACCACCAGTCCCGGAGAGCCCCCAAAACTGTTTGGGGCAATTGCACCTCCCCAGACTGACTACTCAGGAGTCACTCCAAATGATGTACAGAAAGAATTTATTAGAATCTCGAGAAGCCCAAAAGGAGAGCAAAGATACCCACGGAAGGAGAGTCACTCACTTGAAGATAGTTACAACTTTTATACATCTCAGACAAAGAACCCCCCAAATCCCACCCTCTATAGGCTGTGATTGGTTCCACAAACCTTTATCCCCGTATTGGGTCAGTAGAATGCAGTGAAAAAGGTGATAGACAGCTTCGGGCCACTTAATTTCTGCTTTCGACAATAGGATGCAGTCCAGGTCTCATCTAAAATCACGTGACTGGGGCCTATAGGCCTGAGCTACTTTAATTAACAGTTTCTGATCAATATGTGCTTAATCTGTTAGTTCTTCACCTTTCCACATACCCTGCATTAGTTTCTTTGAATGATCATATCTCAAATTTCCTGAGTTAACATGCTATGGCCCTCCACCCTTTTCTGTTCCTTAGGGATGAGATAATTAGGGCTGTACCAATCTGGCCACTCTGACATCCCAAAAGATATGACTCCAGGTGTCCTATTTCAGATACGGAATTGAAAAATCCCAAGAGGGTGTAGGGGAGCCAAACCTCTCCAGTTGGTTCCCTGAACCCCCAACCTGCCATTAGACCTTATTTAACTCCCTGACCACCAGAAACCTTAATCTCATCTTGGTTCCCGAAATCTAGCCCTTAGCATTTGGTTCCCTGAAAGGGAAGCCCCAAACCTAAACTTCATCAACATCACATTCTCAGAATCATTTTTTTTAGATTAGCATTTTTTATACGCTGCTTTTCCTAAATCCCAATATGAGATTAGAAACATAACAATAATATAAATAAGGTTTTCGTTTTCAAACATGAAGAAAAATTGCCAATTAAACGACTTAATACATTTCTGAATTGTCTTCCATAGAAAAATCATCCTTCCTACCATTTGACCCTGTGGATATTTTACTGCCTTCACAGTAGAATGGAGTCTTTCTGATCCAATTATGCCGAATGTTTATTCCTACAGCTCCTGATCATATCACCTCAAATTTGTAGTGATGTCCCTGTAGAGGCTCAAACATCCCTAAAACTGGGATGGAAGAACAAGTCTTTCTTTACGTGAGCGCTCATTTTAATTTAGATTAGGAGAAAATCCAATTCAATCTGCATTAACACTTGAAGGTAAATAGAATCCCCAAAGTTCCCAAAGTCGAGTTGCAGTCAGGACCATATTTACTAAGAGTGGGAAAAGAGGCAGCCTGGGGAGAGGAGGAGATCTCAGAGCAGAACAGCCTGGTGGGTGGTGACCCAGGAGGAATATGAGCCTGTCAGGTGGAGTTTGGAAGCCTGGGGGGGAGTCCAGGGCAGACGTGGGGCCTCTCCAGTGGTCAAGACATTTCACGTGATGGAGGGCGGGGTTTGGGGCGGGGAAGCAGCTCAGGTCTGCGATCCTGGTCTTGGGCATCATAGGATACCGCTCATTTTGGGAAGTCTCAGGGGCGGTTGAATAGGGATTCTTGGGCCCAGGAGCAATCTCCTCCAGGGAGCTGGCTGGAAACTGGGACTTCTGGACTTGAGATCTCTTTGCCTCCTGCAAGGCAGCTCCGTGGGTGCAGGTCCCAGGTAGGTCCGTCCACCTCCCGGCATATCTACCCCCACCTCCCTGCCCACCTCTGAGCTTTTACTTGTTCCCTTTGTCTTTGCTGATGGGAGAACTTCTGCAGCACCAGGAAATTGCTGCTCCACCAGACTCGGCTATCGGACAAGTCCTCCCTTCCCAGCCTCCTTCCCCCACTTCTCCACCCCTGCTTTTCCCACCCCTATACTTCCCAGACTTCGACGTTACTGTCCTGGGTTATCACCGATTCACATTTTCCCAATTTCAGACCTTGCCCATAAGGACCCAGGAGTCCCGCCTTGTTCCTGGATCCCGGTTATACACGTGGTGCTTCTGCCTTCCCACTTAGGCCCCTGATAGATTCAAGACTTCTGCCTGCCCTGAGGACCCTCTCTGGACGTGGGCATGAAAAACTCCCAGCTGGCTCTGCCTCTTTCCCCCCTTATCCCCCAGACTCGTGGGCTGATACCAGATCAGACCCCAGGCCCTGGCTCCCTGTCGCCAAGCCTAAGTTCTACCAGAGAGTCCCAGACAACCACCCCAGCTCCTAGGAAGACCTGAGGTCACAGTCATGCTGCTGCTTTCCCGGGATCCGTGTCCCCCGAAGCCTTCTGCCCCTCCAGTGTCTGACCCCCTTACCCTGAGCTGTGTCAGAATTTCTTTCTTCCACATCTTACCCGGGCTCTCTTTCCTCCTGCTTCCTGCCCCCTCTTTTAAAGCCCTCAAACATCACCTGCCTCCTCCCTCCCCAGAGCTAAATCTCAGACTTCCCCATCTTCCCCTAGAGCCTCCATCCAGAGCCATCCTCCATCCCCAACGTTTAATATAAAATCACTATAGACTTCTACAACCTTCCATGTATACATTGTTTCCTCCTGAATTCACAGGAAGGTTACTATGTTACCAGCTCTCCCCCCTCCCCCCTCCCCACAGAGAGCTACATGATAACATTTTCTCATATAAAAGTAAATAACGAGAGCATTGGAATTAGTCTTTAATGTTTTCCTTTTTCCTTAATCTTTTATATTAAATTTTCCATTAATTCTGCTCTTTTTGTTACAAATACATGAAAGTTTTTCAGTTTGTTAAATGCCTATTTTTCCCCTCATTCCAAATTCTATTCCAGATTTCTGGGTAAATTATTCAGGCTGCAAGTCCAGGTCTTTGGATCTTTGAAATTTAATGTAACCAAACCCTTGGTCTTTTAGAGTTGAAGCTGCTGGTTTTTGTGAACTCCTGACCATTTCTGCAATATTGGAGTCTGTCTTCTTTTCTGGTTGGTTTGCAGTATTTTCTCCTTAATTTGGGAATTGTGAAATTTTGCTAGGATATTCTTGGAAGGTTTTCTCCTGTGATCTCTTCAGTTGGTGAACAGTAGTTTTTTTTTTTTTTTTTCTTCCCCCCTTTACCCTCTTGTTCTAGAACTTCAGGGCAATTTTCTTTCACAATTTCTTGAAATATTGTATCCAGATTGTTCTTTAAATAATAACTTTTAGCTAGTCCAACAATTCTTATATTGTCTCACTTTGAGGTGTTCTCCAGTTTTCCTAATGAGATGTTTCAGATTCTCTTATGTTTTCTACTTTAATTATTTTTTGGTGTCTCATAATGTCACTCAATTCAGAGAGAAGTAGAGAGATTCAGAGAATCTGGCTTCAGAGACTAGGCTGCTTGGGGGCTCTTGCAGCTCAGAGACTTTCCTGGAGTAGACTAATGGGAAGCAGGAAGGCTTGGAACTGAGATCTCTGGGCATACTCTTGGATCTGCCATTTTCTACTTACTGCAAACCTTCCTTGCTGGGGCAGGACCCAGGTAGGTGGGAGCCAGGGCTCCTCACAAGTCCTGCCTTCTGCTGGCTGCCCTTGCATAAGCATTCACACTTCTTCTCTGCTCTGATGGCCAGTGGCCTCCCCATCTGTGAGAACAATTTCCTTCCAGGTCTGGTTACTTAATGAATTCTTTGCCTCTACCTCTTTTTCAGGTTCCCAACCACTTCACAAATATCCAGTGTTGCCTCTTCCTCAAGCTTACCATTGGGTCATGTTTGCTCAAAGACAGGCTTTCCTCACAATAAGCCAGGAAGGAGGCATACTTTCATCCTCCACTTCTGGACCCAGGTGTTGTAGCTCTGCCTCCAGCTCCTATTTGGTGAATTGATTTTGAGCCTTCAGATATGATTTCTTATGAGGTTCTGCAGGTTCTGCCTTTCAGCCCCTGTGAACCCTCCTTGATTGCAGGAAATAAAGCTGTTTCCTGGGCCAACTTCTCTGGACCCGCACGTCTTGGGCTCCTTCCCAGGCATGTGGCTCACTGTTCCCACATTCCCTTTCAGGATTCTAAGACCCAAATCCACCCAAGCATCTTAGGAACCTTCCCCCATCTTCTGCTTAGATTTCAGGACTCGGCCATCCTGTTTTTCCTGATTCAACTACTCACCTAAATCACTTCTGGACACTTAAATTTCTTCCTTTTTACCCAGGCTTCCCAGCTCCCTGCCTCTTCCTTCACCATATGTCCTGGGAGCTGAATCTCAGACTAGATTGTCTGCCAAACTTAGGTTTTTTTTATGGTTTTTCCCTGGGGGCTCCATTTCAGAGCTCTTACTTCCTTACTGGATCCCTCAGTCACTTTATTTT
Organism: Dasyurus viverrinus; assembly: GCA_020854095.1. Lineage (NCBI taxonomy): Eukaryota > Metazoa > Chordata > Mammalia > Dasyuromorphia > Dasyuridae > Dasyurus > Dasyurus viverrinus. Next base: position 624,790,533 of record CM036999.1, on the reverse strand, counting down.
CTAGATAATATGTCTCTTGGGAAGATGCTAGGAGGACCAAGTATCATTGGCAGGGAGATTTCTGACTTGGGGGATATTGATGTTCTAAACACTCTCCTCCCATCTGGGGCCTCAAATCCCTTCTTCCTCTTGGATGTGTAAGAAGGTGGGGGAGAAAAAGGGAGTCAGAACAGTAGGAGTAAGTGAAGGTGAGCTCATCTTCAAGTTTATACCATCCCACTACAGTCATCTTATTCCCTGTCCCTTCTATGTAAACCCCTGACTGCCCCTATGGCCAATAGCCCCGGGCACTTTTCCCTCCCAGACTTGTTTTTGACTGGGTAAAAGAACATTCTTGGCTTCATTTCTTCCCCAACTTAATCTCTCTCTGGGTGTTGCCTCTTTGAGACTGGGAGCTTAGCTTAAGGTCAAGGTCTCCACTGCTTCCAGGGTCATCTCCAGTCATCCTGATCTATATCTGGCCACTGGAGCCAGGGGGCTCTGGAGGAGGAGAAGAGGCTGGTGACTTTGCACCTCACCACCCTCTTCTCTCCTGAACCAATTTAATTATTTACCTTCCCAATCTTGGTTTACAGAGACCACTAGGCCTCGGTTGTTGATCTGTGCTGGGGTTCTGATCTTTCCTGCAGTCCTTCTAAATTATTTAGGGCTGGAAAATTTTCTCACTATCCTTTTGTACATCCTGTCATCGACTCTGAAAGTTATTTCATAGGAAACTGGAGAGAGTTCCGGCAATATCCTGAGTCTTCCCTCCCATCTTGACTCCACCATTGAGATTTTTCAATCTGCCTCTCCTTTCAGCTTTCTTCTCCTTGTGGTTTGGGCTCTCTGCCCTGAGGGCAGGGCCAGGGGCTTAGTAATTCCCCTGGAACCTCACCCTCTGTGATTTCCTGTAGGCTTGCCCCCTGTCCAGGAAAAGAAGGGAATGACATCTGTTCAGTTATAATCATCCCCTCCCAACAGCCTGCAGAGGACCAAGGCCTGGCCCACGCAGGGAGCCTGGAGCCAAAGGGAATGGCCCCTGAGAGCTGCAGACCCCCACCCCAGGTGAGTGTATTCTGCCCACATATGTGGCCACATCAGCCCAAGAGGCCATTTCTTTCCATGGATCTGGAGGATGGTCTGTAGGGGGATCATTCTTACTTTACAAAAATGGGCAGGAAAGTGACTGCAGCAAGAACAACACTGCCCTCCTCTCTGCATGTTTTGGACTGATTCACTGATCCCTTTGGCATCTTGAGCACTAACTCCCTTCCCCCAGTTGCTGCCCCCACCTGTTTGTTTACATTTTCCCTCAATACAGGTCCCTGACAAGGATGACCCCTTCACTCATTAGTGTCTGTCCTGCAGATATCATATCTTTGCTTTAGTCCGGGAACCATTTCCCCACTAGACACACACATATACACACAGACACAGACACCCCTTCTAGCCACTCTCTGTGTCCTGTGGCTAAGCTCCTTCCTGTAGCCACTGACTTTCCTCAAACCCTTGACCCTGTTGTCTGGAGCAGAACCCTGGAAGCTTCCCCAGGTCTTGTCCTTTCCCTGGCTGGGAGCAGAGCAGAAATTGTCCCCCTGCTGCTGCTCAGCTCCTACCACACAGAGCTTCCCAAATCTGTCTGAATCTCTTGTCTTTACCATTTTTGTGGTTATTATTATAATACTTATTTATTTTTTGCTGAGGCAATTGGGTTAAGTGACTTTGCCCAGGGTCACCCAGCTAGGAAGTATTAAGTGTTTGAGGTGGGATTTGAACTCAGGTTCTCCTGACTTCAGGGTCAGTGCTCTATCCACTGCCCCATCTAGTGGCCCCTATTATAATTTGTTTTAACCTTAAATACAAAATAAGATTTTAAGGGACAGGTCAATTCCCCGAGAGACTCACTGCTATGGATCATGGCGTCTGAAGGAGTTGCAGGGCAGCCTTTGCTGACACAGGTGTTGGGGACTGGGAATGAGATAAATTGGAGTCAGAGGGAAGAGAAGAGAGGTCAGGCCAACGGCCTCTCAGTCAGAGAGGTCAAAGAACAGCAACTTTCTCTCAGTTTCCTTGTATCATCCTCTCCAAGAGGAGATCCATACTGGGTTGGATCTCCAGCAGCCACTGTCAAGTGGATCCCATGTATTTTTTTTTTTTTATTTTTTATTTAATAGCCTTTTATTTACAGGTTATATGTATGGGTAACTTTACAGCATTAACAACTGCCAAACCTCTTGTTCCAATTTTTCACCTCTTACCCTCCACCCTCTCCCCCAGATGGCAGGATGACCAGTAGATGTTAAATAGAGTAACATATAAATTAGATACACAATAAGTATTCATGACCAAACCGTTATTTTGCTGTACAAAAAGAATCAGACTCTGAAATATTGTACAATTAGCTTGTGAAGGAAATCAAAAATGCAGGTGGGCAAAAATAGAGGGATTGGGAATTTGATGTAATGGTTCTTAGTCACCTCCCAGAGTTCTTTCTCTGGGCGTAGCTGGTTCAGTTCATTACTGCTCCATTGGAAATGATTTGGTTGATCTCGTTGCTGAGGATGGCCAGGTCCATCAGAACTGGTCATCATATAATATTGTTGTTGAAGTATATAATGATCTCCCGGTCCTGCTCGTTTCACTCAGCATCAGTTCGTGTAAGTCTCTCCAGACCTTTCTGAAATCATCCTGTTGGTCATTTCTTACAGAACAGTAATATTCCATAGTATTCATATACTACAATTTATTCAGCCATTCTCCAACTGATGGGCATCCATTCAGTTTCCAGTTTCTAGCCACTACAAAGAGGGCTGCCACAAACATTCCTGCACATACAGGTCTCTTTCCCTTCTTTATGATCTCTTTGGGATATAAACCCAGTAGTAATACTACTGGGATCCCGTGTATTTCAACAGCTCCCGTGTATTCAAAGAATATGAGAAGGGAAAAAAAATTTCAGGTAACCAGCAGAACATAAGAGCAGATTTGATAAAATAAACCTACATAAGAAATGCTACCCATGGTTCAGGAGCTGTCCAGTGTTTCTTTGCTTCCTGGTAGGTTTTCTTTTATTCCATTTTATTTTCTTTATCGCCTGAGACCCCTCAGCTGTAATTAGGTACTTCTAGAATAACTCCATCATACTCAGCTCATACTTAGTTGTTCTCTCCCTTTACCATTACTTCAGTTAAAGCATCAGGCATTTAGAAAGGGAAGGGGCTTTGTATGAATATATATGGGAGATGCAAAGAAGAGAAAATCGGTCCCTGCCCACAAGAAGGTTCCATTCTAACATGGAAGACAACATGTCGGAAGCTGTATCCACCCCAGCTGTGTACAGTTTGCATGACTGTGCTTCCAAGGGTTCTCATAAGGGATGTGACCTTTGAGTAAATCCCTTCTCTCTGCTTCATTTGCTTTTGTGAATTGATAACCATTGGGCCAGATCCATTAAGAACTGTGTGATTCGGAAATTTGGAACACAAAATCTTATAAAAATGAATGTTCAAAACTTACTGTACTTGCATTTGGAAAAATAAAATACATTTTTTTGGGGGGTGGAGCGGGGTGGAGGATAGTGATTTCATGTGGATAAGACTTAATTTCTGGCCTTTGGAAAATTCACAAGATCTTTTTTTCTTCTCCATGATCACAGAAATGTTTTAGCCCTACAGCACATAATACTTGCTAGCTTCACAAAACACTTCATGCCATTTTCTTAACATAGCACTCTCTGATTTCACCTCCACAAATCCTCATCTCTCTCTGATAGACACCCTAACTTTCCCGATTCCACAGGGAGTACCATTTCCTAGTAAGACATTTCTCAATTTTATTCCACCAGAAAATATAAAAGTGTTTCTCTATATTCCACTGGTTTTGGGGGGACTTTGGTTTCAGTACTGGCTCCAATTCCTGTAAGGGCTGTCACCTTTGGGCAGATCCCTCCTCCATGCTTCAGGTCCCTTCTGTAAATTGAGGAGCATTGAATTAGATCAGTTACGAAGCGTGTTTCAACTCTTCAGTCCTCTGGGTGTTGGTCTTTTAGGAGCTGGTGACCTTCAAGGATGTGGCTGTGGACTTCAGCCCGGAGGAGTGGGGTCTGTTGGACCCGGGTGAGAAAGAGCTGCACAAGGAGGTCATGCTGGAGAATGCCGAGAACTTGCTCTCCCTGGGTAAGGAGCATTTCCCTTGAAACACTGGAACTGCATTTAAAAGGAGTGTCACCATCCCCTCCCTAGGATGCAGAGTTTCAGGCTTTTACCAGTTCTCAGAAAGGCCCAAGGGCTGCCTCCTGTCCCCAAGAGACAGGTCCTCCTGCTGCCTGGTTCTTGTACATGTGGTGTTTTCATTATAGGATGGTACCCTGGCAGTTTTGTCTGCAAACCTACTGAAAACTGGTCCTGCACCTTTTCACTGAAGATGGGATAGGAGAAGGAACCCCCTTCCTCTTGGGGAAACCATTTTGTCTTTGCAAGGTTCTTTTGGTTTTAAAAAAAAACAAAAACATTTTTACCTCACTGCTCCTAGTGTAACTCATAAATCCCTAGCACAAGTGGGCCTTTGTTCTTCCTTCATACATCCCCCAAAGGCCTGTGCAGATACAAGAGAGAAAAGGAAGGGAGGAAGTCTTTCCACATATTTCCTGGGTTGCAGGCCTTGTGCTCAGAGCTTCCATGCACACTATACCACTTGATCTCCATCAAAACCCTTTGTTTTGGCCACTATCTTTATCCCCATTTTACAGGTTTGACGGCTGAAGCAAAAAGATGAAATTACTTCCCCAGAGTCACATAGTCAAGACGTGTCTAAATTCAGATTTGAACTCTGCGTTCCTGACTGCAGGCCTGGTGCTCCCTTCTCTGTGTTACCAGCTGCCTCTAATGTCCAGAAAATGGAAGCTGTGGGATGTGACCATCCTGTTGTGAAGGAGGCAACAAAATCAGAATCTTCTCATTCCAGATTGCCTGCATGGCCTCCTTTCCCCTCTGCTGTCTTCCCCTGGCAATAAGCACCCTGAAAACCATTTTTCAGTTCTCCTTTGAACCCCCCAGTGGGCCTTACACCCCAGCCCTATCGCAGTGGGAATAATGACAAGTTTCAAGGCTCACACTCACTATCTTCTCCCTCCCAGGACTTCCAGTTCCCAGAGAAGATTTCATCTCCCATGTGGAGAGAGGAGGCCTGAGAAACTCTTGTCCTGGTGAGTGAAATTGCATGGTGGGATGCAGGCTGCTATCCCAGGAGGCTTCTTCATGTGATGGGCATGTGGGTAGGAAAGGTGGTTTGGAATCCCTTTTCAGACTCTTATGGTAGTGAGATCCTGAGTACCTCACTGAACCTCTGAACCTCAGTCTCTTCATCTGTAAAATGCGGGGCTTGAACTCCATGACCTTTCAGTTCCCTTCTAATGAAGAATCAATGATCCTAGTGAAAGTCTTTGTTGGAAATTTGGGGTTGTCCAACTGTCTACATCCAAAGAAAGAGGGCTCAGGCTGTCTAATGTGACTTTTTTTAAACTTTCCTTAAGCCTAAAAGCATTTATTTTTACTTTTTTGATATATATTTAAAATTAAAAACAAAATAGAAAAAGACAGAAAAGAATGTTTTATGTGCAGCAGAACCTAAGGGAGGATTCAAAATCTATAATAATAAATTTCCATAAACCATAAATGAAAGATATTGTATTCAGAACCATTCCTCGCTTTTTGGTTTCCTGTAGTTTTTCTTTTGCTCTCTGCTGTGCACTTTTTACTTTGTTCTTTTCCCGCCTTTCATCCTCTGCCAACTCCCTCACGCAGGCTACAGTTAAACACAGATACATAGGAAAAGCATCAACCTCTGAGTAAGGCAGGCCGCAGGCTGGAATTGATCAACTGAAGACTCCTTTCCTCCCTTCTGTCTCTTTCCCATTCTTGTTCATTCAATGCCTGTTTCCTTCTTTCTTTTCTTCCTTCCTTCCTTCCTTCCCTCTGCTTACTTAGGTTATCATATACCCTTACCTACAAATGTACTTAAAAACATTCCCACCCGCACCCCCTTCTTCACCATCGAACCATACCTGAATTGATTTGTTTCTTGCTTTCCTTGCTTTTTTTCATGAGGCAATTGGGCTTCCCCAATTCCTTTCTTAATGAACCAACCTTAAATCAAAATCAGTCTGATTCTCATTGACCACCCATAGATTCCTTGCTAAATTCATTTGATGTTTGTTTGGGTCCTCATCGACTCAGAATGAGTGTAAATTGCAGTCATTTCTGCTTTGGCCAAAACCCTGAGGCTCTTCCAACTCTTCATTCTTTTTATTTATTGAGATTTTTTTTAGCCTAGATGAGAGAGGAGATTCTTTGCCTCCATTGCTCCTTAGCCTTAATACTGAATGGGTACAGCCTCGGTCACCGGAGTCCTGTTGGAGACCTTACCTTAAAAAAGCACAGGTCTCCCCCTGCAACCAGAGCCATTTGCAGTAATCCTGATCTCTACCTGGCCACAGGCTGCAGATAGCTCTGTGGGGGAAAATGAGGCCAATGGTGTTGGGCAGCCCTCCTTCACTTAAATCCAAGTCACTCATTACATAATTGAAAGCTTCCCTTAAGTTAGGAATATGGAGGGAAAGATTCCTGGTTATTCCATAAAACCACCAGGAACCCTAGGCCCTTGTTATGTTCATTAAGGCATTTGTTCATAGGTGAGAGGTTGCAGCAAAGAGACAGCAATAGAAACATAGATTGTTACCTCAGAGGAACCAGCATGCAAGCACTGAAGTGGGGTTAGGCCATATGATCAGCCCTGGGGAATGTCAACCAATCAATAAACATTAATTAAGCACCTGGTCTAATCTATAAGTTGCATTAAGCCCTGGGTATATACAAAGAGAAGCAACAAGAAAATTTAAATCCAGCATATAAACGTGGAGATGGTTTGAAAATAAGGAACAGTTTATGACATTTATTCTTAGCTAATCCAGGCAAAGGAACGTGTTTTTTATGGAAATGCATCATGTTCAACAGACATTTGTATATAGAAAGAGGGGAAGGGAAGTTTATGCAGGAAGGAAGAGTTGAGGTGGAGAGAGTCAAAATCATAGTGACAATGATAGTAGTTAACAAGCATATGGTACCTACTGTGTGCCAAGAGTTTTATAGATATTATCTCTTTTGATGCTCACAATGACCTGGGAAGTGGGTACAATAATTACTTTCACTCTAAAAGAAAACTGAGGCAAAGAAGCACATTCCCAGTGGTGCACAGCTAGGTGGTGCTTGAAATTAAAATTGAAAGAAATGATTGGAAGAAAAATGGAGCACACCTGTTTACTGCAATGCATCGAGAAGCCTCAACTTCTCATTGAGAAAATGAGGCTTCTCAATTTCCAATTTTGAGTTCTAATCTCTGCTGCAGGGATTTGGATCAGGTTACTCAGCCATTCAGAGTTCATAGCCTGGCTTCTAAATTATGAGATCTTTCACTTTGTCTTTGTCTCAGCTTTGTTGTGGGGGTCCAATGTCATTGTATTGTGGGTGGAACTTTGTGTTAATTGAATCCCTTTACTGTGTGAGCTAATAGCATTTAAAAATGATTGAATCTGTCCATTTAAGTTTAAAACTTTTTGCCTGGAGCAATTAAAAGTCAATTTTATTATCAGCCAGCATTAGAGGGTATATTTATCCATGTGTGTGTTTGTTTCTTTCAGATGCAGAGACATGGTTTGATATGAAGGAGATGAGTGCAAATCTGAAAATGATCTCATGGAAAGACCTTTTTGAATATAGGGCTGTTGTTGTTCAACAGAAAAGAAACTACATTGGAGAAGAACACTGTGAATGGAATACACACAAAAAAGCTTTAAGAAAGAGTTCCAGTGTTTCTCAAGATAAGAATATACATCCTGAAGAGAAAACACCTGAGTGTCACGAATGTGATAAAACTTTTCTTGTGCTCTCTTCCCTTGCCAAGCATCAGAGAATCCATGCTGGAGAGAAACCTTATGAATGTAAGAAACGTGGAAAAACTTTGAAAGAGCAATCTACTCCCGCTAAACATAAGAGAATTCACAAAGAAAAACAATCTTACAAATGTAATCATTGTGGAAAGGATTGCTATTGTTATTCCAAATTGGTTGAACATCAGAGAATCCACACTGGAGAAAAACCTTTTGAATGTAATCAGTGTGGAAAGAGTTTCAGATGCAAATCTAAACTTACTCGACATCAGAAAATCCACACTAGAGAGAAACCTTATGAATGTAACCAATGTGGAAAGACTTTCAAACACAGATCTAGTCTTGCTGAACATCATAGAATCCACACTGGAGAGAAGCCTTTTGAGTGTAATGACTGTGGAAAGACTTTCGCATATCGCTCCTATTTTAATGCACATAAGGGAATCCATACTGGAAAGAAGCCTAATGAATGTAATGACTGTGGAAAGATTTTCATATCACTCTTCAGTTTTGTTGTCCATCAGAGAATCCACACTGGAGAGAAGCCTTATGAATGTAAGCAATGTACAAAGGCTTTCAGAACATACTCCCATCTTGTTAACCATGAGAGAATCCACACTGGAGAGAGGCCTTATGAATGTAAGCAATGTACAAAGGCTTTCACAACACACTCCCATCTTGTTAACCATGAGAGAATCCACACTGGAGAGAAGCCTTATGAATGTAATGAATGTGGAAAGATTTTCACATATTCTTCCAGTCTTTCTAAACATCAGAGAATTCACACTGGAGAGAAGCCTTATGAATGTAATGTATGTGGAAAGGCTTTTACACAAAGGTCCCATGTTGATGTCCATCAGAGAATCCACACTAGAGAGAAGCTTTATGAATGTAATGAATGTGGAAAGACTTTCAAATATTGCTCCAGTTTTGCTAAACATCAGCGAATCCACACTGGAGAGAAGCCTTATGAATGTAATGAATGTGGAAAGATTTTCACATGTTCTTCAGGTCTTGGTAAACATCAGAGAATTCACACTGGAGAGAAGCCTTATGAATGTAATGAATGTGGAAAGGCTTTTGCACAAAGCTCCCATGTTGATGTCCATCAGAGAATCCACACTAGAGAGAAGCTTTATGAATGTAATGAATGTGGAAAGACTTTCAAATATTGCTCCAGTTTTGCTAAACATCAGCGAATCCACGCTGGAGAGAAGCCTTATGAATGTAATGAATGTGGAAGGATTTTCAAATATTCTTCCAATCTTGCTCAACATCAGAAAATTCACACTGAAGAGAATCCTTATGAATGTAAGCAATGTAGAAAGGCATTCACAAAGCGCTCCCATCTTGCTGCCCATCAGAGAATCCACACTGGAGAGAAGCCTTATAAATGTAATGACTGTGGAAAGGCTTTTACACACCGCTCCAATGTTAATGTTCATCAGAGAATCCACACTGGAGAGAAGCCTTATGGATGTAACAAATGTGGAAAGACTTTCCCATATTGCTCCAGTCTTGCTAAACATCAGAGAATCCACACTGGAGAGTAGCCTTAGGAATATAACAAATGTGGAAAGACTTTCATACAAAATAGCAATCTTACTTCCCATCACAGAATCCACACTGGAGAGAAGCCTTCTGAATGTAGTGACTATGGAAAGACTTTCACAGGATGCAATAGTCTTGGTAAACATGAGAAAATCCACATTGGACAGAAACCTCATGAATGTGAAAACCTTCAGGCAAAGCTTAAATGTTGTTTAACAACAGAGAGTGCACGTTAGGGGGAAACTTTTGAATGTCTGGATCATGGTAAAGTTTTCAAAATATATTAGTCCTTGAGTACACATGGATAATCCTATACTACATGTAAAACCTCATGCATATAATTCATGTGGAAAAACATCCAGCCTCACTTCATCCCTGAATTGTCTCCAGAAAATTCCTAGAAGATTGAAATCATGGATAAAGACATAAAGATGGAGGACAGAGCTTGTTAGTCAGCAGGGATTTTCTGCTTGGGAAGCAATCTCCTGTGGACTTGGCATGGGAAGGTCTTTAGCCCAGGTTCATCTCTGAGTTTACATCTCAGGATACTGAGTGGAGAGAAGACTTACAAATGTGCTGAAGGAAGACGTGCCCTTACCTGGAACATAAGGGTCAGTATAAATCGCAATATTCACCCTGGAAAGGAGCATTATACAAAATGTATTTGCAGAAAGGCTTTTACCTGGATCTCATCATTTGTGTAGAAATCTTGCTGTAAATGAAACATGTGAATATAATGAATGAGGGAAGGCTTCTTCCTACAGCACAGATCTCATTAGACATTGCAATTTTATACTTTGTATAAAGGTCAGAAAAAAAAGATTGGAGTTTTTCTCTAAAATCCCAAGATTGGTGTCCAAAGAAGCATCTCCATTTTGACCTTAATCTTGCTAAATTGTATCAGGTGGGTTCCTGGGGAAGTGAGGCCTTTTCAGGAAGCTTACCCCCAGAAGAGTGCCATAGTTTAGAGCTGCAGTTCCAGAAAAACGCTTTCCCTTGTACCCTTACTTTGTCTTGAAGAAACCATTTTGCCACATCAGCAAACTTTGCAATGTATAGATACTGTTCTTAAGTCGAGTGGGTTCCTATGACACATTGTGAGCCCTTATATAAAGTCCAGGATAGCTGGAGTCCACTGTGTGGTAAAATTGCTCAGTCCAGATGTAAAAAATCCTGTTCTGTCACCTGTACTTTGCCTCCCTTCGCTAGACTGCACTATTTGAGGTGATGCCCTATTCCTGCAGAAATGAAATCAACTGTTTTCTGCTCTGACTCTGAGAAATGTCTATTTGAACTATTTTTGGTTGGTGGTCATTGTCCCACACAGTGTGAAATATCATATAAATTATAATCTTGTATTTGACAAATGTAAAAAGTAAAGATTTGGGGAGAAGAATTTATTATTTAATTAAAAAAATTAATATTCCTTTTAAAGGAAAATATACCAGACAAACAGGTAAGTATTCAAATATTCTAGGTACAATTTTTCCCATTAATTTTACAGAGTCCAGACCAAAAGAAGTGTTCATTTTCTAAGGGAACATTTACATACTCCTCTAGAAATTATTTTTTAAATACTAGTATTTCTATTTTCCCCTAAATTCCAAAATGAGAAAAATCAGAATAAAAATAATGGTATGAATGTTTTTGAAACATGAGAGAAAATTGCCAAAAAACATGAATTCAGTTGATTATCATAGAATTATCTTATGTTACTGCCCATCCAGCCCTAGCAGCCAGGTGGGGAAGGGCTGGAGGACAAGCTGATATGAAACATAGGTCATGTGGGAGATAAGAGCAAATTCCATTTATTCATCTGAGGATAAAGGTTTATATGTATTTCACCAAGGCAACAGTGTGTTCTCTCAGGAACATTAGTCTTTTCTCATGTAACTATTAGCTATGGAATCACCCAGATGATTTCCTCTCTTCCTTGAAATCTCCAAGGACATCTTTTTCCATAGAGACAGAACAGAGGGGTGGTGAGCCACCATCCTGAGTTCTCACAGCCATGGAACAAGGGACAAGCTATAGGGAAAACCTGAACTGGTCTGAATCCTCTGCCTCCTTGGAGCTGGCCTTCAACCTCTCCCCATTCTTCTGTGCTACATTGAGATAAAGAAGGGATGCTTGAAGCTCATCTAAGGAGTGTAGAGTGAATCTTAGAAAACAGGGCAGGAGGAAACATGCCAGGGCAACAAAACATATCCAAGGCAAAAAAGTAACAGCCAGCTTGATACATTATTAAGAGGATAAGGTTGATTGATCCAGTTCAACAACCTGTTTGTAATATCATGAGGATCAAGACTGTCATGAGAATTGGCCACTTTATGTTGTATCTTACACAATTGACTAATTTCCCCTGTAACATTTTCAGAATGTCAAACTTCACGTAGCTTGTCCAATATTTGCTCAATAGTTCATTTGGTAAAGTGGAATATACATTTTGTACAGATAAAATCATGATAATTACATTCCCTAGAGAAAGAAGTTTCTAATTATACATCCCTATTTGGGGCTGGGGCTGTTTTGAGTGCTAGGGCTGAGGGGTTAGGTGAAAACTTGGTTTTGCCCAATAACCCAGCAAAAGAGCTCTGACAAAAGGCCTCAAGTAAAGCACAGCTCTGGAATTCCTGGCAACCTTCAGGTATTTTCAGGTTGAAAAGCATTTCCATCAACTAAATGGCTCTCGTGGTTTTCCCTTTTACACTGATTTTGCTGTCCCAGCAAGATTCACAAAGCAATGTGTGTTAAAATCAAATAAATCGGTTTTTTTTCCCTTTTTTTTTTTTAATATTACTTTTTATTGACAGAACCCATGTCTGGGTAATTTTTTACAACATTATCCCTTGCATTCACTTCTGTTCCGACTTATCCCCTTCCTCCCTCCACCCCCTCCCCCAGATGGTAAGCAGTCCTATACATGTTAACTATGTCACAGCATATCCTAGATACAATATATGTGTGCAGAACTGAACAGTTCTCTTGTTGCACAGGAATAATTGGATTCACAAGGTAGAAATAATCCGGGAAGAAAAACTAAAATGCAAACAGTTTACATTAATTTCCCAGTGTTCTTTCTTTGGGTGTAGCTGCTTCTGTCCATCGTTGCTCAATTGAAACTGAGTTAGATCTTTGTTAAAGAAATCCACTTCCATCAGAATCCATCCTCATACAGTATCTTTGTTGAAGTATATAATGATCTCCTGGTTCTACTCATTTCACTTGGCATCAGTTCATGTAAGTCTCTCCAAGCCTCTCTGTATTCATCCTGTTAGCCATTTCTTACAGAACAATAATTGAATGGTTTTTTAAAACAGAAAAATATTATCAGTTTAATGGAGTGCTGGGGGCAAAAAATTGAGCTGAGGCTCAAGTTTCACAGGGATAATGTTACTTGCAAATGGCCAAAAATCTATGCTGAACAAAATTGGGGACTGGATATTACTGTACCCCGGTTCATTATGAGGACTTTTTCTCCCATGGACATGTAATGTCAAAAGAAACTGAGCAAGGCAGATTAGAGACCAATTCAATAATTTATTAAATGGAGAGAAATACTGGGACCAATGGATCCCAGGGCTAGGCGAGACTATCATCTCAAAGGGTCTAGCCCTGAGTATCAGGACAGCAATTCTTTTATGGAATAACATTAACAATGACATAATGCAGAGACCTAGGTGGAGATAGCCTGATAGATGGAGGTTACTGATATTCTAGTGACATTAAGGAATGTCTATAACACCTTTATCTCAACCATTAAGAGGGGATGGTCATAACCTTAAGGCAGAATACGGAATAGGACAAATGGAAGAACTGGTCACCCATTAAAAGTGACCTTTAACATTACCGACAGCCCTATAGAACTTCAGGATTTGTGAGTCACTGCTGATCCACACAAAGGGGCTAACCCTTCCGGAAAAGGAAGCTGAGAAAGCAGAGCTAAGCAACAGCCAAGGTCTAGGTGTTCTTGAGGGCTTACATGTTGCCAAGATCGAATTGAGCAAGTAAAAATTGACAAAAGGTGTTTACCAGCAGGAGGATCATCTGGTCTCTGGGGAGAAATCTGTCAGAGTGCAACTGCTGGACTCTTGTGCTTGTATACGAGGTAAAGCTTGTAGCCACTGGTAAAGCTGATGAAGATCATACACATAGCATCAGGCAGGGAGAACACAAGTGCATAGAGCTGGGCACTAATAGGAGTCACAGGAACTGAACGTAACCCATATTCTTTTCTTTCTGACGTCTTTCTGGTGCTCCTTGGTCCTTTAAGTTTCTCAAGTATAATACTATTTTGCAGCATGGGGAAAATTCAGGAGAGAAGAATAGAAGGGAATATATATTTTAGGACTCTGATTTTAAACTTTATGAATCTGGCATTCTGGGGACTGATGATGAGGGCCTGAAAACCACTCAGGAGGCAAGTTATGCTGAAGGAAAATCACTGACCTACTCTATGAAGGTAGAATATAATTTTAAAGTTATATAAAAAGCTCTTCGCGCTTCAATGAGTCAGTTGAGGAGATTGAGATGCTACAGACTGCAGTTGGGCAGAAGTGGGGATCTGGAAGAGGAAAGGCTGAAGCTGACAGAGGCAGAGGCAAAGGACTAGCAACAAGAGCTTTCAGAATCAAGGAAAGCTAATGGGCTATTTTGGAAGAGACAATAAATCAGTCTTTTAACACCGGGCTGCATTTGAGGTGATTATTACTTGCAACTGAAACTAAGGTTGCCTCTAGAACCCCAAGAAACCTGCTCCCAGAGAACCATCATATTTTAGAAAAAGAAGAGAACACCACACTTAAGAACTTAAAAACTGATACATCACTGACACAGAACAGAGATGAAAATTTTCTTATATAAAATAAAAGCTGGTGAGCCATTTAGGGGGATGGCCCCCCTCATCTGGATTTTTTGAGACTTAGAGTCCATCTGTGATCCTCACTATCTTCCCCACTGGGTGATTAGAGACTACAGGGTTCTGTCGTGCTCTCTTTACTTCTGAACACACAACCTGAGATGTACACCCAAAGAACAACATACAGGTCCTCTTGATGCTAGTATTTTTAGCATCACATCCAATAATACCAGCAATATTGGCAATTCTTGTTTTACTTCTGATTTTATCAGAAATGACTTTATCCTTTTTACACAAAATGTTTACTCTTGGTTTAATATTGGTAATTTAATACAGTAATAATGTCTATTTCTAGGTTTTCCAGTGCTTTAAAAAATGTTTTCACCTTATTGAAGAAAACATAATTTCCATAATATAGTACAGAAAAAAAGATGATTGCCCATGGAACTTCAAATCTGCCATGTACAACTTGCTATTCTTTCCAAATGTAAAAAGTTAGCACATAAACAACAACAACAACAAAAAACTCCTGACTCTTAGTTACTTAAAAATTCAATATCTTCTTAATTTCTGACCGATCTTTATACCAGGATGAATTTTAACTATGAAAAAATACAAGAGAAGGCTGTTGAATGAATTTTTTTTAGGTTGAGTGGTCTTTTTTAAAAGACTTAGTAAACTTTTTGTTAATTATTATTGCAACAATAGGAGAGTAATAACAATAATTTGACCTAGCTCTAAGTTCTGATTTACCTTGCTCATTTGCTATGTGAGGTGAAAATCTCTTGGGATTGTAATTTAGTATTTTTTCAAATTTTGAAATCAGACTGAGTAGCAGCTAGGTGGTATATTTGATATGTTGAGATTCAGAAAGGTTCTCCAAAGTTTGGGGTTCACAGATCAGTGTCGTGGGGTGTCTTAAAAGAATTTGCAGACTTGAACCCATCTCCAAGTTCAAGGGACAAAATTTATTGTAACACCCATTGAAGCGAGCTAAGCTCCAAAAGAATTTTAGCAAAAAAAAAATAATAATAATAACAAGAGAAAGAAGACAAATTTAACTGTCACTGCTATACTAATTTTATATCCCAAAGGAAGAATTGAGAACTGGTCTATTCCCTACTGTCTCAGAAACTTGGTTATCACTGACCAGCTGATTATATGTCTATCAATCAGTAATGTTTGAAGACTTTAGAATCCTTTACAGACAAATTTGTTAGAACAATAGCACTCTAAGGTCAGAGGGTCTTAGGATACTTAACCCTTCTCTAAAGTCTAAAGGAAGAAATATTATTATATTCCTAGACCAGAAGTTTTTAGTAGTCATTGATGAACAGATTGTTCGAACAATAATACTCTAAGGTCAGGGGGCCCTCAGGGTCACTGATTCTAAAGTCAGAAGACTTTAGAATCATTGAGAGATTGTTACAACAGAAGCCTCTAAGGTCAGGGGATCTTAAAATTATTGCTACATTTCCCTTCAGGTTGTACCCTATCAGATAGAGTAACATGTCTGAAGTCAGGAAGGCCCATCTTCCTGAGTTCAAATCTGGCTGCAGACATTAGCCTATGTAACCCTCAACAAGTCACTTTATCCTGTTTGCCTCAGTTTCCTCACGTGTAAAATGAGCTGGAGATTGAAATGGCAAATACTACAGTATATCCCAAAGATATGTCTATATTTTTGCCAAGAAAACATCAAATGAAGTCACAAAGATTTGGACATGACTGAAATTACTGAACAACAACAACAATTTACTTCCGAAAAGGTATAATTAGAAGTATAAAAATTTACCCTGAGTACATGTTGGAGACATAATCTTTGATCCTTTCCCCCCATCATTGCGCCAGCATTACTTCCACTCTGGGGAGAAGAGGATTAGGTTCATAGTTTAACTTGGCTCCTATACAGTATAATCCTAGGTCCTACTTTAAAATACTCCTTAAGTTTGACTCCCAAGAATCCTATTTTTAGGATGCTTCTCTTCTACACAGGCTGGCTCCACCATTCTTTTTGTAACCCTAACTAGGGTCCTTCTGTCTTTCAGTGCTGTGTAGATTTCTCATTCCCTCTCCTCTTCCCCATAATAGATCTTGTGTTTATATTTCTTTTGATTTCTCCCATGTGGAGTTTAAAAGGAATATTGATACAATCGGTCTCTTTAAACCAGGTAGAAAACTATATTGGTCCAGACTGAGAGAACTTCAGGGTCCTTTTTTGTATGAAAGTGGTCTAGTTTTCTGCCACAGGCATTAAACTGGGCTGGATGCTGAATCTGAAACCTCACTTGGGGATCAGAACCCCAAAGCTGCTGCTTGTGTTGACTGTATTCCTTGTTTAATACCCAGTTTAGGGTCCAGCATCTTCTGCTCCCCCTGGAAGAACTTTTTGACCTGGAAAGCCCCCACTTTGGACCTACCTCATTTCTGGGATGTTGGTGGAAAGGCCAACTTCAGAATCTTGGGAGAGCACTCTGAGCCAGTCTTACCCTAAGAGGAACCTTTCAGTGTCCCTGATACCCTTGTGGACATTTTTACCTTGAAACTAATTTAAAACCTTTGGAAAAATGGGGTTGTCATGTTTGAACTTTGCCTTGTGTATCATAGAGACTAGATTTGTTTGAAGCTTTCAGACCAGATCTGTTGCTTAGTCAGGATGTGCTGGTCACACTGATCCCAGAGCCCTTTGCAGGGGAGGACCAGGGAGGGTGATCCAGACAATGACACAAGGAATTTTCTGAGATCTACCTTTTCAGCAACCTTTGTGCTGTATTTGGAAACTGCTTCACAAGCTGAGCACTAAGCTGTTATCTTGCTCCTAGTTTTGAACTGTATTAATCTAAAACTTCCTAAAGGTTCTGGTTGTTTCTATTTCAGCTCTTGCTGAATTTTCTAATTATGAAATCATATCATACTCTCAGAATCATTTTTTAGATTAGCCTTTTTATACTGTGGTTTCCCCAAATCCCAATATAAGATTAGAAAATAACAATAATATAAATTAAACAGCGAAACCTTAATGCATTTCTGAATTATCTTCCTTAGAAAAATCACTTGATCCTTCTGACCTTTTGACCCTTTGGACAAACTGCCTTCAGAGTAGAATGGAGCCCTTCTGATCCAGTTATGCTGAATGTTTATTCCTACAACTCCTGATCATATGATCTCAATGTGAAATTTGTAGTGATCTCCCTGTAGAGGCTCAAACATCCCTATTATTATAATGGGAGAACAAGTCTTTCTTTAAGTGAGCCCGCATTCTAATTTAGATCAGGAGAAAATCCAATCGAATCTGCATTAACACTTGAAGGTAAATAGAATCCCCAAGGTTCCCAAGGTCGAATTGCAGTCGGGACCTCAAATATGGGACCCACTACTTTCTGCTGCCCAGGATTTATCCTGCCACCCTGTCAGCTCCAGAGGAAGGAGTGAGCCCCAAAGCTACAAACGAGAGTGGAAGAAGGTGGCAGCCTGGAGAGAGGAGGAGATCTCAGAGCGGAACAGGCTAGTGGGTGGTGACCCAGGTGGAATATGAGCCCTTGGGGTGGAGTTTGGAAGCCTGGGAGGACTCCAGGGCGGACGTTGGGCCTCTCCAGTGATGAAGACATTTCACGTGATGGGGGGCGGGGTTTGGGGCGGGGAAGCAGCTCAGACCCTGACATTCTGTTCTTGGGCGTCATAGACGGAGACAGCTCGTTTTGGGGAGTCTCGGGCTGGCTGAAGTGGGAATTCTTGGGCCCAGGAGAAATCTCCAGGGAGCTGACTGGAAACTGGGGCTTCTGGACTTGAGATCTCTCCGCTTCCTGCAAGGCAGCTCTGGAGGTGCAGGTCCCAGGTAGGTGCGTCCACCTCCCGGCAAGTCTATCCCCCACCTCCCTGCCCACCTCTGAGCTTTTGCTAGTTGCCTTTGTCTTTGCTATTGGGGGATCATTTGACCTCCAGCAGCACCAGGAACGTGCTGCTGTGCCAGATTCGGCTATTAGACAAGCCCTCCCTTCCCAGGCCCTCCCCTCCCCCCTTCGCCAACCCTGCTTTTCCCACCCCCTTACTTCCCAAACGTCAGACGTTACCGTCCCCGGATTTATCACGGATTCACATTTTCCCAATTTCAGACCTTACCCACAAGGACCCAGGAGTCCCGCCTTGTTCCTGGATCCCGGTTAGAAACGTGGAGCTTCTGCCTTCCCACTTAGGCCCCTGAGAGATTCAAGGTTCTGCCTACCTGAGGACCCACTCTGGACGCGGGCCCCCCAAACTCCTGCCTGGCTCTGCCTCTCTCCCCCCCATCCCCCAGACTCGTGGGCTGCTGCCCGATCAGACCCCAGGCCATGGCTCCTTGTGTCCCGGCTCCTTTTAGGGTCGCCAAGCCTAAGCTCTACCAGAGGGTCCCAGGCATCCTCCCCAGCTCCTAGGAAGACCTGAGGGCACAGTCGTGCTGCTTTCCCAGGATCCGTGGCCCCCGAAGCCTTCTGCCCCCGCAGTGTCTGATCTCCTTACCCTGAGCTGTGTCAGAATTTCTCTCTCCCAGCTCTTACCTGGGCTCTCCTTTCCTCCTGCTTCCTGCCCCCTCTTTTAACCCCCCCCCCCACTTGTTTCAGGCTTCCCCAGCTTCCCCTGGTGCCTCCATCCAGAGCCATCCTTCCATCCCCAATATTTATTATATAATCACAAGGCTTCTCCATCCTTCCCTATGTATACATTGTTTCCTAGTGAATTCACAGAGGAAGGTTACTGTGTTACCAGCTCTCCACCCGCCCCCCCCCCATCACCTTTCCGTCCCACCCCCGCCCTCCCCTCCACCCAGAGTTATACTGATAACATTTTCTCATATAGAAGTAAATAATAAGGGCCTTGGAATTGGTCTCTAATATTTTCCTTTTTTTCTGGATCTTTTATATTAAATTTTCCATTGAGTCCTGGTCTTTTTGTTACAAATTCATTTCAGTTTCTCATATGTCTTTTCCCGCCCTCCTGCCATATTCAGTTCCAGATTTCTGGGTAAATTATTCTGGATGCAACTTCAGGTCTTTTGTTCTTTGAAATTTCATGTAACCAAACCTATGATCTTTAAGAGTCGAAGCTGTGGGTTTTGTGAAATCCTGAGTATTTCTGCAGTTTTGGAGTCTGTCTTCTTTTCTGGTGGGTTTGGAGTATTTTCTCCTTAACCTGGGAATTTTGAAATTTTGCTTGGATATTCTTGTAAGGTTTTCTCCTGTGATCTCTTCGGTTGGTGAACATTATTTTTTCTTTCTCCCTTTACCCTCTTGTTCTAGAACTTTAGGGCAATTTTCTTTCATCATTTCTTGAAATATCGTATCCAAATTGTTCTTTAAATAATACCTTTTAGGTAGTCCGACAATTCTTATATTGTCTCACCTTGATCTGTTCTCCAGTTTTTCTAATGAGATGTTTCAGATTCTCTTGTATGTTTTCTAGTTTAATTATTTTTTGGTGTCTCATAATGTCACTCAATTCCTCCCCTTCTATTTTTTTCAAGAAGTTTTTGGTACTTCTTTCAAATTGATTAACTTTCTTTTTGTAATTTCTTGGATTGCTTTCATTTCTCCCCCTAGTATTTCCTTAATCACTTGTTTGATTTTTGAATTTCTTTTTGTGTTCTTGCAGGAACTCCTTTTGGACTTGTTGTGGACCTTTGAAGTTACCCTTTGGGACAGGAATGGCTTGTTTTTTAACCTCACTATTTTCTAGATATTAACCGTGATCTTTTATACCAAAGTAGCTTTTGTGAGGTTCTTTTTCCTTTGCTTATTCATCCTGAATTTTCATTTGTTTTTTGTTAGGGACTTTCCTTCTGGGAATTACCCTATGTCAGCTGGTGGGGTGGACCCAAGAGATAGAGAGGGGCTTGACCTGTGAGGCAGGAGGCTGTGTCTGACAGGTGTTAATCTTTTCTTAGGACTCAGCAGGTGTCTCCCTTCTGGGGATCCACCTACGCAGTGCTGAATGGGCTAGGCACAGGATAATCCCAGAGGAGAGTAAATATAAATGGCCAGCTTTGAGTCCTTCCACGGTTCCTCAAATTATGGCTCTCGGGCCAGATGCAGCAGCTGAGGACGTTTATCCCCCTCACCCAGGCCTATGAAGTTTTTTTATTTAAAGGCTCACAAAACAAAGTTTTTGTTTTTACTATAGTCCGGCCCTTCCAACAGTCTGAGGGACAGTGAACTGGCCCCCATTTAAAAAGTTGGCTTAGGCAAAGAAGGCTGCAGAGAGAAGTAGAGCTGTAGAAAGAGAGAAGAAGAGACATACATACACTTGCTCTTGCTTCCTCCTAACCCCTGCTGTGATTCCATCAAAGAAAACCAGTCTGGCACCTTAACATTGGCTGATCTTCATGTGTAAGATTGGTGTGTATGGTCCTGGCAATTGGTAGCCTCAGAGGGCTAAATAAACCCGTAGGTTTTATTTTATTTTTAGCAGCTTATAACAATGATCATTATTACAGTCAAGTTTGATTTCTGAGCTCTGGGTAATACTCCCTTAACCCTCAGCTCCTCTTACTGTTATGTTCTGAATTTTGTCCAGGGGCTCAACCTCAGCAGCAGTTCTCACCTAAGTCACATGTGGGGTTCCTCAACTTCTGTCCCGGAAATGTTTTTGCTCCCTAAAGTACTTTCCCAGCAAGTGCTCATTCCTCCTTCTCCACAGCCACATTTTAGCATAATGTCTGGCCAGCACTGCTAGTCCTTTTGTGTGTGTAAGACCTTTTTAATTCAATGTTATCAAAATTATCTATTTTATATGTGTTAATATTCTCTAGTTCTTCTTTGGCCAGAAATGCCTTTCTTCTCCCCAGATCTGAGAGGCAGATTATCCTTGTTCTCCTAATTTGTTTATAGTATCGTCCACTACATGTGAATCAAGAACTCATTCTGACCTTATCTCCATATAGAGTGTTAGATCTTGGTCAATTCCTGGTTTCTGCAATGCTCAAAAAGCAATACAGCATTAAAGAATTTCTTAATAAGAGCTAATCTGAGACGTGACATCTACTCTAACTTCTAACCAGATGTGAAATTTGTCTACAAAGTCTCTGAAAACTGCTCCTGCAGCCTTTTCTTGAAGCTGTGCAGTGAAGGGACCCCTCCAGCTGTCAAGGCAACCCCTTCCTTGTTGGGGTTGGTCTTTAGAAAGATGGTCTTGTTATCAAGCATAAATTGGCCCTCCTTGTTCCTAATGCTGCCTGGTATAAGAAATTTATCCTTATGCTTCCTTCATTGTTCCCTCAAATTCCAGCACAGTTAGTGGGGGAAAAAAGGGAAAGGGATAATCTATACATAGTTACTATGTGGCAGGTACTGTAGTAAGTATATAAATATTTTCTCATTTGAGCCCTAAACATACCTGTGACTTTGGTCCTCTCATTTTTCCAATTAATAATTGGGGAAACTGAGGCACACATCTATGAATTAATGTGCCCTGGGATCCACAGCTAGTAAGAATAGGAGGATGGATTTGAAATCAACCTTTCTTGAGTCCAGTCTCAGGATTTTTAGCACTGCTAAACCAACTGTCTCTAATTTCTAATAATGGAATTTTTAATTTAAAATAAATATGGAGTGAAGGGGGAATCACTGCAATTTTCAGGTGTTTGCTATCACAAAGAGCCACTTTAAACTTCCCATCCAAACAACTGATTGTCCTTCCATCTTATATTTACTCACCATTCTCTTTCTCAAGCTGGATTTTACCCTATCCCTGTCACTGATCTTCTCTCCCATTCTCCCACACCCCATCCCATCTAGCTAAAAGTCCCTCCCCCACCCCATTCCCAGTTTCCTCACCTGTATATATTCAGAAGGCTTCTACATTCCTCTGAATGTATACATTGGGAAATTAAGAGTCAGAGAGTAAAGTTACAATATTATCAACTCTCCTCCCTCCTCCCCACCTGCTTTCTCAGTATTACTTCTTCCTCTTGCCCAATTTTTATAATTGTTTCCTTTTACCTTTTCCTACACCATCTTATAACACTCAGCCCCAGTCTTTTAAACTACCTATAGTTACACTGATAACATTTTCACATCTATAGGTAAATAGTTGGCCTTAAGGAATACCTTGGGATTAGTCTTTAATGTTTTCCTTTTTTTCTGTATCTTTTATATTAAATTTTCCATTGAGTTCTGCTTGTTGTTACAAATCCTTGAAAGCTTTTCAGTTTATCATAAGTCCTTTTTTCCCTTCATTCCAGATTATATTCCACTTTCTGGGTAAATTATTCTGGGTGCAACTGCACTTCTTTTGTTTTATGAAATGTAATGTAAGCAAACCTATGGTCCTTCAAAGTAGAACCTATATGGGATGTAGATGACCCTTACCCAAAATGACTACTCAGAGGTTACTCAGTAGAAAGTAAAAAGGTTCTTTATTAAAACCTCTGCATGATGAGCCATTCTATTGTGAGATAAGGGAAAGAGAAAGCTCATGGTAGGAGGGCTAAAGAAGTAGTAAATACACACAGCTTTTATACAAGAGATTACATCACAAGTAAGAGAGTATTAAGAAGGGGAGGGGAAGCATCTAATTGGTTGTTGCTATCTGGGGAGATTGGACTAGAAGATTTCTGTTACCGAAATCACTTGATTTCTAGGAAACAGAAAATCAGGCCTTCTGGCTTCAGATAGACAGTGGTCCAGCTAATAGACTAAATACTGATAAACATCATCAGCTCAGGTTAAGTAAATATGTTGATAGCTGGCCAAGGCTCAAGTAAATATGGGCCTGCACATATTATACAGGTCATAGAGGAAATGCAGAAATAATGAAAATGAAATACAGAAAAAGAATTCATGCATTCCTGTAAGTTATTCACCTTGTGTCTCTATTCTGCACAATTTCCCCCTTGTAATATGTAAATGATTTTTATCCTATTTCTATGAAGAACTTACACACTGTTCAAAATCAGGAAACATATCTATACATTGTTTATCAAGTTCACTATCAAGATCATCTCTCTCTAATATATTCTAGTCTTTTCTCTGAAGAATCATCATTTTAATAGCATCTTTTATATGCAATATTTTGATAGGGACCATTGAACTATTCTGGTGACTAATTTAATTATACAGAGTAGACATAGTGGCAATAGTGGCAACAGGGTAATACCACTCTGCAGTAAGTTCATACCATAAAAATTGCTTCCACCAACTGTCTTAGAAACAGTTATCACAGAACAGTTTGGCATTTGGCAGACATAAAAATATAAAGATAAATTAACAAAGATGACAGTCTAGGGAAACTGAGGCACAACATTACACATTTGCCTTTTGAATTTTTGAATGACCTCCCCTAGATACCTGGAAGGCCTCAGCACCATAATTTTAGCCAACCCAACGTGAAACAAATAAATCAAAAGTAAAACCAGAAAATGCAAGGACTTATGGCAAGGTCAAGTCTCTTCCTGACAACCCCAGAGTTATCAGCAGGACAAAGGCCCTCATCTCAGCCAGAGAATCCAGTTTGAAATGCACAGTTCACTGTGTTAGGTGGTCTTCAGTCATTTGTGCACTTAACTCAGCTTCTGCTTATATAGGGAGTAGCAGTGCTCAAGACAGCCCCATGCTAGGAGGGGCCCTAAGTCTGTCAGGGATTTCAAAGGAGGATAAGAGTGGGGCCTGGAGTAGCTCCACCTGTTCCCACTAAGAAGAACAGTTGCTGCTACTAGGATCCAGAAAGGATCCAGTTTTCTGAGCAGAATATGCACAGTTAGACCCTGAAGGCAGGCAACCCCCAAACTTTAGAGGCTTGGTCTCAAAACTCCAATGTCCCTTGAGAATGCTGAGATACCAGTTAAGAAACTGGGATTACAGGGCTGAAGACTGCCAGTCCCAAGATAGGTATCTATATCTTGGAGATTTCCTAAAAACAGGCAATCATAGTCTGCCAGAGCAATTTCAACAGAATAAGGGATTTCAAAGGTAAAGCATCAAATCACCATTTGATATATAAAGTTTCTATATATCCATAACAGTCATAGTTATAATTTAACAATTTCCATCCCAGATCTTAAACACACAGTAATACTGTTGTAATTTTAACAATAATTCATCAACCACTTTCCTACTTCCCCCATATCAGTCCAGATTACATCAGGAGCAGAGGCGATGGTCTCAAGTAAGGTGCTTCAGGTTGAGAGAAATGGGCAAAGGCTCTCAATCCATGCAGGGGGGTGGGTGTGACATGCTGACAGCTACCAAAGCTTCAGATGGGCCAATCCATGTCTCAGAAGAGGTTCAATAATCTGTAATTTGACAAAGATCTAGAACAACAAAAAACCAAATCTAACAAGATTAGAACAGTATGAGATCGAAAGACTTGATTCACCAGACTACTGCCAAATGTGAAGAGCCAGCAGCTGAGTTTGCTTCACAAGGTAGGCAAACAGCTGTCAGCTATATTCCCAATAAATAAAACAGCAGTTAGATTTCACAGACCATTGTTAATTGTCCTCTCATTTAGAAATCTTTTGAAAAACACTTAAATATCATAAACACAATATTTAGTAACAAACAGATGATAAGGCTAAATACTTATTTGCTAAGCATTTAGGATATAATGATTACATACACTCAGATTAGAAACAACAAGGTATGACCTAATTGAATTGCATTAACAGTTTCTATTGATCATTGCTCTGATCATAGAAATCAGTCACAGGAAGAAAAAAAATTGCAAAAACATAACTATAACATAAGATAAGTAGTTAAAAACTCAACCTTCAGCACATAAGAGAGTGGAGCTTTAAAACTCCTAAATAGCATTAACTATAAGCCCAAGAGATTTTATCTCCAAAGTTTCAGATAAATCCCAAACAATTATTTACCATGATCTTATATTGATAACAATAAGAAATTTGTTTCAGAAAATTCACACAATTCTTACATACCCAAGTACATGTTGAATCTTGAATAAGTTGAATATTATACCAATCATTTTGCTTTTAAAAATACCCAATACGCAGAAAAATCTGAAACGACATATTGTTCACAACAAAAATATTTTCAAAAGGACAAAGGCAAAAACTATTACTCTTGGAGTCCCTTTCAGATAATTGGCCTCAATACAGTTAATTAAAACTTCCTATTTTCACATAAAAGAATCTGAAAAGTTCTTGAAAATGTCAGTTAAGCTTTTTGAAATAACCCTTTCAAACTGCATATCACATTTCTGATCATATTCTTTAATATTCAAACTATTACATATCTAAACTATTATATATCTAAAGAAACAAATGTTCAATCAATTAACAGCTTGTAAGAGCAGCCTGTCCCTTTAAATCATAGTTTGCTTTCTTTTAGCAGCTTTCCATGGCTGCTCTCCCCTCCACCCCCCAAAACAGATCCTATCTCACAGCCGTCTCTCTCTGACTACCCTTTCCAATCAGTTCATTCTTTTTCCCACTGATTTCTTCTTGAAATCATTTGCTCCCACTAATCGATCCTTCTTAAATCACCTTCATTCTCCTGTCCTATCTCTGTCTCTCCTCTCAATGCCTACTTGCTTAATCAAGCCTTCCTCTTACTTTAAACACTCCCAAACCAATAACCCTTCTGGCTAGATGCTCCATTTAAACTATTAATTGCTTTTGTAAATCAATCTTTCTTGTCCTTTTTCTTTAAATTACCTTTTTTTAAAAAACTTTAAACTTCAAGCTTCACAATTAACTTTGAACCATATTTCATAAAAAAATATAATATAGGTTACAAATTACTCAATACTTAAAAAAGCAATATACCATTTAAGTAGGGAGATACAAACATGACCTCCCCTAAGGTAAGCTACAGGCATTTTGTTTAATAACCTATATATATATATTTTATTTAATAGCCTTTTATTTACAGGTTATATGCATGGATAACTTTACAGCATTAACAATTGCCAACTTTCTTGTTCCAATTTTTCGCTTCCCACCCCCCACCCCTTCCCCTAGATGGCAGGATGACCAGTAGATGTTAAATACATTAAAATATAAATTAGATATACAATAAGTATTCATGACCAAAACATATTTTGCTGTATAAAAAGAATCAGATTCTGAAATATTGTGCAATTAGCTTGTGGAGGAAATCAAATATGCAGGTGGGCATAAATATAGGGATTGGGAATTCAATGTATTGGTTTTTCGTCATCTCCCAAAGTTCTTTCTCTGGGCATAGCTGGTTCAGTTCATTACTGCTCCATTGGAAATGATTTGGTTGATCTCGTTGCTGAGGATGGCCAGGTCCATCAGAATTGGTCATCATATAGTATTGTTGTTGAAGTATATAATGTTCTCCTGGTCCTGCTCATTTCACTCAGCATCAGTTCGTGTCAGTCTCTCCAGGCCTTTCTGAAATCATCCTGTTGGTCATTTCTTACAGAACAGTAATATTCCATAGTATTCATATACCACAATTTATTCAGCCATTCTCCAATTGATGGACATCCATTCAGTTTCCAGTTTCTAGCCACAACAAAAAGGGTTGCCACAAACATTCGTGCACATACAGGTCCCTTTCCCTGCTTTATAATCTCTTTGGGATATAAGCCCAGTAGTAACACTGCTGGATCAAAGGGTATGCACAGTTTGATAACTTTTTGAGCATAGTTCCAAACAACTCTCCAAAATGGTTGGATTTGTTCACAACTCCACCAACAATGCAACAATGTCCCAGTTTTCCCACATCCCCTCCAACAATCATTATTATTTTTTCCTGTCATCTTAGCCAATCTGACAGGTGTGTAGTGGTATCTTAGAGTTGTCTTAATTTGCATTTCTCTGATTAATAGTGACTTGGAGCATCTTTTCATATGACTAGAAATAGTTTCAATTTCTTCATCTGAGAATTGTCTGTTCATATCCTTTGACCATTTTTCAATTGGAGAATGGCTTGATTTTTTATAGATTAGAGTTAATTCTCTATATATTTTGGAAATGAGGCCTTTATCAGTACCTTTGACTGTAAAAATATTTTCCCAGTTTATTGCTTCCCTTCTAATCTTGTCTGCATTAGTTTTGTTTGTACAAAAACTTTTCAGTTTGGTATAATCGAAATTTTCTATTTTGTGATCAGTAATGATCTCTAGTTCTGCTTTGGTCATAAAGTCCTTCCCCTTCCACAGGTCTGAGAGGTAAACTATCCTGTGTTCCTCTAATTTATTAATAATTTCATTCTTTATGCCTAGGTCATGAAAGCAAACTTGCTGATAATCATTTTTCTTTCTTCTCCTGGGACAATTTTTAGAAACATGCCTAGTTTTCACACAGGTCCAACAGGACAGACAACCCCCGTGTTCAGCTATTTACCTCTCTTACTCTATTTTTATCCCTTTCCTCCAATATCTGCAATTTCTTATTTCCAATCTTAAGTTTCCAATCTTAACACACATACCAAGTTAAAGTTATTTTAAAATTAACCAGTACTTTAGTGTAATGTTCTTCTCTAAAATATAATGTTCTCTGGGAGTAGATTTCTTGGAGGGCTTCTGGAGGCAGCCTTTGTTTCAGTTCAGTGTAATCACCCCAAATGCATCCAGGAGTTAAAGTCCAAATCCCTTATTGTCTCTTTCCAAGTCTTCCTTCCTGGGGCTCGATTAACTTTTTTAGAGGCCTATCTTTCTCCTTGGTTCCAAGAGCTCCTGCCCATAGTCCTTTGCCTCTGCCAGCTTCTTCTTCTAGCTTCCTCCAAATGAGCTTTTAGTGGGCTTCTCCTTTCTAGCCCTGAAAGCTCCTCCTTATGTGCCACATTGAGTATACACCAATCATTATATCACTAGGAAGTCATTATTTGTTGTAGGATTAAATCAATACTAAACTAGATTTAACCACAATTCCACTTACTTAGCACCTTATTTCAAGTTCTGGCCCGTAACATCTCCCACTTTCTTTTGTTTTTAGAACACAGGTGGTCATGACCTTCCTGACTTCTCAAGGAGGTGAGAACCCCAAAAAAGAAGTGATCATGCCTTCCCTGACTGCTCAAAAAAGGAGTGAAAACACCACAAATAGGAGGTGGTCACACCCTCCCTGACATCTCAAGAAGGGAGATGAAAACACCAAAGGAAATGGGAAATCAAATCATATTAGCGGGTCTCTGCAGGGGCTCACTCTTAAAACAGGTATACATAAATCCATCAATATGGGAGATATTACACATAATTACGCAAATTACATAAGCTCATAGCAATATAACACAGGCTAGTAGTGATGTAACAAATAACATGAATCAACATGAGGAATTATACATGTCCGTAAATCCTAGAAATAGTCCAAAAGGAATCTATTGTCTATGAATTCATGTGCTAGGAATCCAATAATTCCTGCAAGTTTTAAGTCCTGCAATAGTCTCATCTTGTGTTAGGGAATCCAATGATTCCTGCAGATTTTAAAGTTCTTTAACAGTCTCATCAGCCATGCTCTATCAGTATGAGATATTTTTTTAGGTCTTCTTTGTTTTGAGGTTTTTCTGTTTTTTCTGTCTCTCTGATGGACAAGGTGAATACAACTCATTGGCACTCATCTGCTTCCTTCTCCATCTGTAGAAATAGAAGCAAACCCTCTTCCCCAAGCAGTTTACCTATCTAGTCTCTTCTATTTGCCACTTTCTGACTCTCTCCACATCACATGGTGATTATATTGGAGCTGCTCTCACTGGACACTGCCCTTTTTTGGGGTTAAAAAACCTTTATTCTCCCCAATTGTAAGCCCTTTCTCCCATTAGATTGCTTTTCTGTTGGTTGATCATGTAATCCCTTTCTGCCATGTGATTGCTTTTCGGCTGATAGATCACATCAGAGTATTGAGCTTCTAAAAACTCTCTGGGTGTAACCTCAGCTGCCATCATGTCCCACCTGTCTTTTGTATGATATCTTGGAGCTAGGTCCTGCCTCTCATTTCTCTGGGTCAATCTACATTCAGAGGTCCAGTGGAAGCCCTTGTGGCATTTTAGACATAGGGTTTTAGGTCTTCTCTCAGCCTGTCTTCTCATTCTATCTCTATACCTACACTGGGCTCTCAGATGTCCTATTTTTCCATACTGAAAACATTGATGACTCTCTCTAGAAGTCCCTTGCCAAGAGAGACCCCATCTTCCCATGTACAACATAATCTGGATATAATAAGCATTTGTGCCCACTGTGGCACAGCGTCTTATGATCTCCTCTAAAGGAGCATCTTTGTGTAGTCCCCATATAATTCTTCTGCCAACCTCATTGGCATTTTCTTTAGCCAGATGTCTGGTCATTATTTCTGTAGCTGTATTCTCTCCAATAGTTCATGTGACAGCTGTTTGCAAACATTCCACAAAATCTGCAAAGGGTTCACTGGGACCTTGCTCTATTTTTGTGAAGGCTTTACCTCCATCTTTCTCTGGGAGAGAATCCCAAGCTTTTCTTGCAGCAACAGCAGTAACCTGTTCATAAGCTGTTGTGGGGTAATTAATCAGTTCTGAATTCTCTCCATACTGACCTTCAACTGCTAGTTGGTCAAAAGTGATTTATATGTTAACTCCAGTTCGCCTTTTGCATCTGGCTTGAATCCTACATAATTCATGATACTCCAAAAGCCACAACAAGTTTTGTCCAGGTTCTAAACATGTCCTTGCTATGGATTTCCAATCACAAGAGGTTAAGATTTCATAAGCCAAATTATCTTTTTTTTCTTTTTTTTTTTATTTAATAGCCTTTTATTTACAGGTTATATGCATGGGTAACTTTACAGCATTAACAATTGCCAAACCTCTTGTTCCAATTTTTCACCTCTTACCCTCCACCCCCTCCCCTAGATGGCAGGATGACCAATAGATGTTAAATACATTAAAATATAAATTAGATACACAATAAGTATACATGACCAAAACGTTATTTTGCTGTACAAAAAGAATCAGACTTTGAAATATTGTACCATTAGCTTGTGAAGGAAATCCAAAATGCAGGTGGGCATAAATATAGGGATTGGGAATTCAATGTAATGGTTTTTAGTCATCTCCCAGAGTTCTTTCTCTGGGCGTAGCTGGTTCAGTTTATTACTGCTCCATTGGAAATGATTTGGTTGATCTCGTTGCTGAGGATGGCCAGGTCCATCAGAACTGGTCATCATATAATATTGTTGTTGAAGTATATAATGATCTCCTGGTTCTGCTCATTTCACTCAGCATCAGTTCGTGTAAGTCTCTCCAGGCCTTTCTGAAATCATCCTGTTGGTCATTTCTTACAGAACAGTAATATTCTATAATATTCATATACCACAATTTATTCAGCCATTCTCCAACTGATGGACATCCATTCAGTTTCCAGTTTCTAGCCACTACAAAAAGGGCTGCCACAAACATTCGTGCACATACAGGTCCCTTTCCCTGCTTTATAATCTCTTTGGGATATATGCCCAATAGTAACACTGCTGGATCAAAGGGTATGCACAGTTTGATAACTTTTTGAGCATAGTTCCAAACTACTCTCCAAAATGGTTGGATTCGTTCACAACTCCACCAACAATGTATCAATGTCCCAGTTTTCCCACATCCCCTCCAACAATCATCATTATTTTTTCCTGTCATCTTTAAGCCAAATTATCTAATAACATCTTAACATAAGATGATGTAGCCCCATAAAGAGTGCAACCTTTTTTCAAATCCTTAATTTTTTCCAAATCAAAAGGAGTGTATCTTCTCCTTTTTTGACCTGAAGAGTCAAGCTCTTCAATCACAGGATATGCATTTATTAAATCAGATACAAACTGTCCTTCATTTTTTGCCTTAACCAGTGCTTTTTGTAATCTTGTCATAGGCTGCTTCATAGGTGGTGCTGAATGTGTTACTGCCTCTCCCCCTCCTCCTTCCCCCTCCTCCTTCTCCCTCCACCATGAAGGGTTAATTGAGGGAAATAGGTCAGGGGATAGGGAATGACCTAATTTCTCCTGCTGTGAAACCCCACACTTAAAATTGTACTTAACTCCATTCTTATCTGATTCTTCATCCTTTTTATCTAGTTTATTTATATCTTCCCTCTTCAGCTCTTTCATCTTTTCCCTTATTCTACAACTTATATAATTCCCTAAAGCCAGTTGTATTAAATTATATGTATTAAGTGTGTCTTTGGAAATTGAGTCAGGTCCATTTTCATTGTAGAATTGACATAGTTGCTCTCTTACTAATTTCCACTCCTCTAGATCCAGTTCTTTTTCTATAGAGAATCAAGGAGATGTGTACTGTACAGTTTCTAAAAGTTCAGTGATCTGCTCCCAAATTATAATCAAACCTTGGTTTTTCATAAGTTCAACAATGCTCTCTACACATTTTCCTTGAATTGGAAAAGAAGGCTGTTTTCTTAACATCTGTCCCATTTTAGCTGAAATATTATTTTAGCCCTTTAACAAAGTTTCCTAGTTGTATTCACCCTAATTTCTGGATCACAGATGAAGGGTCTTGGCACCACATTGGGGGACAAAATGTAATGTTCTTCTCTAAAATATGTTTTCTGGGAGCAGCTTTCTTGGGGGGCTTCTGGAGGTAGCCTTTGTTTCAGTTTAGTGTAATCACCCTAAATGCAACCAGGAGTTAAAGTCCAAATCCTTTATTGTCTTTTTCCAAGTCTTGTCTCCTTCCTGGGGCCTGGTTAACTTTCTTAGAGGCCTATCTCTCTCCTTGATTCTGAGAGCTTCTGCCCAAAGTCCTTTGCTGCTGCCAGCTTCTGCCTCTAGCTTCCTCTGAATGAGCTTCTAGTGGGCTTCTCCTTTCTAGCCCTGACAGCTCCTCCTTATATGTGCCACACTGAGTATACACCAATCATCATATCACTAGGAAACCATTATTTATTGTAGGATTAAATCACTACTAAACTAGATTTAACCATTGTCTCCTCAATTCCACTTACTTAGCACCTTCTTTCAAGTTCTGGCCCATAACACTTTAGTTTGTGAAATTTCCTAAAATCTACCTAGATATTCTATTCAAACTTCTTTTCTTTAGTAAGCCAGGAAAGAGTTAAGAACCAATCCTTGGTTTACCTTGAGATTTTTTTCTCTCATAGTATTCCACAAGCCTGAGTTCTGATAATAGGCTTCTTGCTTACAGGAGTGATAACACACTGTTCTTCTATTTTCTCAAAACTTTTCAAACTTTCAATCTATGTTTTTGTTTTTCCCCTTCTCTCCCCCTTCCTGCAAAGCCACTGCAGTCAGCCAGAGGAAGAGATAGAGAAAGGAAAAAAAAAAGATTTTTCAAACTTCTTTTCTTGCTCCATCCTAATCTTGAGAAACACAAAACTAGTTCCCAAATTATCTTACCATGATCTAAGACCAATATATTCTGAGCCATTCTGAAAGAATTACTACTCTGGATGAATTCTTACAATTCAGCCTGATATTTTTTTTTTCTCTAATTTCTTTTCTTTTCTTTTTTCTTTTTTAAATTATATACCTTTTAAGTTACAAGATATATGCATGGGTAATTTTCCAGCATTGACCATTGCAAAACCTTTTGTTCCAACTTTTCCCCTCCTTCCCCCCGCCTCTCCCAGATGGCAGGTTGACCAATACATGTTAAATATGTTAAAGTATAAGTCAAATACAATATACGTATACATATCTATAGAGTTATTTTGCTGTACAAAAAGAATCAGACTTTGAAATAGTGTACAATTAGCCTGTGAAGGAAATCAAAAATTCAGGTGGACAAAAATAGAAGGATTGGGAATTCTATGGAGTGATTGGTTCATCTCCCAGAGTTCTTTCCCTGGGTGAAGCGGTTCAATTCATTATTGCTCTATTGGAACTGATTTGGTTCATCTCATTGTTGAAGAGCAGCCTCATATTTTTCTAAGCCTGTAACACAGAGGCTGAATTCTTGTCTTTTACGAGCTTGCTAACTTTTAACACAGAACAAAATGCAATGTAGACAGACACATGCAGACACACCCAGAACTGTATTTTCACCTTTCACATACAGATTTAAGTCTGATATACCCAAATAGTCCTGGGAATATCCTCCCAGTTTTCTTCCCTTTTATATCTGGGAAGTTCATCACAGTCTTGAATTTCCTAGCTAATGTCCTGATAAAAATTCTTGTACTGCTTCTATCCCATTTTACCACCGTGGACTCAGTCCAGGTGTTGGCAGAGACCCTTGGTTACCCTCACGCCCCTTAGCCAACCGAGAGCCTCCTTAGGAAAGTCCTTTATCATTGGGGTTGACAGTAGTCCACACCAAAAACAAATTTAGGAGGGCTAATCCCTCGAGGTCTCCCTCAACCCAGCCGATGGACCCCCAGATTCCCAAGAGCATTACCTCGAGTTTACACATGTATATATCTTTCAGACTGCAATGCTGGCTATCAGGACTCTACTTCCTTCAATCTTCTACTTTTCACTGAGTCTCTCTGCCTTGGGTTGTTGTCTAAGAGGGGAGGAAGGAACCTAGAGCCAGAGACCATGGAGGAAACTACTCCATGGACACCTGTCCCTGTCCAGAGTTCACACAACCATCTCCCCCAAAGACCTCATCCCGGAGAGCCCCGCAGTCTGTAGATGATCCTTACCCAAAATGACTATTCAGAGATCACTCAGTAGAAAGCAGAAAGGGTGTTTATTAAAACCTCTGCAGGATAAGTTGTCCCATCACAAGATAAGAAAGAGAAAGCTCATTGGTAGGAGTGCTAAAGAAGTAGTAAAGATGCTCAGCTTTTATACAAGAGAGTACATCACGAGGCAGAGAGCATTGAGGGGGGGGCAACTAATTGGTTGTTGCTATCTGGTGAGATTGGAATGGAAGATTTCTGTTTCCCTGAAATCACCTGATTTCTAAGAAACAGAAAATCAGGACTTCTGGCTTCAGATAGACAGTGGTCAAGCTAATAGATTAAATATTGATAAATGTCAAATACTGATAAATGTCATCAGCTCAGGTTAAGTAAGTATGTTTATAGCTGGCCAAAGCTCAAGTAAATATGGGCCTACACATATTATACAGGTCATAGGGGGAACACAAAAATAATGAAAATAAAATACACAAAAAGAATTCATATATTCCTGTAAATTCTTCACCTTATCTCTCTATTCCACACAATACTACTGGATTTTGTGAAATCCTGACTATTTCTAGAGTATTTTATTCTGTCTTGTTTTCTGCTTAGATTGCAATATTTTCTCCTTAATCTGGGAATTTTGAAGCTTTGCTAGGATATTCTTGTAAGTTTTCCTCCTCTGATGTCTTTTAGTTGGTGAACAGTCGATTTTTTCTTTCCCCCTTTACCCTCTTATTCTAGAACTTCAAAGCAAATTTCTTTCATAATTTCTTGAAACATTGTATCTAGATTCTTTTTAAAATAATTACTTTTAGGTAGTCCAACAATTCTTATATTGTCTCCCCTTGATCTGTTATCCAGCTTTTCTAATGTGATGTTTCTGATTCTCTTCTATTTTTTCTTTTCTTTTTCAATTTTATTTACAAAACATATTCATTGGTAATTTTTCAGCAATGACCCTTGCAAAACTATCTGTTCCAAGTTTTTCTTTCTTCCCCTCACCCCTCCCCTAGATGGCAGGTAATTCAATACTTGTTAAATATGTCAAATATATATATTAAGTTCAATATCTATAAATACATATTTATACAATTATCTTGCTGCACAAGAAAAATTGGGTATAGAAGGGAAAATAAAACTTGAGAACAAAAACAAAATGCAAGCAAATATCAACAGAAAGAGAGAAGATGCTACATTGTTGTTCACATTCAGTTCCCGCAGTCCTCTCTCTGGGTGTAGATGGCTCTCTTCATCCCTGAAAAATTGTTGAAAAGAGCCAAGTCCATCAAAATTGATCATCCTATAATCTTCTTTTTGCTGTGTGTAATGATCTTGTTCTGCTCAGTTCACTTAGCAGCAATTCATATAAGTTTCTCTAAGCCTCTCTGAAATCATTCCTATTGGTCATTTCTTACAGAACAATATTCCATAATATTCATATATCATAATTTATTCAGTCATTCTCCAGTTGACAGCAAATTTGATAATCTAAATGTAATGGAGGAATATCTACAAAAATAGATTGCCCAGGTTAACAGAAGAGGAAATAAATTATTTAAATAATCCCATTTTAGAAAAGGAAATAGAACAAGCTATTTATCAACTCCTAAGAAAAAAATCTCCAGGGACAGATCAATTTACATGTGAATTGTACCAAACAGTCAAAAACAATTAATTACAGTATTATATGAACTATTTGAAAAAATAGGGAAAGAAGGAGACCTACCAAATTCCGTTTATAACACAGATATGTGACTGACAGCTAAACTGGGTAGGGTGAAAACAAAGAAAATTATAGACCAATTTCCCTAATGAATATTGATGCAAAAATCTTAAATTATTAGCAATGAGATTACAAAAAGTCATCCCCAGGATAATACACTATGATCAAGTACCAGGAGTACAGGGCTGGTTCAATGTTAGGAAAACTATCAGCATAATCAGCTATATCTCTTCAATTTTTTCGAGTTTATTTTATTTTATTTTTTTTGGTGTCTTGTATTGTTACTAGATTCCTCTTGTTCAATTTTTAACTTCTTTCCAATTGATTAACTTTCTTTTCATAATTTCTTGGATTGCTTTTATTCCCCTCCATTCCAACCCCCCAAATATTTACTTGAACTCTTATTTGATTTTTGAATTCCTTTTTATATTCTTCCAAGAATTTTTTTTGAGCTTGGATACCTTTGATGTTACTCTTTGGGATAAAGTGGCTTTTTTTTTAACCTTACAATATTCTTCTGAATGTCAACCCAGATCTTTCATACCAAAGTAGCTATTGTCAGATTTTTTTTTTTTGGAGTGGAATAAATGAAAGTTTAGGTGGGCTGAAGAGTGGGGTTCAGGCCACTTCAGTGATTAGTTATGGCTTGTGGATCCCATTCCCTTTTCCCGCTTAATTTTTGTCTAAAGATAAGGAGGGGTAGGGACAATGAGGAAGTATCAAAGGATATCATTGAAAAATATAGTTTTTTCATAATAAAATGTACATGAGTTGATATATGTTTAATACAGGGAGGTTAGCACAGTGCATTAGAAAGTAGAACCTGATATTC
Source organism: Dasyurus viverrinus (assembly GCA_020854095.1). Taxonomy (NCBI): domain Eukaryota; kingdom Metazoa; phylum Chordata; class Mammalia; order Dasyuromorphia; family Dasyuridae; genus Dasyurus; species Dasyurus viverrinus. The sequence continues at coordinate 624,754,130 of CM036999.1, read as the reverse complement.
TGCAAAAGAAACACAACTTGACACAAAGATTCATGTGGCCTTCAAATGAAAAGATCAAAGTTATGTAAGACCTTTTGGAGCTTGGCCCCTAAACTCGCTCTACTATATCTCCTCTAACCCAATGCCAATCAGTAGACTTATAAACTACAAAGTTATATGGCCCATATATACAACATGAAATTTCCCATTGGATTTTTGTTACTGCAAAGAACTGGGGGGTTGGGGGAGTGGATAGCTATGTGGTGCAGTAGATAAAGCACCAGCCCTGAAGTCAGGAGGACCTGAGTTCAAATCTGGTGTCAGACATTTAACACTTTCTAGTTGGGTGATCTTGGGCAAGTCACTTAACCCCCAATGGCCTCAGGGAACAAAAAAAAAATCTAGAAAGAAAAGGTGGTGCCCATGTGTCTGTAAATATGTCAACAATGATGAGCTAGAAATATAATGGAAGGTTATGGAGACATAAGAAAGGCACAGTGTCAGAAGACCTTGGGAAAGTTGCCTGAACTAATTCAGAGAGAAGTGAGCAGAATCAGGAGAACAGTTTGTACTGTAGCAACACTGAACAATATGGTGGAACCATGACTCCAAAGCAGTAGTTCTCTAAAGTTTTGTTTTTAGAACTCCTTTCATGAACAAAACATTAATGTTGTGAAGCCCCCTCGTCATTCACTTTTCTATTCATAATATTCCTTCACATTTATATATTAAGTATTTACGTGAATGCCCAAGTTCCAAACTGATTATTTGATACCACTATATAAGCAGAAATCCTTGACATGATTCTGCATCAAGTTAATTTAGTAATAATAACAATAACAACAATAAAATAGTAACTACCATCTCTATATGCTGGCTCTTAAGTTATCAAATATGAAGCAATTACATCCAATAAAGCAGTTAACATTCATAAAGCATGTTTTTTGCTAAGCACTTTACAATAATATCTATTATTTCTCTTGACAAATCAAAAAATTGACCAGAGACAAAGTAGTTTGCCATAAATTTCATAGCTAAGAGATAATCCATAATTGAGACAGATAATAGTGATTTTACCAAATGTAGAGGTAGACTGGTTTTCTCACCTCACACTGCCATGCTGTGTGCTGCCAGAGGTACCCAAATTCTTCCCAGGCAGTTCCTGGATACAACCTGCTGAATTCTGGGGTGTCAGGATATCCCTTTGGTAGTTTCAGGTGCCAGGGCTCAGGGAGTGCTGACCATGGAGTTTGACCTTCCCATCCCCATTTCCCCAAGCTGATTTGGGGATATCTGGGCAAGGTTGTGTGTGGTCCCCACAGTATTGCTTCCCCTATTCCTACAGGTGAGGCAGAATTTGAATTTCCCTCCAATTCTGAGATGAGAAGAGCAAGCAAACAGAGATTTAGGCTATACTGATCTTGCTAACAATCCCCATAATTAGATGTTTCAGGAATAATTTTTTGGTTGCAATTTTAAAGTAGCTCAGAAAATAAACATGAAACAGCCATTCTACACAGAGATACAGACACATACAAAATAACATGAAAGAAGACTGACCCATCTTGGTCAAAAGCTACCCTATGGCACTTCTGCCTTCTCTGGCAGACCAGGTGAGAGACCCCCAAGGCAGACTGGTGTCGCAAGGTGTCTCAAAAGAATCTACAAGCTTGAACCCATCTTTTATCCAAGGGGGAAAGCTTTATTGCAATAATAACACCATTATAAAACCAGGTGAATTCTACAGAAAAATAGAAGCAATTAAATAAAGTGATCTAACTTTCATTTATAGGTAGGCTAATTCTATAGCCTAAGGGTATCTCTAGGGAGCAGTCTCTGTTATTTGACCAGATAGTCAGTCAGCAATTAACTAAGGAGTGGGACTGGAACTTGATTTCCATTGACAAGATTATCTGTCATCAATGAAATGGGAAATGGTCTATTCAGAATCATATAGATTGTTGTTCTTAGATTGGGAGGACTCTGAGACAGACTCCACAAACAAAAGATTTAGGATTTCCTGACTTATTGTTAGAATAGAAGATGCGTAAAATCAGAAGACCACAAAATCATATTACATCAAAATCTCTCTCTTTTCTGCAACAAATGGAAATCTCCTGCCCAGGAGAACTTCCAATTTGCAAAGTCTATTCCTTACTGTGAAAGTGATAACTTAAACAGGTACTTATTTTCTAAAACCTGCCTCCAGGCCAGCTCTGTTAGGCTCCAACCCGTTATTATTTAGAACCTTACTGAGGACCACTTTACAGATTTATATCTACCTTGGATCTAGTTTCCAAGTCAGTTGTTTTTTCTCAGCTAGTTTACTTTGGCCTTTGTTTTTTTAATTCCTTTGACTTTTTCAAATTCATTTTTGATCTCATAAATCATTAGCTTCCATTTTCCCATTTCTAATTTTTAAGCAATTATTTTTTTTTCAGTGAGCTTTTGTACCTTCCTTTTCATTTGACTAATTATTTTAAAGGTGTTTTCTTTAGTGGATTTTTGTGCTTTCCTTAAACCAAACTGGTCACTTCCCCCCCCCCACCCCCCCATTCTCTTGTACCACTCTCATTTCCTTTCCTTAATTTATTCTACTTCCCTTATTTGATTTTTAAAATCCTTTTGGAGTTCTTCCAGGAGAACTTTTCACACCTAAGATTAATTCATATTTCTCTTGGAGACTGCATACAAGGCATTTTGATCTTGTCTTGTTCTAAGTTTGTCTTTTGAACTTCTCTTCCACCACAGTAATTTTCTATTTTCAGGATTTTTGTTGTTGTTGTTGCTTTTTTTCCATTTCCCAGGGATTCTGAGACTTTTAATGGTTGAGCTCTGCTCCTGAACAGATGACACTTTCTCAAGGTTTTTGCTCTGGGGCCAGGAGTTTCCTCACTGACTTGCTACATCAAAGTCAGAGCCACTCTCTGTGGCTCCTTGGCAATTGTGCCAGGGCATCTGTGGGTCTGGAACAAGGCTTAGTGTAGTTTCAAGATTGTCAAGGGAGGATTCAAGCTGGGACAAGATGTTCTTCATCAGTTTTCAAGAAGTATGGGAGTGCTGAGCTCATGGTTCTCCTTCCTTTTCCTTCTCCATCTTTCTTGAACTGGTCACTCTACCAGAAGATCCAGTCTCCATTTTCACTTTCACATAGTAGGAGGTGGGGGCAGGGAGTCATTGATGTTCTTGAGTTTATCAAGTCCTGGGTTACTGCATTCAATTCTTGTCTTTTTTTCTAATCTAGTTCTCCTTTATGTTTTTTTTCACCTGAGGCAGAGAGAAATGAATAGAACTCCTAGAACCATTTGTAGTATATACTATACAAACCCAATGGCAATAACAGGAAAATGAACAGATGAACTATATCTCTTCTGTTTTTTTTTTTGTTGTTGTTGTTGTTTGTTTGTTTGTTTGTTTTTTTTTATTTTAATTATTTTTTGATGTTTCATAAGGTTACACAATTCCTCTGGTTCAATTCTATTTTTCAAGGAGTTTTTTTAAAACTTCTTTCCAATTGATTAAGTTTCTTTTCATAATTTCTTGGATTGCTTTCATTTCCCCTCCTAATATTTCCTTGATCTGTTATTTTTTGAATACCTTTTTATGTTCTTCCAGGAACTCCTTTTGGATTTTTCGTATGCCTTTAGTATTTTTCTTTAAGACAGGAATGGCTTGTTTTTTTAACCCCACTATCTTCTGACTATTAACTCAGATCTTCTTTTATACCAGAGTAGATATTGTCAGGTTCTTTTTCCTTTCCTTTCCTTACTCATCCTGAATTTTAATTTGGTTTTATTTTATATTTATTATATATTTGTGTGTGCACATATATATATATATATATTTATAAAAATAAACATTTATTGTTAGCAGCTTATAACAGTGATCATTATTATAGTCAAGTTCGATTTCTGAGCTCTGAGTCATGCTGGGTAATCCTCAGCTCCTCCTTACTGTTATATTCTGAATTCAGTCTAGGGACTCAACCTCAGAAATAGTTCTTACCTAAGCCATAGGTAGGGTTTCTCAATTGCTGTCGTGGAAATATTTTTGCTCCCTAAAATACTACACTTTCCAAGCAACTGCTTAGTCATCATTGTCCACAGCGGTAGCCAGCACTGCTAGCCCTGACCAGGATCCTTCACTCTTGCCCTACTCAGTTTTCTTGAGGTGAAAATTCCTTTTTTTTTTTTTTTAAATTTTATTTTATTTAATAGCCTTTTATTTACAGGTTATATGTATGGGTAACTTTACAGCATTAACAATTGCCAAACCTCTTGTTCCAATTTTTCACCTCTTACCTCCCCACCCCCTCCCCCAGATGGCAGGATGACCAGTAGATGTTAAATGTATTTAAATATAAATTAGATACACAATAAGTATACACGACCAAACCGTTATTTTGCTGTACAAAAAGAATCAGACTCTGAAATATTGTACAATTAGCTTGTGAAGGAAATCAGAAATGCAGGTGGCCATAAATAGAGGGACTGGGAATTCAATGTAATGGTTTTTAGTCATCTCCCAGAGTTCTTTCTCTGGGCGTAGCTGGTTCAGTTCATTACTGCCATGAGATGAAAATTCTTGAGGAAAGTTATTTTACATTACTGCACCTATATAACTTTTGTAAATCACTTATCATCTTAAGGTGAGAAGAAGTGAAAAGGAGAAGGAGAGAATTTGGAACTAAATAAAATTTTTTAAAGGGTTAAAAATTGTCTTTACAGTAATTGGGAAATAAAATACTATTTGATATATAAAAAAAAAGAGGTCAATCAACCTCAATCCCCTCTGTTCCAAATGTCTTTTAGACATATGGAACTAGCTCTCTAGTTACAATTTCCATATAGGACTGAACTCATTTTCTTTTCTTTGTCTCTTCCTGTTAAGCGTCCCACTACTCTCTCAGTCCTTCAGGCTCACAACCAAGATGTCCTCCATGAATCCTGTTTCTTATTCCCACTTAGATCATCTCAATCCTGCAACATCTCTGCCATCTATCTTCTCTATTGATGTTTCAACCTTCTTGCTGTAGATCCTTGTCACCTCACCCTTGGAGTACTGCAGCAGCCTGTTTGTGGGTTGCCCTGACTCCAGGCTGCCTGACTCCAATGCATTTTTCATTTAGCCAGAAAGTTGATTTTCCTTTTTCCCCCCTTTTTTTTTTTTTGCTTAGGCATTGGGTTGACTTACCCAGGGTCACACAGCTAGGAAATGTTAAATGTCTGAGATTAGATTTGAACTCCAGTCCTGCTGACTTCAAAGCCAGTGCTCTATCCACTGTGCCACCTAACTGCCCCTTGATTTTCCTAAAGATCTAATTTTCCCAGACTTAAAAAACATCAGGGATTTTCTACCAACCTGCAAATGTGAACACTTTCTATTTCTCACTGATTATGGGTAGGGTGTAAACCTTAGTTCTTTGGGTTCTTATGACAATGGCTTCCTTGCTATTCCAGGAAGATGATACCCTATCTCTCACCTTCAAGATATTTCTCTGCCTATTCTCTGGTAATGTGCTCTCCCTCATCTGTGCCTCCTAGTTACCTTCATTTTCCAACTGAAAGCTTTCTTTCTACAGGGGAAGAACTGTGGGGAAGAAGACATTGAACTTCAACAAATCAGAAGCATCTTAAGGTAGAAAAGAAAGGAGTTTTAATTTGACAGAGCTCGGGAGATTTGAGCATCTCCCCACCACCTAAGGTGGTCTGGCAGTGAAGAGAGGTAAGAGAATCTGCAGACAAGGATTACATAAAGATCTGGGGTAACATTCCCTATAGGTTGGACCTTTGCCCTGATTAGTCAGCAGAAATGACTTCATATTCTAAGTTGTAAATGAGAAGAAACTTCTAACCCAATCAGGGTTTTAGGGGTATTAAATTATGTTATATAGGAGTTTTAATGCTGAGACAGCCCTAACTTAGTCCCACAAGAAAGGGGTTATATGATCCCATTCTTTGCAAAACTAGTGATCTCTGGAGAAAGAAACTTGAGCCTGGGGTGTAGCCAACCTTCATTCAATTTTTACAACACTGTCTCCATCTTGTAAGACAGCTTTCACTGTTTACTTCATCCATAAGCACTCTTGCTTCCAATGTTTCCCTCTTTTAAATGGTATCCTATTTATCTTGCCTGTAGCTTGTTTGCAAATTATTTCTTAGCTTGTTGTTTCTCCCCTTATTTTGTGAGCTTATTGTGGGCAGAGATTGTTATTTACCTTTTTTGAGAATCCCTGTCATTCAGCATCTGACAGAAAGGAGGCATTTATTTAAGCCTTAGGTTTGTTATTTTCCTCATTCTCTAAAATATAGAAACTGAGGCAGACAGATGAATTAGTGATTATAAAATTATAAAACCCAAAGTAACAAGAAAATTCTATGTGGAATTTTCTGTAAGAATTGTTCAAAAAATTTAAAATAATAGCCATAATAATAGCTATAATATATAAAGCAATAAAAATATACATATTCAATCAGTATGGGAAGGTCTTTGGTTGGAATTCAAATCCTAGACAGAATGTTTATTCTGTTGAAAAGTCTCATAAACGTAATGAATATGTGGGGAGCTGGACTAGAGGCAGGTTGTAGAAATTAAGTACCTGTTTAAATTACCACTTTCACAGTGAGGAATACAATTTGCAAATTAGAAGTTCTCCTGCGCAAGAGATGTCCACTTATTGTAGAACAGGCAGAGGTTTTATACACAAATCCTACGTGAGAAGAGTGGGGGAAAGTAAGTTAGAATACAATCATTCCCTGAGTTTGATTGGTTTCCCAATGGAAGACAATACAACAGTTCTTGGATTGTTTCAAATCTTGAGGGTTGTGATCACCCCCTCTCCAAAGCACAGAGTTCTGTGATAGGAACAGTTTTCTGTAGTTTTCCAGTTAATTCACTTATTTTGTATATAAGTACAATACAGTATAAGAATATTATCAGAATGTTTGATAATTTAACTTTTCATTGTGAATCCTGCCTCCTAACCCAGAAAAGGCAGCTCTGAGAAATCTAAATTATCAGTATATATTTATTAGGAATATAATATAAAATATTCATTACAAATAGAAGATGAAATCAAATAATATGAAAATCATAATGGTTTCACTGTGGGTTCTAGAAAGTTTTCATTTTTCTGGTTTTCAGGTTTCTATTGATGATGATGCTTTATTCTATTTAAAAAAATTTTTTTAATATGCATTTTTATTGAAAGAACATATGCATGGGTAATTTTTTTCAACATTGACGCTTGCAATCACTTCTGTTCCAAGTTTTCCCTTTCTTCCCCCACCCCTTCCCCTAGTTGGCAGGCAGTCTCATACATGTTAAACATATTAAAGTATATCTTAAATACAATATGTGTGTACACATTTATACAGTTTTGTTGCACAAGAAAAATTGGATCTAGAAAGGTAAAAATAACCTGGGAAGAAAAACAAAACTGCAAGCAGTCCAAACTCATTTCCCAGTGTTCTTTCCCTGGGTGTAGCTGGTTCTGTTCAGATGATGTTTTATTCTAGAAGAGGACCACAGATAAAAGGGAGATGTCTTGATTTGTGTTTGAATGGGATGTAAGGGAGGCAGTGCTCGACCAAGTCCAGTGGCAGGATAAAAGTCCTGAATCCTTCCTCCGAGAACATACAATGATGGAAGCATGGGGGAGGAGGAGTTCATTGGAGATAAGATGAGAGGCCTGGTGGGTAAGTGGCCAGGTGAAATAAGAGTTCTAGAATGGAGTTTGGAAGGGAGGAGTCTGGGGCTGAAGAAGAGCCATTCCAATGGCCATTGGCTATGTGATGATGGGCAGGGCTGGGAGAGGAAAAGCAGGAAGCAATCGGAGGTCATCAACTTGGATGATTTGGGGAGTGAGGTCCCACCCTCCAGGCTTCAGGGGCTAGGCTGCTTGGGGTTCTTGAGCCTCAGAGGCTTTCCTCTGATTAATGGGAATCAGAAAGGGTTGGGACTGAGATCTCTAGGCATACTCTTGGATCTGCTATTTTCTACTTACTGCAAACCTTCTCTGCTGGGGTAGGACCCAGGTAGGCATAAGCCAGGGCTCCTCACAAATTCTGCCTTCTGCTGGCTGCCCTGGCATAAGCATTCATACTTCTTATCTGTCCTGATGACCAGTGTCCTCCCCATCTGTCAGTAATTTCCTGCCAGGTCTGGCTAATTAATGAATTCTTGGCCCCTACCTCTTATTCAGGTTCCCAGACACTTAATAAATATCCAGTGTTGCTCTCTTCCTCATGCTTACCATTGGGTCATGTTTGCCCAAAGGTAGGTTTTTCCCATAGTAACCCAGGAATCCCATTTTCAGCCTCCCCTCCTAGACCCGGGTATCCTAGCTCTGCCTCCAATTCCTGTTGGGTTAATTGATTGTCATCCTTCAGACATGATTTCTTATGAGGTTCCACAGGCTCTGCCTTTCTGCCCCCAGGAACTCTCCTTGGTTGCAGGAACTGAAGCTGTTTCCTGGGCCAACTTCTCTGGACTCGCACATCTTGGGCTCCTTCCCAGGCAAGTGGCTCACTGTTTCCACATTCCCTTTCAGGATTCTAAGCCTACAATCTACCCAGAGTCTTACAAACTTTCCCCCATCTTCTGCTTAGGTTTCAGGACTCAGCCATCTTGTTTTTCCTCATTTAACCTCCCACCTAAATCACTTCTGGACACTTAAATTTCTTCCTTTTTACCCAAGCTTCCCAGCTCCCTGTCCCTTTCCCCCACCATAGGTCCTGGGAGTTGAATCCCAGACTAGGTTGTCTGCCAACTGTAGGTTTCATCTGATCTTTTTCCAGGGGCTCCATCTCAGAGCCTTTACCTCCTTACTATGTCTGTTGGGGAGAAGGGATGCTGGGAAGACTGAGTATCAGTGGCAGGGAGATTTCTGATTCAGGGGACATTGAGGTTCTACACACTCTCATCCCATCTGGGGCTTTAGATCCCTCCTGCCTCTTGGGTCTGTAGGAAGGTGGGGGAGAGGAAGGGAGTCAGAACAATAGGAGTAAGAGAAGGTGAGCTCATCTTCAAGTTTATACTATCCCACCCCAGTCATCTTATTTCCTGTCCCTTCTGTAAAGTCCTGACTGCCCTTTTGGCTAATAGCCCTGGGCACTTTTCCCTCCCAGATTTGTTGTTTTTGACTGGGTAAAAGAGAATATTCTTGGCTTCATTTCTTCCCCAACTAAATCTCTCTCTGGGTGTTGCCTCCTTCAGACCAAGAGCTTAGCTTAAGGTCAAGGTCTTCCCTGCTTCCAGGGTCATCTCCAGTCATCCTGGTCCTTGTCTAGCCACTGGAGCCAGGAGTTCTGGAGGAGGAGGTGAGGCTGGTGACTTTGCACCTTACCACTCTCTCCTTCCCTGAACCAATTCAGTTAATTAACTTCCCAATCTTAGCTTTCCAGGGACCATTGGGCCTCAGTTGTTGATCTGTGCTGGGGCTCTGTTCCCCTTTTACTCAAGGACTGTTCCTGCAGTCCTTCTAAATTATCTAAGGCTAGAAAATGATTTCTCACCATCCTTTTGTAGGTCCTGTCACTCCACTCTTAATTTAAAGTTATTTCATGGGAACTGGAGAGAGTTCAGACAATATCCTGCCTCTTCTCTCCCATCTTGACTCCACCATGTAGATTTTTCAACCTGACCCTCCTTTAGCCTCCCTCCCACTGTTGGTTGGTGTCTGTGCCCTAAGGGCAAGGCCAGGGGTTTAGTAACTTCCATGGAACCTCTCTATAATTTCCTGTAGGCTAGTCCCCCGCTCAGGAAAAGAAGGGAAGGACATCTTTTCAGTTATAATCATCTCCCAACAGCCTGCCGAGGACCAAGGCCTCGCCCAAGCAGCAAACCTGGAGCCAGAGGGAATGGCCCCTGAGAACAGCAGACCCCCGCCCCAGGTGAGTGTATTCTGCCCACAGATATGGGCAACATCAGCCCAAGAGGCCATTTCCCCGGATCTGGAGGATGGTCAGTGAGGCTGCCCATCTCTCTTATCTGTGGATCCTTTACAAAAATAGGCAGGAAAGTGAATGCAGCAATAGCAACACTGCCCTCCTTTCTGCTATGTTTTGGACTGATTCATTCCCCCTTTGGCATCTTGAGCACTAACTCCCTTCCCCCAGTTGTTGCTCCCACATGTTTATTTACATTTTCCCTCAATATAGGTCTGTGACAAAGGTGACCACTTCACTCATTAGTGTCTAGCCTGTGGGTATCATGTCTTTATTTTGGTGCAGCACCATCTCCCCACGACACTCACACACACACACTAACACACAGATACTTTCTAACCACTCTGTGTTCTGTGTCCTGTGGCCAAGCTCCCTCATGTAGCCACTGACTTTCCTGGAAACCCTTGACCCTGTTGTCTAGAGCAAAACCCTGGAAGCTTCCCCAGCTGTTGTCCTTTCCCTGGCTGGTAGCACAGCAAAAAATATCTTCCTGCTGCTGCTCAGCTTCTGTTGCCTCAGGCCACACAAAGCTTGCCAAATTTCTCTGAATCCCATCTCTTTACTAATTTTGTAGCTATTATAATTTTTTTTTTTTTGCCAAGGCAATTGGGGTTCAGTGACTTGGCCCAGGGTCACACAACTAAGAAGTATTAAATGTTTGAGGTGGGATTTGAACTCATGTTCTCCTGACTTCAGAGCTAGTGCTCTATCCATTGTTCCATCTAGTGGCCCCTATTATAATTTGTTTTAACCTTAAATACAAAATAAGAGAAGAAAAAAAATTTCAGGTAACCAGCAGATCATAAGAGTAGATTCAATAAAACAAACCTACATAATAAATGCTACCTATGGTTCAGGAGCTGTCCAGCGTTTCTTTGCTTCCTGGTAGGTTTTCTTTTATTCCATTTTATTTTCCTTATCTCCTGAGACCCCTCAGCTGTAATTAGGTACTTCTAGAATAACACCATCATATTCAACTCATACTTAGCCTTTCTCTTCCTTCACCATTGCTTGGGTCAAAGCAACAGGCATTTAGAAAGGGAAGAGACTTTGTTCGAATATATAAGACATGCAAAGAAGGAAAAATCAGTCCCTGCCCTCAAGAAACTTTCATTCTAACTTGGAAGACAACATGTCGGCAGCTGTGTCCACACCAGCTATGTACAGTGCAGGTGGGAGACTTTTGCATGACTGTGCTTCCAAGTGTTCTCATAAAGGATGTGACCTTTGCATAAATCCCTTGTCTCTCCTTTAGTTTGCTTTTGTAAATTGGTGACCATTGGGCTGGATCCATTAAGATGTGTGTGATTCTGAAATTTGGGACACAAAATCTTATGAAAATGAATGTTGAAAAGTATCTGTACTTGCATTTGGAAAACTAAAGTACTATTGGGGGGGAAGGATAGTGTTTTCATCTGAATAAGACAATTTCTGGCCTTTGGAAAATTCACAAGATCTTTTTTTCTCCCCAGTGATCATGAAAAGGTTTACCTCTATAGCACATAATACTTGCTAGCTTCACACAAACACTTCCTGCCATTTTCTTAACATAGCGCTATCTGATTTCACCTCCACAAATCCTCATCTCTCTCTGATAGACACCCTAACTTTCCCGATTCCACAGGGAGTACCATTTCCTAGTAAGACATTTCTCAATTTTATTCCGCCAGAAACTATAAGATGTGTTTCTCTATATTCCACTGGTCTTTGGGGGACTTTGGTTTCAGTGCTGTCCCTGAATCCTGTAAAGACTGTTACCTTTGGGCAGATCCCTCCTCCATGCTTCAGGTCCCTTCTGTAAATTGAGGAGCATTGGATTAGGTCAGTTATGAAGCGTGTTTCAACTCTTAAGCACTCTGGGTATTGGTGTTTTAGGAGCTGGTGACCTTCAAGGATGTGGCTGTGGATTTCAGCCAGGAGGAGTGGGGTCTGTTGGACCCAGATCAGAAAGAGCTGTACAAGGAGGTCATGCTGGAGAATGCCGAGAACTTGCTCTCCCTGGGTAAGGAGCATTTCCCTTGGAACTCTGGAATTGCCATGAATAGGAGTGTCACCATCCCCTCCCTAGGGTCCAGAGTTAAGGCTTTTACCAGTTCTCAGAAAGGCCCAAGGGCTGCCTCCTATCCCCAAGAGACAGGGTCCTCCTGCTGCCTGGTTCTTCTATGACTGGTCTTTGCTTTGTAGGATGGTAACCTGGCAGTTTTGCCTGCAAGCCTTCTGAAAACTGGTCCTGTCCCATTTCATTGAACATGGGTTAGGAGAAGGAATCCCCTTCCTCTTTGGGGGAACCACTGGGTCTTTGCAATATTCTTTTGGGTAAAGAAAAATATTTACCCCACTGCCTCTGGTGTAACTCATAAATCCCCAGCACAACAAGTGGGCCCTTGTTCCTCCTTCATACATCCCCCAAAGGCCTGTGCAGATACAGGAGAGAAAAGGAAGGGAGGAGGTCTTTCCATACATTTGCTGAGATTAGGACTTGTGCTCAGTTTCCTTCATGCACATGATCTTCACCCTTGATCTTCACCAAAACCCAGAGTCACGTAGCCAGGACGTGTCTAAACCGAAATTTGCACTCAGGGCTTCCTAATTGCAGGCCTGGTACTACCTTCTCTGTGCTATCACCTGCCTCTAGTGTCCAGAAAATGGAAGCTGTGGGATGTGACCATCCTGCTGTGAAGGAGGCAGCAAAATCAGGATCTTCTGACTCCAGATTGCTTGCATGACCTCCTTTCCCCTCTGCTCTCTTCCCCTGGCAATAAGCACCCTGAAAACCATCTTTGAATTGCCCTTGGAACCACCCAGTGGGCCTTACACCCCTGCCCTATTCCAATGAAGAATAAATGACAAGTTTCAAGGCTCACACTCGTTATCTTTTCCCTCTCAGGACTTCCAGTTCCCAGAGAAGATTTCATCTCCCATGTGGAGAGAGGAGGCCTGAGGAACTCCTGTCCTGGTGAGTGAGTTGCAAGCTGGGGTGTCGGCTGCTATCCCCGGAGGGTTCTTCATGTTATGGGCATGTGGGTGGGAAAACTGGCTTGGAATCCCTTTTCAAACTCTTGTGATAGTGAGATCCTGAGTACTTCACTGAGCCTCTGAACCTCAGTCTCTTCATCTGTAAAATGAGAGGCTTGGACTCCATGGTTTTTCAGTTCTCTTCTTATGAAGAATCAGTGATCCTATTGGAAATCTTTGTTGGAAATCTGTGGCCATCCAGCTATCTATAACCAAAGAAAGAGGGCTCAGGCTGTCAAATATGACTTTTCTTAGGTCTTTTTTAAGCCAAAAAGCATTTATTTTTAGTTTTTTGATAATTATTTAAAACTAAAAACAAAATAGAAAAATACAGACAAGAACAATTAAAAAATGTTTTATGTTCAGCAGAATCTAAGGGAGGATTCAAAATCTGTAATAATAAATTTCCATAAACCATAAATGAAAGATATTGTATTCAGAGCCATCTATTAGTTTTTGCTTTCCTGTAGTTGTTCTTTTGTTCTCTGCTGTGCGCCCCCCTTCATCCTCTGCCAATTGCCCCATGCAGGCTACAGTTAGGCACAAATACATAGGATAAGCAACAACCTCTGAGGAAAGCTGGCCACAAACTATAATTGATGAGTTGGAAGATTCCCTTCCTGCCTCCTTCCCTCCCTTCTTCCCTTCTTTCTCTCTCCCCTCTTCTTTTTTCATTGATTGTTTCCTTCTTTCTTTTCTTCTTTCCTTCCTTACTTCTGTCCACCTAGGATATCATATACCCCTATCTACAGATGCTCTTAAAAGCATTCCCACTGAAGCATCCCTGAATAGATTCCTTCCTCTTTTCCTTTCCTCCTTCCTTCCCTCCTTTTCTCCTTCCTTTCTTCCCTCCTTCCTTTCCTCATTTCCTCCTTCCCTCCCTTTCTTCCTCCCTGCCTTCCTGCCTTCCTGCCTTTCTTCTTCCCTCCCTCCTACAGTTGGGGTTAAGTGACTTTCCCAAGGAAACACAGCTAGGAAGTATTAAGAGTCTAAATTAAGGGTCCTCAAATTATGGCCCACGGGCCAGATGTAGCAGCTGAGGATGTTTATTCCCCTCATCCAGGGATATGAAGTTTCTTTATTTAAAGGCCCACAAAACAAAGTTTTTGTTTTTACTATAATCTGGCCCTCCAACAGTCTGAGGGACAGTGAACTGGCCCCCTATTTAAAAAGTTTGAGGACCCCTGGTCTAAGGCCAGATTTGAACTTGGGTCCTTTGGCTTCAAGCTGGTACTCTTTCCACTGTGCCACCTAGCTGTCCCATTTCCTTTCTTAAGGAACCTTAAGTCAAAATCAGTCTGATTCTCATTGACCACTCATAGATCCCTTGCTAAACTCATTTGGTCTTTGCATTCTCATTGACTTAGACTGAATGTAAATCGCAGTCATTTCTGCTTTGGCCAGAAACCCTGAGCTTCTTCACAGAAACACTCATTCATTCATTTTTATTTATTGAAGATTTTTTTTTGTTGTTGTTGTTGTTTTTGTTTTTTTACCTAGGTGAGAGAGGAGATTCTTTGCCTCCATTGCTCCCTAACCTTAATCACTGAATAGGTGTGGCCTCAGTCACAGGAGACCTGTTTGAAACCTTACCTTAAGAAGGGCCAGGTCTTCCCCTGCATACATGGTCACCTACAGTAATCCTGATCTGTACCTGGCCACTGGACGCAGATGGCTGTAGGGGAAAATGAGGCCAGTGACCTCGGGCAGCCCTTCCTCATTTAAATCCAAGTCACTCACTTCCTAACTGATAGCTTCCCTTAGGTTAGGGATATGGAGGGAAAGACTCCTGGTTATTCCATAACAGGACCAGGAGGCCATGCCCTTGTTATCTTCACTATGGGATTTGTTCATAGATAAGAGGGAGCAGGAAAGAGACAGAAATAGAAACATAGATTTGTTACCTTAGAGGGACCAACATGCAAGCACTGAGGTGGGTTAGGCCATGTAATCAGCCCTGGGTAATGTCTACCAATCAATAAACATTGATTAAGCACCTGGTCTCTTTTATGTATTGCATTAAGCCCTGGGTTTACAAAGAGGACCTATCAAGAAGTTTTAAATCCAGCATAGAAACTTGGAGATGGTTTGAAAATAAGCAACAGTTTATGAAACTTATTCCTAGCTAATCCAAGGCAAAGGAACATGTTTTTTATGGAAATGCATCATGTTCAACAGACATTTGTATATAAAGAGAGAGGGGGAGGGAAGTATATGAAGGAAGAGTTGAAGTGGAGAGAATCAAAATTATAATGACAATGATAGTAGTTAATAAACATATGGGGCCTACTGTGTGGCAAGAGTTTTATAATTATTATCTGTTTTGATGCTCACAATAACCTGGAATGTAGGTATAATTATTACCTTCATTCTACTGGAAAACTGAGGCAAAGAAGCACATTCCCAAGGGTACAGGTAGCTGATGCCTGAGATTGAATTTGAAAGAAAGGATTGGAAGTAAAATAGAGAACATCTATCTAGTGCAATGGGTTAAGAAGCCTCATTTCAAGTTTTGAGTCCTAATCTCTGCTGCAGGGATTTGGAGCAGGTTACTCAGCCATTCAGAGCTCATAGCCTGGTTTCTAAATTATGAAAACCCTCCCTTGGCCTTTGTCTCAAGTTTGTTGTGGGGATCCAATGTCATTGTATTGTGTGTGGTACTCTGTGTTAAATGAATCACTTTATTGGTGTGGGCTAATAACATTTAAAAATAATTGAATCTGTCCATTTCAGTTTCAGAACTTTTGCCTGGAGCAATTAAAAGTCATTGCTTTTATTATCAGCCATCATTAGAAGGTATTTTTATACACATATGTGTTTGTTTCTTTCAGCTGCAGAGACGTGGTTTGACATGAAGGAGATGCATGCAAAACTGAAAATGATCTCCTGGAAAGACCTTGTTCAATATCGTGAACACAGGGCTCTTCTTGCTAAGCACAAAACA
This sequence comes from Dasyurus viverrinus, assembly GCA_020854095.1. Classification (NCBI taxonomy): domain Eukaryota; kingdom Metazoa; phylum Chordata; class Mammalia; order Dasyuromorphia; family Dasyuridae; genus Dasyurus; species Dasyurus viverrinus. Next base: position 624,738,245 of record CM036999.1, on the reverse strand, counting down.
AACCACATTGGAAAGGAACACTGTGAGTGGAATACACACAAAAAAGCTTTAAGAAAGAGTTCCACTGTTGCTAAAAATAAGAATATACATCCGGAAGAGAAAACACCTGAGTGTCATGAATGTGATAAAGCTTTTTGTGTACTCTCTTCCCTTGCCAAGCATCAGAGAATCCATGCTGGAGAGAAACCTTATCGATGTAAGAAACCTGGAAAGACTTTGAGAGAGCGATCTACTCCTGCTAAACATGAGAGAATTCACACAGAAAAACAATCTTACAAATGTAATCAATGTGGAAAGTATTTCCAATATCATTCCAAATGGGCTCAACATAAGAGAATTCACACTGGAGAGAGGCCTTATGAATGTAAAGAATGTGGAAAGGCTTTCATAATTCGTTCCCGTCTTGCTATCCATCAGAGAATTCACACTGGAGAGAAGCCTTATGAATGTAATGAATGTGGAAAGGCTTTCATACAGAGCTCCAGTTTTCTTGAACATCAGAGAATCCACACTGGAGAGAAGCCTTATAAATGTACTGAATGTGGAAAGACTTTCACACGGAGTAACAGTCTTCGTGAACATAAGCGAATCCACACTGGAGAGAAGCCTTATAAATGTAATGAATGTGGAAAGACTTTCACACGGAGTGACAGTCTTCGTGAACATCAGCGCCTTCACAGTGGAGAGAAGCCTTATAAATGTAATGAATGTGGAAAGGCTTTTGCATATCGCTCCTATCTCAATGCACATAAGAGAATCCACACTGGAGAGAAGCCTTATGAATGTAACAAATGTGGAAAGACTTTCACATCTCAATCCAGTCTTGCTGTCCATGAGAGAAAGTACTCTGGAGAGAAGCCTTATGAATGTAATGTATGTGGAAAGACTTTCACACGGAGTGACAGTCTTCGTGAGCATCAGAGAATCCACACTGGAGAGAAGCCTTATAAATGTAATGAATGTGGAAAGGCTTTCATAGATCGCTCCTACCTTGCTGTCCATCAGAGAATCCACACTGGAGAGAAGCCTTATGAATGTAATGAATGTGGAAAGGCTTTCATATATCGCTCCTACCTTACTGTCCATCAGAGAATCCACACTGGAGAGAAACCTTATGAATGTAATGAATGTGGAAAGACTTTTACACAACGCTCCCAAGTTGCTATCCATCAGAGAATCCACACTGGAGAGAAGCCTTATGCATGTAATGAATGTGGAAAGACTTTCACATGGTGGGATAGTCTTCGTGAACATCAGAGAATCCACACTGGAGAGAAGCCGTATGAATGTAATCAGTGTGGAAAGAGTTTAAGATGCAACTCTAAACTTGCTGTCCATCAGAGAGTCCACACTGGAGAGAAGCCTTATAAATGTAATGAATGTGAAAAGGCTTTCACATGTCTCTCCAGTCTTAATGAACACAAGAGAATCCACACTGGAGAGAAGCGTTATGAATGTATTGAATGTGGAAAGGCTTTCACAAAGCGCTCCTCCCTTGATGCACATAAGAGAATCCACACTGGAGAGAAGCCTTATGAGTGTAATGATTGTGGAAAGGCTTTCACAAAACGCTCCTCCCTTAAAGAACATCAGAGAATCCACACTGGAGAGAAGCCTTATGGATGTAACAAATGTGGAAAGGCTTTCACACAGCGCAGCAGTCTTACTTCCCATCAGAGAATCCACACTGGAGAGAAGCGTTATGAATGTAAGGACTGTGGAAAGGCTTTCACACGGCGTGAAAGTCTTAGTAAACATGAGAAAATCCACATTAGACAGAAACCTTCAGTCAAAGCTTAAATCTTGCTTAGCAACAGAGAGAGCACATTCAAGAAAAACTTTTAAGTGTCTGGATCATGGCAAAGTTTTTAACATATATTAGTCTCTGATTAGACATGTGAGATCCTATACTAGATGTAAAACCTCATTCATATAATCCATGTAGAAAAACATTCAGGCTCATTTCATCCCTGAATTGCCTCCAAAATATTCCTAGAAGATTGAAATCATGGATGAAGTTATAAAAATGGAGGACAGAGCTTGTTAGTCAGCCGAGATTTTCTGTTTGGGAAGAAATCTTTTATGGACTTGGCATGGGAAGGTCTTTAGCCCAGGTTCATCTCTGAGTTTACATCTGAGGATACGGAGTGGAGAGAAGACTTAAAAAATGTGCTAAAGGAAGACTTACCCTTACCTGAAAGATAAAGGTCACTATAAATCACAATTTTCACACTGGAAAGAAACATTATACAAAATGTATTTTCAGAAAGGCTGGATCTCATCCTTTGTGCAGAAATCTTACTGCAGATGAAATATGTGAATATAATCAGAGAGAAGGCCTCTTCCTACAGCACAGAACTCATGAAACATTGCAATTTTATACTGTGTATAAAGGTCAGAAAATAGAGTTGAGCTTTTCTCTGAAATCCCAAGATTGGTGTCCAAAGAAGGGTCTTTATAATGGGGGAAACAGTTGTTTAAACCTCTTCTCTGAATCAATAATGATTAAGAGATTTTAAAATCTGACTTTAAATTATTTTTATTATTTAACTTTCCTCTTCATTCTCTTGTTTATTCCTAAATTTTTTGGCTTTCAATCTGTGTGATAAGTTATATGTTACATGTTCTAAATTTCTTATAAAATATCTGTGGCTTAGATCTCCATTTTGACCTTATCTTGCTAAATTGTGTTGGTTAGGTTCAAGGGGATGTGAGGCCTTTTCTGAAAGCTGACCCCCAGAAGAGTGCCATAGTTTAGGCCTACAATTCCAGAAAAAATCTCCCCCTTGTACCCTTGCTTAGTCTTGCATGAATCACTTTGCCACATCAGTAAGCTTTGTAATGTATAATTACTGTTCTTAAGTGGAATGGGTTCCTATGACAGGTTGGGAGCCCAGTGTGAGATGTCATATAAATTATAATCTTGTATTTGACAAATGTAACAAGTAAAGACTTGTGGATAAGAACTTATTATTGGGTTAAAAAATTAATATTCATTTTAAAGGAAAATTTAACAGTTAAACAGGTAACTTTTCAAACATTCTAGCTACAATTTCACATTAATTTTACAGAATCCAGATCAAAAGAAGAGTTCATTTTCTAAGGGTACATTTACATAATCCTCTAGAAATTATTTTTCAAATAACAGTGTTTCTAAGAAAATATTTCCTCCTAAGTCCCCAAATGAGGAAAATCAGAATAAAAATAATGACATGAATAATGTTTTTGAAACATGAGAGAAAATTGCCAAATAACATGAATTCAATTGATTATCTTAGGAGTTTCTTATGTTGCTGCCCATTCAGCCCCAGCAGCCAGGCACTCTGTGAGCTGCTAGACCTTAGTGGGGGAAGGACTGGAGGACAAACTGACATGAAACACAGGTCAGGTGGCAAATAAGAGCAAACTCCATTTATTCATCTGAGGGTAAGGGTTTATATATCTTTCACCAAGGCAATAGTGTGTTCTCCTGGAAACATTAGTCCTTTCTCGTGGGACTATTAATTATGATATCACCCAGACAGTTTCTTCCCTTCCTTGCAATCTGCAAGGATATCCTTTTCCCTAGAGACAGAACAGAAGGGTGGTGGGCCACCATCTGAATTCTCACAGCCATTGAACAGGGAAAATCTACAGGGAAATCCTCTGCCTCCTCAGAGTTGGCCCTCAACCTATCCTGTTCTTCTGTGCTACCTTGAGATACAGAAGGGATGCTTGAAGCTCATCTAAGGAGTGGCGATCCTGTATTAGAAAACAGGGCAGAAGGAAACATGCCAGGGTAACAAAACATATCCAAGGCAGAAAATGCCACAGCAAGCTTGATACATTATTAAGAGGATAGGGTTACTTGATGCAGTTCAACAACCTGTTTGCAATACCATGAGGATCAATATCGTCATTATGAGAATTGGCTATTTTATGTTGTATCTTAGACAACTAATTTCCCATGTAATATTTTCAGAATGCAACACCCTGTTGCTCAATAGTTCAGTTGGTGGCATTGGAATATACATAATGAGTCATACAGATAAAAGAATAAGGATAATCATGTTCCTAAGTAAAACAAGTTTCTAATTGTACATCCCTACCCTGGCCTGGGACTGGGGGAAAACTTGGTTTTTCCCAACAGCCCAGCAAAAGAGCTCCCAAAAAAGGCCTCAAGTAAAGCACAGGTCAGGAATTCCTGGAAACCTTCAGGTATTTTCAAGTTGAAAAGCATTTCCATCAATTAAACGGGAGTCATGCCTTTTTTCTTTTACACTGATTTTGCTCTCCCAATAGGATTCACAAAGCAATGTGTGTTAAAAACAAATAAATAGGCTTTTCAAAAAAGAAAAAAAAAACTATCAATTTGATGGATATCAAAGGATATCCATCCAATTGGATGTTAATTTTGGAAAATTGAGCTCAGGCCCAAGTTTCACAGGGGCAATATTGCTTGCAAATAGCCAAGAAGCTATGCTGATATATTGAAACTAGAAAACAAGAGCATCACCTTCCCTCAACCAACAAAAACTAATCTTTTGATCCAGATTGCTAAAAATACTTTTCTTCATGTAAGTTTTCTTAAAAAACGTTAATTCTAATAATTTGCACTTTCCATGGCACAGCAACCATGAACTGTCTTATAAAATGGTGCAGACACAAGACACGGTAAAATGCAAACCCTTTATATAGTATTTTATCCCAATGAAAAAACTCCCTGAAAATTAAACTATACCCAATTAAAATCAATGCTCTTGAAGAAAATGAAAAAATATTACAAGATCAAATATTGAAAAATTGGAGAAATTATACATTAACCAAGCAGGGAAACATATCAAGGAGAAAAAATAATTAAGAAGAATTGGATTTCCTAAAATCCATGACCCAAAAAAGAGCTTAGCCATTATATTTTAAGAAAAGCTTCTGCTCACTGGGCATTGGGAAGCAAACACAGGCTCCTATCCCCAAGGACATTTCAGTGATCATTTGTTAAGGATAAATTCTCATAAATACCCTCTGGTCTAGCCAGCAATGCCTCTCTTTGGGACATGTGCCAAAGTCATATTACATTTGATCTGCACAAGTGTGAGGGTTGGGGTAAAGTTTGAGAAGCAGTTCAAGAAAGATACTGTTAACCTGCAGGAGAGGGAAAACTCTCCCCTCTCCAGGTACCTAAGTTGTTACAGTAGATGGAATAGAGGCTCTGGATAGGACCTGCAAGCAGGAAGTCTCATCTTCCTGAGTTCAAATGTGGCCTCAGACACTTACAAAATGTGTGACTGTAGGAAACTCACTTTACCCTGATGACCTCATCTTCCTCATCAGAAAAAATGGGCTGGAAGAAGAAATACCAAACACCAGTTTCTTTGCCAAGAAAAACTCAAACAAGGTCATGAAGAATGAGATGGAGCCCCAAATTCCAGAAATTTATATAGTATTTTAATATTTGCCATATTATTTCCATATATTAAATCATTTGGACATCATAAGAACTCTATGAGGCAGGCACAATTATTACCCCCATTTTAAAGATGATAAAACTGAAGTAGAAGTTAGTTGACTAATCCATCCACAAAGTCATGTGAAACAATTCAAATCCAGGTGTTTACCTAGTTCTCTGTTCTATCAAGTACCACCAGATTCTGATCCCCACAGCACCAGACGGGATACTTTCTATCAGTTTTATAACTATGGTTGTTTGGCTGATAAGGCAGATTTTCTGAGGTTGAAATATTGAGACACTGTTTCTTCTCTTTAGACACAGCTCAATGTATGAAATGTCCTGAAGATCAATATACTAATAGGGAGAGGAATCTCTCCCCAAAGTGGGGACCTTTCTGACCTATGAGGACGCCTTGGGGCTGATTTTGGCTTTGACAGGGCTGCTGTTGAAGGTCTGCCAACATTCTCCTTGGGGAGAGTTCAATGGAAAACTAATACACCAGTGTGGGTAGAACAGTGGCCCTTAACAAGTGAAAAAAAAATTCAGGCCTTTTTAGATACACTACAGGAGCAACTTGACCAAGGTCATTTACAACCTTTTCTAAGTCCTTGGAATTCTCCAGTATTTATTGTAAAAAAGAAATCTGGAAAATGGAGGATGTTGACTGATTTAAGAAAAGTAAATAGACAGATGGAAACTATGGGAACTCTTCAGCCTGGATTTCCATCTCCTACTCAGTTGCCTAGGGAATGGCCTCTTTGGGTTATAGACATTAAGGATTGTTTCTATTCTATCCCTCTGCATAAAGAGGATATGAAAAGATTTGCCTTTTCAGTACTCAGTGTTAAATTAGCTGAGCCTTATAAAAGATTTGAATGGACAGTTTTGCCACAGAGAATGAAAAATAGCCCTACTATGTGTCAGAGATGTGAGGTGGTAAATCAGAATTCTCTTAATTTTCATTTCTTCAATCAATATTGATTTAGAGATTTTTTTCATATGAATACAGACAACTTTAATTTCTCCATGTGAAAATTTTCTGTTCATATTCTTTGACCATTCCCAAGAATGATACATTCTTATAAATTTGACAATGTTCTTTACATATTTTAGAAATTAGACCTTTATCAGAAACACTGTCTGAAAAAAAAATTGGACTTCTGTTTGTTGATTTTACTTCTGCAAAATTTTTAATTTAATGTGATCAAAATTGTCCATTTTGCATCTCATAATGTTGTCTAATTCTTCTTTGGTCACAATTTCTTCCCTTCTCCAAAGAAATGATAGGTAATCTATAGCTTGTTCTCTTAATTTACATATTTACATAATTTAAATATAAAATTTCCCTTTATGCCCAAATCATGTAACCATTTTTATCTTATTTTGGTGAGATGTCGGTCTATGCTGAATATCTGAAATATTATTTTGTAGTTATTCCCAGAGTAAGAAATAGTGAGTTTTTATTCCAGAAGCTGCAGTTTGGGGGTTTATCAAATACTAGATTACTATAGACAGTAATTATTATTTTTTATAGACATTAATTATTGTGTTATGTGTCATGTATCTAACCTATTCAACTTATCCAGCACTCTGTTTCTTAGCCAGTACCAAATGATTTTTATGACTGCTGCTTCTGACATAGTTTTAGGTTTGGTACTGCTAGTCTATCATCCTTTTGCATTTTTTTCAGTAATTTCCTTGATATTCTTGACTTGCTTTTCCAGAGGAGTTTTGTTATTCTTTTTTCTAGCTCTATAAAATAGTTTTTTTGGCAGTTTCATTGGTATGGCATTGAACAAGTTGACCAATTTAGGTAGGACTATCATTTTTATTATATTAGCTCAGCCTACTCATGAGTAATTGATATATTTACAATTATATGGATCTGTGTGTGAAAAGTGTTTTATAATTGTGTACATATAGTTTTGGGGTTTGTCTTAGCAAGTAGAACCCCAAACATTTTATTTTTGTCTACACTTATTTTATTTTATTTTTTATTTAATAGCCTTTTAATTACAGGTTATATGCATGAGTAACTTTATAGCATTAACAATTGCCAAACCTCTTGTTCCAATTTTTCCCCTCCTTCCTCCCACCCCCTCCCCCAGATGGCAGGATGACCAGTAGATGTTAAATATATTAAAGTATAAATTAGATACACAATAAGTATACATGACCAAAACATTATTTTGCTGTATAAAAAGAATCAGACTGAAATATTGTACAATTAGCTTGTGAAGGAAATAAAAAATGCAGGTGGGCATAAATATAAGGATTGGGAATTCAATATAATGGTTTTTAGTCATCACCCAGAGTTCTTTCTCTGGGCATAGCTGGTTCAGTTCATTACTGCTCCATTGGAAATGATTTGGTTGATCTCGTTGCTGAGGATGGCCAGGTCCATCAGAACTGGTCATCATATAGTATTGTTGTTGAAGTATATAATGATCTCCTGGTCCTGCTCATTTCACTCAGCATCAGTTCGGTCTACACTTATTTTAAAAATAGAAGTTCTCTTTCTCTCTCTTGCTGCTGGGTTTTGTTAATAACATTTGTGGGGTTTTATTTTATATTCTGCAACATTGTTAAAACTATTAATTGTTTCAAGCAGATTTTTGGATGATTCTCTGGAATTCTCTAAGTACACCATCATATCATCTGCAAAGAATGATACTTTCTATCTCTTTATTACCTATTCTAATTCTTTTCATGCTTTTTCTTTTCTTATTATTACACCATCACTTTTAGTACAATTTTGAAAAATATTGGTAATAATGGGCAATTGTTTCAACCTTGATCTTACTAGAAATGGGTCAAGGTTCTCCCCATTACAAATAATGCTAGCTAATGGTTTTAGATAGATGCTGCTTATAATTTTAAGTAAAACTCGATTTATTCCCATGCTCTCTAGAGTTTTTAATAGGAATGAATGTGGATTTCATCAAAAGAATTTTTTTTTTGCTTTAGCTGAAGCATAAATAAATTCTGCTCAGCCACTTGCCTTTCCCCTGTATGTATCTCTCTCTTTCAAATATGTTACTTATAAACAACATATTATGGGATTCTGCTCATAGCAGAGGAAAGCCCGCCTGCTCTCTCCAGGCAAAAGCCATTTCCTGGCTTGGTAATTTTTTTTCTGTGCTCAAACCAGAGCCTGTACCACCGTTCTGTACTGCTACTGAGCCAAAACTGAAGATCTCAATTGCTGATGTGCTGTGATTAAGAACCTCTCACTAGGGATAGCTAGGTGGTACAGTGGATAGAGCACCAACCTTGAAGTCAAGAGGACCTTAGTTCAAATCTGGCTTCAGCCATTTAACACTTCCTTGCTGTGTGACCCTGGGCAAGTCACTTAACCTCAATTGCCTCAGGAAAAAAAAAGAACCTCTCACTGGTTTACCTGACGACTATCTGAATTGGTCTAAGCACCCCTTTCACTCAAGTCCTTTCAATCTATCTTGAGCTGGAGAGTAGTTTCATTCCATGAGACTGTTCAAAGGTTTGGTTTCATGTGGTTTTCCAGGGAAACAGAGATAGCTCCAGGAGCTTTCTGGTTTTCATTCTACCATCTTGGACTAAACTTTGCAAAATAAATCAGACATTCTTAAGAGACAGCTTGGTGGCATAAACATATTAGACCAGACTAACTGTGATATATCAGCATTCTTCAAAGGTAACAGATTTCTTTCATACAAGAATAAAACAGTAATGGGGCAGGTAGATGGCACAGTTGTTAGAGCCCTTGCCCTGGAGTCAGAAGGACCTGCGTTCAAATCCAGCTTTAGACACTTAACACATTCTAGTTGTATGGCCTTGGTCAAGTCACTTAACCCTAACTGCCTAAAAAACTAAAGCAGTAATAACCAAGAAAACTAAATTGCCAAACTTAGCTCATAGATAAAGAGACAAAGACCTGTGGCTAAAACAATCATTCAAAATAGGGCAGAAAATCAAAACAGAATAAATTATAAAAGAGAATCCATTATTTTAAAAAGATCGAGGATCAATTTGCTCTCTTTAGTGAGTATACAATATTTGTTGTAGCACTTTTGGACTTGAACAAGGATTAAAAATCTTTTCGTTGCTGTGAAAGAAAAAGCTATAGGAACATATGTGAGAAAAGCTTTTGTGAATCCTTAACCTGAAATCAGAGCAGCAAAGAAATTGATTTACCCAAGAACTAATGTCCCTAATCTTCCTTGCCACTGTTGTTCATGCTTATTCAAAAAATGTTGATGTCTGGACTTGAATATTAATTGGACTTAAAAGAAGGAGAGTTTCACAGTCTTTTTTTTTTTTGTGAAAGTCTGATTTTTTCTTCTAAAGTCAATGAATGGCAGTGGCAGGACAAATGTCAAAATAGCTTATGATGGTCATATCAAAGATGATATATCAAAGATATATGACTAAGCTCTAAACATCCCATAGTAGCTGCTTCAGTCTAAATGCTGGGATGTAAGACCATTATGCATGCTACAGATTCTTGGAAGCATGAGTGAAGTTGGGTGAAGGGGGACACCAAAGGTCAATAAATTTCTAAAAAGGGCTCAGCAAGCCCTCTCACCAGAGCCGTTATGTATCCCTAAACATCCCTCACATCAGCACACAGATTTTGGCAAAAACTAAAGAGGACCGTGTTAATTTTATGGCACCTTGGTAAGAGATTATCTTGAAATTTTTAAAAGTCCTGAGGTCATGGAACTTTACATATATGTTTTTTTATCTCCAGCAATTGAGAATCTAGCAATAGTAGGCACTTAAGAACCACTTGCTAATTGATTAGTTACTATCTTTTAAGTATTCCTGTGAGAAATGGTGGGAAAACAATGATCAAGATGTTGTGATTTGTCTGTAAAGACAAGAAATTGGAGGGGAAGTGAAATTAGTGGTGTATATTATCGTAGCCAGCAGTAGTGCTTATAGTCACAAAAGAATTTATTCATACAAAAAAATCCAGATGAATGGAAGGGTTAAATATATCTCCAATCACCTTGACATCCAGGAAGCTACCTAAAGCCCCAACTGGCTAAAACCACCTGGAATCAATGACAGGACATAACTTTTTTTTTTTTTTGCAAACATGCATATTTAATGTAAATTAACTGACACACTGTGCAAATTGGATTAGTGGCTATATTTGAATGGGTTAAGTATGATCAGGGAAGGGGACATATTAAGAAGTGTATATAGTGGGAATGAAAAAACTTGTGAATTATGGAAAGATGTCCTCCAATGGAAACTTAAAGGAAGAGGAGGAGGAGGAAGAGGGAGGGTTACCAGGAGGGATTACAAGGTAGACTTCCTGTGAGTTGTGTGGGTAAACTCATATGAAGTTTTCACACCCACTCCTAGAGAAGCATATTAAAAGTTTAAACTGTTTCACTTATTATGAATCTGTTTATTCACTGAATCATTGGGAGTTTGGAGTATTATTTCTCACAATCCCAAAATGGTTATAAAAGTGGTTTCAAATCACCTTCTGGGGATTCAGTTTGGTGATACTGATAACATGGATCCCAATACTTTCATGCCCATTCATTGAGAGCCCTTCTTTGTTTTAGGACTGTACTTATAGATTTTAGGTAGTTATGATTTCAATATTTCATGAAAGTACACCTTAGGAAAATATTCTGGAAAGATAGCACAGTGTGTCAAAAAATAACAAATTGCCCAGATTTTCCCCCACAAACAAAACAAAATTTTACCTCAGGGCAAACATACAGAAAAGAAAAACAGATAAGACTTGGGACAAAACACAGGTCCTCCTGGGACAACCAGAGAAGATCAGAAGAAAGACTCAAAGACAGAGGTTTGGCCAGCCTGAAGTATAAATACTTCCAGGCTAGTTCCTCAAAAACAACCAGCAGAGAGCCCTGGAGTTGGTTGGGGTAGAAGGTAGTCTCAGTTCCAACACAGGAGCCATCTACTAGACAAAGTGGGGAGTCATTGACCTGAAACTGGACAGATTGAGGGAGTCACAGCTGATTAAGAACACCGGGGCCACCTGTTCTGCTGAGACATGGCTCTGTATGAGAAGGAATCAGTACACCTGGTGAGTGCAATAGTAGTTGGGCAGGAATGCTGCTGGTTCCCATTATTCCAGGAGGGTGAAGCTTTTGGTTTGGAGTTCTAGGCCAGAGGGGAAGAACAGAAGTGAAGCTAGAGTTACCATTCCCCCAACCCTGTCAGGGTTAGAGATCATTACACTAATGAATTCTTTTCAAAAATAAAATGAGCAGGCAAAGGAGAAAGAGCCCAACCATAGAAAGTTATGATAGGCTGGCTGTATGACCCTGGGCAAGTAACTTAACCCCAATTGCCTCAGAAAAAAAATTACCATAGGAATAGGGAAGACCAGAGTTCACCTTCACAAGACAGTGAAGTAAAAACTCCAAGCCTCTCCTACTCCAAAGAATGGCTACCTGCTGACAAAAAAATTTATAAAAACTCAAAAAAGACTTCAAAAACCCAATGAGGTTGACTGAGAAAAAAAAAAAACTAAAAATAATTAAATAAGAACCCCTCAAGAAAAACAAGAAGATTGTGCAAGGAAAATCAACCAATTAGAAAAGGAAATCCAGAACCTTATAGAAGAAAAAAATAACTGACACAGATTCATTAGATGGAGAATGAGGTCTGGTAGTTCTGAAAACTTACTTGCATTGGGAATGGGATAAATAGGGAATAATATATACATTTGTGTTTACATATATATACAGATAAGATATATACATTACACATACTCACACACACATTTTAAACGTATGTAAAGAGAAAGACAGACAAAGATAAACCATGAATGGTAAGCAACCTCTACAATCTATATATAAGGGGAAGGGAGGGGGGAGAATAGGATAAATTGTGATATAGAAGAATATGTAGATTTATAGGAGAGGGACAAGGTGTGCAAATTAATGGGAAAGGGATAAATGGGGAGAGAAAAGGTAGCATAAGATAAAATGGGGAGTTTAGATGAAGGGAAGTATGATAAGATTTGTGCAAATTATTGGGAATGAATTTGAAAGGATGGGAAAGGGAAGATTCATGAAGTGGGAAAGACTAAGTAATAGCAAGACTAGTCAAGAAATAGAACTAAAATAGAAAAGTTATCAAGGATAGGAAATATGAGACATATAAAAATATAATAACAAGAATCATAAATAGAATATGTTAGAAAAAAGGTGGGACTAATAATCATTGATTTCAGACAAAATCAAAATTAAAGATCCAATAAGAGACAAATTACATTATGTGTCACCCATGTTAATGCTGTTATAGATGTATGTGCAAATGCATATATGTGTGTATACATGTATATATGTGTAGATATGCATGTAGATGTATATCATGTGTATATAGATATATGTATGTATATATATGTATAAACATGTATGTATACATAAATCTATGTTTAACAGTAGGTTGCTTTGGGGAGAGGAAAAGAATAAGAGGGCAAACAAAAGAATAAAATAAAAAAATGAACAGCAAAGAACAAAAGACAACCTACAAGGAAGCAAAGAAAAGACGGACAATCATGAATGCTGAATGAAATGGAATGAGATCTCTAAAAGACAGTTGTGAAAATCCCGCAAAACTTCATCTACCATAGAGTTGGAGCAGATCTGAAGGTAGTTCTTGGGCTTCGACCCAAGGACCTACTTACTTCTTCTTCCTGCTATTCTTCCATAATATCATTTCCTTCCTATCTCAAGCAAATGTACTTATTGGCCAAAGTTCAATTTCCTGGGTAGTTCCGGAATTTATAATGTAAGACTCTTAGCCAATGAGGATGAGGGTCAGTGGTGGGTGGGGTTTTTGCATTAGAGATTGTAGTGTTTGTGGTGGTTTTTTGGAGGTCTTTGGGCAGCCTTCGTTTCAGTTCAGTAATCACCACCAGAGTAGCCAGGGGTTAAAGTCAAAATCCTTTATTATCTCTTTCCTAGTCTTGTCTCCTTTCCTAGCCTGGTTAGCTTTTCTAAAGGCCTTCCAGAGTCTTGGTTTTGGAGAGATTCAGAGGACAGAGACAGAGGCAGGAGTTCAAGCTCTTGAAACCCAGGAGAGAGATAGGCCTCCCAGAAAGCTAACTGGGCCCCAAGCAAGGAGACGATAAAGAAATTGGACTTTGGACTTTAATCCCTGCTACTTGTGTGGTGATTACTGAACTGAAATGAAGGCTGCCTCCAGAGACCCCAAGAGAACCTCAACAGAGAACATTACATTTTAGAGAGAACAGTACATGAGAACAGTTGCTGGACCATGATGAGAGTGGATCTTAAAACCTCCAATTCCAGCAAATCAGGAGCAGTCTTCAGGACAATGGAATAAGTGGCAGCAGTGGTAGTTTCCAGACCTCTCATCCCACAGACACTAAAAACAGCTTAAAAAGGCAGCAGGAAAGTTCTGGTGTACCACAGAGCAAGTGAAGCATAGTCTAGCACAACCTGCAACAACATAGCCCTTATCCCAGAAAACCAGGAGCAGGCTTTGGGAGCCAATGAATCAGCAGTGACAGTAGCTTCTTCTAGAGTTGTCAGGCCAGAGATGAAAGTGGGGTCAGACAACTGGTCAGAAGGTGATAATACTGGTCATTTTGTTAGTACTGAAGCAGGACTCTGCTATTTATCTATACTCAGATGCAAACTGCTATTCTTGGTGACAGTCCCAGGGTGAGGAGGAGGACTATCACAGCATTGTTTGAGCTACAAGGTAGTAGTGAACCTCTCACTGTTCCAGGGTGGAAAAAAGTGCTTGTGGTCATTCACAGACTTGAGCACAGGAGAATGATACACACATCTGTGTTTAGATCATACCACTTTGGAGAAAGTGAAAATTTACAGGTCCTTGGAATTATCTCTGAAAACAGCTACACAAAACCCCAAAGCTTGGGAAAGTGCATTTTTTACCCAGAAGACAGAGCTCTACTTTATCAAAGAATGAAAAGTGAAGTAATAGACCATAAAAATGAGCAAACAATGAGAAAAAAATTCTTACCATAGAAAGGAAGATCAAAACACACACTCAGAAAAAGATAACAAAGTCAAAGCTCCAATATCCAAAACCTCCAAGAAATTTTTTTATGAATTAGTCTTAAACCATGCAGGAGCTCAAAAAGGATTTTGAAAATCAGGTAAGAGATGTAAAGAAAAAAAATTGTGAAGACAAATGAGAGTGATGCAAGAAAATCATGAAAAAATAAGTCAACATCTTAATAAAGGAGATACAAAAGGAAAAATATTGGAGAAAATAACACCTTCAAAATAGAAGGTACACAGGTACAAAAAACCAACGAGGAGAAGAATGCTACCAAAGAAGAATTGTCTCAATGGAAAAAGAGGTACAAATAATCATTGAAAAAAAACTTAAAGAAATGACCAACAGGAGGATTTCAGAAAGGCCTGGAGAGACTTACATGAACTGATGCTGAGTGAAATGAGCAGGACCAGGAGAACATTATATACTTCAACAACAATACTATATGATGACCAGTTCTGATGGACCTGGCCATCCTCAGCAACGAGATCAACCAATTCATTTCCAATGGAGCAGTAATGAACTGAACCAGCTACGCCCAGAGAAAGAACTTTGGGAGATGACGAAAAACCATTACATTAAATTCCCAATCCCTATATTTATGCCCACCGACATATTTGATTCCCTCCACAAGCTAATTGCACAATATTTCAGAGTCTGATTCTTTTTATACAGCAAAATAATGTTTTGGTCATGAATACTTATTGTGTATCTAATTTATATTTTAATGTATTTAACATCTACTGGTCATCCTGCCATCTAGGGGAAGGGGTGGGGGGCGGGAGGTGAAAAATTGGAACAAGAGATTTGGCAATTGTTAATGCTGTAAAGTTATCCATGCATATAACCTGTAAATAAAAGGCTATTAAAAAAAAAAGAAAGAAAAAAAAAAGAAAAAAAAAAGAAAAAAAAAGAAAAAAAACCTTAAAAAGTAGAATTGTGCAAATCAAAAAATGGAAACAAAAGCTAACTGAAAAAAAATCCTTAAAAATTTGAATTGTGTGAGTGGAAGCTAATGATTTAAGGAGAACTCGAGAAACAATAAAACAAAAACAAAAATTGAAAAAATAGAAAACAATGTGAAAAACATCTGACCTAGAAAAATAAATGCAGGAGAGATCATTTTAAATTACTGGACAACCTGAAAGCCATGATCAAAAATAGAGCCTAGACATCTTGCAAAAAAAAAAAGTTATCAATGAAAATATCCCAGATAATCTATAACTAGAGAGTAAAAGAAAAAAGGAAACAATCTATTTATCACCTGAAAGAGATGCCAGAAAAAAAAACTCACAAGAATATTATATCCAAATTCTAGAGCTCCCAGGTTAAAGAGAACATATTACAAACAGCCAGAAAGAAACAATTTAGTAGCTTGTATTTTAGCAACTTAGCAGGATATGCTATACCAGAGGGGAAAGGAACTAAGATCACAACCAAGAATCACCTATCCTGCAAAACTGAATATAATCCTTCAGGGGGGAAAGAAGGGAGAATGATCATTCAGGAAAATAGAAGACTTTCAAACATTCTTGTTGAAAAGACCTAAGGTGAATAGGACATTTGACTTTTAGACACAAGATTTAAGAGAGACATAAAAAGGTAAAAAGGAAAGTAAAATAAGGCATTTAATGAGGCAAACTATTTATATTTCCACATGTGCAAATGATACTTATAACTCATAAGAACTTTTTCATTTTTAAGGCAGTTAGAAAGAGTATTTATAAAGGGAAAGGGTGTGAGTTGAATGTGAAGGAATGATATCTAATACAATTAAGTGGTGAGAAAAATTCAAACCAAAAGACAGTCAGTCTTTAATGGTAGATCTTCTAAAAAAGAACTAGAGAATGAGGTTGGAAGCAAAAGAGAGGCAAGAGGAAAAAATAATGGAACAAAATGTTTATCAGAGATTGGCAAAAAACTTGACATTCATGCACAATAATGGTCTTCCCTGACTCTTCATGTTCCTGATTCTCTATATCATTTGACTCTTTTGGCCACTTTCTCATCTTACAGTTCCCTCCTCTGGATTTTTGTGGCACTGCCCTCTTAGTTCTACCTTTCAGCTGTCCTTACTTCCCCTGACTGTGGATATACTATCAAAACTATATACCTGGCTTTTTTTTACTCTTTATAAACATTCATTTTATCATCTCAGAAACTCCCAGGGGATTAATTATCTTTCTGTAAATGTCTTTCAGATCTATTTATCTAGTTTTAAGGTGAAACCAGATGTCTTAAACGCATATCAAATTCAACATGCCACAATCTGACTTTATGAGCTTTACCCCCAAATCTAAATTCAAAGAAGGATGAGGATCCTGGAGCCAGGGACAATTGTGAAGTTTTTAGGGTGAGCATTTACTCCTCAGAAGTCAGCAAATGCTACAATTTGGGGCTTATTTTATGGATTTGTTGATGGTGTAGGCTTAAGAAAATGGTGGAAGAAATGTAGAGATTAAATGGAAACTAGCGAAAGATGGTTGTTAAACATTTGATTTTAATACCAGAGTAACTGAGGCAGACAGAGATTGGTTTTTAACCTTTAATGTGGAGAATTTAGGCTAATTGACCAAATGGGACTCTTGTCCAAAGCATTTGGCCCAGATGAACTGAGGCAGGCAACTTATATAGGATTTTAGCTAACTAGCGTTTGTAAGCAGGATACAGAAGCCAAGACTGCAATTAGTCTAACATTGTGCAGCTGTTATCTTTACTTCAGCGAGCAGGGAGAGGAGAATTAACTTGGTATTTACAGCTTTGGAAATTGTGGCTCAGGTCCTATCAGACAAGAGAGGAAGAGCATTCTTGGATAGATAGGGAATATAATGAAGGCATAACTTAGGTTTTTAGGCAGGAGGCAAAATAACATAATTCTATTCCTAGAGTAATTTGGGGCAAGGATGGAATCGGAGTGGCAGGAACCTAGATATTGTTTCTCTTTTCTATCACAATGGGATGCAAAACTCAATTTCCAGTCCTAATGGAAAGGAGAGGGGATGGCTATGACCCCAATATATCCAGCACCCAACATATTCCCCACTCTCTCTAGTGAGTATTCAAATCCTTGAATCATCTTTGAAGGTCTCAGCACCATGATTTTGACTGATCCTACCTGGGAACAGATAAGGTAACATAAGATTAGAAAAGATGCCAGGACCTACAGTGAGGCCAAGGAGAAGGAGAAACAATGGTCTCATAAGGGGCAAGATAAGAGTTCCCTGACTCTGCTCCAATTGGCTGTAGTCAAGATTCTTACAGACAAGAGCCAGACTCTCCCTGATAACCCCAGTCGTTAATAGCATTCCTTGTTGAGGGTGGCACAGAGGCCTCCCCATTGCAAGAGTAGTATGTTGGCTCCTCTGCAGGTCTGGAGCACTATCTCAGCCAGGGAATCCATTTTAAGTTGGACAATTCAATGTGAATTAGGTCTGCATTTATTTGTATCTCCTTGAATCTCCTTAAAGACAGAGCAGCAGTGATCAAGGCAATTGTGGTGGCGGATCCTAATCTTCTACTGGGGGAAAAGAAACTGTACTGCATGGCACTGGTGGAGAGACTCCAAGGAGAGAAAGATGAGACCTGAAATGGCTCCACTAATCTCTGCCCAGAAAAATAGACAGCAGAGGGAAAACCAATACCAGAATATAGAAAGGATGTGAGAGTATGCACACTTCAGGACTCTCATACTAAACTGCAGCATCATTTGTGGGTACTGAAATATTAATTAAGGAACTGGGGTTACAGGACTAAAGAAAGACTTATGGAGGCACTCACAGGAAAGGTGCCTGTATCTTGGAGATTTCCAAGGGTGATTTTTTTTTTGGTTGTTCCCAAGAATAGGTAGATTGAGAAATGGTCCCGGAAACTGGGTCTATTAAGGCAATTCTAACAACAAATGGGTTCAAAGATAAAGCAGAGCCAACAATCACAGCCCAGTTGGGGTGTTTTTGGAGGTTAAAAATGAATGTACAATGGTTAATAAACCAAGCAAGCAGTAAAGATGAAAAGGACTGCAGGGAGGGCTTTCAATTCAAACCTATGGGCGAAGAGGGGCAGTAGTGCCTGAGGCAAAGTGAACAGGAACTGGTGGCACTAGGGGTAATATGGGCTGAATGGGTTTAGGCAGAACTGAAGTTGTGGGAATGATTACTATGGTGTCTAGAGAGATACCTGCAACCTGCTATCTCAAATTAAATGGAGGATTATCTGTTTGACCCTGGAGGTAATTGGGAGCTACTGGAATCTATTGATTATGTGATCTGGGAGTGTGAACATGATCAAACCTGAGTGGAAATGGATAGTATTAGGGAAAGATTTGAGGAAGTGAAAGCAAGCAGAGGCCTATGCATTGGTCTATTCAAGAAGTATTGAAGACCTGTACAAAGATTATTGACTGGGTTGTGCAGAGAAGGAAATATATTAGGGATACAAGACACCCAGAAAGAGATTGATACCATTGGTTGGCATCATGATTGATAGATGGACAGCCCTTAGAAAAGGGCCTGGAATGGAAAAGTAAGGAAAGAAGTAATTGGTGAATAAAGGGCAGTGGATAGAGTGCTAAGACTGGAGTCAAGAAAACTCATCTCCCTGAGTTCAAGTTTGGCCTCCAGGATTTACTAGCTATGTGATCCTGGGCAAGTCACTTAATCCTGTTTGTCTCAGTTTTCTCATCTGTCAAATGATCTGGGGAAGAAAATGGAAAATCACTCTGGCATCATTGCCAAAAAAGCCCCAGATGAAGTCATGAAGAATCAGATACAACTAAAAATGACTGAATAACAATGAAGTAGGCTACTAATAGCTATCCACTTCACCATCGTGAGAGCTAATAGGGCTAATCTATGACATGAGAAATTAAATCAATTGCTAAGTTAATATACTTAACAATTACTATTACTATGTACCGATTACTTTGAGAAAGTTTGGAAGAGCTTGAAGATAGGGGAGCCAGCCAGGCAGGCCAGATGGGATACCAGGAAGAACTTTCCTTTGACCTAGGAGAAAAGCCAGAAAGAATGAGGGGCTATGAGAAGTCAAGACAGGGATTTCAATCCTTATACTTTGAGGGGTGTAGTGAAAAGTTAGTAAACCCTTTCTGAAGGGTATAGAGCTTCCCCCACTCACCAAGTAGACAATAAGGCCTATGGAACAGGATTGATAATGAATATCTCCTCTGATTGTGTATTATTTGAGGACACCAAGCACTTGCAATAACACTAAACTGGAAGAAAATTCTCTCTAGAGGTACAAGCAAACAGCATTCAAAATGGGGATGCACACTGGGCCTGGGAGCACTCAGAGAAAGGTCCCCAAATCCCATCAAATGTGCAGATACAGCTTCAGGGGCCCTCACTTCTCAAGTCTCATCATTGTAAATTGATCTCTAGTCCTACCTGCCCCAATTTCTTGTCATCCTTTCCCTCAGACTAGAGGATAATTTCTTGCCCAGCTGTTCCTGCTGCTAGCTTGGCACTTTTAACTTTTGTTAGTAATTGCTGTTGAAGAATTATAATTAATCAACAGTAATTGCTTTTGTGATTTGTTGCTTGGGGACATCCAGACAGTGTAATGTGTTTTTCGGGGGATATGATTATTGTTGCTCTGGGGGCAAATCAGATCAGAGAATCATGTCTTATAAACAGGGCCCTTGCTGTGCCTCCCCCATAGATGTACATATGCATAATCAAATCTACATTGATTGCTGGAGTCATCCTCAAACCCAGAAATTCAGACAGATGCAAGGTGAGTTTCTGTGTTTCAGTCTCATCTACAAGGACTCTGTCCTCAGAAGGAGTGTACCTAGGTAGGAAGTGGTGAGGAAATGTGTGCAGATTGTTTATATGCTGCAGAGAAAAAACTCTGAAACAGGGATTGGAATTTTTCTCTTCAAAATCTGACCTCTTGGATAGTTAGTTCTTTTGCACCTCTAAGTCTAGTTCAGTTGTTTTTCCTTTCTCTGTTCAAAGTTCTGTGAAATCCCTGACTTTTCTCTCTTCCCATTCTACATTTATTTTCTGTCATTTGTTATACTGTTGATCCTCCTTTATGTCACCTTATTGCATATATAAATTCATATATCATATGAGACACCAAGAGAAAAATGAAAAGTTATATTATGTAAATGAAGTGTCTGAACACCACCACAATCTTTTTCTTGGAAATTTATAAATTACTGCTGGTCTTATATACTATGATCTGATCAGTGCCTTTTGGAAGGCTGTGGGAATGATTGGATAGGAATGGTCATTAATTTCTCATAGGAGTGAATAGAGTATTGAATTTGTAGTCAGTGGTCCAGAGTTCAAATCCCACCTCAGATACTAACTAACTCACTCTGCCCCAGTTTCCTGATTCACAAAATTCGCAAAAAAAAAAAAAAAACAAATAAACAACAAAAAAAACTACTAAGTTCCCTTTTAGCTCTAAGTTAATGATCGAATAATGCAGCAATTTTGTTACAAGCTAAAGAGCAGAACAGAGAAAAAAGAACAGTTTCTGTATAGAATTTATGAACTCATCATAATAAAGTTTGCTGGAGGATATTTTATACAAACAGCCTAGATATTGGGCATAGGGATTATACATCTCAAGTTCTGTATCCATGAGTAATGAAGGTGCCACAGAACCCTGTAGATTCTAATCACTTAGTGGGAGGTGAGAATGAAGACTAAAAAGCACAAGATAAACTCTAAGTCTAACAAAATTCCAGATGACATGGCCATCCACTAAAATGGTTTGGCAGATATTATTTTTTTATACAAGAAAGTTTCCATCCCTGATGTGACTTCTCTGGAAGAAAGAGACTTGGATAACAGAATAAAAGAGGTCCAAGTGGGAAGGAAACAAGCATTTATTTATTAAGTACCCACTATATACTGAAAATATGCCAAGTGTTTTACTGGTATTGTCACTTTATTCTCACAACAATTCTGAAAGGTAGGTACGATCATATCTCTATTTTACATTGAGCAAACTTAGGCAAGCAGAGACTTTCCCAGGATCACACAGCTAATAAATATTTGAAATCAGATTTGAATTGAGGACTTCCTGACTTCTGTTCCATTTTGCCATCTATTCCATCACCTAATTGCCTCTAAGGGAAAAGGATAATAGTCCCACTCAAGAACATTTCCATGGAACTATGCCCAAAGAGTTATAAACTGTGTGTACCCTTTGATCCAGTAATACCACTGCTAGGTCTGTATCCCAAAAAGTCCTAAAAAGGGAAAGGATCTAAATGTACAAAAATATTTATAACAGCTTTTTTTGTGGTGGCAAAGAACTGGAAATTGATAGGAAGCTTATCAATTAAAGATGGTTGAATAAGTTGTGGTATATTATGGTTATTGAATATTATTGTCCTATAAAAAATGATAAGCAGTATAATTTCAAGGAAATTTAGAAAGACTTACTGACCTGATAGAAAGTGAGCTGAAATAGGAAAACATTTTATACAGTAACAGTAACATAATACAATGAAAAACTCTGAATGACTTAACTATTCTTAATCATCACAATGATCCAAGGAAACCCAAAAGATCAAATGATGAAACATGCTATCTACCTCCAGAAAAAGAATTGATATAGTCTGAATAGAGACTGAAGTATACTATTTTTCACTTCTTTCCTTCCTTCCTTCCTTCCTTCCTTCCTTCCTTCCTTCCTTCCTTCCTTCCTTCCTTCCTTCCTTCCTTCCTTCCTTCCTTCCTTCCTTCCTTCCTTCCTTCCTTCCTTCCTTCCTTCCTTTTTTTTTTTTTGGAGTCTTCTTGCAAAAAATTTTACTAATATGGAAAGGTGTATGTAATTACACTCTTGTAACTTGTATCAGATTGCTAACCATCTCAATGAGGTATGGGGGAAAAAAGGAAAAAGAGGATTTGAAACAAATGTTTTTAATGTTAAAAAATTGTTGCTACATGTAGTTGGGCTAAAAACAAATTTTTTTAAAGAACTTTTTCATGAGAAAAGAGATTTATGTTTGTAGTATATGATATGGGTGTTATAAGTGTTCCCAAGGCATGCTACAGCACAGAATAATCAAAATAACTATTAGAAGAGCATATAAACTCATCCTTTACAGACCAAAACATGATAAAAATGGGAAAAACATATCTGAAAAAAAACCTTAAACCTATATAGAAAGAACCCGAATGATAACTGGGTGAAAAAAGAAAGCATAGAAGTAATAATTATGTATAAGTTGAAAGGAATCATACAACTTACACAAATTTCCCAGATGCAGCTAAATCATTCCTCAGAGGAAAAGTGCCATCTCTGAAAATATACATTAAGAAAATGGAAAATGTGTGACAGAGAACTTAAAATACAGTTGCAAAATCAGCAGGAACACAAATAAACCTACCCAAAATAAACAACAAAAGGACATCTTGAACATTAAAAAAAGTATACTTGAAAGATCACAAAAGGACCCCATTGAATTGTGTTGCTTCTAACATTCTAGACTTTGCCCACCAACCTCAGATGCCTTTTCAGTTTTGAATACCCCTCTATCTCTATGGCTCCTGACTTCCAATGGTAAATTTCTCCCAGAATATCACTTTTCTTTTTATATTTTTGGAGGTATTGCTCTATTTCTTTTCTGTTTTCCATTTTGTTAGACTATGTTTGTATATAATTTGTTCTAACCTTTTTTTCCTTGGGTTTTACTATGCTTTTACCTTGCTGATTTGCTATTTTAAGTTAATTTTATGCTCTTTTTAATCAGATTAATTGTGTTTATCAATTTTATTAGTCTTTTCAAAAGAAAAGATTTTAGTTTTTTCAGTTTATGGAAGTGGTTCCAAATTATCTATCTCACCTCTAATTTTTTATATCTCCTCTTTTATGCTTATTTTAGATTTGTTTGTCTTTGAATTTTTAAAGGCATATTCAATTATTGATCTCTTTTTTTCATTTTGTTAATGCATTATTGTATGAATATTCTTTTGACACATTTACTTGCATCCCAGAAATTTTGGTGTGTGTATTATTTGAGCTTTGATCCATCCATAATTTAAGATTTCATTGTTAAGACTCCTTTTAGATCTGTATCTTTTCTTTTTCATTCTGGGAATAATTTCTATTCTGAATATATTATGATCTATATAGCATATACTAGCTATTTCTTCCATCTTACATTATTTTTGCAATATCATTCTGCTCTAGTCAGTTTTTGTAAAAGTTTCACATGGCACAGAACATGAACCTTCCTTTGCAGTACTATTGAGTAAATGCCAAGAGTTTTTTTTTAATTAATTTCTTCAGAAATTGGTTCATTTCTATATGTTCCCTTTTGTCTATCTTCTGATATCTGTAAGCAAAATTAATCATTCTTGTGCTTCATTCTCAAAGAGGACCAAAATGACATCATTATGTTGGGGTCAAGGTACAGTGTGTCCAACTGTTGCTGAGAAGACAAAAACAGGCTCAGAAAATGACACAAATGTTGGGCACAAATACTCCATTTCATCATTGGAGTAGAAATGTCTCTAAATTTGCACATCTTATATTTTTTTTGAGTGCCTGCAATTCTGCTTTGTTCATAGAGCACAGTGCCCTCTTTGCCACGAGCATGCCATGTTTGGCAATCCTATGTCATTGTCTCCTATGACTCATGATTGATTCTGAAGTTCTTCAGAGACTCCTTCAGATTGTCTTTGTATCACTTCTGATCTCTGAGTGAGTGCTTGCCTCATGTGAATTCTCCATAAAACAGTCTTTTAAGCATTCAAACAGCATGGACAGTCCTTATGATTTTTGTAGTAGAGATTGAATACTTGGCAGGCCAGCTTCAAAAAGGACCTCAATGTCCAGTTCCTTATATTGCCTTGTAATCTTCAGAATCTTCAGGCAATTCAAGTGATTCAGTTTCTTGGCATAGGGTTGATAGACTGTGTAGGTTTCACAGGTGTATAAAGAGGTCAGCCCACTAGCTCTGTAAGCAGTCTAATACCTCTTGTCTCCCACACCTTTCCTTCAGAGCCTCCCAAATATTGAGCTACCTCTTATTAAACTCTCCTGTCCCTATTGCATTATTGCATATGTCTTCTTGAAGGGCAGTTATGAATTTAAATGCTAAGGCATTTGGAGCATATAAATTTATTGATGATATTGATTTTTCATCAATAGTTCCATTCAGTATAATAGTTTCCTTGTTGATTTATTTATTTGTTGAATGTTTACATTTGTTTTTTCTGATAGCATGATGGCAATCTAATTTTTTTTTTAGTTCACTTGATGCATAGAAATTTTTTTTTCATCTTTTCAGTTTTACTTTACATATGTCTTTGTTGTTTAAATGTGCTTCTGTAAGGATCAGATTGTAGGGCTTTGTTTTCTTATACAATCTGTCATTCTTTTTCATTTTATTGGATTATTTAATCCATTCACATTTCAAGTTATGAGAATTTCCTCTGGCTGAATCTAAATTGGGGAATGAAGGAAGAAGGTATCAAACTATTATGTTCCTCTCTTCTATGGAAAAACAGTATTAAGTTACTTTAATTACTTTAATCTTTTTTTTTTTTTTTTAAGGATGGCCTGTTCCCAATAACTCTTTTCCTCTCACTTTAGATTCTTCTCGTTTGTTAGCTCTTTTCCTTTAGAGTTTAATATATTAGTTTCTCTCTCTTAGGTTCTCTAAGTTCTGTCATAATTCTCCTATTCATCCCTTCACTGTTACCCTCTTCTTGTATATAAATTGAAAGACATCTTTGTTGCTATTGCTGTCTTTACCTGCTCCTTTACTATTTCCTCCTGCATTGCTGTTGTTAAATATATTCAAGATACAAACAATCTCCTTATTTGCTGATGATGTGAAAATTTACTTGGATAATTCCAGTTAATTAACAAAGAAACTAATTAAGACAATAACTATAATGTAGGAGCTGGATCTAAAATGAGTTCTTAAGATCTCTGGAATAAGATACTAACAATTTTTCTGCAGTTTGTTCTCAAGACAACTGCTCTTTTATCCATGCTTCTGGTTGTCCAGACTTCCTCACCATGCTCCAGAGAAGATATGTCCTCAAAACTCTAGCCAGGTCCCACCACTTATAGATTTGCCATTATTCAGGAAGCATACTGATAGGATGCAGTGTCCAGAGAAGGTTGCCACCATGTACACAATTCATGCCTATTTCCTAGCCCTTCATATATGCTCATTAGTTCTGTGTTCATATGTTTGTGTGTGTGTGTGTGTGTGTGTGTGTGTGTGTGTGTGTGTGTGTGTGTGTGCTATCTCCCTTATTATAAACTTTGAAAGAGTATACTCAGTGAATCCAATGGGGCATACATGTGGAGAGAGTCAGAAATCTTTTCTTGGCAATTAATTTTTTATGCCATTGGATAAAATATCTTTTCAAAAGCTACTCTTTTGGGGCAGCTAGGTGGGGCAGTGGATAGAGCACCAGCCCTGAAGTCAGGAGGACCTGAGTTCAAATCTAGTCTCGGACACTTAACACTTCCTAGTTGTGTGACCCTGGGCAAGTCACTTAATCCTAATTGCCTCAGCAAAAAAAAGAAAAGGAAAAAAAACTACTCTGTTCATGAAATTGAGGTAAAAGTAACCACTTTAGTGGAGGCTAACAAGCCATGTTTTGTGTGGATACCAACAACTAATCTACCCATTCCCAATCCCAGTACCTTGAATCTTTGGTATCTTTAGATGGGGAAACATATGTAAGAAGGGATTCCACAGGTGCTACACATTTTTTGTCTTACATTTCACTTTTTTGATTCAGCCCAGTGTTCTAGACTGTTGAACTCTTTTAAAATTCATTGGATTGAATCTAATAAAATGGAATTAAATATAAAATCTTAGACCTGGGATCTAAAACTATATTACATTAATATGGGAGGGAGGCATGAAACAAGTGTGAAGCAAAAAAGGATTGCCTCTAGAAATGGTTTTTGGGTATTATGGACTGTAAGTTAAAAAAAAAAATTGGCAGGGTAATAGGTCAGCCAAAACTAGTTGAAAAAAAAAATCAAGTAGGAATTTTGATCAAGCCAGAACAGCTAACAAGCAACAAGACAAGTTTCTGTAATTGAACTCAGAGAGAGCAGAAAGCAAAGCCTGGAAGAAAACCTTGATTTGTAGTACAAATGACCATGAAAGCTGAGCCTACTAATTTTAGCTAAAGAAGAAATTATTCCTGAATCCAATAATGTGTCAATGACCGAAGGTATCCTTAAGTCACACAAAGTCAATGCAGAAAAATGACTGACTTTGTCTGTCTGTGTCATGAAAGGAGTATGATTTCTCTGCAGGAGGGAATAAGATGGCATAAAGCCTTGTGTTTCTTTCCAGGGCCCTGAGGCTCAGACTGAAATTCTTCATCTCACCACACCAAGAACATGATTCCTATGGACATACTCCTGAGTATTGCCTTCTTCTCCCAGACAGGAATTGGGGTTCAGGGAAACCTCTTCCTGCTTTATCTCTTCAGCTTCTTGTTCTTCACTGGTCAGAAACTGAGGCCCATAGATCTAATTCTCACCCAGCTGGTTTTAGCCAACTCTTTGGTGCTTATCTTAAAAGGATTCTTTCAGGGATTGGCAGCTTTGGGTCTGAAAAATTTACTGGATGACATTGGTTGTAAAATTGTCTTTTACCTTCACAGAGTAGGTCGGGAGCTTTCCCTCTGCATAACTTGTCTTCTGAGTGGTTTTCAGGCTATCATCATCAGTCCCCAGAACTCCAGATTCATGAAGCTTAAAACCAGAGGCCCAAGATACATTATCCCCTCTATTCTCTTCTGCTGGATTTACTCCATGCTGCAAAATATTAGTATTCTTCAGAACCTTGAAGGACCAAGGAGCACCACAAACTCCTCAGAAACAAAAGTATATTGGTATTGCTCTGTTAATTCTGCTACAGTTATTAGTCCCTCACTCCATGCAGTTGTGTTCTCCCTACCTGATGCTGTGTGTATGACCTTCATCAGCTTTACCAGTGGCTACAAGGTTTATCTCTTGTACAAGCATCACAAGAGAGTCCAGGAGCTTCACTCTGACAGATTTGTCCCTAGAGCCTCCCCAGAGACCAGGGCCACCCAGATGATTCTCCTGTTAGTAATCATCTTTGTCACTTTTTACTTACTCAATTGTATCTTGACTGCTTGGATGCATTCAATGACCCCTAGGCCCTGGTTATGGCATAGCTCTGCCTTCTTGGCTTCCTGTTTTCCAATGGTTAGCCCCTTTGTGCTGATCAGCAGTGACTCGCAAATCCTGAAGTACTACAAAGCTATCCATGGAGGAAAAAGTCATCATCCTGGAAAGTAACTGCAGAGAGTCTGTTCTCAATATCATCACAGGCTCTGGTCAAAGAGAAAAATTTATTAAAAGGATTTAAGCCAGAACTGTCAAAACAGACCCATAATCTTCATGTAGCTATTTGAACTAGCTCCAATTTCACGTCTTTCCATTTTTTAAATTGCTCATATTTGTCATTTTTTATTACATAATCACATATGATTACATTTATATTGAAATGGATACTCTCACATTATTTCCAGGTCTATCCTGCCACAAAAAGGGCAGCTATGAATATTTTGGTACATCATCCATGACCCAAAGGGAAGCTTTTATTACATGAGGGTATCATCTCTGAGATCAAGTAAATCTGAATTCACTTGGGGGACAACTTGATCACAAAGAAGGGAAATTCAGTCAGTTTTTTCCCATATTCTGACTTATTACACACACAAACCAGAGTGAAACTCCATTGAATGTATCTTAAAATAAGATGTAGATGTGGCTCATGTCTACAGTCGCCACAGAAGGAATCAGTGTGTTCACTTTCAGAAAAATACTCAGACATTCAAAGTAGATATCAGAGCTGGGATAGTCATTTTTTTTCTCTACGAGAAAATAAAGGATACTTATGACACACACACACAAAATCATAAGCAAATTAACAAATAATTTTAAATATGAATAATATATCACAATTATTGCAATCAACTCATCCCTCAAAAAGGTAATTTTTGGACACACTGGGCAGCTATTTCGCCCTTGCCTGACTTTTGTGGGTAACTCTTTGGGGTCTTACAGGACTAAACAGATACCTAAGCTAAGTTGGGTCTAGCCATGCAAGGGTCAAAAGTGGAACCTTTTAGAGATGAATAGACAAAACAAGTTGAAATGGATAAAGGACTATCCTCCCCTCCTCTTCCTCAGTTTTAGGTTAAAGGGCCTGGGATTTGCCGAGAAAGGTCTGCTCAGCTAGATTAAAGGAGGTGTTTTGCACTCCAAAGTGCCTGCTCAACAATGAGGGGTATCTGTCCAATAACCCTGACCTATAAACTATGTTAAACATCTGCCATTGTATCTTTTGTCCAGTAAAGTCGAGTCACTGTTTAATGTCAAAATGTGCCAGCAAGGGTGAACAAGAATGCTTATAAGGCTGTCCCTACTTCAATTGGGCATGGAACCATGCCAGAATGCTACTGGAGGTCCATCCCACCGGTAAGAAATAAATTTATTTCTAAATTATGAATTACTATGGCTGTCTTGAATTTTATTGCCTGGGCTATTTCAAAGTGTTTGAGATGAAGACTCCTAACCAAATCGACTATTCAGAGATCACTCATAGAAAGCAAATTTATTTATCAGAATCTTGAGAAGCAGACCCCTCTTCTTCCCCTCCCTCCCCCCCTCCCCCCCGGAGCCAAAGCCCACAGCAGGAGAGAGCCATTCCCTTGAAAATGCTCACAGTTTTTATACATTTCAAAGAACCTCCCAAATCCCACCCTTTATATGATGTGATTGGTTCCATAAGTCTCTATTCCCCCTTTTGGTCAGTAGAATGTAGTAGATGTATAGCTTCCTCACCACGTATCCTTCTTTGGACAATGGAATGTAGTCCAGGCCTTATCTAAAATCAGATGCTTCTGGAGAAGCCAAAACTAAGGCTTTTAAGGCTTCAATTAATTTAATTATCAGTCTCTGATCAATATGTGCTTGATCTGTAAGTTATTCACCTTTTCCACACACAAGGAAGAAGGGTGGAAAACAGAGATGCAGTAATTATTATTTCGACTATAATGATCTGAGAGGAGAAAATGGGCCTTGATGAGTTCTTTCCAGTGCAAAATAGCAAGGATAACATGGATAAATCTGCAAGTTCAGTAAGACAGAAACTCACAAAAGAAGAAAGCAATAAGCACTAGAGGAAGAGTTATCTCAAAGCACAAGTATTCATAACAAAGGGATTTGAGTAAAAATAATCTCCTAAGAAAGAGGAAGAAGATGTTCCAATAAATTAAGAATTCCCAAAGCACCCACAGGATACTCAAGAATCCCAGAGTGTTTTAGAAGCAGAATCAATGAATAAAGTGAATACAGAAAACACTAAGAACAAAATTTAGAGATCTCTAGAAAGAAATGAGCATGTCTAACTAATTGGGTCTAACTACCAAATTCAGATAAAAAAAAAAAAACCAAGCAGAGTCTTTAATGTTAGCGTCTGAAAAAGAACTAGAGAATGAGGCTGGAAAGAAAGGAGAGGCAAGATAAAATAACAGAACAAAATGTTTGTTGAAGATTGGCAGAAGGGCAGAGCCAAGATGGCAGAGAGCAGACATGACTTTCTATGACCTTCTCTGACATTCTTTCAAACCAACAGCAGATTAAGCCTCTAAACTGGTTTTGGAGTCAAAGAATCCACAAATCTCCATAGTACAACACGTTCCCAGAAGACGATACCTTGGAAAAACTTCAGAACAATTCTGTTTCAAAAGGGCAGGGGGACAGTCTACAGAGCCCAGACCTCAGCATGGGAAGCCCAAGGCAAGGAGCTGGGGCATTGAGTTAGAGCATTGCAGTTTCACACACCTGAGAATGTTCTGTGAGCCTCTTAGGCTACTCTGTCCTGGCTGCAAGTGGATGATCTAGCGGATTTGTTATAAAAGGCAAATTGTAAACCACTGAGCACCAGGACTCTGTAGAACCTTGGTTACAGCAAATGGAGAAGTTCTGAATGCTGTGGATGAGTTCACTTATGTTGGCAGTATACTTTCCAGGGAGGTCACATTGATAATGAGGTTGACTCATGGATTGCTGGAGATTGTTTGTGAGGTTCCAAAGGAAAGTGGGGGAGAGGAGAGTATTAGACTGACTACCAAACAGAAAGCCTACAGAGCCCTTGTCCTGACCTCATGGTTGTATGCCTGGGAAACCTGGACAGTCCACCAGTGCCACGTTGGGAAACTGAATTGTTTCCATATAAATTTTCTTTGAAAGATTTTGAAGATCTCTCGGCAGGATAAAGGACCAAACACTAAGGTCCTTTCTTGAACTAAATTGTGACACACTCAAACTCTATTGTAAAGAGCAGAAGTCCAATGGGCTGACCACATTGTTTGAATGCCAAATGTTTGCTTGCCAGAAAGATTCACACAGAGCAAGTGATCTGGCCACAAGGTGGTCAGAAAAAAACAATATAAAGATATCCTCAGAGTATCTCTGAAGAACTTTAGAATTGATTGTATGAAATGGGAGACACTGGCACACACAGCATGGGTACACTTCTTAGGGAAGGTGCTATATACTGTATGAGCAAAGCAGAAATGAATTAGCTCAGAAAAAGTCTGAGATAAGCAGAGTTAGAGTAGCTACCCCAAATCTTCATGGCACCTATTTGTACCTGACCCATGGCAGAATCTTCTGAGCTCATATTGGTATGATCAGCTGCAAATAGATACAGGAACTTGACTCTAACATAGTGATGTTATTTTGGTCCTCTTTGAAAACTAAAGACGATAACCAATCTCAAATATATTGTCTCAGAGGAGACACTCATGACTATTCCAGTTCCCAAGGCTCATAGTCTATGAGATGGGATGGGGGAAAGGTTCTACACTCTTCAGAATAGATTTACTAACTTTTTGCTACTCCTCTCACAAGTACAAGGACTGAGATCCTTGTCTTGACTTCTCTTGGACCTCTGTCTTATCTAACTTTTCTCCTAGGTCAAAGGAGACTTCCTTCTGGAATCCCATCTGGCTTTGTTTTCCTGGCACTCCTTTCTTCAGGCTCTCCAGGTTCTCCTTAAAACAGTATATGAAGATAGAATTATTTATGCTTATTTTTAGACATGCTGTACAGTATATCTCTGAGGGCCTTGAAAACAGGAATCCCAAATCTGAGATGTGAAAATTTGTACCATTCTAAGTCCCAAATACATTGTAACAGGAAACCCATCTAGAGACTGGATAATTTGGGTGTCCATTCAGCAATCAGTTCCAGTTCCCCCTCTTTAAACAAATGTGGCTCAAAGTCCTCTGCGAGCAAGGGAAGGAAGGTGATCTCATCTTTTGAAACTACTTCCTGCTGAGAATGGGCATAGATTTGAGTCACTTTCAGGGTCCCATCTTTTTATGGATTATGATTTACAAGTTGTAAATCCATCTGGTCCTGGTGCTTTTTTCTTAGGAACTCGTTTATGTCTTGTTCAATTTCTTTTTGTATTTCTTCTTCTACTAATCTTGGTAATTTACAATTTTATTAGTATTCTCCCATTTCACTTAAACTGTTAAATCTATTGGCATAAAATTGTTCAAAATATTCCTTATGATTGTATTGATTTCATCATAGTGATATATACACCCTTTTCATTTTTGATTCTAGTGATTTGGTTTTCTTGTCTATATTTTTCAAATAAAATTAAACAATGATTTATCTATTTTATTATTTTTTTATAATTACACTTTGTGAAGTTCCTCCATCTTATTGTTTCTCACTATTGTCCTTCTCAGTCTTTCTTTTTACCCTATCTCTGTTACCTTATCTCTCCCCTTTGCTCCCCTAGGAGTTCCTCCCTTATCTTCTCCCCCACCCTTTCTAAAAGTCCTGCTGCTATCCTTTTCCCAGTTTTCTACCTCTCTAGAAGCTCAGAACATACTTTTAGATTTCCAGACTGTTTGCTCTTCAATTCTGAGGAGAGCAAGGTTCCAACATTTCCAACACATCCCACCTGCAGGCTCTGTGTCAGTTCCTTCTTTGACACCCAAATTTATGAGGTGATTGCTCTGTTTTACTCTTTTCTAGCCAGTTTTGTTTTTTAGAAGCATTCCATCATACACAACTCAGCCCTCACAGCATTTCCATATATAAGCAAACTTAGCGTGTTTGGAGTTAATCTCTTCTTCCAAGTTAACCGTGGCCCCAACATAACATTTGTGGTGCTATTACTTATTGTCTACTTATTTCTTCCAGGCTCCTTTCTGACATAAGACTTGACTCTCCCCATATCTGGAGGAAATGTCCAGGATATACTCATTGCTCTTTCTTGGGGTAATGCGTTTTGAAATTTCCCAGGATATCAAACAAAACAAAACAAAACAAAACAAAAACCACAACAAAAACAACCAAAAAATGCAAAACAACAACAACAACAAAACCTCCTGCTATAATCTTTCTGTCTTTCAGTGCTCTGTAGATGTCTCATTCCCTTTTCTCTTCCCCATAATAGATCTTAAAATCCTGACTTCTGGTTGTACTTCTTTGGATTTCTCCCATGTAGAATTTCAGAAGAATATTGATCCATTCAGTCTCTTTAAGCCAGCTAGAAAACTATATTGGTCCAGACCGAGAGAACTTCAGAATCCTTTTTTGTATGAAAGTCTAGCTTTCTTGCCACAGGCATTAGTCTGGGCTGGATGCTGGATCTGAATCCTCCCTCTGGGAGCAGAACCCTACAGTTGCTGCATGTGTTGAATGTATTCCTTGCTTAATACCCTGTTTAGGCTCTAGCATCTTCTCCTCCCTCTACAACAACCTTTTGATACCTGGAAAGCCCCCACTTTGGACCTGCCTCATTTCAGGATGTTGGTGGCAAGCCCAACCTCAGAATCTTGGGAGAGGACTCTGAGCCAGTCTGATCCTAACAGTAACCTTTCAGTGTTCC
Organism: Dasyurus viverrinus; assembly: GCA_020854095.1. Lineage (NCBI taxonomy): Eukaryota > Metazoa > Chordata > Mammalia > Dasyuromorphia > Dasyuridae > Dasyurus > Dasyurus viverrinus. The sequence goes on along the minus strand of CM036999.1, from coordinate 624,704,868 downwards.
AGATATACTTGTGAACATTTTTTTTCTTTGAAACTAATTTAGAACCTTTGGGAAAATGGGATTGCCATGTTTGAAATTTACCTTGTGTATCATAGAGACTAGATTTATTTGAAGTTTTCAGATCAGATTTGTTGTTTAATCAGGATGTGCTGGTTATACTGATCCCAGAGCCCTTTGTGGGGCCGGGAGGGTGATCCGGACAATAAGGCAAGGAATTTTCTGACATCTACCTTTTCAGTAACCTGTGTACTGTATTTGGAAACTACTTCAAGCTGAGCACTAAAATGTTATTTTCTTGTTCCTGGTTTTGAGCTCTATTAATGTAAAACTCCCTAAAGGTTCTGTTTTCTTCTATTTCAGTTCTTGCCTCTACTACATCAAAATATTAATTAATTTTCTAAATATGCAATCCCATCACACTCTCAGAATAATTTTTAAAATTAGCATGTTTTATACTGTGGTTTCCCAAATCTCAATATAAGATTAGAAACATAACAATATAAATAAGAAGGCTGGGCCTCTTGGGCCCAGGAGAAATCTCTGAAAGAGCTGACTAGAAACTGGAACTTTTGGACTTGAGCTCTCTCTGTCTCCTGCAAACCCTCTCTGTAGGTGCAGGTCCAGGTAGGTCCATCCATCTCCCTGCCCACCTCTGAAAACATGAAAAATTGCCAATGAAAGGACATCAATGCATTTTTGAATTATCTTCCATAGAAAAATCACTTTATCCTTTTGACCATTTGACCCTGTGATATTTTACTGCCTTCAGAGCAGAACGGAGTCATTCTGATCCAATTATGCCCAGATGTTTATTTTTGTTATGCCACAGTTCTCTTTTATTCTCCTGACTCAGTCTCCCTAATTATCCTGATCAGTTTCTCTGCTTCAGTCAAACTTCAGTCCGGCAAAACCTCCCCTCCCTCTTTATCAGAACATTTGATAAGGATAAAAGATCTTAGTTTTAGATATCAGAATGCCTCTCCCCATCCCAAGCTATGGGAATGTCGGTTACCTTCTAACCAAGAAGCCTCTCTCCATGTCCGGGGTGCCTCCCACCCCCCCATTATGTCATTTCATCTCCCATGGCTCACTCCACCCTATCAGAGTCCCATTCCCGATCTTAGCACCCTAACTCCGCCCCTGCCTCAGTCTACCCCCTGTATATGTCATTGAGAACTCACATTGTTTGCTGGATTCTTGGAGATAATACTCTCATTCAGCCCTGGGACCAAACCAAGGTCTGATCCCAGTATATCTCTCCCTTTTAAATAAATCATTAAATACTCTCTAATCTCTATCTTGCTCAGTTTCTCCTGCATAACATTCCTACAGTCCCTAATCATATGACCTCAATGTCAAATTTTTAGTGATCTCCCTGTAGAGGTCAAACATCCCTATTATTACAATGGGACAACAAGTCTTTTTTTAAGGACCCCTCATTCTAATTTAGATTAGGGGAAAATCCAATTGAATCTGCATTAACACTTGAAGGTAAATAGAATCCCCAAGGTTCCCAAAGTGGAGTTGCAGTCAGGACCTCAAATGTGGGACCTACTACTTTCTGTTTAGCTGCTGCCCAGGATTTATCCTGCCACCCTGTCAGCTCCAGAGAGGAAGGAGTGAACCCCAAAGCTCACTGTGAATGCGAGTGGAAAAAGGAGGCAGCCTGGGGAGAGGAGGAGATCTCAGGGAGGAACAGCCTGGTGGGTGGTGACCCAGGAGGAATATGAGCCCTTGGGGTGGAGTTTGGAAGCCTGGGAGGAGTCCAGAGCAGAAATTGGACCTCTCCAGTGGTGAAGACATTTCACTCGATGGAGGGCAGGGAAACAGCTCAGGGCCTGAGATCCTGGTCTTGGTGTGATTGAAGGAGACAGCTCATTTTGGGAAGTCTCAGGGATTGGCTAATGTGGGAACTCTTGGACCCAGGAGCAATCTCCTCCAGAGAGCTGGGTGGAAACTGGGGCTTCTGGACTTGAGATCTCTCTGCCTCCTGCAAGGCAGCTCTGGAGGTGCAGGTCCCAGGTAGGTCCGTCCACCTCCTGGCATGTCCATCCCCACCTCCCTGCCCACCTCTGAGCTTTTGCTTTTATCTTTGCTATTGGGGGATCATCTGACCTTCAGCAGCACCGAGAACGTGCTGCTCTATCAGACTCGGTTATTGGACCAGCCCTCCCTTCCCAGCCCCACCCCCCTCGCCATCCCTGCTTTTCATACCCCCAGTACTTCCCAAACGTCAGATGGTACCGCCCCCAGATGTATCATTGATTCACTTTTTCCCAATTTCAGATCTTGCCCATAAGGTTTTCATTTGTCAAATATCTATTTTTCCCCTCATTCCATATTCTATTCCAGATTTCTTGGTAATTATTCAGGATGCAAGTCCAGGTCTTTTGTTTTTTGAAATTTAATGTAACCAAACGCATGGTCTTTTAGAGTTGAAGCTGCTGGATTTTGTGAAATCCTGACTATTTCTGCAGTTTTGGAGCCTGTCTTATTTTCTGATTGGATTGTAGTATTTTCTCCTTAAATTTTGCTAGGATAATTTTGTAAAGTTTTCTCCTGTGATCTCTTCAGTTGGTAAACATTAGATTTTTTCTTTCCCCATTTACCCTCTTATTCTAGAACTTCAGGGCAACTTTCCTTCATAATTTCTTCAGATATTGTATCCAGATTGTTTTAAATAATACCTTTTAGGTAGTACAATAATTTTTATATTGTCTCACCTTGACCTGTTCTCCAGTTTTTCTAATGAGATGTTTCAGATTATCTTCTATGTTTTCTAGTTTAATTATTTTTTGGTGTCTCATAATGTCATTTGATTCCTCTTCTATTTTTCAAGAACTTTTTTTGTTACCTCTTTCAAATTGATTAACTTTTCATGATTTCTTGGATTGCCTTCAATTCCTTTCCTGATATTTCCTTGATCTCTTATTTGATTTTTGAATTTCTTTTTGTGTTCTTGCAGCAACTCCTTTTGGGCTTGTTGTGTATCTTTGATGTTACCCTTTGGGACAGGAATGGCTTGTTTTTTAACCTCACTATTTTCTGGATATTAACTGTGATCTTCTTTTATACCAAAGTAGCTATTTTTCTTTTGTTTACTCATTCTGAATTTTCATTTGGTTTTGGTTAGGGACTTTTCTTCTGGGAATTGATCTATTTGTCATGTCAGCTGGTGGGGTGGACCAGGAGGTAGAGGAGGCCTTAGCCTCTGAGGAAGGAGTCTGGGTCTTGCAGGTGTTAATCTTTTCTTAGAACTCAGCACTAACTCCAGGTATCTCCCTTTTGCTGATCCACCTGCACAGTGCTGAGTAGGCTAGCCACAAGGTAATCCCAGAAGAGAGTAAATGTAAATAATCAGCTTTGAGTCCATAGGCAAGAAGGATTGGTGTAGTGTTTTTCTTCTTTAAAATATTAATGGTTCTCTCTGGGAGCAGGTTTCTTGAGGAGATTTTCTGGAGGCAGCCTTAGTATCAGTTCAAGTAATAATCACTCCAAATACAGCCAGCAGATAAAATGCAAATGTTTATTTTCTCCTTCCTTGGGCCAGGGTAACTTTCTTAGTGGCCTATCTCTCTGCTTGGTTCCAAGAGCTTCCTCCGAACTTCTCCAAATCCAAAGATTTGTCCTTCAGCCTCCAGCCAGCACAAAGGTGAAAAATGGAATAGATCTCTTTTCTCCTTGCCTGGGGCTGGGCAGCTTTCTGGAGAGCCTTTCAGATCAGCCTTGGTCCCAGTGGGGGAAGTGCAGGAGCCCAGCCACCACAGTGGTGTGAGATGATGGGAATCTGGTTGCGCCTCTGAGAGAGGGCTTCTCTCTGAACTGAACTGAACTGATGCTCCCCTCTCAATCTTTTCAGTTGAACTCCTAACTGAGCCTCTGTCAGCTTCTTATATATCATCTCCCAAAGCTTGACTCCTCCCCTCTAAGGCAGGGATTAAGGAAGGTGTGAATTCACAAAGTTACAAAGTTAACTTTGTGAATCTCCCATACTTGTGAACTCCAATGAGTAAAGGTGTGAACACAAGCATTATTTCTCAGTTGTACTTATTACCTTGTTTATTCTGGCCCATAACATCTTATAGGATCAGACCAATCAATTAATAGATAATTATTGTCTCTATCAGCTCTAATGATTTAGCACTTTGTAAGGATTCCAACAGATTGGCAGAGAAGTAGAGAGAAAAAGAGATGCAGAGAGATTCAGAGAATCTCAGAGAGACCCAGAGACATACACACACTTGCTCTTGCTTCCTGCTAACCCCTGCTGTAATTACCATCAAAGAAAGACTGTTTGGCACCTTAACAATGGCTGGTCTTCATATGTAAGATTGGTATGTGTGGCACTGGTGATCAACCTCTGAGGGAGAGGTTACAGGTTTTATTTTATTTTTAGCAGCTTATACCAATGATCATTTATTATAGTCAAGTTTGATTTCTGAGTTCTGGGTCATGATGGGTAACCCTCAGCTCCTCCTTACTGTTGTGTGCTGAATTCTGTCCAGGGTTCTCATCCAAGTCACATATAGGGTTCCTCAACTGCTGTCTCTGAAATGTTTTTTGCTCCCTAAAGTACTTTCCCAGCAAGTGCTCATTCCTCCTTGTCCGCAGTCACAGCCCAGCATAATATCTAGCTAGCCCTGCTACCCTTTTGTTTGTGCAAAATCTTTTTAATTCAATGTAATCGAAATTATCCATTTTGTATTTGATAATATGCTGTAGTTCTTCTATGGCCAGAAATATCTTTCTTCTCCACAGATCTGAGAGGCAGACTATCCCTTGTTCTCCTAATTTGTTATAGTATCATCCACTATATCTGAATCAAGAACTCATTCTGACCTTATCTCCATATAGAGTGTTAGACCTTGGTTAATGCCTGGTTTCTGCAATGCTCAAAAAGCAATACAGCATTTAAAAAAAATTAATAGCCTTTTATTTACAGGTTATATGTATGAGTAACTTTACAGCATTGACAATTGCCAAACCTCTTGTTCCAATTTTTCACCTCCCACAGGATGACCAGTAGATGTTAAATATATTAAAATATAAATTAGATACACAATAAGTATACATGACCAAACCGTTATTTTGCTGCACAAAAAGAATCGGACTCTGAAATATTGTACGATTAGCTTGTGAAGGAAATAAAAAATGCAGGTGGACATAAATATAGGGATTGGGAATTCAATGTAATGGTTTTTAGTCATCCCTCAGAGTTCTTTCTCTGGGCATAGCTGGTTCAGTTCATTCCTGCTCCATTGGAAATGATTTGGTTGATCTCCTTGCTGAGGATGGCCAGGTCCATCAGAACTGGTCATCATATAGTATTGTTGTTGAAGTATATAATGATCTCCTGGTCCTGCTCATTTCACTCAGCATCAGTTCGTGTAAGTCTCTCCAGGCCTTTCTGGAATCATCCTGTTGGTCATTTCTTACCGAACAATAGTATTCCATAATATTCACGTACCACATTTTATTCAGCCATCTCCAGTGGATGATTCTCATCCACTCAGTTTCGTTTCTGACCATTACAAACAGGGCTGCCACAAACATTCGTGCACATACAGGTCCCTTTCCCTTCTTTAAGATCTCTTTGGGATATAAGCCCAGTAGTAACACTGCTGGATCAAAGGGTATGCACAGCTAAGCAATACAGAATTAAGGAATTTTCTTAATAGGAGCTAATCTGAGATGTGACATCTAGTCTAACTTCTAACCAGATGGGAATTTTGTCTGCAAAGTCTGTGAAAACTGCCCCCGAAGCTTTTTCTTGAAGTTGTGCAGTGAAGAGAACCCTTTCCCTGTCAAGGCAACCCCTTCCTTGTTGGGATAGGTCTAGACTTTAGAAAGGTGGACTTGTTATCAAGCATAAATTGGCCCTCCTTGTTCATAACGCTGCTTGGTATAAGAAATTTATCCTTATACTTCCTTGTTTCCTCAAATTCCAGCACAGTTAGTAGGAAAAGAAGGGAAAGGGATAATCTATACATACTTACTATGTGGCAGGTACTATACTAAGTATATACATATTTTCTCATTTGAGCCCCACAACATACCTGTGACTTTGGTCCTATCATTTTCCCTATTAATTGGGGAAACGGCGACACACATCTGTGAAGTAATAATGTGTCCTGGGACACACAGCTAGTAAGAGTATGAGAATGGATTTTAACTCAACCTTTCTTGAGTCCAGTCTCAGGATTCTTAGCACTGCAAGACCAACTGGCTCTAATTTCTAATAATGGAATTTTAAATTTAAAATAAATATGGAATGAAGGGGGATCACTGCAATTTCCAGGTGTTTGCTATCACAAAGAGCCCCTTTGAACTTCCCATCCAAACAACTGATTGTCCTTCCATATTATATTTACTCACCATTCTCTTTCTTAATCCTCTTTTTACTCTATCCCTGTCACTTGATCTTCTCTCCCACTTTCCCATTCTCCATCCCATCCAGCTAAAAGTCCCTCCCCCACCCCATCCCCCAGTTTCCTCACTGCTATATATTCAGAAGGCTTCTACATCCTTCTGGATTTATACATTGTTTCCTGGGAAATTCAGAGAATAAAGTTACTATATTACCAGCTCCCCACCCTCTTCCCCACCTGCTTTCTCAGTATTAGTTCTTCCTCTTGCCCAGTTTTTATAATTGTTTCCTTTTACCTTTTCCTACCCCATCATACATGACTCGGCCCCAATCTTTCAAACTATCTACAGTTATACTCATAACATTTTCACACATATAAGTAAATAGTTGGCCTTAAGGAGTGCTTTAGAATTGCTCTTTAATGTTTTCCTTTTTTCTGTGTCTTTTATATTAAATTTTCCATTGAGTCCTGCTTTTTGTTACAAATCCTTGAAAGCTTTTCAGTTTATCAAAAATCCATTTTTCCCCTTCATTCCAGATTATATTCAACTTGCTTTGTAAATTATTCCTGGTGCAACTGCAGTTCTTTTGTTTGCTCTGTGAAATTTAATGTAAGCAAAGCTATGGTCTTTCAGAATAGAAAATGCTGGGTTTTGTGAAATCCTGAGTGTTTCTGCAGTATTTTATTCTGTCTTGTTTTCTGCTTAGATTGCACTATTTTCTCCTTAATCTGGGAATTTTGAAGCTTTGCTAGGATATTCTTGTAAGTTTTTCTCCTATTCTCTTTCAATTGGTAAACAGTAGATTTTTTCTTTCCCCCTTTACCCTCTTATTTTAGAATTTCAGAGCAATTTTCTTTCATAATTTCTTGAAATACTGTATCCAGATTCTTTTTAAAATAATAACTTTTAGGTAGCCCAACAATTCTTATATTGTCTGTTCTCCAGCTTTTCTAATGAGATGTTTCAGATTCTCTTCTGTTTTTTCTTTTCTTTTTTTTATTTAAGTGTTATTAAAGCTTTTTATTATGAAACATATGCATTAGTAATTTTTCAGCAGTGACCCTTGCAAAATTTTCTGTTCCAAGTTTTTCCCTCCTTCTCCTTACCCCTCCCCTAGATGGCAGGTAGTCCAATACATGTTAAATATGTTAAAATATATGTTAAATGCATAGCTATATATACATATTTCTACAGTTATCTTGCTAAACAAGAAAAATTGGGTATAGAAGGGAAAAAAACTGAGAACAAAAACAAAATGCTAGCAAACATCACCAGAAAGAGGGAAGATGCTACATTGTTGTCCACACTCAGTTCCCACAGTCCTCTCTCTGGGTATAGATGGCTCTCTTCATCACTGAAAAATTTGAATCAGTTTGAATCATCTTATTGTTGAAGAGAGCCAAGTCCATCAAAATTGATCATCGTATAATATTCTTGTTGCCATGTATAATGATCTCCTGGTTCTGCTCATTTCACTTAGCAGCAGTTCATGTAGGTCTCTCCAAGCCTCTCTGAAATCATCCTATTGGTCATTTCTTACAGAACAATAATATCCCATAACACTCATCTATTATAATTTATTCAGTCATTTTCCAGTTGACAACAAATTTGATAATCTAAATGTAATGGAAGAATATCTACAAAAATATAGATTGCCCAGGTTAACAGAAGAGGAAACAAATTATTTAAATAGTCCCATTTTAGAAAGGGAAATGGAACAATCAACTCCCTAAGAAAAAATCTCCAGGGCCAGATGGATCTATATGTGAATCCTATCAAACATTCAAAAACAATTAATTCTAATACCATATAAGCTGTTTGAAAAAAATAGGGAAAGAAGGAGCAATACCAAATTCCTTTTATGACACAGATATGTGGCTGATCGCTAAACCAGGTAGGGTGAAAACAGAGAAAGAAAATTATAGACCAATCTCCTTAATGAATATTGATGCTAAAATCTTAAATAAAATATTAGCAATGATATTACACAAAGTCAACCCCAGGATAATACACTATGGCCAAGAAGGATATATGCCAGAAGTGCAGGGCTGGTTTAATATTAGGAAAACTATCAGCATAATTAACTATATCTCTTCTATTTTTTCAGGTTTAATTATTTTTTTGGTGTCTTATACTATTACTAGCTTCCTTTTATTCAATTCTATTTTTCAAGGACTTTTAAAAACTTCATACCTATTGATTAACTAACTTTCTTTTCATAATTTCTTGGATTGCTTTCTTTTCCTCCCTCCTCCCCCCAATATTTACTTGATCTCTTATTTGATTTTTGAATTCCTTTTTATATTCTTCCAAGCACTCTTTTTGGGCTTGTATACCTTTGATGTTGCTCTTTGGGAGAAAGTTGCTTTTTTTTAACCTCACAATATTCTTCTGAATATCAACCCAGATCTTCTTTCATACCAAAGTAGCTATTGTCAGGTTCTTCTTGCTTTGCTTACTCATCCTGAATTTTCAATTGGTTTTATTTTATTTTCAACAGCTTATAATAATCATTATTATAATAAAGTTTGAATTCTGAGTTCTGGGTAATTGTACCTTAAGCCTCAGTTGGGGGAAGGGAGGCAGGCAATATTCAGAAGTCATTACCTTGAATGATTTTGGGACTGAGGTCCTACCCCCCAGGCTTCAAGGGCTAGGCTGCTTGGGGCTCTTGAGCCTCAGAGGACATTCCTAGAATAGATTAATGGGAAGCAGGAAGGCTTGGAATTGAGCTCTCTGGGGATTCTCTTGAAACTGCCATTTTCTATTTAATGCAAACCATCTCTTCTAGGGTGGGACCCAGGTAGGTGTGAGCCAGGGCTACTCACAAGTCCTGGCTTGTGCTGGCTGCCCTTGCATTTAGGGTCATATTTCTTATCTCTTTTCTGATAGCCAGTGTCCTCCCCATCTGTCAGAACAATTTCCTTCCAGGTCTGGCTGCTTAATGAATTCTTAGTCCCTACCTCTTTTTTGGGGACCCAAATACTTCACAAATATCCAGTGTTGTCCTCTTCCTCATGCTTATCATAGGGTTATATTTGGCCAAAGGCAGGCTTTCTCCATAGTAACCCAGGAGTCATACTTTCAGCCTCCCCTCCTGGACCTGGGTGTCCTAGCTCTGCCTCCAGCTCCTGTTTGGTGAATTGAATGTGTGCCTTCAGACATGATTTCTTATGAGGTTCCACAGGCTTTGCCTTTCTACCCCCAGGAACCCTCCTTGGTTGAAGGAACTGAAGCTGTTTCCTGGGCTAACTTCACTGGACCTGCTGGGATGGTGGGAGGACCAAGTATCACTGGCAAGGAGATTTCTGATTTAGGGGATATTGAGGTTCTACATACATTCATTCCATATGGGGCCTCAAACCCCTCCTGCCTCTTGGGTCTGTAGGGGAAAGTGGGGGAGAGGATGGGAGTCAGAGGAGTAGGAGTAAGAGTAAGAGAAGGTGAGTTCATCTTCAAGTTTATACCAACCCACCACAGTTATCTTATTCCCTGTCCCTTCTATCTTGTAAACTCCTGACTGCCCCCGTGGCCAATAGGCCACTGGGGACTTTTCCCTCCCAGACTTATTTTTGACTGGGTAAAAGAGAACATTCTTGGCTTCATTTATTCCCCAATTTTAATCACCTTGGGTGTTGTCTCCTTCAGATTGAGAGCTTAGCTTAAAGTCAAAGTCTCCACTACTTCCAAGGCCATCTCTGGTCATCCTGGACACTGGAACCCCCTGAACCAATTCAATCAATTAACTTCCCAATCTTAGCTTGCTGGGGACCACTGGGCCTTGGTTGGTGATCTGTGCTGGGGCTATATTTCCCTTTTACCCAAGTGAAACCAATCTTTCCTGCAGTCTTTCTCAGTGACCTAAGACTGGAAAATTGTTTCTCACCATCCTTTTGTCGGTCCTGTCACTCCATTTTTAATTGCAAGTTACTTCATAGGAAACTTGAGAGAGTTCAGGTAATATTTTGCCCTTTCTCTCTCATCTTGCAGCTACCATTTTCACTTTTCAATCTGCTTGTCCTTTCAGCCTCCCTCCCCCTGTTTGTTGGGGTCTCTACCCTAAGAGGAGGGACAGGGGCTTAGTAATTCCCCTGGAACCTCACCCTCTGTAATTTCCTGTAGGCTAACCCCCTGTCCAGGAAAAGAAGGAAACAACATCTGTGCAGTTATAATCATCCCCCACTACACACACATCCTTCAGACGACCAAGGCCTGGCCCAAGCAGGGAGCCTGGAGCCAAAGGGAATGGCCCCTGAGAGCTGCAGACCCCCATCCCAGGTAAGTGTATTCTGCCCACATATGTGGCCAGCACCAGCCCACGAGGCCTTTTCCACAGATCTGGAGGATGGTCTGTGAGACTGGCCATCTCTCTTATCTGTGAATCCTTTACAAAAATAGGCAGGAAAGTGAATGCAGTAATAACAACACTGCCCTCCTCTCTGCTATGTTTTGGACTGATTCATTGTCCCTTTGGCATCTTGAGCACTACTTCCTTTCCCCCACTTGCTTCCCCCACATGTTTGTTTACATTTCCCCACAATATAGGTCACTGACAAGTATGATCATCTTACTCATTATTGTTTATCTTGTGGGTATCATGTTCTTGCTTTAGTCCAGCACCATCTCTCCACAATACACACACACACACACACACACACATATATACACACATCTGGCAAGTATCTGAGGTCCGATTTGAACTCCGCTTCTCCTGACTTCATGGCCAGTGCTCTATTCACTGCCCCATCTCGTGGCCACTATTATAATTTTTTTAACCTTAAATATAAAATAAGAGAAGAAAAAAAATTTCAGGTAAGCAGTAGAACATAAGAGTAGATTTGATAAAAACAAACCTACATAATAAATGCTACCCATGGTTCAGGAGCTGTCCAGCATTTCTTTGCTTCCTGGTAGGTTTTCTTTTTTTCCATTTATTTTCTTTATCTCCTAAGATCCCTCAACTGCAATTAGGTACTTCTAGAATCACTCCATCATACACAGCTCATACTTAGTCTTTCTCTCCCTTTACCATTGCTTGGGTCAAAGCAACAGGCATTTAGAAAGGGAAGAGGCTCTGTGCAAATATATAGCACATGCAAAGAAGGAAAAATCAGTCCCTGCCCTCAAGAAGCTTCCATTCTAACATGGAAGACAACATTTTGGCAGTTGTATGCACACCAGCTGTGTACAGTGTAGATGGAGGCCTTTGCATGACTATGTTTCCAAGTATTCTCATAAAGGATGTGACCTTTGGGTAAATCCCTTCTCTCTGCTTCAGTTTGCTTTTGTAAATTGATGGCTATTGGGCCAGATCCATTAAGAAGTGTATGATTCTGAAATTTGGAACACAAAATCTTACAAAAATGAATGTTGAAAAGTATCTGTACTTGCATTTGGAAAAACAAAATACTCTTGGTGAGGAAGCATCATGTTTTCATCTAGATAAAACATAATTTCTGGCTTTTTGAAAATCCACAGGATCTTTTTTCCTCCTCAGTGATCATGGGATTGTTTTAGCTCTACAACACATAATACTTGCTAGCTTCACACACACACATCATGCCATTTTCTTTACATACGACTGTCTGATTTTACCTCCAAAATCCTCATCTCTCTCTGATAGAACCCATAACTTTCCTGATTCCACAGGCAGAACCATTTCCTAATAAGATATTTCTCAATTTTATTCCAACTGAACATAAAAATGTTTCTCTGTATTCCATTGGTCTTTGGGTGACTTTGGTTTCAGTTCTGGCTCTGACCTTTGGGCAGATCCCTCCTCCATGCTTCAGGTCCCTTCTGTAAATTGAGGAGCATTGGATTAGGTCAGTTATGAAATGTGCTTCAACTCTTAAGTCCTCTGAGTGTTGGTGTTTTAGGAGCTGGTGACCTTCAAGGATGTGGCTGTGGACTTTAGCCCGGAAGAGTGGGATCTGTTGGACCCAGATCAGAAAGAGCTGCACAAGGAGGTCATGCTGGAGAATGCTGAGAACTTGCTCTCCCTGGGTAAGGAGCGCTTCCCTTGGAACTCTGGAACTACCATCAATAGGAGTGTCACCATCCTCTCCCTAGGGTGCAGAGTTTCAGGCTTTTATCAATTAGAAAGGACCAAGGGCTACCTCCTGTCCCCAAGTGACAGGATCCTCCTACTGCCTGGTTCTTCTATGAATGGTGTTTGCATTGTTGCATTGGAACCTGGCAGTTTTGTCTGCAAACCTTCTGAAAACTGGTCCTGCCCCTTTTCACTGAACATGGGATAGGAGGAGGAACCCCCTTCCTCTTGGGGGGAACCATTTTGTCTTTGCAATATTCTTTTGGGTAAAAAAAATATTTACCCCACTGTCCCGGTGTAACTCATAAATCTCCAACACAGCAAGTGGCCCTTGTTCCTCCTTCATACATCCCCCAAAGGCCTGTGCAGATACAGGAGAGAAAAGGAAGGGAGGAGGTCTTTCCATATATTTGCTGGGATTCAGGCCTTGTACTCAGAACTTCCTTCATGCACATTATCACACTTGATCCCCATCAAAACCCTGTTTTGGGTGCCATCTTTATCTCCATTTTATATGTGTGGAGGCTAAAACCAAAAGATGAAATTACTTGCCCAGCATCACATAGCCAGGATGTGTCTAAATCCAAATTTTAATTTGGGGCTTCCTGACTGCAGGCCTGGTGCTCCCTTCTCTGTGCTACCACCTGCTTCTAAGGTCCAGAAAATGGAAGATGTGGGATATGGCCATCCTTCTGTGAAGGAGGCAGAACAACTGGGCTCTTTTGCTTCCAGATTGCTTGCATGGATTCCTTTCTCCTCTGCCCTCTTCCCCTGGCAATAAGCACCCTGAAAACTATCTTTGAGTTGTCCTTGGAACTACCCTGTGGGCCTTGCATCCCCACTCTGTTCTAATGAGGAATAAATGACAAGTTTCAAGGCTCACACTCACTATCCTCCCCCTCCCCAGGACTTCCAATTCCCAGAGAAGATTTCATCTCCCATGTGGAAAAAGGAGGCCTGAGGAACTCCTCTACTGGTGAGTGAGTTGCAAGTTGGGGTGCAAGCTGCTTTTCTAGGAGACTTCTTCATGTGATGGGCATGGTGGTGGGAAAACTGGCTTAATATATCTTTTCAAACTCTTGTGGTAGGGAGATCCTGGTCACTTTACTGAACCTCTGAACCTCAGTCTCTTCATCTGTAAAATGAAGGGGTTGGACTCCATGGCCTTTCAGTTCCCTTCTAATGGAGAATCAATGATCCAAGTGAAGTCTTTGTTGGAAATTTGGGGCCATCCAACTATGTACAACTAAAGAAAGAGGCCTCAGCCTGTCTCATATGCTTTTTCTTAGACCTTTCTTAAACCAAAAAGCATTTATTTTTTACTTTTTTTGATATTTATTTAAAATAAAAAAATTGAAAAAGGACAGAAAAGAAAAAAAAATTTAAATGTTTTATGTCCTGCAGAATATAAGGGAGGATTCAAAATATGTAATAATAAATTTCCATAAACCATAAATGAAAGATAATTATATTCAGAACTGTCCATTGCTTTTTGGTTTCCTGTAGTTGTTCATTTGTTCTCTGCTATGCACTTTTACTTTATCCCCCCCCCCCTTCATCCTCTGCCAACTCCCCCATACTGGCTTCAGTTAAGCACAGATATTTAGGACAAGCAGCAACCTCTGAGGAAAGCTGGCCACAAGCTGGAATCAATTAGTTGGAAGACTCCCTTTCTGCATCCTTCCTTCTCTTCTTCCTTCCTTGATTATTTCCATCTTTCTTTTTTTTCTTTCCTTCCTTCCCTCTATCTACTTAAGATATCATACCTTACCTACAGATGCTCTTAAAAGCACTTCCTCTACTCTTTCTTCACCACTGAACCAACCTTGGATACATTTCTTTCTTGCTTTTTTCTTTTTCTTTCTTTCTTTTTTTTTTCTGAGGCAATTGGGGTTAAGTGACTTCCCCAGGGACACACAGCTAGGAAGTATTAAGTTTCTGAGGCCAGATTTGAACTTTAATCCTCTTCACTTCAAGGCTGGTATTCTATCCACTGTGCCCTAATTCCTTTCTTAAGGAACAAATCTTAAATCAAAATCAGTCTGATTCTCCTTGACCTCCCATAGATCCCTTGTTAAACCCTTTTGGTGTTTGGGTCCTTATTGACTTCTATTGATTGTAAATTGCAGTAATTTCTGCTTTGGCCAGAAACTGTGAGGTTCTTCCCAGAGTCTTCATTCATTCCTTTTTATTTATTAAGATTTTTTTAGCCTAAGTGAGAGAGGAGATTTTTTGCTCCATTGCTCCCTAGCATTAATCACTAGATGGGGGCAGCCTCAGTCACAGGAGACATGTTGGAGATCTTACCTTAAGAAGGACCAAGTCTCCCTTGGCCATCTTCTTCCAGAGACATCTCTGGTAATCCTGATCTGTACCTGGCCACAGGACACAGATGGCTGTGGGGGGGGAAAGTGAGGCCAGTGACCTTGGGCAGCCCTCCCTCACTTAAATCCAAATCACTCACTACATCACTGACATCTTCCCTTAGGTTATGGATATACAGTGAAAGACTCCTGGTTATTCCATAACAGCACCCGGAGCCCTAACCCCTTGTTATCTTCACTATGGGATTTGTTCATAGGTCAGAGGGAACAGGAAAGAGACAGAAATATAAAAATAGATTTGTTACTTCAGAGGGACCAGCATGCAAGCACTGAGGTGGGGTTAGGCCATATGATCAACCCTGAGGAATGTCAGCTTAAGCATCTGTTCTGTTTTATGATTGCATTAAGCCCTGGGTATACAAAGAGAAGCTGTCAGGAAGTTTTAAATCTGGTGTAAAAACTTGAAGATGGTTTGAGAATAAGCAACAGTTCATGAAACTTATTTTTAAATAATCCAGGAAAAGAAAAGTTTTTTTTTTGTTTTTTTTAATGGAAATGCATTGTGTTCAATAGACTTTTGTGTATAAATAGAGAGGGGAAGGAAGAGTTGAGGTAGAGAGAATCAAAATTATAGTGACAATGACAGTAATTAACAAGTATATGGTGCCTACTGTGTGCCAAGAGTTTCATGGGTATTATCTCATTTGATGCTCATAGCAGCCTCATTGTATTGTGTGTGGAACTGTTAATTGAATCATTTTATTGGTATGAGCTAATAGCATTTAAAAATGATTGAATCTGTCCATTTCATTTTGAAAAATTTTTACCTGGAGATATTAAATGTCAAAGATTTTATTATCATCCAGCATTAGAGGGTATATTTATCCATTATGTGTGTTTGTTTCTTTTAGATGCAGAGACATGGTTTGATATGAAGGAGATGAGTGCAAATCTGAAAATGATCTCATGGAAAGACCTTTTTCAATATAGTGAATACAGGGCTTTTCTTACTAAGCACAAAAGAAGCCACATTGGAAAGGAACACTGTGAATGGAATACACACAAAAAAGCTTTAAGAAAGAGTTCCAGTGTTGCTAAAGATAAGAATGTACTTCCTGAAGAGAAAACACCTGAGTGTCATGAATGTGATAAAGCTTTTCTTGTACTCTCTTCCCTTGCCAAGCATCAGAAGATCCCTGCTGGAGAGAAACCTTATAAATGTAAGAAACATGGAAAGGCTTTGAGAGAGCGATCTTTTACTGCTAAACATGAGAGAATTCACACAGAAAAACAATCCTACATATGTAATCAATGTGGAAAGAGTTTCAGATGCAATTCTAAACTTGCTCTACATCAAAGAATCCACACTGGAGAGAAGCCTTATGAATGTAATGAATGTGGAAAGACTTTCATAGATCGTTCCCATCTTACTAAACATCAAAGAATCCACACTGGGGAGAAGCCTTATGAATGTAATGGCTGTGGAAAGGCTTTCATCATACGTTCCCATCTTGCTGTCCATCAGAGAATCCACACAGGAGAGAAGCCTTATGAATGTTACGAATGTGGAAAGGCTTTCATAGATCGCTCCAGTCTTGCTAAACATCAGAGAATCCACACTGGAGAGAAGCCTTATCAATGTAATGAATGTGGAAAGGCTTTCATAACATGCTCCTCCCTTGATGTACATCAAAGAATCCACACTAGAGAGAAGCCTTATGAATGCAATGACTGTGGGAAGGCTTTTACACAAAGCTCCCATGTTGCTATCCATCAGAGAATCCACACAGGAGAGAAGCCTCATGAATGTAATAAATGTGGAAAGGCATTCATATATCGTTCTCGTCTTGCTGTCCATCAGAGAATCCACACTGGAGAAAAGCCTTATGAATGTAAAGAGTGTGGAAAGACTTTCACACGGAGTGACAGTTTTCGTGAACATCAGAGAATCCACACTGGAGAGAAGCCTTATGAATGTAATGATTGTGGAAAAGCTTTCACACGGCGCAACAGTCTTGGTAAACATCAGAAAATCCACATTGGACAGCAACCTTCTGAATGTGAAAACCTTCAACAAAGTTCAAACCTTGCTTAACAGAGAGAACACATTAGAGAAAAACTTTTGAGTATCTGGATTATGGTAAAGTTTTTAATATATATTAGTCTCTGACTAAACATAGGAGATCCCATACTAAATGTAAAACCTCATTCATGTAATCCATGTGGAAAAATATTCAGGCTTACTTCATCCCTGAATTGTCTCCAGAAAATTCCTAGAAGATTGTAATCATGGATAAAGGCATAAAAATGGAGGACAGAGCTTGTTAGTCAGCAGGGATTTTCTGCTTGGGAAGCAATCTCCTCTGGATTTGGCCCAGGAAGGTCTTTACCCCAGGTTCATCTCTGAGTTTACATCTGAGGATACTTAGTGGAGAGAAGACTTACAATTGTACTGAATAAAGACTAGCCCTTACCTGGAAGATAAAAGAGTCATTATAAATCACAATATTCACACTGGAAAGAAACATTATACAAAATGTAATTGCAGAAAGATGATTAAGAGATTTTAAAAATCTGACTTTAAAGTGTTTTTAATGCTTAATTTTCCTCTTTATTCTCTTGTTTATTCCTAAATACTTTAGCTTTCCATCTGTGTGATAAGTAATATGTTACATGTTCTAATTTTCTTTTAAAATATCTGTAAATGACAGGAGAAAGGCCCGGAGAGACTTACATGAATGGATGCTGAGTGAAATGAGCAGGACCAGGAGATCATTATATACTTCAACAGCAATACTATATGATGATCAATTCTGATGGACCTGGCCATCTTTAGCACTGAGATGAACCAAATCAGTTCCAATAGAGCAGTAATGAATTGAACCAGCTACACCCAGTGAAAGAACTCTGGGAGATGACTATGAACCACTACATAGAATTTCCAATCCCTCTATTTTTGTCTGCCTGCATTTTTTATTTCCTTCACAGGCTAATTGTACACTATTTCAAAGTCCGATTCTTTTTGTACAGCAAAATAACTCTTTGGACATGTATACTTATATTGTATTTAATTTATATTTTAAAATATTTAACATGTATTGGTCAACCTGCCATCTGAGGGAGGGGGGAAGGAGGGGAAAAATTGGAATGAAAAGTTTGGCAATTGTCAATGCTGCAAAATTACCCATGCATATAACTTGTAAATAAAAAGCTATAATATATATCTGTAAATGTGGCTTACGTCTCCATTTTGACCTTATCTTGCTAAATTGTGTCGAGTGGGTTGGAGGGGATGTGAGGCCTTTTCAGAAATCTGACCCCCAGAAGAATTCCATAGTTTAGGGCTACAGTTCCAGAAAAACTCTTCCTGTTGTACCTTCCACAAACCACTTTGCCACAGCAGCAAGCTTTGTAATGTATAGTTACTCTTCTTAAGTGGAATGGGTTCTTATGACAGATTGGGAGCTCAGTGTGAGAGCTCATATAAATTATAATCTTGTATTTGACCAATCTAAAAAGTAAAGACTTGGGGATAAGAATTTACTACTTGTTTAAAAAAATTAATATTCATTTTAAATGAAAATATACCAAACAGTAAGTTTTCAAATATTCTCATTACAATTTTTCACATTAATTTTACAGAGTCCAGATGAAATGAAAAGTTAATTTTTTAAAGGTACATTGATATAATCCTCTAGAAATTGTTTTTCAAATACCAGTATTTCTAAGAAAATATTTTCCCCTAAATTCCAAAATGAGAAAAAGCAGAATAAAAATAATGGCATGAATAATGTTTTTCAAACGTGAGAGAAAATTGCCAAATAAATTAATTCAGTTGATAATCTTAGAATTATCTCATGTTGCTGCCCCTCCAGCCCTAGCAGCCAGACAGCCTATGAGCTTCTAGGCCTTGGTAGCTTGCTAGACCTTGGTGGGTGAAGGGCTGGAGTCAAGTTGACATGAAACACAAGTCAGGTGGGAGATAAGAGCAAATTCCATTTATTCATCTGAGGGTAAGCACGGCGCCAGCATGTGTTTGTGGTTTTTTAACAAAGCCAATAGTGGTATTAAGGATAGAATCCTTGGAGTTACTTCCCCGGATGAAGACTTTTTCTCCCATGGACAACCCTATAGTACTTCAGGATTTGCGAGTCACCGCTGATCAGCACAAAGGGGCTAACCATTGGAAAACAAGAAGCTAAGAAAGCAGAGCTATGCCACAGCCAGAGTCTAGGGGTCATTGAATGCATCCAAGCAGTCAAGATACAATTGAGTAAGTAAAAAGCGACGAAGATGATTACTAGCAGGAGAATCGTCTGGGTGGCTCTGGTCTCTGGGGAGGCTCTAGGGAGAAATCTGTCAGAGTGAAGCTGCTGGACTCTCTTGTGGTGCTTGTACAGGAGATAAACCTTGTAGCCACTGGTAAGACTGATGAATGTTATACACACAGCATCAGGCAGGGAGAACACAATTGCATGGAGTGAGGCACTAATATCTGTAGCAGAATTAACAGAGCAATACCAATATATTTTTGTTTCTGAGGTGTTTCTGGTGCTTCTTGGTCCTTCTAGGATCTGAAGAATAACAATATTTTGCAGCATGGAGTAAATCCAGCAGAAGAGAATAGAGGGGATAATGTATCTTGGGCCTCTGGTTTTAAGCTTCATGAATCTGGAATTCTGGGGACTGATGATGATGGCCTGAAAACCACTCAGAAGACAAGTTATGCAGAGGGAAAGCTCCCGACTTACTCTGTGAAGGTAAAAGACAATTTTACAACCAATGTCATCCAGTAAATTTTTCAGACCCAAAGCTGCCAATCCCTGAAGGAATCCCTTGGAGAGAAGCACCAACGAGTTGGCTAAAGTCAGCTGGCTGAGAATCAGATCTATAAGCCTCAGATTCTGACCAGTGAAGAAAAGAATGCTGAAGAGATAAAGTAGGAAGAGGTTTCCCTGAACCCCAATTCCTATCTGGGAGAAGAAGGCAATACTCAGGAGTATGTCCATAGGAGTCATGTTCTTGGTGTGGTGAGCAGAACTTCAGTCTGAGTCTAAGGATCCTGGAGAGAAACACAAGGACTTTATGCAATCTTATTCCCTCCTTCGGAGAAATCATAAAATGACTCCTTCATGTCACAGACAAACAAAGTCAGTGATTTTTTTGCAGTGATTCTGTTTGTATGACTAAGTATACCTTCTGTCATTTCCACATTATTGGATTCAGGAATCATTTATTTTTTTTTTTTTAGCTAAAATTAATAGGCTCATGATCTATATTTGTGGTACAAATACAAATACGAGATAAAGTGGTGAATGTTTTTGTTCCAAGCTTAGCTTTCTATTCTCCCTGAGTTCACTTATGGAAACTTGGTTTGTTGCTTGCTAGCTGTTCTGGCTCAAACTCCCTACTCAATTTTTTTTTTCTCAACTGCTTTTGGCTGACCTATTACCCTGCCAGTTCATTTTCAACTTCCAGTCCATAATACCTCACAAACCTTTTCTAGACATACTCCCTCCTATAGTAACATAACATAGTTTTAGATCCCAGGTCTAAGAATTTATATTTAATTTCATTTTATTAGATTGAAACCTATGAATTTTAAAAAAGCTCAACAGAGTAGAACACCGAGCTGACTCAAAAAAGTAAAATTTAAGATGAAAAATATGTAGTACCTGTGGAATCTCTTCTTACATAAGTTTCCCCCATCAAAAGCTACCCAACAGTCAAGGAACAGGGATAGAGAATGGATAGAATGGATGTCAGTACCCTCAAAAAATATGGCTTATTTTTACCAACCATCTCATGGACAGATGGGCTTTTTAAAAGACTATTGTATTCAAAGGCATAAAAAATTAATTGCCAAACCAGATCAACCAAATCATTTCCAATGGAGCAGTAATGAACTGAACCAGCTACGCCCAGAGAAAGAACTCTGGGAGATGACTAAAAACCATTACATTGAATTCCCAATCCCTATATTTATGCCCACCTACATTTTTGATTTCCTTCACAAGCTAATTGTACAATATTTCAGAGTCTGATTCTTTTTATACAGCAAAATAATGTTTTGGTCATGAATACTTATTGGGTATCTAATTTATATTTTAATGTATTTAACATCTACTGGTCATCCTGCCATCTAGGGGAGGGGGTGGGAGGTAAGAGGTGAAAAATTGGAACAAGAGGTTTGGCAATTGTTAATGCTGTAAAGTTACCCATGCATATAACCTGTAAATAAAAGGCTATTAAATAAAAAAAATTTAATTGCCAAGAAAATATTCCTGACTCTCCTCACATGTATGCCCCATTGGATTCACTGAGTATACTCTTTCACAGTTTATAATAAGGAAGACAGAACACACACACACACACACACACACACACACACACACACAAGCACACACAAACAAGTGGTCACAGAACTGATGAGCACATATGAAGGGAGAGGAAATAGGCATGAGTTGTGCACATGGTGGCAACCTTCTCTGGACACTGTGCATCCTATCAGTATACCTCCTGAATTCTGTCAATTCTAGAAGTGGTGGGACCAGGCTAGAGTTTTGAGGGCATGTATTCCATGATGGAACATGATGGGGAAGTCTGGAGAACTAGAAGCAGAGATAGAAGAGCAGTTGTCTTGAGAACACACCACAGAGAAATTGTTAGTGTCTTACTCCAGAAAGATCTTTAGAACTCATTTTGGATCCAGCTCCTACATTATAGTTATTGTCTTAATTAGTTTCTTTGCTAATTATCTGGAATTATCCAAGTAAATTTTCATGTCATCCACAAATATGGAGAATTTTTCTTCTCTCTGTCTTTACTGGGGCTCTTAATTTCTATCTTTCCTCCTTTTACTATTAGCACTTCTAGAATCACATTAAATAAGAGTAGACAAAAAGAACATACTTTTAAAATTTTCAGTAGTGTTTTTGCTAGAAAATAATGCTTGATTTGCATTTTAGACATATTATTTTTATTATTATAAAAATTGCTCTTTTAATAAACCTATGCTTTGAAGGTTTTTTTTAAAGCACTAATGAATGCTAAAGGCATTTTCTTTCTTTTTTGATAAATAAATAATTTAGAATCTATATTTTAATTTCTCTTAATTTATTTTTTTATTTTCACAGATAAAACTCTATTTACCAATACTCTATTCTCAGTTTGATACTTCTGTAGTAGATGATGATCATTATATTTTCTTCTCTATATTGGTTTCACCTTGTTCATTTTTTACATGATAATTTGATTTTTTTCCATTTTCTTTTCTTTGATCATGTTAGCAGAAGGCTCACTAGTTTTATTTGTCTTTTCACATAGATGAGTTTGAGCTTTATTTATTAAATTAAGTTAAAAAGTATTCATTAAGCACTAGGCACTGTGTTAAATGCTGGGGCTATAAATAAAAGCAAAAAGAAAGTTAACCCTTGATCTCGAAGAGTTTATATTCCAATGAAGGGAAACATGTACAAGGGAGCTGGGGGAAAGGTCTGTCTGTGAGGTTATGGCATAAAAGTCAGAGAGCCAGAGTAAAACCAGAAGTGGATAAAAGATGGTTGGACTGGATGCTTCTTGTACCAGGTCATATGAGCAACAAGATAGTAGACTAGACTTTCCCCCCAATCCTCATCGAAGCTTTCCAAAATAGAAACTGTGCTTCAAAGATAAAGCAAGTTCAGCTATTACTAAGGTCCAGGACATACAGAATCCAAAAGAAGGTAAAAGATGAGATTATATGCTCTTCTAATTTTTATTTTGATTATTCTGTGCTGTCGCATGCCCTGTGCAACTTAAAATACCCATGTCATATACTACAGGTCTATGTCTCTTTTCTCATGGAAATGTTCTTTTAAAAAATATTTTAGTTTTTACCCCAACTATATGTAAATACAAATTTTTTACATTAAAAGTTTTAAGTTTCAAATTCTATCTCTCCTTCCTTTCTTTTCTTCCCCACCCTCCCACTGAGATGGTTAGCAATTCGATGCAAGTTACATGTGTACAATAATGTACATTTCCATATTAGTAAAAAAAATTTTTTTTCAAGAAGACTCAAGGAAAAAGATAGGAAGGAAGGAAAGAAGTAAGAAAGTGAAAAAATAGTATGCTTCAGTCTGTATTCAGACTATATCAGTACTTTTTCTGGAGGTAGATAGGATGTTTCATCATTTGTTCTTTTGGATTGCCTTTGATCATTTTAATGGTGAGAAGAGTTAAGTCGTTCACAGATATACATTGTATAATATTACTGTTACTGTATAAAATGTTTTCCTAGTTCTGCTCATTTTCTATCAGGTCAGTAAGTCTTTATAGGTTTCCATGAAATTATACTGCTTATGATTTCTTATACCACAATAATATTCAATAACCATAATGTAACACAACTTATTCAACTATTTTCCAATTGATAAGCATCCCATCAATTTCCAATTCTTTGCCACCACAAAAAACCTGTTATAAATAGTTTTGTACATTTAAATCCTTTTTGTTTTTAGACCTTTTTGGGACACAGACCCAGCAGTGGTATTACTGGATCAAAGGGTACACACAGTTTATAATTCTTTGGGCATAGTTCCATGGCAATGTTCTTGAGTGGGACTATTATCCTTTTCCTTTAGAGGCAGTTAGTTGATATAATAGATTGTGTACTGGAGCAGAAGTCAGGAAGTCATCAATTCAAATCTGATTTCAAACATTTACTATCTGTGTGATCCTTGGAAAGTCTCTGCTTGCCTAAGTTTCCTCAATGTAAAATAGAGATATAATAGCACCAACCTTTCAGAACTGTTGGGAGAATAAAATAAGATAATATCAGGAAAGCACTTGGCACATTTCCAACACATAGTGAGTGCTTGTTTCCTTCCCACCTGGATCCTCTTTTATTCTGCTATCCAAGTCTCTCTCTTCCAGAGAAGTCATCAGATGGCAAATCATGCTGTGAGAGTCAAAGACAAAATGGAAGAATAGTTTTAGATCATGCATCCTTTCTCAGGGGGTATGAAGACAGTTATTTATCAGCCTTTCAATAATAGAAAAGGTATTTATTATCTTCCTGAGGCACATAGCCAAGTTACAACCAAGACTTATCAAACTGGATGATCACTACTTATTTCTAATGACTCACTTTGGTACAAATGGCATTGTCAGAAGGACCTGAGAAAGGTTACCAAAAAAAATGTGGTAATAAAGTGAAGGCCATGGAGACATAGGTTTTCTTTTAATTCCTGTTGCCCAATGAAAGCAAGTTATACAGAAGAGAAAAAGTAAATTGGAAATGAACAACTCAATAAGCAGATATAAAAATAGTAATGATTTGAGAGAACTATCCCAAACTGAGCACTGTCTTATGTTCTAATTATTAGGACTACAGGCGAAAAATTTCTGCATCCTGAAGGGAGATAATAAAGATGAACATTCTGATCACACACATGTGTCCCATTTAGTCAGTCCTTGAGAACTTAAAAATTGAAACATCACTGACACACATCAGGGATGGAAACTTTTTATATAAAAAAATCTGGCAAGCCATTTTTATGGATGGCCACGTCGTTTGGAATTTTGTTAGACTTAGAGTATATCTTGTACTTTTTAGCCTCCATTCTCACCCCCCACTAGCTGATTAAAATCTATGGGCTTCTATAGTACCCTCATTACATATGGACACAGAACTTGAGATGTATAATCCCCATTTTCACTATGCCCAATACCTAGGCTGTTTATATTAAATATCCTCCAATAAATCTTATGATGGGTTCATAAGTTCTACACATGTAGAGGGTTGGAACGCTGGAGAAGTATATTTGAAACAAGGATACTTACAACAAGGTGCTAACTCAGTGTGATTGATGAGATGATAGTTCTCTAGTTTATATATACTTAGTACCTACTATAGTAATGTAATGGTTCTATAGTTCATACATACTCAGTATGCTGTAATGATGTAATTGTAATAGGGTATTTAAGGGCTGCGACAACTGGGGACAAGGTCAGTCAGAATGAATCGACTATGAAGGAGTCAGACTGGGACAGACTGTGAAGCAGACAGAATATGAGAATAAAGACTTTAGACTTTATTCCTGACTCTCCTAGTGATGACTATTCTGTTGAGACCAAGGCCCATCTGGAGGTCCTCCAGAAAACTAGCTGGAACATTACATATACAGAAACTGTTTCCCATCCCCACCCCCACTCCCAGTCTGCTATTTAGCTTGTAAAAAAATTATTTAGTTGGATAGTAATTGCTACTAAATGTAGTCAATTATGTAATTATTATAAGGATTATAATATCATTGACTTAAAGCTAAAAGAGAACTTAGTGGCTGTCTTATTTTACAAATTAGGAAACTGAGGCAGAGTGAGCTAGTAAGTATCTGAGGTGGGATTTGAACTCTGGTCCACTGACAAGTCCAATACTCTATTCTCTACTATGAGAAATTAATTATCTTTCCTATCCAATCATTCCCATAGCTTTCCAAAGAGCACTGATTCAAATCACAGTTTATAAAACCAGCAATAATTTATAGATATACAGGAAAAAGATTGTGGTAGTGTTCAGACACTGCATTTATTTAATATATCTTTCTATTTTTCTTTTAGATTTTAATATATCTTTCTATCATCTTTTATGATATATGAATTTATCTATCCAATAAGATGATATAAAAGAGATTCAACAATATAAGAAATGGCACAAAATAGATGTAGACTGGGGAGAGAGAAAAGTCAGGGATATGAGAAACCTTTGAACAAAGAGAGGAAAGAGAACTGAATTAGACTGAGAGATGCAAAAAAAAACTATCCAGTAGGTCAGATTTTGAAGAGAAAAACTTCAATCCCTGTTTCAGAGGTTTTCCTCTCTGCAACATACAAACAGTTTCCACTTCCTTCTGTGCCCCTCTCCACTAACTGCCTGGATACACTCCTTGTGAGGGCAGAGTCCTTGTAGCTGAGACTGAAAGTTAGAAACTCACCTTGCATCTGTCTGGGTTTTTGGGTTTGAGGATGACTCCAGCAATCAGTGTAGACTCTGATTTGGTTATGCATATGTACGTCTATGGGGGGGCACAGTAAGCGCCCTACTTATAATCATCATTCTCTGATCTGATCTTCCCCCAGAGCAACAATAATCATATCCCCTGAAAAACACATTACATGTCTGCATATCCCCAAGCAGCAAATCACAAAAGCAATTACTGTTAATTAATCACAATTCTTCAACAGCAATTACTAACGAATGTTAAAAGTGCCAAGCTAGCAGCAGGAATAGATAGGCAAGAAATTTTCCTGTACTCTGAGGGAAGGGGTGACAAGAAATTGGGGCAGGTAGGACTAGAGATCAACTTACAATGATTAGACTTGAGAAGTAAGAGCCTCTGAATCTGTATCTGCACACTTGATGGGATTTGGGGACTTTTCTCTGAGTGCTCACAATTCTTATAAATGATATTATAGATTTTTTTCTTCTTTCCTCAAAAACATTACACCATCTCTTTCTTACTTTCTCTATGTGAAGGTCCTTATCTGGGAATGGATGTTGAAGCAATGATCAAGTATTTGCTAGATATCAAACACTCTAGGAATGCAATCACTTTTAGGCAAGATACACCCTGTCCACCAGGAGTTTTCATTCTAATGGGAGAAGACAACACATAAAGAGGAACTGGAGGAGGGAAAGGAAGAAGTGTAGGAAGTTGGAAAAGTGTAGGAAGTGATATGGAAATAAGATACCATCAAAGCTAATATATCAGACTCCAGGGAAGAAGAGCAGAATTCAGGCAAACAACCCATAATATCTCTTGATCTGTTCTCTTTTTTCCATTCATATTTTCTTTCCCCATCCTCATTATTTCTTGCCTAGGATCTGCCTTCCCCTTCTCCAGAACTGCCCTCCTACCAAAATAACATTCTGAATGTACCAGCAGGACTTTGTAGGCCACTGCCTTTTTTGTGAATTTTGGATTATTCTCCATTGATTATATGAAAATAAAGCTAGTCATACATCTCAGACCAAATTTACTTCTGAAGTCTTCTATGTTTCCTACTTAGGAGTATGCTTGTCAATGTTTAACAACCATCTCTCTCTAGTTTCCGTTTAATCTCTACATTTTCTTCACCATTTTCTTAATTCTAGACCATCATTAAACCCTTAAAACAAGCTCCAGATTGTAATTTTTGCTGACTTCTGAGGTATAAATGTTCATTCTAAAAACTTCACAATTGTCTCTGGCTCCAGAATCCTCATCCTTCTTTGATTTTAGATTGTAGGTAAAACTCTTAAAGTCAGATTGTGGCATGTTGAATTTATATGTGTTTAAGACATCTAGTTTGACATTAAAACTAGATCTATTGATCTGAAAGACATTTACAGAGAGATAATTAACCCCCTGGGAGTTTCTGAGTGATAAAATGAGAGGCTAGAGAAAGTAAAGAAGGACTAGTACATAATTTTGATAATACATCCTCGCTTAGGGGAAGTAAAGGCTGTTGAAAGGTAGAACTAAGAGAATGCAGTGCCACAAAAATCCAGAGGAGGGAAATCTAAGATGAAAAAGTGTAAAGGGAAGGATAATTGATTTAAACAAGGTGTTAACTCAGTGGAATTGATTAGAGAATGGTTATCTAGTTTATCATGGTGATTGATAATTCTCTAGTTCTGTACATTTTATTTTACATTTTATTCTTTACATTTTATTCTGTTATTTTTTCCTCTTGCCTCTCTTTATTTTTTTCTGTCCTCATTCTCTGGTTCTTTTTTTTTCTTTTTTTTTTTTTTGAGAATCTACCATTAAAGACTGAGTATCTTTTGGTATAAATTGGGTAGTTTCTGATTAGAAATGTTCATTTCTTACTATGGAACTTTAAGTTCTGTTTTTATACTATCAACAGTTATTTTAAATGGAATTTCTCTTTGTAGATTCGCTGTTGGATTTTGTTAGTGATGTATGAAAATGCTGATGATTTATGTAGATTTATTTTGTATCCTTCAGTTTTGCTAAAGTTGTGGATTATTTCTAATAGTTTTTTAGCTGATTCTCTAGAGTTATCTAAGTATACCATCATATCATCTGCAAAGAGTGATAATTTAGTTTCTTTAATCTCTTTTTCTTCTCTTGCCAAAACTAGCATTTTGAATACAATATTAAATAGTAATGTGATAGTGGGAAACCTTGTTTCACCTCTGATCTTGTTAAGAATGGTTCCAGTTTATCCCCATTACATATGTTGCTTGCTGATAGTTTTAAATAGATGCTACTGACTATTTTAAGGAACAGTCCATTTATTCCTATATTTTCTAGTGTTTTTCATAGGAATAGGTGTTGGATTTTATCAAATGCTTTTTCTGTATCTATTGAGATAATCATATGGTTTTTGTTAATTTGGTTATTGATAAACACAATTGTGCTAATAGTTTTCCTAATATTGAAGAACCCCTGCATTCTTAGTATAAATCTTATTTGGTCATGGTGTATTATGCTAGGGATGATATTCTGTCATCTCTTTGCTAATGTTTTATTTAAAAATTTTGCATCAATATTCATTAGGGAGATTGGTCTATAATTTTCTTTCTGTTTTTGTCCTTTATATAGTATTGGAGTTATAAAGACACAAAGAGAAATTCCATTTAAAATAATATAAAATATTGGGAATCTATCTGCCAAGGGAAAGTCAGGAACTGTATGAGCAAAACTACAAAACACTGTCCATACAAATAAAGTCAGATCTAAACAATTGGAAAAATATCAAATGTTCTTGGATAGGTCAAGCGAATATAACAAAGATGACAATACTACCTAAATTAATCTATTTATTTAGTGCTATACCAATCAAACTCCCAAGAAACTATTTAACTAACCTAGAAAAAATAACAACAAAATTCATCTGGAAGAACAAGACTTGGTCAAGAATTTCAAGGGAATTAATGGGGGGGGAAAATGAAGGTAGCCTAGCTGTACCAGATCTAAAACCATATTATAAAGCAGCGGACATTAAAACTTTTTGGTATTGGCTAAGAAATATAGTAGATCAGTGGAATAGGTTAGGTTCACAGAATAAAATAGTCAATGGCTGTAGCAATCTAGTGTTTGACAAACCAAAAGACTCCAGCTTTTGGGATAAGAACTCACTATTTGACAAAACCTGCTGAGAACATTGGAAACTAAGATGGAAGAAACTAAGTATTGACCCATACATAACACGGTATACCAAGATAAAGTTAAAATGGGTTCACGATCTAGACATCTAGACATAAATTATATTATAAACAAATGATAATAACTTAATAACGTAGGATAGTTTACTTCTCAGATCTATGGAGGAAGAAGGAATTTGTGACCAAAGAAGAACTAAGAGATCATTACTGATCACAAAATAGATAATTTTGATTATATTAAGTTAAAAAGATTTTGTACAAACAAAAGTAATATAGACAACATTAGAAAGGAAGCAGTAAACTGTGAAACTATTTTTACATTCAAAGGTTTTGATAAAGGCCTTATTTCTAAAATATATAGAGAATTTATTAAAATTTGTAAGAATTCAAGCCATTCTCCAATCAATAAATGGTCAAAGGATATGAACAGACAATTTTCAAATGAAGAAATTGAAACTATTTGTAGTCATATGAAAAAGTGTTCCAAATCACTAATTGATGAGAGAAATGAAAATTAAGGCAACTCTGGGATACCACTACACACCCGTCAGATTAGCTAAGATAACAGGAAAAGATAATGATGAATGTTGGAGGGGATATGGGAAAACTAGGACACTGATACATTGTAGGTGGAACTGTAAATGGAGCCAATCTTCCTGGAGAGGAGTTTGGAACTATGTTCAAAAAGTTATCAAACTTTATATTGTATACCCTTTGGCGCAGCATTGTTTTTACTGGGCTTATATCCCAAAGAGATCTTAAATGAGGGAAAGGGATCTATACATGCAAAAATGTTTATAGCAGCCCTTTTTGTAGTGGCAAGAAACTGGAAACTGAGTAGATGCCCATAAATAGGAGAATGGCTAAATATATGAATGTTATGGTATATTATTGTTCTATAAGAAATGATCAACAGGATGATTCCAGAGAGGCCTGGAGAGACTTACATAAACTGATGCTGAATGAAGCGAGCTGAATCAGAAGATCATTATACACAGCAATAACAAGATTATACGATGATCAGTTCTGATGGATGTGACTTTCCTCAACAATGAGATGATTCAAACCAACTCCAATTGTTCAGTGATGATGCGAGCCATCTACATCCAGAGAGAGAACTGTGGGAACTGAGCCATCTACATCCAGAGAGAGAACTGTGGGAACTGATTGTGGAACATAGCATGGCATTCTCACATTTTCTGTTGTTGTTTGCTTACATTTTGTTTTCTTTGTCAGTTTTTTTTTCTTCTTGATCTGATTTTTCTTGTGCAGCAACATAACTGTATAACTGTGTATATGTGTATTGGATTTAACATATATTTTAACATATTTAACATGTATTGGACTGCCTGCCATTTAGGGGAGAGGGTGAGAAGAAGGAGGGGATAATTTGGAACAAAAGATTTTGCAAGGGTCAATGTTGAAAAATTTATTTATTTGTTAATAAAAAGCTTTAATAAAATTTAAAATAAATAAATAAATTCTGTTTTTAATGTTTTATGTTTTCACTTCATTCACTGATTGCTTTTCTCACATCTGGGATCTTTGAATGCCTTGGTAATATTTTTAGAGTCTTTAATTAATTTATTGGAATACCTTCTTTGCCTTCTTTATTAGGGGGTTGTTTTATTTAAATTCATTTGTTGTACATATTTGGGTTGAGTGTGGGAAAGGGAGACCCCAAAAGTTTGGGGTCATAATCAGGTGTGGTGAGGTGTCTCAAAAGAATTTGCAGGCTTGAACCCATCTCCTTAGCCAAGGGGCAAAGTTTTATTGTAAGTAACACCATTTCAAGAGGACTGAATTATAAGGTAATTCATCAGAGAAACAGAAGCAAGGAGACACATTTATCCAGGTTTTAATATTGATATGCTAGTTCTATGGCTCATAGGAAGGAAAGAATTTGGTTCTCATTGACCAGATTATTACTGCTGTCTCAGGAATTTATCTCTGCCTCTCTATACTTCTTTCTGCATCCTTCTTTGCCTATGGACTCAAAGCTGCTTATATTTACTCTCCTCTGGGATTACTCTGTACCTAGCCCACTCAGCACTGCATAGGTGGATCTGCAAAAGGGAGACACCTGGAGTTAGTGCTATGTCCTAAGTAAAGATTGAACACCTGTAAGACACAGCTTCCTGCCTCAGTGGCCAAGCCCTTCTCTACCTCCTAGGTACACCCCACCAGCTGACATGGCGTATATGGCAGTTCCCAAAAGGAAAGTCTCCAAGTCTGGGTCACCCACTGATTGAACTTAAAGTTCTCCTCTTCTATCTCTGTGAATCTACCCAGAAACTATAACACTAAGGTCAAAGACTGAGCTCTCAGCTTTCAATCTGGGCTTGTAGACCACTCTGGAGCAGACCACTGTTTGGAGGAGAAAAATTCTGAGGGTTAAGTTAGATGATGAAGATACTGAGTCCATGGAGAATAAATGAATCACCCATAATCACAGAGATCATAAAATTCAGAGTAGAAATTGAACCTAGTCATGTATACTTATTGTGTATCTAATTTATATTTTAATGTATTTAACATCTACTGGTCATCCTGCCATCTAAGAGAGGGGGTGGGGGGGTTAGAGGTGAAAAATTGGAACAAGAGGTTTGGCAATTGTTAATGCTGTAAAGTTACCCATACATATAACCTGTAAATAAAAGGATATTAAATTAAAAAAAATTGAACCTAGTTCTCTCCCCAGGCAATACTCTTCCACCCTACCACTGTTTTTATCATGAGGTATCTCACACAATCACCACTGCCCACTTCGGGTAATTCAGTTAGTTGCCTCACTCAGAATCATGAAGATTTTAAGTTTCAGAGTGGGAATTCAGAGCTAAAATTTTAGAACACTGGTACTTCCAACTTCAAGAATCTTTGGATTGAAGATGCTTCCATGAAAAGAAAATATTCCTTTTAAAATTATTATTATTTTTTGGTGAGGCAATTGGGATTAAGTGATTTGCTCAGGGTTACAGGGTTACAAAGTGTTGAGTGGCTGAGGCCAGATTTGAACTCAGTTCCTTCTGATTTCAAGGCCAGTGCTCTTTCTACTATTCTATCTAGTTGCCTCAAGGAAAAAAAATTCTTAAAGTTGGAGTGGATTTCTTCTTCTCTTCAGTTCCTACAATGCAAGCTTTCATTTTCTTGGTGATTCTTTTTGTATCAGCGCATGGAATCAGTGCATTTGAAAACTGAGAAATCAGCAATTACTTGCATGGGAAAAAGATAAACATACTGTTTAATGGTATCAGTCTTATTGAAGGAGTCATAATCAATGAATGAAGTAGTAAGACACGACTGAAATAAATGGGAGGGAAGATTCTCAGGAGAAGAAGCTTGGGAAAAGTTTGAAAATCTAGGCCAGCCCAAAATAATTATTTAAAAATAATCCTTTAGGAGCAGTTAGGTGGTGCAGTGGATAGATCACCAGCCTTGAAGTCAGGAGGGCCCGAGTTCACATTTGAACTCAGACACTTTCTACTTCCTAGCTATGTGATCCTAGGCAAGTCACTAACCCCAATTACCTCAGCAAAAAGGAAAAAAAAATAATCCTTCAACTGGATGTCCCTTTTCCCCTCATCGCCAATCCCTTAATGATCTTGTTGAATTCTTAATCTATCTCTCTTTGGGAATCTGCAAAGGTTTCTCACTTAAGTTGCTCTCAGCTGTAATTTTTTCAATTAATTTTGGACATACTCATTATTAATGAGTAATTATTAATGGAGTATTATCATTAATCAGTAAAAATGGATGGTGATGATTTATGCCTGGGAGGAATTTTCAATGACACTTCTGAGAGCCCATGAAGTCAATATTCCTTGTGACGGGATAATTACAACTCTGAAGGAAGACAGAATTTGAGTCTATAACTAATTTCTGTCTACCTTCTCTTATGTCTATCCTCTGAATAGCAGAGCCTAGTTTTCACTGGTGAGTGTATTCCTCCATCTGATTCTTAGAATCAAAGATTCAGAAGCTGAGCATTGTGATGTTCTCTTCTTTTTCCAAAATATATGATGGTTCTCTTTGGGAGCAGGTTTCTTGAGGAGGTTCTCTGGAGGTAGCCTTAGTTTTGGTTCTCAAATACAGCCAGTTGATAAAATCCAAACATTTATTTTCTCCTTCCTTGATTCCAAGAGGTCTTTCATTGGCCATGTATCCTTTCCTAAAAGGCCTGAATACTGGATTCCAGTTTCTACTTAAAGAAAGAGAAATCCTTGGATTGGAAAGTCACTTTCCAGTGAGTGACGATTTAGTTTCATGTAAGCTTCTTTTCTTTTCAGTTAATCTCTGAAATTATTTACTTCTAATTAGGAGATTGAACTAGTGAGATTTCCTTTTGTTACTCCTGGAACCATGATTAATATTTCCCCATCAATTTTGAAATGAAATGACTATGACTCTGCTGAGACCGTAGTGTGATGGGAATAAAAACAGCATATTGGAGGTGAAACACCTAGTTAAAATTTCTTATACCTGTCAGGATTCCCTGCTTCAGTTTATGCCTCTTCATCCTCTGGAGAAGCATTATTTTCATGAAAAATTTCTTGTCTTGTGCAATGCTATTTTAATTTTTTTAAATTCAAAATCATATTCAAAGTAATCAAGATAGAATCATAGCAATCTGCCTGATTGTGTATATATGAACAGTGATTATATACTAGAAGACTATGTCCAGGTTCTTGGGGGGAAAGCTAGGAAGTAAATTTTCTTTTGGATTTTGTTGTTAAAGGACGGGTCAATTCTCTGAAAGCCTTCACAGCTGTGGATCATAGCATCTGAAGGAATCACAGGCAGACTTTTCTGACACAGGTGTTGCAGATTGGGCATGAGATAAATTGGAGGCAGAGAGAATTCAGACGAGGCAACAGCTTTTCAGGAGAGAGGTCAGAGAACAGCAACTGCCTGTCAGTGTCCTTGTATCATCCTTTCACAAGAGGAGATCCAATATAGGTTGGATCTCCAGCAGCCACTGTCAGGTGACTCCCATGTATTTCAGCAGCTCTCCTGTGTAGTCCAACATATGGCATCTGAATGTGGAGCGAGAATTACAAGAAGGACCAATGCTGTTCGTGAGAAGGATCCTTTCAGATCCTTCTGATAATAATAAGGAAGAAGAGTCCCGGTAAGAATTTATTTATTTGGGGTAATTGAATGGGTCAACACATCAAAGGGCCAAGCCAGCAGAGTGATGAGACACTTAAATGCTTGTTCTGACCACAGTCCTCTTCTCTGAGAGTTTGCCTCCATGATATTTCACAAGATGAACACCTGCTACAACCATCCAGAAATGAGTGTTGCTTGCATTCCTCAGTGTGTGGATCATGCTGGGGGGAAATAACAGCCAAAAAAATGGGGAGTTGTTAAGGGACGGGCCAGTTCCCTGAGAGTCTCCACATCGGTGGATCACAGCATCTGAAGGAGTTGCAGGGCAGCCTTTGCTGACACAGGTGTTGAGGACTGGGAATGAGATAAGTTGGAGGTAGGGAGAAGAGGAGGGAGGTGACACAATGCAATGGCCCCTCAGTCAGAGAGGTCAGAGAACAGCAGCTGTATCGGTCTCCTTGTTTCATCCCCTCACAAGAGGAGCTCCATTCTGGGTTGGACCTTCAGCAGCCACTATCAGGGAGCTCACGTGTATTCCAACAGAAAGTCACTTCCTAGTGAAGAACACCCTAAGTAGTTTCAAATAAATGTGTGTTTTTCTTTTCAGTTAATCTCTGAAATTATTCACGTCCAATTAGGAGATTGAATTAATGGATGAATTCTACCTTGTATCTCCTGGAACCATAATTAAAATTTCTCCAAAAATTTAGAAATGAGATGACTCCAACTTTTCTGAGGTCAGAGTGATGGAAATGAAACCAGCACATTGGAGTGGAATCACAAAGGTAAGATTTTTTTTTTTATTCTTATTAGACTTCCCTGCTTCAGTTTGTGTGGAACAGAGAGATCAGGTTTGTGATGGAAACTGTTATATTGTGCAATTATTGCTATTTTGGATGTTTGGGACTTCATATGTGGGATGATTATTTAATGCTTTAGCTCTGAAATCCCTTATTCTGTTGGAATTGCTCTGGCAGACTGTTCTCTGACTGCCTGTTTTCAAGAAGTCTCCAAGATATAGACACTGTCTTGGGACTGGCAGTCTCCAGCCCTGTAACCCCAGTTTCTTAATTGGTATCTTCACATTTTCAGAGGACACGGCAGTTTTAAGATCAAGCCTCTACAATTCAGGGCTTGCCTACCTTCGTGGTCTAACTGTGCATATTCTGCTCAGAAATCCTTTCTGGATCCCAGTAGCAGTTCCTGTCCTATCAGAGAAGACAGGTGGAGCCACTCCAGACCCCACTCTTTCCCTCCTTTGGAATCCCTGACAGACTTGGGGTGCCCCTCCTAGTATGTGGCTGTCTTGAGCACTGCTACTCCCTATATAAACAGATGCTAAGTTCAATGCACAAATGAGTGTAGACCACCCAACACAGTGAACTGTCCATCTCAAACTGGATTCTCTGGCTGAGATGAGGCCCTTTGTACTGCTGATAACTCTGGGGTTGTCAGGAAGAGACTTGCCTTTGCCATAAGTTCTTACATTTTTCTAGTTTCATTTTTGATTTATTTCCTTTACATTGGGTTGGTCAAAATCATAATGCCGAGACCACCCAGGTATCCAGGAGGAGGTAATTTAATAATTCAAATATTCAGAAGGAGAGTGTGTAATGTTGTACCTCAGTTTCCCTAGACTGTCATCTTAATTTTTATATTTTTATGTCTGCCAAATGCCAATCTGTTCTGTGACAACTGTTTCCAAGAGTTGGTGGAAGCAATTTTTATGGTATGGACTTATTACAATCAGTGTTATTATCCTGTTGCCACTATGTCTACCCTATATAATTACATTAGTAACCAGAATAGTTCAATGATCCCTATCAAAATATTGCATACAGAAGATGCTATTCAAATGATGATTCTTCACAGAAAAGACTGGGATGTATTAGAAGGATGATCTTGATGGTGAGCTTGATAAATAACATAAATATGTTAACTGATTTTGAACAGTGCATAAGTCCATAGAAATATGATAAAATCATTTATATATTACAAGGGGAAAATTGTGTAGAATAGAGAGAAGGTGTAGAACTTACAGGAATATGGGAATTTTTTCTGTATTTTATTTTCTTTATTTCTGTTTCCCCTATGACCTGTATAATATGTGCAGGCTCATATTTACTTGAGCCTTGGCCAGCTAGAAACATTTACTTAACTGGAGCTGATGACATTTATCAGTATTTGACATTTATCCATATTTAGTCTGTTAGCTTGACCACTGTCTATCTGAAGCCTGAAGCCCTGATTTTGTTTCTTAGAAATCAGGATTTTGGGGAAACAGAAGTCTTCCTTTCCAATCTCTCCAGATAGCAATAACCAATTAGATGCCTTCTTCCTCCCCTCTTCTCAATGCTGTCTTAATTGTGATATAATCTCTTTATAAGAGCTATGTATCTTTACTACTTTAGCCCTCCTATCACGAGCTTTCTGTTTCCCCCTATCTCGTGATAGAAGGGCTCA
The DNA here is from genome assembly GCA_020854095.1 of Dasyurus viverrinus. Classification (NCBI taxonomy): domain Eukaryota; kingdom Metazoa; phylum Chordata; class Mammalia; order Dasyuromorphia; family Dasyuridae; genus Dasyurus; species Dasyurus viverrinus. Next base: position 624,668,396 of record CM036999.1, on the reverse strand, counting down.
TCCTCTGGAGGTTTTAATAAACAATCTTTCTGCTTTCTATCAAGTGATCTGAGTAGTCACATTGGGTAAGGGTCTTCTACATCCCTCACAGGTTGATGCCTTGTAGTCTTTTGGAGTAGTGTTATTTTCCTGTAAAATATCTTCTCTTGTGTGATGCTACTTTAAATTTTACAAACTCAAATTGTATCCAAAGTAAATGATACAGAATTATAGAAATCTGCCTGTCATATGAGCAGTGATTATTGACTCCTAGAATGACTTCCAGATTCCTGGGAGAAAGCCTGGTAAGTTCTTTTGAATTTTATTAATGCTTTAAGGGGGTCTTCTTTTGATGACTCCAGTCTATATCAAAGACTAGATTAAGGTTAAAGTAACCAATGCAAAAAGACTCTGGTACAGTTTGAGGTTAAATTAAACCATGAGCAAGTAAAAGAATAAGCCCATCCCTGGAAATGCATTGACATTTTTACTGAAATTTTGTTGCCCGTACCATCTAAAAATTATTAATCTTTCATCCATTATACATCATTTAAGAATACTATGAATAACTTAATTTGGCATTAGGTGTCCAAATTGGATAAATTAATCTATTTAGAGGTTTATCTTTAAAAGAAAGATGGCTCCCCAAAGAAACTGATGGTTCATTTATAACATTTGTTCAAAAATATGATCTCTAAATGTACTAGTTCTACAAATTATGCTAAGTGATTATTTAATCAACAGAACTCGTGGTTTGAGTTGCTGAATCAACACCGAGTTTATATAAAATAGAGGTGTAGCTTCTAGAAGCCAATAAAGTAACTGCTCAGAGTTACTGAATAGAAATAGAGAAGATGCCCTTTTCACAATGAGTCAGCATGTGTTCTGTCGCCTTATTGCTTTAATTTCTCTTCCTCGTTGTTGAACTTTCATGTATTTAGGTCCAAGAAAACAATGGTCAGGAAGACTAGAAGCTCCATCAGAGCCTTCAGAAGCCCTAGCTACACCTGGGGTTATTAGCAGTGACGTTGAGGTCGATAAAACCTTGATAAGAGTAAAAATACAGCCTACTTTCTTTGTTATTAGTGCTATACCTCCTTAGGAAATTGCTTGTTCAAATGATTGAGTTATCAATATAACTTGAAAACATTGATATAACACCTACTCTGCGGGTTTATATGAAGAAACTCAGTCCAGAAGTTTGTTTTTTCTGAAGAAATGAAGCTTATAGTCATTAGTTCAATGTCATCCGAGAAACAGTAGATAGTGACCTATAAGAAGGAGGTGATACTGTTTGACATCCAGTGTAGCTAGCTTTCTACAACAGAATTCCTTCCTGGATTTCTCATATCCCGTTGTCATTTAATGAACCAGATTTCTCCCTCTGTCTTCTTCCTTGCCTTAAAATCAATAAATAGTACCAGGGGAAAAAAAAGGGAGGGGGAGAAGAGCAGGAGGGGGAGGAAGAAGGAAAAAAGCTGCAGGCAGCCGGCCTTGCCCACAGCAGCGGTGCCTCCAGTGTCTCTATTTGTCATTTTGTTTTCTCTTCCTGATTTCCTGGGTATAGGATTCATGGGAATAGCCAGTGGCACCTGGTGCTTCTCCTGCAAAAACACCATCCACAAGTCCAGCATATTCATAGTTCCAGCAAATTATCCAGAAGGCCTCTGAGACTAGAGCACTTATTATGTTGTCTTCTCTCACATATAATGGTTTTCCAGGAGCAGGTTTCTTGGGGCTTCTGGAGACAGCCTTAGTTTCAGTTCAGTGTAATAATCACCTCAAATGCAGCCAGGAGTTAAAAGTTCAGTTCTTTATTGTCTCTTCAAAATAGCTCGGTTCTCTTTCTAAGAGGCCTTTCTCTCTCCTTGGTTCCAAGAGCTCCTGTTGCTAATCCTTTGCAGCTTCCAGCTTCAGCCTCTCTTCTTCAGAATCTTGGCTTCTCAATCTCCCCCACTGACTCCTGGTTGAGGCCTGTCCTTTCATATGCTCTTTTAAAGGTGTTGACTCCTCCTCTGAGAGTGGGATTGTAGGAGCTGTGACTTGTGAATCTTGTAGAACTCCAATGAATACTAAATACATTAGTGAACCAGAGAACTGCTAAGCACAATGCTAAAATTAGACAACTGACTTAGTACCTTGTAAGAATCCTAACAACTCGTACCATCTTGGTGTTGGTGAGCACCTGTGTCACTTTTTACTCTGTCAAGTCCTTTTTCTCATTTTCTCTCTAATTTTGATAAACATTATCAGTGGTTGATGCCCACCACAGCTTTCTTGAATGTATCTTACTCGGCCATCAATCCATTTGTGCTTATTAGCTCTCATTCCCAAATCCTCCATTTCTGTTTTTCATTCTGGTAAAAGAAAAGTCCGAAAATCTTTTCCCTAGATGTTCACTGCCCACCATTCTATTTCCACCTTTACCAAAGACTACAAAATCAGCTACTAAAAGTAGTTGATGAGAACAGATTACCAAACATTAGAATTCTGCAGCTTATTAACTAGAAGGGGTTTTAATGATGACAATTATCATTTGGAGCATTTGAATGGAACTTTAAAATTTGAAATACTTTAATATGTACTTTGCATTGAGTCTCTGTATTGCCTTTTATTCGGAACCTCCTGGTTTCCCTTCCTTTAGGGCAGTTTGAACTCTCACTCCTGAGATCTTGTTTTCTCATAGAACTTCCAATTTCTTTTCATTTTATTTTGATAGCATATTATTTTTATCAATTAAATGCAATGATGGATTTTTTACTTTCATTGTTAGATTTTTAGCACATACAGCTTATATCAGATTGCCCATCATTTAAACAAGAGAGAAGGAAAAGAGAGGAGAAAGGAAGACAATTTTGGATCTCGACATTTTGTAAAAATAAATGTTAAAAACTTTTTTGACGTAATTGGGGGGGAAAGTCTTATTTAAAAAATAAATGCAACTCAAGTGTTCAGTATCTTTAATATACTTGAAACTATCCTAGATGTTGCAGATACAAAGGGGGGGAAAAAGCAGGACCTCTCTTTGAAGTACTTATATTCTACCAGTAGGAAACCATATGTTTATAGACAAGTACAAATCATAGTCAGTAGATTCAAGGGGATGACAACATCTGCCATAGATGTTTGAAAGGTCACAAAGAAGAATGAGAATTGTTTGACTTGGCAAAAAGGCATAAAAAATGCCAGAAGTTGAAGGTACATAGTACCTAAATTGGGATTGGGGTTAAGTAACTTTGTAACAAATTGAAAGGTTGCCTTGGGATAGATCGATGTTTTCTTTAGAATATCAAGATCTAGAAGAGTGCTTAGACCTTTTAGTTCCATGCAATTTTTAAAATGATGAAATAGATCCAGGGATGTTAGTGAATTTGATGAAAGCAAAGGGAGAATTCAAAGAATTAGATTTGAACCCAGTTCTTCTGATATCAAGATTAGGGTTCATCCCACTTTACTATACTGTCTTACATTAAAATGTAAGTTTCAAGTCAGATTCTAAGCTGAATGATTCAGATAACACTATATAAGCATATTAGTCATCTCCCAATTGATAAATGGCTAAAGATATGAACAGGCAGTTTTTAATGAAAAAAATAGGAGTTATTTATGGTCATGTTAAAATGTGATAAATCATAACTGATTAGAAAATAAAAAAAGAAGACACAAAGATTAATATACTCTATTTGCTAGTAGTAAGAAAAACGCTCTAAGAGTGCTAATATCTTCTCTCTGAATCTTAAGATGGTATCTTTGTGGAAGTCTTGTCTACTTATCCAAGTCCCCACTGAGCTCCTGAAGTACTCCTTTCATTAGTCTTTGTTCTTTTGGCATCCCATATAAACTCTTATACACATTTTTCAGGTTTGTTTTCAATTCTAAACCCCAGTTATCCTAATGTCTGCCATTTTATTTTATAGATCCATAAATCATCAGTTCAGAAAAGAATATTTCTAATATTCTATTTGATTTTTTTTTCCCTTAGAGTAGAGAGTGATCTGAGAAGTCATACTCGGAAAAAGAAAAATACAGCCTACCTCCATCATGACAGCAAAAAAGAGCAAAATTCCTTCTTCATTACCATCTTTCATTATACTGAATTTGTAACATTTTAATACTTTCCATAAGTTCATCTTTCCTTTTTGTTTCCTTGAATAGACTTCCTATTATTGCCTCATGATATTTATTTTGTTTTGTTGACTGCTTAAAGGCCATCTATTTCCTATTTTGATTCACTTCCTCCTATAATGTTCAGGCTAGCTTTCTGCCGGTCCTCCCCAAGGGCCTTTGTCTCAGTGGGATAGACACCAGGAGGATAGACAAGAATAGAGTACAAAGTCTTTATTGTCTCTTGGACAGTCTGTATCTGTCTTAGTAGTCTGACCCAGTCTCCTCCAGCAGTCTTCTAGTCTCAACCAGTCTCCCTCTGAGTCGGACTTTATCCCCAATTTAAATACCCTATTACAATTACATCATTACAGTATCCCGAGTGTGTGAATTAGAGAACCATTACATCACCATGCTAAGTATTAAGTATATGTATACTAGAGAACCATTATCTCCTCAGTTCCCTTGAGGAGTTAACACCTTGTTTCAAGTATAGTTCTCTAAAGTTCTGGTTCTCTACATCCTCCTTTGAAATAGATTAACATTGCATGTTTCTCTGATACTACTTATTGGTTATAAATGTTTTACAGAAAGGCCTGGATATTAAGTCCCAAATTCTGCTTAAAGAATGACAGATCCAGACAACTTCTGGCCAAGATGGAGGAGAAGAGGCACACATCTGCATAAGCTCTGCATTTTCTCTCAATTTATTTCATGACAAGCCTCAGAATTAATGCTTGACTGAAAAAAAAAAAACCACTAATTACCAAGAGAAGACATCCTTGAAATTCACCAGGAAAGATCTGTTTTTGCTCAAGGGTAGGGACAGTTTTAGATTAGGTGCAGGCTGAGGGCAGGCAGTGGCAGCAAGAGCACAGCAGGCAGTTCACAGCGGAGCAGAGCGAGGTGGGGTGTGATCTCGGCCATCTCTGTGGGGAGAGCTTTACTACAGTATTGGATACTTTGCCCTGGCAGCACGACAGTAAACAAGCAGAGAAGCTAAACACAGGGGTGAAGAATACATCCCCGAACAGCTAGGGTCTCTTAGGACCTGGTCATCCCCGCCACAATGTCTTGGCACACTCTGAGTCTCAGAGTGCAGGCACAGCACAGCCGTTGCTGTCCTGCTAGTGCCTTGATGCTGCCCCCTGCAGTCTGTAGAGGAAGCTCAGTAACACCACCCAGCCTCCCCACCCACCAAAAAAAAAAAAAAATCCACTTGTTTTGTTTTTTGCTAGTTTGTCTTTTTTTGATTCTTCCCTGACAAAATGAGCAAAAAATTTAAACAGACCTTAACCACTGATAGCTTCTATACAAATAGAGAACAGACTTTAAACCCTGAGGAGACTAAAAAGACTGTCTCTAGATGAATCCCCAAAGGAGGATATCATCTGGTCTTCAGCATAGATGACTCTCAGAAGAAATTAAAGACTCTCACAAGAAAGCTAGAAGAAAAATGGGAAAAGGAAAGGGAGGTGTTTTGTAATTTTAGGGAAAAGTTCGGATTTGCTCCTATAAATGACATTCTCTGACTCAATTAAAGTGAAAGTAAAATTTAATTATACAATACATGGAATAGATTGCCTACAATAACAACCAATACAGTAAATAATACATAAAAGACAAAATAATGAGAATTATGATAAAAATAGAAGAAAAGAAGATAAGAGAGAACATCACCAGTCCAGGGGAGCACCAACTCTAAGTTGTGACTCTTAAGTTGCACAGGCTAGAGAACCCCAAATGAACAGCCTTTGAGTCCCGAATGGGAAAAGAGGTCCCAGGCAGAATGTCATCTCTGTGGGTGAAGTCCCAAAGATTCCTGGGAAACCCAGGGCTTGTATAGTTCTTCAAACAAAGAAGGCTTTGAGCCAAACAAAGGCTTATATGAAACATCATATGACAAGGAAATACAGGGGGCTCCAGATGTTTGTAGTTAAGTGTTGCATTGACAAGGGGAGATAGTAATCATTGTTTAATTACCACTACAGTGGTGGTAAGGTCACTTTTTATTTGATACATGTAATTTGGTTTTCTTCTTTCCTTTTTTCTAATCAAATTAACCTAAGAATTATGTATTTTTTCGTAAAATAAATTTTTAATTTTATTTATTAATTTAATAATTTTCTTTCTTTCATTTTTATTAATCTGTCCTTTGGTTTTCAAAATTTTTAATGTGATGTTTAATTTAGGACTTTCAAATTGTTCTTTTTCTATCCTTTTAAATTGCATGTCCAATTCATTGATCTTTTATTCATGTAAGCATCTAAAGTTATAAAAATTTCCTTAAGAACTCCTTTGGTTATAACATTAAGCTTTGTCTCATTTTTATTTTGTATGAAGTTATTTTTTCTATAATGTGTTGTTTGACTTTCCTATTCTTTAGGATTAAATTATTTAGTTTCCATTTTTGATTTGTTTGTATTGCTATTTTATACCCCTACATCCCTCAATCTGTCCTCCATTTTATCAGCTCCCTCTTTTCTTACCCCTTGCTTCTTGTACTTCTGCCCTTTTTTTTCCCCCTCAGTCTCTCCCTTTTATTTCCCCTTTCCACTTCGACTTCCCTATATGGTATGACAAATTTCTATACCAAACTAAATATGAATGTCATTCCCTCTAAGTCAAATCGGTGAAATTAAGGTATAAACAATACACCGCCTCCCTTCTTTCCCTCTATTGTAATAGGTCTTTTGTGCATCTTCATGTGATGTTTTATACTAGCTTAACTTCCCTTTTCTTCTCTCAGTACCATCCTTTTTTTCCATTCCTTAATTTCTTTTTTATATCATCATATTTAAGTTAATTTATACTAATACCCTCTATGTACAATTCTGCAATACAACATAAATTAGTTGATTCTCATATTGATCCTCATGAGTTTGCAGTCAGATCGCTGAATTGGAGAAATCACCTCAATGCTTTTAATAATATATCAAGCTTGCTGTTGCATTTTTCTGCCTTAGATATTTTTTTTGTTACCCTGGCATGTTTCCTCCTACCCTGTTTTCTAATAAGCACTCACCACTCCTTAGAGCTTCAAGCATCCCTGCCTTATCTCAAGGGAGCACAGAAGAACAGGGAGAAGTTGAAGGCAAGCTCTGAGGAGGCAGAAGATACAGACCAGCTCATGTTTCCCTGTAGCTCAGCCCCCGTTGGAAGGCTATGAGAATTTAGGATGATGGCTTACCACCCCTCTGTTCTGTCTCCAGGGAAAAGGATGTCCTTGGGAGTTGACATTAGGATTCCAACACTTGGGGATTGCTAGGAAGGGAGGAAACTGTCTGGGTGACTTAATAGCCAATAGTCCCATGAAAAAAGACTAATGTTCCCAGGAGAATACATTATTGGCTTTGGTAAAAAACAAAACAAAACACACAGACACACAAGCTTACCCGCAGATGAATAAATGGAATTTGCTCTTAACTCCCTGTGTTTCCTGTCAACTTGTCCTCCAGCTCTTATCCCACCAAGATGTAGAAACTCACAGGCTTCCTGGCTGCTAGGGCTGGATGAGCAGCAACATAAAGTAATTCTAAGATAAACAACTGAATTTCGTTTGGCCATTTTCTCTCATGTTTCAAAAGCATTATTCATGCCATTATTTTTATTCTGATTTTTTTCTCATTTTCAAATTTAGGGGAAAATATTCTTAGAAATACTGGCACTTGAAAAACAACTTCTAGAGGATTATATAAATGTGCCCTTAGAAAATGAATTCTCATTTTGATTTGGATTCTGTAAAATTAATGTGGAAAATAGTGGCTAGAGTGTTCGAAAACGTACCTGTTTAATTGCTATGTTTTTCTTTAAAATGAATATTAATTTTTTTAACCAAATAATAAATTCTTATCCCCAAGTCCTTACTTTTTATATTTTTTCAAATACAAGACTAGAACTTATATATCTCACACTGGGCTCCCAATAAGAACCCATTCCACTTAAAAAGAGTAACTGTACATCACAAAGCTTGATGTGGCAAAGTGGTTTGTGCAAGACATAAGGGGGAGAGTTTTGCTGAAAATGTAGCTCTAAACTATGGCACTCTTCTGGGGGTCAGATTTCTGTAAAGGCCTCACTTCCCCACGAACCCACTCGGCATAATTTAGCAAGATAAGGTCAAAATGGAGACCTAAGCCACAGATATTTTAAAAGAAAATTAGAATATGTAACACATAACTTATCACATAGATGGAAAGACAAAGAATTTAGGAATAAACAAGAGAATGAAGAGGAAAATTAAGTAATAAAAACAATGTAAAAATCAGATTAAAAAAATCTCATTACTGATAGAGCAAAGAGAGTAAAACAATTGGTTCCCCCCATTATAAATACTCTTATGCAGTATAAAATTGCAATGTCTCATGACATCTATGCTATAGGAAGAGGTCTTCCCTCATTTATTATATTCACATGTTTCATCTGCAGCAAGATTTCTACACAAAGGATGAGATCCACGTGAAAGCCTTTCTGCATATAATGTTTCTTTTTAGTGTGAATACTGTGATTTATACTGACCCTTATGTTCTAGGTAAGGGCATGTTTTCCTTCAGCACATTTGTAAGTCTTCCCTCCACTTCATATATCCTCAGATGTACAATTAGAGATGAACCTGGGCTAAACCTTCCCATGCCAAATCCATAGGAGACTTTTTCCTAAGCAGAAAATCCCTGCTGAATAATGAGCTCTTTCTTCCGTTTTTATGCCTTTAACCTTGATTTCAATCTTCTAGGAATTTTCTGGAGGCAATTCAGGGATGAAGTGAGCCTAAATGTCTTTCCACATAGATTATATGAATGAGGATTTACATCTAGTATAGGATCTCACATGTCTAGTCAGAGACTAATATATATTAAAACTTTACCATGATCCAGACACTCAAAAGTTTTTCTCTAATGTGCACTCTTTGTTGCTAAGCAAGATTTGAGCATTGTCTTAAGATTTCTGTCCAGTGTGGATTTTCTCATGTTTACTAAGGCTTTCACGCCGTGTGAAAGCCTTACCACAGTCATTACATTCATAAGGCTTCTCTCCAGTATGGATTCTCTGATGGACAGCAAGATGGGAGCGACATATGAAAGCCTTTACGCATTGATGACATTCATAAGGCTTCTCTCCAGTGTGGATTCTTTGATGGACAGCAAAGTAGGAGCGATCTAGGAAAGCCTTTCCACATTCATTACATTCATAAGGCTTCTCTCCAGTGTGGATTCTCTGATGTACTTCAAGAGAGGAGCGCTTTGTGAAAGCCTTTCCACATTCATTACATTCATAAGGCTTCTCTCCAGTGTGGATTCTCTGATGTACTACAAGGCAGGAGCGCCTTATGAAAGCCTTTCCACATTCATTACATTCATAAAGCTTCTCTCCAGTGTGGATTCTCTGATGTACTACAAAGTAGGAGCGCCTTGTGAAAGCCTTTCCACATTCATTACATTTGTAAGGCTTCTCTCCAATGTGGATTCTCTGATGGGAAGTAAGATTGCTGCGCTGTGCAAAAGCCTTTCCACATTCATTACATTCATAAAGCTTCTCTCCAGTATGGATTCTCTGATGTACTACAAGGCAGGAGGGCCTTGTGAAAGCCTTTCCACATTCATTACATTCATAAGGCTTCTCTCCAGTGTGGATTCTCTCATGTAATACAAGGTAGGAGTTATCTGTGAAAGCCTTTCCACATTCATTACATTTGTAAGGCTTCTCTCCAGTGTGGATTCTCTGATGTACTACAAGGTAAGAGCTCTTTGTGAAAGCCTTTCCACATTCATTACAATGATAAAGCTTGTCTCCAGTGTGGATTCTCTGATGGACAGCAAGATTGGAGAGATATGTGAAAGTCTTTCCACATTCATTACATTCATAAGGCTTCTCTCCAGAGTGGATTCTCTGATGTGCTACAAGGTAAGAGCTCTTTGTGAAAGCCTTTCCACATTCATTACATTCATAAGGCTTCTCTCCATTGTGGATTTTCTGATGGACAGCAAGGTCAGAGCTCTGAATGAAAACCTTTCCACATTCATTACATTCATAAGGCTTCTCTCCAGTGTGGATTCTCTGATGTTTACGAAGACTGGAACTCTTTTTGAAAGCCTTTCCACATTCATTACATTTATTAGGCTTCTCTCCAGTGTGGATTTTCTTATGTGCAATAAGATAAGAATGATATGTGAAAGCCTTTCCACAGTCATTGCATTCATAAGGCTTCTCTCCAGTATGGATTCTCTGATGTTCACGAAGATTGTCACTCTGTGTGAAAGCCTTTCCACATTCATTACATTTATAAGGCTTCTCTCTAGCGTGGATTCTCTGATGTTTAGCAAGACTGGGATGATGTATGAAAGCTTTTCCACATTCATTACATTTATAAGGCTTCTCTCCAGTGTGAATTCTCTGATGTTGAGCCAATTTGGAATTACACTGGAAATCCTTTCCACATTGATTACATTTGTAAGATTGTTTTTCCGTGTGAATTTTCTCATGTTTAGCAGTAGATCGCTCTCTCAAAGCCTTTCCATGTTTCTTACATTTATAAGGCTTCTCTCCAGCAGGGATCTTCTGATGCTTGGCAAGGGAAAAGCGTACAAGAAAAGTTTTATCACATTCATGACACTCGGGTGTCTTCTCTTCAGGATGTATATTCTTATCTTTAGCAATCCTGGCACTCTTTCTTAAAGCTTTTTTGTGTGTATTCCTTTCACAGTGTTCCTTTCTAATGCGGTTTCTATTGCGCTTAGCAAAAACAGCCCTGTATTCACTATATTGAAAAAGGTCTTTCCTTGAGATCATTTTCAGATTTGCATTCATCTCCTTCACATCAAACCATGTTTCTGAATCTGAAAGAAACAAACACACACATCTATAAATATACCCTCTAATGCTGGCTGATAATAAAATCACTGACTTTTTTTTTTAATTGGGAGAGTGGTTTTTTAAAAATTATTATTATAATTTTTTTATTGACAGAATATATGCCTAGGTAATTTTTTACAACATTATCCCTTGCATTCACTTCTTTTCCAACTTTTCCCTTCCCTCCCTCTACTCCTTCTCCTAGATGGCAAGAAGCCTTATACATGTTAAATATGTTATAGTATATCCTAGATACAATATACGTGTGCAGAACCAAACAGTTCTCTTGTTGTACAGGAAGAATTGGATTCAGAAGATAAAAATAACCTGGGCAAAAAAATATGCAAACAGTTTACACTCATTTCCCAGTGTTCCTTCTCTGGGTGTAGCTGCTTCTGTCCATCATTGACCAATTGGAACTGAGTTAGATCTTCTCTTTTTCGAAGATATCCATTTCCATCAGAATACATCCTCATACAGTATCACTATTGAAATGTATAATGATCTCCTGGTTCTGCTCATTTCATTTAGCATCAGTACATGTAAGTCTCTCCAAAACTGTCTGTATTCATCCTGCTGGTCATTTCTTTTTTTTTAATTTAATAGCCTTTTATTTACAGGTTATATGCATGGATAACTTTACAGCGTTAACAATTGCCAACTCTCTTGTTCCAATTTTTCACCTCCCGCCCCCCACCCCTTCCCCTAGATGGCAGGATGACCAGTAGATGTTAAATACATTAAAATATAAATTAGATACACAATAAGTATTCATGACCAAAACATTATTTTGCTGTATAAAAAGAATCAGACTCTGAAATATTGTGTAATTAGCTTGTGAAGGAAATCAAAAATGCAGGTGGGCATAAATATAGGGATTGGGAATTTAATGTAATGGTTTTTAGTCATCTCCCAAAGTTCTTTCTCTGGGCATAGCTGGTTCAGTTCATTCCTGCTCCATTGGAAATGATTTGGTTGATCTGGTTGCTGAGGATGGCCAGGTCCATCAGAACTGGTCATCATATAGTGTTGTTGTTGAAGTATATAATGTTCTCCTGGTCCTGCTCATTTCACTCAGCATCAGTTCATGTAAGTCTCTCCAGGCCTTTCTGAAATCATCCTGTTGGTCATTTCTTACAGAACAGTAATATTCCATAATATTCATATACCACAATTTATTCAGCCATTCTCCAACTGATGGACATCCATTCAGTTTCCAGTTTCTAGCCACTACAAAAAGGGCTGCCATAAACATTTGTGCACATACAGGTCCCTTTCCCTGCTTTATAATCTCTTTGGGATATAAGCCCAGTAGTAACACTGCTGGATCAAAGGGTATGCACAGTTTGATAACTTTTTGCTGCTGGTCATTTCTTACAGAACAATAACATTGCATAACATTCATATACCACAATTTACACAACCATTCTCCAAATGATGGGCATCCATTCATTTTCTAGTTTCTAGCCACTACAAACAGGGCTGCCACAAACATTTAGGCACAAACAAGTCTTTTTCCCTTCTGTAGTATCTCTGGGATATAAGCCCAGTAGAATCACTGCTGGATCAAAGAGTATGCACAGTTTGATAACTTTCTGGCCATAATTGCAGATTGCTCTCCAGAATGGTTGGATTCGTTCACAACTCCACCAACAATGCATCAGTTTCCCAGTTTTCCCGCATCCCCTCCAACATTCATCATTATTTTTTTCCTGTCATCTTAGCCAATCTGACAGGTGTGTAGTGATATCTCAGAGTTTTCTTAATTTGCATTTCTCTGATCAATAGTGATTTGGAACACTTTCATATGAGTGGAAATAGTTTCAATTTCATTATCTGAAAACTGCTTGTTCATATCCTTTGACCATTTATCAGTTGGAGAATGGCTTGATTTCCTATAAATTAGAATCAATTCTCTATATATTTGGGAAATAAGGCCTTTATCAGAACTTTTAACTGTAAAAATGTTTTCCCAGTTTGTTGCTTCCCTTCTAATCTTGTTTGCATTAATTTTGTTTGTACATAGGCTTTTTAATTTGATGTAATCAAAATTTTCTATTTTGTGATAAATAATGATCTCTAGTTCTTTTTTGGTCACAAATTCCTTCCTCCTCCACAAGTCTGGGAGGTAAACTATTCTATGTTCCTCTAATTTATTTATGATCTTGTTCTTTATGCCTAAATCATGGACCCATTTTGATCTAATCTTGGTATACGGTGTTAAGTGTGGGCCCATGCCTAACTTCTGCCATACTAATTTCCAGTTTTCCCAGAAGTTTTTGTCAAATAATGAAGTCTTATCCCAAAAGTTGGGATCTTTGGATCTGTCAAACACTAATTGCTATAGTTATTGACTATTTTGTCTTATGAACCTAACCTATTCCACTGGTCAACTAATCTATTTCTTAGCCAGTACCAAATGGTTTTAGTGACTACTGCTTTATAATATAGTTTTAGATCAGGTACAGCTAGGCCACCTTCATTTGAAAATCATTGACTTAATTTCTCCAGGCAAAGTTTTGAAAATGAAATGGACAGATTCAATCATTTTTAAATGCCGTTAGCTGACACCAATAAAATAATTCAATGAACACAGAGTTCCATTCACAATACAATGACATGGGACCCCCACAACAAAGCTGAGACAAAGGCAAGGTTTTCATAATTTAGAAACCGGGTAATCCCTGCATGAGATTAGAACTCAAAACTGGAAACTGAGGCTTCTCAATCCACTGCACTAGACAGATGTTCTCCATTTTACTTACAATCTTTTCTTTCAAACACCACCTAGCTCTGCACCCTTGGAAATGTGTTTCTTTGCCTCAATTTTCCTGTAGAGTGAAGGTAATAATTGTACCCACTTCCGAGGTTGTTGTGACCATCAAAAGAGATAATAGCTTTAAAAGTCTCGGCACACAGTAAGCACATATGCTTGTTAAATACTATCATTGTCACTGATTTTGATTCTCTCCACCTCAACTCTTCCTTCCTTCATAAACTTCCCTCCCTTCTATCTTTATATACATATGTCTGTTGAACGTGATGCATTTCAATAAAAACACTTTCTTTTGCCTGGATTAGCTAAGAATAAGTTTCATAAACTGTTGCTTAATTTCAAACCATCTCCAAGTTTATATGCTGGATTTAAAACTTCTTGAAAACTTCTCTTTGTATACCCAGGGTTCAATGCAATGCACATAACAGAACAGGTGCTTAATTGATGTGTATTGATTGGTTGATATTCTCCAGGGCTGATCATATGGCCTAACCCCACTTCAGTGCTTGCATGTTGGTCCCACTGAGGGGCCAAATCTATGTTTGTATTTCTGTCTCTTTCCTGCTCCCTTTTACCTATGAACAAATTCCATAGTGAAGATAACAAGGGCCTAGGGCTCCTGGTGCTGTTATGGAATAACCACAAGTCTTTCCCTCCATATTCCTAACTTAAGGGAAGCTTTCAGTTATGTAGTGACTGACTTGGATTTAAGTGAGGGAGGGCTGCCCAAGATCACCGGCTTCACTTTCCCCTACAGAGCCATCTGTGTCCCGTGGCCAGGTACAGATTAGGATTACTACAGATAGCTCTGATTGCAGTGGGAGACCTGGGCCTTCTTAAGGTAAGGTCTCCAAAAGGTCTCCTGTGACTGAGGCTGCACCCATTCAGTATTAAGGCTAAGGAGCAATGGAGGCAAAGAATCTCCTCTCTCACCTAGGCTAAAAAAAATCTAAATAAGTAAAAAGGAATGAATGTATGATTCTGGGTAGAACCTCAGGGTTTCTGGACAAAGCAGAAATGACTTCAATTTACGCTCAATGTGAGTCAGTCAGGATCCAAACAAAGACCAAATGGGGTTTAGCAAGGGACCTATGGTTGCTCAATGAGAATCAGACTGCTTTTGATTTAAGGTTTGTTCCTTAAAAAAGGAATTGGGGCATAGTGGATAGAGTACCAGCACTGAAGCAAAGAGGAACTGAGTTAAAATCTGGCCTCAGACAGTTAATACTTCTTAGCTGTGTGTTCTTGGGCAAGTCACTTAACCCCAATTGACCTAGTGAATGAGAGAGAGAGAGAGAGAGAGAGAGAGAGAGAGAGAGAGAGAGAGAGAGAGAGAAGGAAATCTATGCAAGGATGCTTCAGTGGTGAAGAAAGGGGGGGGGAATAATTTTAAAAGCATTTGTCAGTAAGGATATATAATATCCTATCTGGACAGAGGTCAGGAAGGAAAGAAGAAAAGAAAGAGGGAACCAGGCAATGAAGGAAGAAGAGAGTAAAGAGAGAGAAAAGGGAGGAAGGGAAGGAAGGAGGCAAGTAGGGAGTCTTCTAAATCATTGATTCTAGCTTGTGGACAGCTTTCCTCAGGGGTTGTTGCTTTTTCTATGTATCTGTGCTCAACTGTAGCCTGCATGACGAAGTTGGCAGGGGATGAAGGGGGGAGGGGTGGGAGAAGAATAAAATAAAAGTGCACAGAAGAGAACAAAAGAACAATTACAGGAAAGCAAAAAGCAATAGACAGTTCTGAATATAATGTCTTTCATTTATGGTTTATGAAAATTTATAATTACATATTTTGTGTAATGTTCTTCTCTAAAAATATAATGTTCTCTAGGAGTAGATTTCTTGGGGGGGCTTCTGAAAGCAGCCTTCCTTTCAGTTCTGAGTAATAATCACCTCAAATGCAGCTGTTAAAGTCCAAATCCTTTATTGTCTCCTTCAAAAAACCCTGGTTAGTTTTCTTAGAGACCTAACTCTTTCCTTGGTTTCGAGAGCTCTTGTTGTCAGTCCTTTGTTTCTTCCAGCTTTAGCCTCTAGCTCCCTTCAAATCTCCAGTCAGCACAAAGGTGGAAGATGGAATGAATCTTGACTCCGCCTCTGAGAGTGGGATTGTGGGTTCTGACTTGTGAATCTCTTCCACTGAATCCTGACTTGTGAATCTCCCAAAGTCTCTAGTGGGGTAATGCTTTAGTGGGTTCCTCCTTATATATGCTCTCTTAAAAGTGTGAACTCTAAAGGTGTGAAAGGTGTGAACTCTGAACTAGAGAACTGTTAAGTACCATGCTAAATTAGATAATTATTGTCTCTGTCAATTCCAGTGACTTAGCACCTTGTAAGAATCCTACCAGCTCCCACTTTCTTTTGATTTAGAACATAGGTGGTCATGACCTCCCTGTCTTCTTAAAGAGGTGAGAACCCCCCCCCCCAAAAGAATGTGATCATGCCTTCCCTGACTACTCAAAAAAGGAGTGAAAACACCATAAAAAAGGAAGTGGTCACGCCCTCCCTGACATCTCAGGAAGGGAAATGAAAACACCAAAGGAAATGGGAAATCAAATCAGATTAGCAGGTTTTTGAAGGGGCCCCACTTGAAATAGGTATATATAAATCCATCAATATGGGAGGTATTACACATAATTACATAAATTACATAAGTTATATAACACAGGTTAGTAGTGACGTAACAAATAACATGAATCAACATGAGGAATTATACATGTCCATAAGTCCTAGAAATGGTCTAAAACCAATCTATTATCCATTAGTTCATGTGCCAAAAATCCAATAATTCCTGCAAGTTTTGAAGTCCTGTAATAGTCTTATCAAGAATTTTTCACCTCAAGGAACCCAATGATTCCTGATGGTTTTCAAGTCCTGAAACAGTCTCATTATTAGCCATGCTTTTTCAGTGTCAGATGTTTCTTAGATCTTCTCCTTTGTTTTGAGGTTTTTTTTCCTTTTCTGTCTATCTCCAGGTAGAGATTATTGCCACTCATCTGTTTCCTTCTCCAACTGTAGGAATACAATCAAACCCTCTCTCCCAGGCAGTTAATCTATCTTGTCCCTTCTATTTAACATTTTCTAGATCTCTCTTCATCACTTGGCAATTACATTGGAACTGTTTGCACTGGACACTGCCCTTTTGGTTTAAAAAGCCTGTATTCTCCCCAACTGTAATCCCTTTCTGCTATCTGATTGCTTTTGGGCTGACTTTCACATTCATGACCTTCTAAAGACTCCCTGGGTGTAAAATCAGCTGCCATCATGCCCCCCTGGCTTTTGAATGATATCTTGGGGCAGGGCCCTGCCTCTCATTTGCTTGGGTCAATCTACATTCTGAGTCCCAGTAGAAACCCTTGTGACATTTTGAACATGGGGTTTTGGGTTTTTTTCTCTCACCTTTTCCTCTCACTGTATCTCTTTGGCTACACTGAGCTCTCAGATGTCCAAATTTTCCACACTGAAAACATCGACGACTCTCTAGAAATCCCTTGCCAAGAGGGAACCTGTCTTCCCATGTTCATCAGTCTGAGTATAATAAGCATTTGTGCCCACTGTGGCACAGCATCTTATGATCTCCTCTAAAGGAGCATCTTTGTGTAGTCCCCATATAATTCTTCTGCAAACCTCATTAGCATTTTCCTTAGGCAGATGTCTGGTCATTATTTCTGTAGCTGCATTTTCTCCAATGGTTCTTGTGACAGATGTTTGCAAACGTGCCACAAAATCCTCAAAGGGTTCATTGGGACCTCGCTCTATTTTTGTGAAGGTTTTACCTTCATCTTTTTCTGGGAAAGAACCCCAAGCTTTTATTGCAGCCTTAGAAATTTGCTCATACACTGCTTTGGGACAATTAATCTGTTCTGAATTCTCTCATACTCTCCTTCACCTGCTAGTTGGTCAAAAGTGAATTGTGCATTAACTCCTGTTTGCCTATTCCATCTGGCTTGAATCCTACATAATTCATGATACTCTGAAAGCCACAAAAAGTTTTGTCCAGGTTCTAAAGATGTCCTTGCTATGGATTTCCAATCACTCAGGGTTAAGATTCCATAAGCCAAACTATCTAGTAACATCTTAACATAAGATGATATAGGCCCATAAAGAGTGCAACCTTTTTTCAAAACTTTAATTTTTCCCAGATCAAAAGGAGCGATCTTCTCCTTTTTTGACCTGCAGAATCAATCTCTTCAATCACAGGGTATGCATGTGTCAAATCAGATACATCCTTTCCTTCATTTTTTACCTTAACCAATGCTTTTTCTAATCTGTCATAGGCTGCTTCATAGGTGGTGCTGAATATGTTTCTGCCTCTCTCCTTCCTCCTTCTCCCTCCACCCATTAAGGATTAATTGAGGGAAGTAGGTCAGGGGATTGGGAATGATTTAATTTCTCCTGCTATGAATTCTTATCTGATTCTTCATCCTTTTCACCTAGTTCAGTTGGCTTCACCCCTACTGCTTTCTTCTTTTTTCCTTATTCTAACACTTATATAATTTCTTAAAGCCAGTTGGATTAAATTATATGTATTAAGTGTATTTTTGGAAATTGAGTTTGGATTGGAATTGTAGTATTCAACTAATTGTTCTCCTACTAATTTCCACCCATTTGGATCCATTTTTTTTCCCTTAGAAAACCAAGGAGATGTGTACTATACAGTTTCTAAAAGTTCAGTGAACTGTTCCCAAATTATAATCAAACCTTAGCTTTCCAGAAGTCTGACAATGCTCTCTAAACATTTTCCTTGAAGAGGAAAAGCAGGTTGTTTTCTAAAGATCTGTCCCATTTTAGTTGAAATACTATTTTAGTTCTTTAACAAAGTTTCCTTGTTGTACTCACCCTAATTTCTGGGTCAAGGAGACTTTTCCACTGGATCACAATCATGTCTGTCTCACATTTGGGAGCCACAATCTAATGTTCTCTTCTCTAAAATATAATCATTCTCTGGCAGCAGATTTCTTAGGGGGCTTCTGGAGGCAGCCTTCCTATCAGTTCAGAGTAATAATCACCTCAAATGCAGCCAGTTGTTAAAGTCCAGATCCTTTATTGTCTCCTTCAAAATAGCCTGATTAGCTTTCTTAGAGGTCTATCTCTCTCCTTGGTTCCAAGAGCTCTTGCCACTAGTCCTTTGTCTCTTCCAGCTTCAGCCTCTAGCTCCCTCTGAATCTCCAGCCAGCACAAAGGTAGAAGATGGAATGAATCTTGACTCCACCTCTGAGAGTGGGATTGTGGGTGCTGACATGAATCTCCTCCACTGAATCCTGACTGTGAATCTCCCAAAGTCTCTAGTGGGGTAATGCTTTAGTGGGCTCCTCCTTATATATGCTCTCTTAAAAGTATGAACTCTAAAGGTGTGAAATCTGAACTATAAGTACCATGCCAAATTAGATAATTATTGCCTATCAATTCCAATGACTTAGCACCTTGTAAGAATTCTAACAATTTTGAATCCTCCCTTATTTTCTGCTGAATATAAAACTTTTTTTAAATTGTTCTTTTCTATCTTTTTCTATTTTGTTTTTAGTTTTAAATAAATATCAAAAAAGTAAAAATAAATGCCTTTTGGCTTAAGGAAGGTCTGAGAAAAAGCCATATTAAAAAGCCTGAGCCCTCTTTCTTTGGTTACAGATAGTCGGATGTCCCCTAATTTCTAACAAAGACTTCCACTAGGATCATTGATTCTTAATCAGAAGGGAACTGAAAGACCATGGAGTCCAACACCCTCATTTACAAATGAAGAGACTGAGGTTCAGAGATTCAGGGAAGTGCTCACTTCTCTATCCTATCACAGGAGCCTGAGATGGGATTCCAAACCAGTTATCCTGTCCCCAGGCCTGGTACATGAAGAAGCCTCCTGGGATAGCAGCCTGCACCTCAGCTTGCAACTCACTCACCAGTACATGAGTTCCTCAGGCCTCCTCTTTCCACATGGGAGATGAGATCGTCTCTGGGAACTGGAAGTCCTGGAGAGGGGGAAGATAGCGGGTGTGAGCCTTGAAACTTGTCATTATTTCTCACTGCAATAGGGCCGAGGTGCAAGGCCCACTGGGTGGTTCCAAGGACAACTCAGAGATGGTTTTCAGGGTGCTTGTTGCCAGGGGAAGAGGGCAGAGGGGAAAGGAGGCCATGTAGTCTTATCTGGAATCAGAAGATCCTGATTTTGCTGCCTCCTTCACAGCAGGATGGCCACATCCCATAGCTCCCATTTTCTGGATATCAGAGGCAGCTGGTGGCACAGAGAAGGGAGCACCAGGCCTGCAGTCAGGAAACCTCTAGTTCAAATTTGGATTTAGACACATCCTGGCTATGTGACTCTGGCAAGTAATTTCATGTTTTTGCTTTAGTCTCTAGGCCTGTAAAATGGGGATAAAGATGCTGCCCAAAACACAGTGGTGGGAATAAGGTGAAATAATGTGCATGAAGGATTGCACACTAGGCCTGGATCAAGCAAATGTAGGGAAAGACTTCCTCCCTTCCTTTTCTCTCCCTATATCTGTACAGGCCTCTGGGGGATGTAGGAAGAAAGAACAAGGACTCACTGCTCTGCTGGTAATTTATGAGTTATACCAGGGGCAATGAGGTAAAAATGTATTTTTTTTTTACCCAAAAGAATATTGCCAACATAAAAAAAAACCTTAAGAGGAAGAGGGTTCTTTCTCCTATCCCATGTTCAGGGAAAAAGGGCAGGATCAGTTTCCAGAAGGTTTGCAGATACAAGTGCTGGGTTCCCATCGTACAATGCAAACACCATTCACAGAAGAACCAGGCAGCAGGAGGACCCTGTCTCTTAGGGACAGGAGGCAGCCCTCGGGCCTTTCTAAGAACTGATAAAATCCCGGAACTCTGAACCCTAGGGAGGAGATAATGACACTCTTTTTGATGGCAGTTCCAGAGTTCCAAGGGAAGAGTTGCTTACCTAGGGAGAGCAAGTTCTTGGCATTCTCCAGCATGACCTCCTTGTGCAGCTCTTTCTGATCCGGGTCCAACAGACCCCATTCCTCTGGGCTAAAGTCCACAGCCACATCCTTGAAGGTCACCAACCCCTAAAACACCAACACCCAGAGGAGTTAAGAGTTGAAGCAAGCTTCCTAACTGACCTAATCCAATGCTCCTCAATTTGGAGAAGGGACCTGAAGCATAGAGAAGGGATTTGCCCAAAGGTGACAGCCCTTACAGGATTTAGAGCCAATTCTGTGTTTCAGATTTCAGAATCACACACATCTTAATGGATCTGGCCCAATGGTCATCAATTTACAAAAGCAAACTGAAGCAGAGAGAAGGGATTTACCCAAAGGTCACATCCTCTATGAGAACACTTGGAAGCACAGTCATGCAAAGGCCTGTGACCTACACTGTACACAGCTGGTGTGGACACAGCTGCTGACATGTTGTCTTCCATGTTAGAATGGAAGTTTCTTAGGGCAGGGACTGTTTTTCTTTCTTTTCATGTCCTATAGATTCCAACAAAGCCTTTTCCCTTTCTAAATTCCTGTTGTTTTGACTGAAGCAATGGTAAAGGCTGAGAAAGGCTAAGTATGAGCTGAGTATGATGGAGTGATTCTAGAAATACTTCATTGCAGCTGAGAAGTCTCAGGAGATAAAGAAAATACAATGGAACAAAAGAAAACCTACCAGGAAGCAAAGAAACGCTGGACAGCTCCTGAACCATGGGTAGCATTTATTATGTAGGTTTGTTTTATTGAATCTGTTCTTATGTTCTGCTGATTACCTGAATTTTTTTTCTTTTCTTTTTTGTATTTAAGGTTAAAAGAAATTATAATAGGGGCTGTTAGCTGGGGAAGTGGATAGAGCGCTGGTCCTGAAGTCAGGAGAACCCGAATTCAAATCTGACCTCAGACACTTAATATTTCCTACCTGTGTGACCCTGGGCAAAGTTCCTGAACCCTAAATGCCTCAGGGGAAAAATAAAATAAAATTACAATAAAAACAGCAAAAATTGCAAAGAGAAGGGATTCAGAGAGATTTGGGAAGATCTGTGTAGGCTGAAGCAGCAGGAGCTGAGCAGCAGCAGGGGGACAATTTCTGCCCTGCTCCGAGCCAGTGAAATTAAAGAAGAACTGGCAAAACTTCCAGGGTTCTGCTGCAGACAACAGGATCAAGCGTTTCCAGGAAAGTCAGTGGCTACAGGAGGGAGCTTGGACACAAGACATAGAGTGTTTAGCTGGGTCTGTGTGTGAGTGTGTATGCGTGTGTGTGTGTGTGTGTGTGTGTGTGTGTGTGTGAGAGAGAGAGAGAGAGAGAGAGAGAGAGAGAGAGAGAGAGTATCAGAGTGTGTATCAGTATGAGTGTAGTGGGGAGATGTTGCTGACTAAAGCAAAGACATTGATAAGATTATTGTAGGACTTGGAAAAACCTCAGGAATCATTGGATTCTCTGAGACATGATAAGACTGTTGTAGGATTTCAAAATCTGCTGGAATCATAGGATTCCCTAACACATAAAAAGACTGTTGCAGGACTTCAAAAACTTGGGGGGAATCATTAGATTCCCTGACACATGAAGCAATGGACAATAGATTGGTTTTGGACTATCTCTTGGCTGCTGAAGAAGGCATATGTGTGATTTGTTTACATACCCTCCTTCTAGGACTTCTGGAAATCTTTTACAATACCATACTGATTTATATTGTTTGTTATACTGCTATTTGCATGTACAATTCACTTTTGTTACACCATATGGAGCCTGCACCGGCTGTGGGGAGGGTCATCACTGCTAGCCTGTGCGTTATTGCTATGTGCTTGTGTAATACCTCCCATGCTGATGGGTTTGTGAATACCTGTTTCTAATAAAACCCTTCAGCCCAGAAATCCGCTAGCAATCCTCACTTCCTTTTGGTGCTTTTCATCTCCTTTCCTGAGATGTAAGGGAAGGCGTGATCATCTCCTTATTTTAATACTCTCACCTCCCTTCCTGAGAAGTCAGGGAGTGTGTGACCACCTCCTTTTTTGTGTTTTCACCTTTTTTCCTGAGAAGTCAGGGAGGGTGTGATCACCTCCCCTCAGAGCTCTCACCTCCCTGAGAGGTCAGGGATGGCTCGACTACCTGTGCTCTAAAGCAAAAGAAAGCGGGAGATGTAATGGGCTGAAGCTGAGCAGATGAACTGAGGTCCAGTCAGAGCACTCATGGCTAATTAGCAATTGGACAATATTCTATTAAATATATGTTTAGAGAAAGAATGGTTCCATCCACTCTCTGTGCAAGTTTGATGTGTTGAATAGGAGACTGGATAGAGGATTAGGTGGACAGCCTGTGAGAGCCAGAGGCACTGCTGGCTGGATTCATGTACTGATTGCTCTCACTTCCTATTGTCATTCCCCTTCACCTCCACAAAGAATAAAGATCAAAGACTTTTGCTTACCCTGACTCTGGCTGATTTTAAAATACCCTGAGGGCTAAATGCAGTCATCACAGACATGATACCCACAGGATAGATACTAATGAGTGAAGGGGTCACCCTTGTCAGTGACCTATATTGAGGGAAAATTTAAACAAACATGTGGAGGCAACAACTGGGGGAAAGGAGTTAGTGCTCAAGATGCCAAAGGGACAGTTAATCAGTTCAAAACATAGCAGAGAGGACGGCAGTGTTGTTCTTACTGCATTTACTTTCCTGCCCAATTTTGTAAAGGATCCACAGATAAGAGAGATGGCCAGAATACACTTACCTGAGGTGGGGGTCTGCAGCTCTTAGGGGCCATTCCTCTGGCTCCAGGATCCCTGCTTGGGTCAGGCCTTGGTCCTCTGCAGGCTGTGTGTGTGGGAGATGATTATATCTGCACAGATAATTGTTTCTTTCTTTTCCTGGACAGGGCTAGTCTACAGGAAATTACAGAGGGTGAGGTTACAGGGGAGTTAGGGAGTTACTAAGCCCCTGGCCCTGCCCTTAGAGCAGAGACCCCAACAAACAGGGGGAGGGAGGATGAAAGAAGAGGCAGGTTGAAAAATGAAAATGGTGGACTCAAGATGGGTGAGAAGAAGCAGGATATTGCCTGAATTCTCTCCAATTTCCATGAAGTAACTTTCATTTAAGAGTGGAGTGACAGGACCTACAAAAGGATGGGGAGAAAATTTTCCATCCTTAGATAATTTAGAAAGACAGCAGGAAAGATCTGTCTCACTTGAATAAAAGGGGAACATAGCCCCAGCAAAGATCAACAATTGAGGTTCAGTGGTCCCTGCCAAGCCAAGATTGGGAAGTTGGTTAACTGAATTGGGACAGGGGAGAAGAGGGTGGTGAGGTGCAAAGTCACCAGCCTCACTTTTTCCTCCAGAGCCCCCTGGCTCCAGTGGCCAGATATAGATCAGGATGACTGGAGATGACCCTAGAAGCAGTGGAGACCTTGACCTTAAGCTAAGCCCCCAGTGTGAAGGAGGGAACACCAACAGAGGGATTAAAGCCTGGAAAAGAATGAAACCAAGAATGTTCTCTTTTACCCAGTCAAAAACAACAAGTCTGGGAGGGAAAAGTCCCCAGAGCTATTGGCCATAGGGGCAGTTAGATAGAAGAAGGGACAGAGAATAAGATGACTGGGGTGGGATGGTAAAAACTTGAAGATGATCTCACCTTCACTTACTCCTACTGTTCTGACTCCTTTCCTCTCCCCCACCTTCCTACAGACCCAAGAGACAGGAGAGATTTAAGGCCCCAGATGAGATGAGAGTGTGTAGAACCCCAATGTCCCCTGAGTCAGAAATCTCCCTGCCAGTGATACTCAGTCTTTCCAGCATCTCTTCTCCCCAACAGACATAGTAAGGAGGTAAAGGCTCTGAGATGGAGCCCCCAGGGAAAAATATTAAAAAACATAAGGCTGGGAGACAATCTAGTCTGGGATTCAGCTCCCAGAACCTATAGTGAGGGAAGGGGGCAGAACTCAGGGAAGCCTGGGTAAAAAAGAAGAAATTTAAGTGTCCAGAAGTGATTTAGGTGGGAGGTTAAATGAGGAAAAACAAGATGGCTGAGTCCTGAAACCTAAGCAGAAGATGGGGGAAGGTTCCTAAGACTCTTGGGTAGATTTTAGGCTTAAAATCCTGAAAAGCAATGTGTTAACAGTGAGCCACATTTCTGGGAAGGAGCCCAAGACGTGCGGGTCCAGAGAAGCTGGCCCAGGAAACAGCTTCAGTTCCTGCAATCAAGGAGAGTTCCTGGGGGCAGAAAGGCAGAGCCTGTGGAACCTCATGAGAAATCATATCTGAAGGCCCACAATCACTTCCCCAAACAGGAGCTGGAAGCAGAGCTAGGACATCCAGGTCCAGAAGTGGGGCTTAAAGTGGGATTCTTGGGTTACTATGGGGAAGCCTGCCTTTGAGCAAATATGACCCAATGGTAAGCTTGAGGAAGAAGGAGACATTAAATAATTGTCAAGCTTTGGGAACCTGAAAAAGAGGAGGGGCAAAGAATTCATTAAGTAGCCAGACCTGGAAGAAGAAAATTGTGCTGACAGTTGGGGAGGACACTGGCCAGCAGAGAAGAGAAGAAGAATGAATGCTTATGCAAGGGCAGCCAGCAGAAGGCAGGACCTGTGAGGAACCCTGGCTCACACCTACCTGGGTCCTACCCCAGCAGGGAAGGTTTGCAGTAAATAGAAAATGGCAGATCCAAGAGAATGCCCAGAGATCTCAGTTCCAAACCTTCCTGCTTCCCATTAATCTATTCCAGGAATGTCCTCTAAGGCTTAAGAACCCCAAACAGGCTAGCCCCTGAAGCCTGGAGGATGGGACCTCACTCCCAAAATCATCCAGGGTGATGACCTTTGAATGCCGCCTGCCTCCCCTCCCCCAGCCCTGACCATCATCACATGGCCAATGGCCATTGGAATGGTTCTTCTCCAGCCCTAGACTCCTCCCAAGCTTCCAAATTCTACCCTAGGACCCATATTTCACCTGGTCACTTACCCACCAGACTGCTCATCTTATCTCCCATGAGCTCCTCCTCCTCCATGTTTACATCAACAGATGTTTTGTTGGAGGAAGGATACAGGACTTTTATCTTGCCACAGGACTTGGCAGAGCACTACACTTACATCCCATTCAAACACAAATCAAGACATCTCCCTTTTATCTGTGGTCCTCTAGAAGAATAAAACATCATCTGAGCAGACCCAGCTACACCCAGGGAAAAAAACGCTGGGAAATGAGTGTGGACTGCTTGCATTTTTGTATTTCTTCCCAGGTTATTTTTACCTTTCTAGATCCAATTTTTCTTGTGCAACAAGAGAACTGTACAAATATGTACACACATATTGTATTTAAGATATACTTTAACATGTTTAACATGTATGAGACTGCCTGACATGTAGGAGAGGGGGTAGAGGGAAGAAAGGGAAAAGTTGGAACAGCAGTGATTGCAAGGTTCAATATAAAAAAAATATCCATGCATATGTTCTGTCAATAAAAAGCTATAATAATAAAAAAAATCTTCATCAACATAAACTTCTTAGATTCCTTCCCAGAAGCCTTTCTACAGTATGATTTTCATATTATTTGATAAGGTAAAAATGGGCTTGAGAAAGAGAATGGTGAGTAAATATAAGATGAATGACATTTAGTTGTTTGGACTAGATGTTTAAAGTGGCTCTTTTGTGATAGCAAACAACTGGAAATTGTAGTGATCCCCCTTCATTCCATATTTATTTTAAATTAAACAATTCCATCATTAGAAATTAGAGATAGTTTGTCTTGCAGTGCAAAGAATCCTGAGACTGGGCTCAAGAAAGGTTGATTTCAAATCCATCCTCATACTCTTACTAGCTGTGGGTCCCAGGACACATTACTTCACGTATGTGTGCCTCGGTTTCCCCAATTATTAATAGGGAAAATGATAGGAACAAAGCCACAGATACGTTGTGGGACTCAAATGAGAAAATATGTATATACTTAGTACAGTACTGCAACATAGTAAAGTATGTATAGATGATTCCTTTCCCTTCTTTTCCTACTAATTGAACTAGAATTTGAGGGACCAAGGAAGGAAGGATAAACATAAATTTTTTTATATCAGGCAGCATTAGGAACAAGGAGGGCCAATTTATGCTTGATAAGAAGACCTTTCTAAAGTCCAAACCTATCCCAACAAGGAAAGTATTGCCTTGACAGGTGGAGGGTTCCCTTCACTGTACAGCTTCAAGAAAAGGCTGCAGGAGACTTTGCTTTTTTTTTTCCAGAGACTTTGTAGACAAAATTCACATCTAGTTAGAAGTTAGACTAGGTGGCACAGCTCAGATTAGCTCCTATTTAGAAAATCTTTAATGCTGTGTTTTTCGAGCATTGTAGAAACTAGGAATTGACCAAGATCTAACACTCTATACCAAGATAAGATCTGGATGAGTTCTTAATTCAGATATAGTGGATGATACTATAAACAAATTAGGAGAACAAGGGATAGTCTGCTTCTCAGATCTGTGGAGAAGAAAGGCATTTATGGCCAAAGAGGATCTAGAGGATATTATCAAATACAAAATGGATAATTTTGATTATATTGAATGAAAAAGGTTTTGCAAAAGGGCTAGCAGTGCTGGCCAGATAATAAGCTGGGCTGTGGCTATGGAAAAAGAGGAATGAGCTCTTGGTGGGAAAGTGCAGTACTTTAAGGAGCAAAAATATTTCCTGGACAGCAGTTGAATACAGAGGGCTGAAACTCTTGAGTCAGTGCACTGAGGTCAGGACAGCGGAGCACTTGAGTCTAACTACCTATTGGATAATACTCTATGGGCATATGCTTGGACAATGGCCCTTTCAACTATCCTATGCTGCCTCAATGATTGGTGTATACCAAGGATTGTAGGAAGGACTAGAGGATGAAGTAAAACTAGCCAGGGTCACTTTGGTGGTACATGAGGAAGAAGGAAGGTTGCGGAGATCCTGCTTCCATCCCCTTCACTTCTAGCTTAGATAAAGCTAGAATAAGACTAAGGATTTTTGCTTGTTGTGACTCTGACTGATTCTAAGATATCCTGGGTGCTAGCGTGGTCATCACAGTTGAGGAATCCTACGTGTGATTTAGGTGAGAACTGCTGCTGAGATTGACCCCCTGGACAGAATTCAGAACATAACAGTAAGGAGGAGTTGAGGGTTAGGGCAGCATTACCCAGAGCCCAGAAATCAAACTTTACAATAAAAATGATCATTGTTATAGCTGCTAAAAATAAAATAAAACCAAAGGAAAATTCAGGATGAATAAGCAGAGGAAAAAGAACATCACAATAGCTACTTTGGTATAAAAGGAGATCATGGTTAATATCCAGAAAACAGTGAGGTTAAAAAACAAGCCATTCCTGTCCCAAAGGGTAACATCAAAGGTACACAACAAACCCAAAAGGAGTCCATGCAAGAACATAAAAAGAGATTATCAAGAGATTAAGAAAATATTAGGAGGGGCAATGACAGCAATCCAAGAAATTATGAAAAGAAAGTTAATCATTTTGAAAGAGGTAACAAAAAAGTTCTTGAAAAACAGAATTGAAGAAGAGAAATGAAGTGACATTATGAGACACCAAAAAATAATTAAACTAGAAAATATAGAAGAGAATCTGAAAAATCTCATCAGAAAAAGTAGAGAACAGATCAAGGTGAGGCAATATACGAATTAGACTATCTAAAAGTTTTTTAAAGAAGAATCTGGATACAATATTTCAAAAAATTATGAAAGAAAATTGCCCTCCAGTTCTACAACAAGCAGGTAAAGAGGAAAGAAGAAAATCTACTGTTCATCAATAGAAGCGATCACAGGAAAAACCTTACAAGAATATCATAGCAAAATTTCAAAATTCCCAGATTAAAGAGAAAATACTGCAATCGAACCAGAAAAGAAGACAGACTTCAACACTGCAGAAACAGCCAGGATTTCACAAAACCAGCAGCTTCAACTCTAAAAGACCATGGGTTTGGTTACATTAAATTTTAAAGAAGAAAAGAATTGGACTTGCAGCCTGAATAATTTACCCAGAAATATGGACTATAATATGGAATGAGGGGGAAAATAGATATTTGACAAACTGAAAAACTTTCATGTATTTGTAACAAAAAGAGCAGAACTGAATGGAAAATTTAATATAAAAGATCCAGAAGAAAGAAAAACATTAAAGACTAATTCCAAGTGTATAGAATAGAGAGAGATAAGGTGAAGAACTTACAGAAATGTATGAATTCTTTTTCTGTATTTTATTTTCATTATTTCTGTGTTTCCCCTCTGACCTGTACAATATGTGCAGGCTCCTATTTACTTGAGCCAGCAATAAACATATTTACTTAACCTGACCTGATGATATTTATCAATATTAGCTGGACCACTATCTGCTTCATGAAGCCTGAAGGCCTGATTTTCTGTTTCCTAGAAACCAGGAGGTTTCCCTGAAACCTTCCATTCCAATCTCTCTGGATAGCAACAACCAATTAGAGGCCTCCCCCTCCCCTTCTCAGGGCTCTCTTACTTGTGATGTAATCTCTTGTATAAAAGCTATGTATCTTTACTATTCTTTAGCCCTCCTCCTACCAGGGCTTTGTCTTTCTTATCTCAGCACTTTGCGATGGCTCATCCTCCCGAGGTTTTTAATAAACAACTTTTCTGCCTTCTCCTGAGTGATCTCCGAGTAGTCATTTTGGGTCCTTACCCACATCCCTCGCACGAGGCCCTCATTTACAACTATTTACTTATATATGAGAAAATGTCATCAGTATAAACTGTGGGTAGTTTCAAAGGTTGGGACTAAAATGTGTGTGATGGGGCAGGAAAAAATAAAAGGAAACAATTATAAAAACTGGGCAAGAGGAAGAACTATTACTGAGAAAGGGGGGAGGGAGGGTGGACAGCTGGTAACATTGTAACCTTCATCTCGGAATTAAAGAGGAAACAGTGTATGCATCACAAAGGAGTTAGAAGCCTTGTGAATATGTAAGAAACCTTGGGGATGGAAGGATGGCTCTGGATGCAGGCGGGGGGGGGGGGGGGGCGGGGGGGGGGGGGGAAGCTGGGGAAGCCGGGGAAGCCGGAGATCTAGCCACGGGGAGGGAAGGGGGCAGGTGATGTTTGAGGGCTTTAAGAGAGGGGGCAGGGAAGCAGGAGGAAAGGAGAGCCCAGGTAAGAGCTGGGAGAGAGAAATTCTGACACAGCTCAGGGTAAGGGGGTCAGGGACACTGCAGGGGCAGAAGGGTTCGGGGGGACACGGATCCCGGGAAAGCAGCAGCATGACTGTGCCCTGAGGTCTACCGAGGAGCTGGGGACATTGCCTGGCACCCTCTAGTAGAGTTTAGGATTGCTGACCCTAAAGCGAGCCTGGACACAGGGAGTCAAGGCGTGGGGTCTGATCGGGCAGCAACCCAAGTGCTGGGGGAGACAGGCAGAGCCAGGCAGGAGTTTGGGGGGCCCGCGTCCAGAGTGGGCCTCAGGGCAGGCAGAACCTTGAATCTATCAGGGGCCTCAGTGGGAAGGCAGAAGCTCCACGTTTCTAACCGGGATCCAGGAACAAAGCGGGACTCCTGGGTCCTTATGGGGAAGATCTGAAATTGGGAAAATGGGAATCGGTGATAAATCCGGGGACAGTAACCTCCGAAATTTGGGAAGTATTGGAAGTATAAAAAACAGGGATGGCGAAGGGGGGGGGTGCTGGGAAGGGAGGGCTTATCCGATAGCCGAGTCTGGTAGAGCAGCACGTTCCTGATGCTGCTGCAGGTCAGATGATCCCCCTTTAGCAAAGACAAAGGGAATTATCAAAAGCTCAGAAGTGCCCACCTCAAACACTCAGAGGTGCCCTCAAACATCACCTGCCCCCCTCCCTCTCCGGAGCTAGAGCTCAGGCTTTCCCAGCTTCCCCGGTGCCTCCATCCAGAGCCATCCTTCCATCCCCAAGGTTTCTTACATATTCACAAGGCTTCTAACTCCTTTGTGATGCATACACTGTTTCCTCTTGAATTCAGAGAGGAAGGTTACAATGTTACTAGCTCTCCATCCTTCCCCCCCCCCCCCCCCCCCCCCCGCTTTGAAAGTTCCCCTAGTTCTAGGCAGGTGTGGGGCTAGATATGCCGGGAGGTGGACGGACCTACCTGGGTCCTGCACCCGCAGAGCTGCCTTGCAGGAGGCAGAGAGATCTCAAGTCCAGAAGCCCCCGTTTCCAGCCAGCTCTCTCGAGATTTCTCCTGGGTCCAAGTGTCCCCACATTAGCCAGCCCTTGAGACTTCCCAAAATGAGCTGTCTCCTTCTACGACGCCCAAGAGCAGCATCTCAGGCCCTGAGCTGCTTCAGCGCCCCAAACCCCGCCCCCCATCACGTGAAATGTCTTCACCACCGGAGAGGCCCAACGTCCGCCTTGGACTCCTCCCAGGCTTCCAAACTCCACCCCAGGGGCTCATATTCCACCTGGGTCACCACCCACCGGGCTGTTCCGCTCTGAGATCTCCTTTTTCCCTCCAGGCTGCCTCCTTTTGGGCTCACTCCCTCCTCTCTGCAGTTCTAAGCCTTCCTGTTTCCCATTAATCTATCGCAGGAATGTCCTTTGAGGCTCAAGAGCCCCAAGCAGCCTAGCCTCTGAAGCCTGGAAAGTGGGACCTCATTCCCCAAATCATCCAATATGATGACCTGTGGATGCTGCCAGCCTCCCCTCCCCCAGCCCTGCCCATCATCACATGGACAATGCCCATTGGAATGGCTCTTCTTCAACCTAGATTCCTCCCAGGCTTCCAAACTCCACCCTAGGACTCTTTATTTTATCTGGCCACTTACCCACTAGCTAGCAGTGCTGGCTACAGCTGTGGACAATGAAGACTAAAAACTTGCTTCGAAAGTGCAGTATTTTAGGGAGCAAAAACATTTCCAGGACAACAGTTGAGGAACTCTATGTGTGACTCTCTATGTGTGACTCACTACGTGAGAAATGTTGCTGAGGTCGAGTCCCTGGCCAGAATTCAGAACATAACAGGAAGAAGGAACTGAGGAAACCCAGCATTACCCATAATTCAGAAATCAAACTTGACTCTAGTAATGATCATTGTTATAAGCTGCTAACTGGGGTGTTTTTCTTCTTTATAATATATAATGGTTCTCTCTGGGAGCAGGTTTCTTGGGGAGGTTTTCTGGAGACAGCCTTAGTTTCAGCTAAAAGTAATAATCACCTAAATGCAGCCAGATGTTAAAAGTTCATATCTTTCATTGATTCCTCCAAAATAGCCCGGTTAATTTTTCTTAGAGATTCCAACAGCTTAGAGGCCTTTCTGCTTGGTTGCAAGAGCTCTTGCAATTTGTCCTTTGCCTCTGCTTTCTTCAGCCTCCAGCCAGTACAAAGATGGAAAATGGAATGAATCTCTCTTGCCTCCAAGAGAGGACTTCTGGATCTCAATCTCCCAGAGTGCTGAATCTGGTTGTGCCTCCGAGAGGGATTCTCCTCAACTGAACTGATACTCCCCTCTCAATCTTTTCAGCTGGACTCTGGACTGAGCCTCTGTCCGCTTTATATATGGTCTCCCAAAGGTTGACTCCTCCCCTCTGAGGGAGGGATTAAGGGAGGTGTGAATTCACCAAGTTAACTTTGTGAATCTCCCATAATTGGGAACTCCAATGAGTACTTAAATACTTCTTGCTTATATGAGCTCTCCAAAGGTGTGAACACATGCATTGTTTCTATTAGTTCCATTTAGTAACTTGTTTCTTCTGACCCATAACATCTTCTAAGATCAGATCAATCATACTGATTGATAAATGCTAAATTAGATAATTATTGTCTCTATCAACTCTAATGACTTAATTTGTAAAGATTCCAAGTTAACAATGAATAAATATTTGTTTATATAAACATATATTTATAAAATATAAAACATAAAATAATACCAAATAAAAATTTAGGATGAGTAACAAAAGGAAAAAGAACCTGACAATATCTACTCTGGTATAAAAGAATCTGGATTAATATTCAGAAGATAGTGGGGTCAAAAAAAAAGTAATTCCTGTCTTAAAAAGTTACATCAAAGGTATACAAATCCAAAAGGAGTTCTAGAAGAACATAAAAAGGAATTCAAAAATAAAATAACAGATCAAAGAAATATTAGGAGAGGAAATGAAAGCAATCCAGTAAATTATAAAAAGTTAATTAATTTGAAAAGTCTGTAAGAAATGACCAACAGGATGATTTCAGAAAGGCCTGGAGAGACTTACATGAACTGATGCTGAGTGAAATGAGCAGGACCAGGAGAACATTATATACTTCAACAACAATACTATATGATGACCAGTTCTGATGGACCTGGCCATCCTCAGCAAGGAGATCAACCAAATCATTTCCAATGGAGCAGGAATGAACTGAACCAGCTACGCCCAGAGAAAGAACTTTGGGAGATGACAAAAAACCATTACATTAAATTCCCAATCCCTATATTTATGCCCACTGACATATTTGATTTCCTCCACAAGCTAATTGCACAATATTTCAGAGTCTGATTCTTTTTATACAGCAAAATAATGTTTTGGTCATGAATACTTATTGTGTATCTAATTCATATTTTAATGTATTTAACATCTACTGGTCATCCTGCCATCTAGGGGAAGGGGAGGGGGGTGGGAGGTGAAAAATTGGAACAAGAGAGTTGGCAATTGTTAACGCTGTAAAGTTATCCATGCATATAACTTGTAAATAAAAGGCTATTAAATAAAAAAAATTAATTTGAAAAGTTAAAAAAAAAGTCCTTGGAAAAGGATTGAACCAGAGGTATTGTGTGACCTTATGAGACACCAAAAAATAATGAAACTCCAAAAAAAAAAAATAGAAGAGATATAGTTGATCTTGTCATTTTCCTGGTTATTGCCATTGGGTTTGTATAGCATATAGTACAAATGGTTCTAGTGGTTCTATTCATTTTCTCTCTGCCTCAGATGAAGAAACATGAAGGGGAACAAACTAGATTAGAAAAAAAGACAAGAACTGAATGCAGTAACCCAGGACTTGATAAACTCAAGAACATCAATGACTCCCTATCTCTACTTCCTACTATGTTAAACTGAAAATTGAGACTGGATTTTCTGGTAGAGTCACCAGTTCAAGAAAGATGGAGAAGGAAAAGGAAGGAGAACTATGAACACAGCACACCAATACCTCCTGAAAACTGAAGGAGAACATTTTGTACCAGCCTGAATCCTCCCTGGGCAATCCTAGAAACCATACTGAGGCCTTGTTCCAGACCCACTCCTCCCAGTGGTCACTGGATAGCAGGTGAACAGCCAGTTCCTGATCCCCTGGCACAACTGGCAAGGAGTCA
The DNA here is from genome assembly GCA_020854095.1 of Dasyurus viverrinus. Taxonomy (NCBI): domain Eukaryota; kingdom Metazoa; phylum Chordata; class Mammalia; order Dasyuromorphia; family Dasyuridae; genus Dasyurus; species Dasyurus viverrinus. The sequence goes on along the minus strand of CM036999.1, from coordinate 624,634,438 downwards.
GTCCTTGAGGTTCTGACTTTGATGCAGCATGTCATTCACCAAACTCCTGGCCCCAGAACAAAAAGCTTGGGGACAGTATCATCTGTTCAGCAGCAGAGCTCAAACTTTAAAAGTCTCAGAATAGGCTGGGAAATGGAAAAAAAGCAACAACAACAACAAAAATCCTGAAAATAGAAAATTACCCTGGTGGAATAGAAGTTTAAAAGCCAAACTTAAAACAAGACAAAGTCAAAATGCCTCTTAAGCAATCTGTAAGAGAAATATGAATTAGTCTTAGGTGTGACAAGTTCTCCTGGAAGAGCTCCAAAAGGATTTGAAAAATCAAATAAGAGAAGTAGAATAAATTTTGAAAAAGAATAAGTGGTGCAACAAAATCATGAAAAAAAAAGTTTCACCAGTTGGTTTAAGGAAAGCACAAAAATCCACTAAAGAAAACTGCTTTAAAAGAATTAGTCGAATGAAAAGAAAGGTATAAAGCTCATTGAAGAAAATAATTCCTTAAAAATTAGAAATGGGAAAATGGAAGCTAATGACTATGAGATCAAAAATGAATTTTAAAAAGTCAAAAGAATTAAAAAAAAAAACAAAGGCCAAAATAAAAGCCGGGAAAAAGCAACTGACTTGGAAGCCAGATCCAAGAGAGCTAGCTAATTTAAGAATTCTAGGACTCAATGCAATGATCACAAAGAGAGCAAACTGCCCTCATATCCTAGAGTAAAAAGGTAAAATATTAATCAATAAAACGGTTCTCATGGAATTCTAAATTATAAAGAACTGGAGTCTAACAGAACTGGACTAGAGGAAGGTTTTAGAAATTAAGTACCTGCTTAACTTATCACTTTCACAGTGAGGAATACAGTTTGCAAACAGGAAGCTTTCCTGGGCAGGATATTTCCACTTGTTGCAGAAAAGGTAGAGGTTTTGATATAATATGATTTTGTGGTCTCCTGATTTTAGGGATCTTCTGTTCTAACAATAAGTCAGGAAATCCTAAATCTTTTGATTGTGGAGTCTGCCTCAGAGTTCTCTCAATCTAAGAACAACAATCTGTATGATTCTGAATAGATTATTTCCCAATTCAATGATGACAGATAATCTGTCAACTGAAAACAACTTCCAGAACCTCTCCTCAGTTGATTGCTGACTGATGATCTGGTCTGTGATAATCAAAACCCAGAGACCACCCCTCAATTTACTGCTGACTGATGATCTGGTCAGTAAGAACCAAATACCAGAGACTACTCCCTAACCCTTCCTCTAGGCCAAAGAATGAGCCTATCTATGATTGAAAGTTGGATCCCTATCTCCTTGTTTCTATTTCTATTTCTTTTCATAGATGTCAAACCATAGATTTGGGGGTGATAGGAGTTTTTCAGATGCAAACAGCAGATAGGTAAAATCATTAAGATAATGTTGATGGAGTTGTACAACTGTATCACTAGAAAACCCACATGCTAATTCCATTCAGAGGTTTGCTCTGTTCTCAGAATTTCCAACATGTTCATCAGAATTCAGTTCAAATATTCAGATTATGAGTTCCCGTGAGAATGTTAACATAGAATTTTTCAAGATAATTAGCACCCAAATGTCTTTGGTCTTCATCCCTACCTTGCTTTAAAGGGATCTAGCAGAAAGTAGCTACAATTAAAAGATTTCTTTTAAAATTCTTTTACCACAAAGCAGAATTTTGAGAGGGGTGGGGTTTGTGAGGCAATTGGTGTTAAGTGACTTGCCCACAGTCACACAATTAAGTGTCTGACGCCAGATTTGATCTCTGGTTCTTTTGACTTCAGGGCTGATACTCTATCCACTATACCAACTAGCTGCTCCTAATTCCTTTTTTTAAGGTATGACTGATCATACTTAGTCATCTGTCAATATCAATATATAGTTTTTTTCCTGTCTTATCTGCGATAGGATTTCACTGGAGATAGGTTCCAAAGTTTAGTTAGTATCTATATTCACCAAGCAAGTAACATGACTTTTTGGTCGTTGGCAGTTGGTACTTAATATTCTTAAGATAAAATAAATTAATTTAATATATGCCATCTTTTAAACTTATATGTGTAGTTGATAGTTTTTCATATATGGGCACATCTCTCATTCCTTTGTATTAATGTGAGGATACATTAAGCAGCAGAATCTGTTCCTTATGAATACTAGAATCCTTTCTTGATTCATGGATGCAAAATCAATTTGTAGATTTTTCAGAGCAAGAGAAATTTCCAAATTTTTCTCCCTTCCTCCTTTATCTGCCCCTTCTCTGAAACAGTAAAAAAATTATTTAGGTTAGTTATGTTCATTTATACAAAACACACTACCATAGTAATCATATTGTAAAAGAAGACACAGAATCAAAGGGAAAAAACCCAAAAATATAGAAAGTGAAAAATAGTATGATTTGATATACATTAATATTTAATCAGTTATTTCTCTGGAGATGGGTAGCATTTTTTCATCACAAATCATTTGAGATGGTCTTGGATAATGGTTTTGTTCATAATCACTAAGTTATCCACAGTTGATCATTGTCCAGTATTACTCTTATTGTATATGGTGTTCTCCTGGTTTTGCTCATTTCATTTTGCATAAGTTCATATAAAGTTGTTGGTTTTTTTTTTGCGATCAGCCTACTCATTTCATAAAGCACAATAGAATTTCATTATGATCATATACCACAGTCATTCAGCCATTCTCAAAATGATAGGCTTATCTATTTTTTTGCCATTACAAAAAAAATGCAATAGTTATTTTTGTACTAACTCATTTTCTACTTTCTGATCTTTTGGGGATATAGATCTAGTAATGGTATTGTTGGATCAATAAGCAGTTTCACAGAAGTTCTTACCTGAAATCTTGCTTATTGAATTGCTCATATATATGCCCCAAGCTTGAAAATGGACATAAAACTCTTCAATATTTATCTTGGTGGATGAACATCTTGTCCTGAATTTTAAAAGGTCATTTTCCATTGCCTCTTTTTCCAAAATTCTATTTCACTTTCATGCTGCAAACATATGGACATCAAATATGAGGACTGGCCTGTTCTTAGGTGCTGACAAAGAAGTCACTCCAATCTGACCACTGGTTGACCCTTCTATTTCCTAGAAAGTCAATTTAGGCAAGTAATAAAATTCCCTTCTAATAGTGAATAATTTAAGAAGCTTTCTTATCCAGATATACCTTATCCAAAGGCAACACTTTTCAACACAAGACTCCTTATTATAGAATAATGGTGAATTGCAGACTAGATGATACACTCATTGTCTCTTCCTAAGGTCCTCCTCTTCCTATTAATCTGCCCAAGAACTATTTAGGAGACATAAGGGGAAAGATTGAGGTCTCAATGACCAAGGTGAACATGCAGCCTCCATAAATTTTTTCCACCATTTGGGAGGTATACTCTTCATCTCTATTCCTAATAAACTTTCTAACTCATGACCCTTTGAATCCTTGTGTTTCTTGTCAGTATTTCATACACTATGTTCTTATTCCAGTCTATTTAAGTTCATGTATTGCAATAGGTACATACATAATTTTTAAAAATCTGATAAACATACTTTTTATTATAGTTTTTTATTTACAAGATATATGCATGGGGTAATTTTTCAGCATTGACTCTTGCAAAACCTTCTTTTCCAACTTTTCCCCTTTTCCCCTCCATGCCCTCCCCTAGATGGCAGGTAGTCTCATATATGTTAAATATGTTAAAGTATATGTTAAGTACAATATATGCATATATACCCATACAGTTCTTTTGTTGTCTACAAGAAGAGTTGGACTTTGAAATAAGGTAAAATTAACCTGAGAAGGAAATTAAAAATGCAAGTGGACAAAAATGAAGGAATTGGATATGCTATGTTGTGGTTCACACTCATTTCCCATAGTTCTTTCACTGGGTGTAGTTGGTTCTATTCATTATTGAACAAATGGAACTGATTTGGTTCATCTCATTGTTGAAGAGAGCCAAATCCATCAGAATGGATCATCATATAGTATTGTTGTTGAAGTGTATAATGATGTCCTGGTCCTGCTCATTTCACTCAGCAACAGTTCCTGTAAATCTCTCCAAGTCTCTCTGAAATTTTCCTGATGGTCATTTCTTACAGAACAATATATATTCCATAACATTCATATACCACAATTTATTCAGCCATTATCCAACTGATGGGAATCCATTAAATTTCCAGTTTCTAGCCACTACAAAAAGGGCTGCCACAAATATTTTTGTACATGTGGGTCCCTTTCTCTCCTTTAAGTTCTCTTTGGGATATAAGCCCAGTAGTAACACTGCTGGATCAAAGGGTATGCACAGTTTGATAACTTTTTGAGCATAGTTCCAAATTGCTCTCCAGAACGGCTAGATGGATTCACAATTCCACCAACAATCAGTGTCCCAGTTTTCCCACATCTCTTCCAACATTCAGCAGATAAACCCATTTTAACAGAAGTAAAACACACATAATTAAGTAGAGACAATGAAATGCCAGAGAAAAGACAGCCCATTCTCTCTGGGCTTTGCTACAGGCACAAATCTTGATTTCTCCTTTAAAGTGTCATAGTTGTTTGTGGTCTTGAAGTCACAAACTGCAGCTGTCATGGCTACTGGTTTCCACAGCTACCAAGTTTCTATAAAATGGCTTCCACCTCTCTCTTTTTTCTCTTTTTTTTTTCTTGGAGAGTTCCACAAACTTCTACTGTCTTTGATAGAATGAGGAAGAATTCAGCCTTTCCAACAACAACAAAAACAAAAACACCAACAACAGTATCTCAAGTAATCGGCATTAGCTAATTTTATAAAAGAAAAAATGACTCTCATGTTAATTGCTTCAGTCAGGATCATGAAGCTATTAAATTTTAAAGCTGGAATTTGAATACAATGCTTTGAATGTCATGAATCTTTCCACTGAAAATAGCTCCATTAAAAAAATGCTACTGTCTGATTGAATCTTTTCCTCCCTTCTCCTTCTATATCTGTAATACAAGATTTTATTTCTTTTCTTTTTTTTCTGTCAGTGTATAGAGCAGGAAGCTTTGAAAACTGAGAATTTTTTTTTATTTAATAGCCTTTTATTTACAGGTTATATGCATGGGTAACTTTACAACATTAACAATTGCCAAACCTCTTGTTCCAATTTTTCACCTCTTATCCCCTCCCCCCCCAGATGGCAGGATGACCAGTAGATGTTAAATATATTAAAATATAAATTAGATACATAATAAGTATACATGACCAAACTGTTATTTTGCTGTACAAAAAGAACCAGACTCTGAAATATTGTACAATTAGCTTGTGACCGAAATCAAAAATGCAGGTGGGCATAAATATGGGGACTGGGAATTCAATGTAATGATTTTTAGTCATCACCCAGAGTTCTTTCTCTGGGCGTAGCTGGTTCAGTTCATTACTGCTCCATTGGAAATGATTTGGTTGATTGCTGAGGATGGCCAGGTCCATCAGAACTGGTTATCATATAGTATTGTTGTTGAAGTATATAATGATCTCCTGGTCCTGCTCATTTCACTCAGCATCAGTTCGTGTAAGTCTCTCCAGGCCTTTCTGAAATCATCCTGTTGGTCATTTCTTACAGAACAATAATATTCCATAATATTCATATACCACAATTTATTCAGCCATTCTCCAACTGATGGGCATCCACTCAGTTTCCAGTTTCTAGCCACTACAAAGAGGGCTGCCACAAACATTCGTGCACATACAGGTCCCTTTCCCTTCTTTATAATCTCTTTGGGATATAAGCCCAGTAGTAACACTGCTCAAAGGGTATGCACAGTTTGATAACTTTTTGAGCATAGTTCCAAATTGCTCTCCAGAATGGTTGGATTCGTTCACAACTCCACCAACAATGCATCAATGTCCCAGTTTTCCCACATCCCCTCCAACACTCATCATTATTTTTTCCTGTCATCTTAGCCAATCTGACAGGTGTGTAGTGGTATCTTAGAGTTGTCTTAATTTGCATTTCTCTGATTAATAATGACTTGGAGCATCGTTTCATATGACTAGAAATAGTTTCAATTTCTTCATCTGAGAATTGTCTGTTCATATCCTTTGACCATTTTTCAATTGGAGAATGGCTTGATTTTTTATAAATTAGAGTTAATTCTCTATATATTTTGGAAATGAGGCCTTTATCAGAACCTTTGACTGTAAAAATATTTTCCTGAAAACTGAGAAATTTGTGTGAGCACATGAGGATACATGGTATTTTTAATGATATTGGCCCTAGGTAGGAATTCCAATGAGTAAAATGGCAGGAGAAGAACTGAGATGAATGGGAGGGAAAATTTTCAGTAGTAAAAGCTATGAAATGCTTGAAAATCCAGGGAAGCCCGAGAAAAATCCGAAAGTTGCCCTCACCTGGGCTTTAGAATTCTCTACATCTCCAACCCTCAGTGATCTTGTTCAATTCTCATATCCCTCTCTCCTTGGGAATCTGTAAAAGTTTCTCAAGCTCTTCTCAATTGTTTTTTTTAAAATTAACTTTATTAGTGATTAACTATTTGTGAATGTATTATCAATAAACAATGATTTACCTGGGACAAAATTAAAATTTTTGGTACCATTTTTTAGATCTCATGAAGTTAATGTTCCTTGTCTTGCAACTGACAACCTAATCACATCTCTAGGGAAAGACAGACTCTCCAGTTTATAACTAACATCTTTCTTACCCCTCCCCTATCTATTCTTTGAGTGGCAGAGCCCAGTTCTATACCTCAGGAGAGAAGACCAGACCAGTGAGTGTCTTCCTCTATCTGATGCGTCAAGAGAGATTTAGAGGTAGAGCATCATCTCTCCTCCTGGAGATAAAATGGAAGACACAATGAGATTAATATACTCTATTTGCTGGTAGTAAGAAAAACACTCTAAGAAGGCTCTAATATTTTCTCTCTGAATCTTAATAAGATGCTATCTTTGTGGAAGTCTTGTCTACTAATCCAAGTCCCCACTGAGCTACTGAAGTACTCCTTTCATAATCTTTGTTCTTTCAGTGTCCCATATAACCCCTTATACCCATTTTTTGGGTATGTTTTCAATTCTAAACCTCACAGTTATCCTAATGTCTGCCATATTATTTTATAGATCCATCATCTATAAGTCATCAGTTCAGGAAGGAATATTTCTAATATTTTATTTGTGATTTTTTTCTTAGTAGATAGAGTGGAGAGTGATCTGAGAAGTCATACTCAGAAAAAGAAAAAAAAATACAGCCTACCTCCATCATGACAGCAAAAAAGAGAGCAAAATTCCTTCTTCATTACCATCTTTGATTATATTGAATCTGTAACATTTATAAAATTTTCCATAAGTTCACTTTCCCTTCCCTTTTGTTTCCTTGAACAAACTGTATTATTGCCTCATGACATTTATTTTGTTGTTTTTTTGACTGCTTAAAGACCCTCTTTTTCCCATTTTGATTCACCTCCTCCTATAATGTTTAGGCTAGCTTTCTGGAGGTCCTCCCAAAAGGCCTTGGTTTCAGCAGGATAGACATCAGAAGAATGGACAAGAGTAGAGTGCAAAGTCTTTATTGTCTCTTGCACAGTCTGTGTCTGTCATAGTCTGACCTCCAGTAGTCTCCTCCAGTAGTCTTCCAGTTTTCCAGTCTCAACCAGTCTCCCTCTGAGTCCGACTTTGTCCCCAGTTTAAATAATCTATTACAATTACATCATTACAGTATCCTGAGTATATGTGAATTAGAGAACTATTATATCACCATGCTAAGTACTAAGTATATGTATACTAGAAAACCATTATCTCATCAGTTCCACTGAGTTAACACCTTGTTTCAAGTATATTCTCCAGAGTTCTGGCTCTCTACATCCTCCTTTGAAATATATTAACATTGCACGTTTCTCTATGATACTTTTCATTGGTTGTTAATGTTTTACAGAAAGGCCTGGATATTGAGTCCCAAATTCTGCTTAAAGAATGACAGATCCCTAGATTGGAGAGTCATTTTCCAGCGAGTAATATCAAAGGTCATTGCAAATGCACTTTTTTTTTTTCAATTAGTCCCTAAAATTCTTTACTTCCAGTTAGTAGGTTAGCCTTGTGAATATTTCCTCTTGTTTCTAATGGAATTATGAGTAAATTTTCTATAATAGTTCAGAAATTGGATAACTGCAGCTCCTTTGAGGCCATGTATATATGGGGATGAAAATGAATAGAGCATGTTGGAAGTGATGGACTTGGCTCTTTTCAACAATGAGATGATTCAAGGCAATTCCAATAGATTTGGAATGGAACATGAAATTTTCATCTACAAAGAGAACTATGGGGACCTGAATATGGATTGAAACATAGAATTTTTACCTTTTTGTTTGCTAATCTCTTATGTCTTTCCCCCCTTTTGGTCTGATTTTTCTTGCAAAATGTAAGAAATATGGAATAATATTTAAAAGACATGTACACATTTAACCTACATCAGATTACTTGATGTTTGGGGAAGAGGGTGATAAGGGAGTGACAGAGGGAGAAAAATTTGGGTTACAAAATCTTACAAAAATGAATGTTGAAACCTATTTTTACACATATTTGGAAAATAAACTATTGAAAAAATAAAATAAAATAAAATAAAGGAAAAAAAATAACTCGTTGCTCAAAAGAAGTCTCTCAGAGAGTCATCTCTTAATGAATTGAATCAGGTTCATGTCCTTCCATTTACTAACTTACTCGGTCAGATGTCTTGAGTTAGTCACACTCATAGTGCATCCTTTGCAGTTCTTTTGCTAAAATAATGTAGCCTTTGATGAGGTAGAACATCAGAAGAATAATCACTTTGCTGATATTTAAGCACTGAAGATGAAAGGGAATAATCCTTTGAGGAATCTGATAAAAGGAAAAAATAATAAGCAGAGACACTACTTCTTAGAATGAAGATATCATCCTATTTTATAGATTTGTGATAATCCCAGATTTTTGCTGAGGAAAGGGAAATCATGCTGAATCTTTGCTTTTGAATATGATACTTTAAAACAGTAGGTCAATTACTTTAGAGGTATACCACTTAGGACATATAAATGCCTCAATAAAGTCAAATGGTTTACATCTTATATGTGAAAATGTTATAATTTTTTGTATAATTTGAAAAAAAGGCTTGGACTGAACTGTGTAGTATAATGTCATTAACAAAAAACTGTGTAGAGAGATAAAAAGGAATCACTGTTTAATACAATTGAAAAAGCATGAAGGAGATGGGTAGTGCTGGAACCTTACACTAATCAAAAATGGATGAGAGAACATATATCTAGAAATGTATAAAACTCTTCTTAATTTAGAAACAAATAAGTGGATACGAAGATAGCATAAGGGAAGAACCTAAGGGATGGACATTAGAGGTGTATAAGTTAAGGAATAGAAGGGGGAAATAATGGAAAGAAATAAATTAGAGGAGTGAAGAGGGACAGGGTAAATAAGGCAAGAAGGATTGTGAGGAAAAATAGGAAAAAGGAAAATACATAACAAGTAATCATAATTTGGAATGTGACTGGTAAAGGTTTATTCATAAAACAGAAATGGATAGCAGATAAAAATATGAATTAAACAATATATAATTTTCAGGAAACAAAATAAAAATTAGAAATATGCACAAAGATAAAATAAAGAACTAAAATAGAATTCATTATATAAAAAAGCCAACTTGGCTATTATGATTTCAAAGTTAGAACTAAAATAGGTTAAAAAAGAAAAAATGACACTAAAACTGTGTCACTAATATTATTTAATATTGTTTTAAATCATTTAAAGTAACTGCACAGTATAAAATACCAGAGTATATGTGTATAAAAATGTATAAAGGAGCTAATAAACATAAACATAAAAACATTTTTATATGAATAAATTAAGATTAAAATTATTAGAATAATATATTGTTCATGGGTAGGTAAAGCCAATAAAATAAAATATAACAATTTTACCTAATACATTTATTCAATGCCAGCTTTATTGTGTTACTAAAAATCATCTTTTTGAGCTAGAAAAAAGTAATAACCAAGTTCCTTTGAAAGGACAAAAGGTCAGGAATTTCAAAGAAACCAAGAAAAAAAAAGAAAAAAGGATATAATGGAAGGAAATTTGATGTCAGACTTCAAACTATACTATAAGGTGAGAACATTTTCTAAGTGTAAAATGGATAATTTTGATTATTTTAAATTAAAATTTTCTTATATTATAAAATTAAAATCAAAATAGACAAGAATAGAAAGAATGCAGAAAATTAGGAAGAAACTTTCTTTGATGATCTCTCGGGAACTAATTGTGTTGAAATATTGCTAGGGTAAAGGAAATGATTATTTGGTTGATTTAGAAAAACAATAACAAGAGCAACATGGAAAGATTTGTACCAATTTCTACCTCCACAGAAAAAGATGACAAGTGTATGCATGTATAACATGGTTTTACATAAGTGTATATGAATGTGTGTATACATATATGTGTGAGGGTATGTGCAATGAATCTCTCTTGCCTCTGAGAGAGGACTTGTGGGCTTCCTCCCAGAGTGCTCCTCTCCAACCCCAGTCAATGTTCTGAAGAAGTCTCTCTTGAAGCTCTAAGAGCTTCCTCTCTCTATATATGATCTCCCAAAGGTTAACTCCTCTGAGAGAATGGGATTATGGGTTATCTCCCAGAGTGCTCTCTGGCCCTAAGAACTTCAAGGGAGGTGTGAATTCAGATATTTATACTAAACCCTGAAATCTCCCAAACATGTAAACTCCAATGAGTACTTAAATACTTCTTGCTTATAAGAGCTCTCTAAAGGTGTGAACACAAGCATTATTGTCTATCAGTATTAGCAACTTATCACCTTGTAAGGATTCCTCTAAGGTGTGAATCAATAAGTATTGTATCAATTCCATTGAGTTAACACTAGGATTCTGACATTTCCCTTGAGTTTTCACCTTGTTTCATGTTGAGTTGATACTAGGATTCCAATATCTATCTAAATCTATATCTGCATATATTTATATACATAGTTATAGATACACACATATCCTTTAATTGTAGCCTTCTTTAGAGTAGGGGGAAGGAGAGAAGGAAAAAAAATAAAATAAAAAGTCACAGCAGAGAGCAAAAGAAAACCTACAAGGAAACAAGAAAAAGTGTGGGAGCTTTGAAAATATGTAGTATTTATTAGATGAGTTTTCTTGAAATGGAAATTTATCATTTTATGCTGAATATACAAAAAGGCTTTTCCCCATTTCTTGTTTTGCATTTCAATTTAAAATGAATAAAAAATTTACAAATAAAAATTTACTAAAAAAGTGATTTGTTACCTCATTGTCCATTTTGATTCCTTCAACATTTTTTCTCTTATTGATATTACCAATATTTCTAATACATTAACAATACTAGTAATAATGGGTATCTTAGTTTCACTCTTGATCTTATCGGAAAGACTTCTAACTTACTCCTATTGCAAATAAAGCTTGCAGTTGGTTTTAAGTATATGCTGCTTATCATCTCAAGGAAAAAAATCCCTTAATATCTATGCTTTAAGGGTTTTAAAAAAAATAATAATGAGTATTATATTTTATCAAAAGCTTTTTACTGTATCTGCCACTCCTCTCCAACCCAGGAAACCTTTATTATAATTTTTAATAATTGTCAAGAATTTAATTGGATAAAATTTGAATTGTAATAACTTTAAGTTTTGGAAAATATCACTGATTTTGTGAGTCTCTTAGAAGTTCTTTGGAAACTTGCCAGATTTTCAGGCCCCTTGCTCTTTAGCTTTAATAAGGTCATAAATCTTATTGATTCTCTGAGAGAAGTTACTGAAAGAATGTTGTTAAGTTAAAAAATAATGAAGTGATTCAGTGAAAAACTACAATTTTCAAAACTGAAATAAAGAGTTTGCATGTTTATTTTATAAAGAATGATTTCTGATAATTTAACTATTGCTTATGAAAATTATATAAGTGTATCTGGATTGTATGGGTTGAAGTTACAGTTTTGAACCAACTTAATCTCAACAGACTCACTTAAATATTTTCTTTTGCCTTAAAAGTTAATATGCAACACATAACATCATAGATATCTATCAGCCTCAAGGCTTATAATTGCTGGTATTTTTCTGAACTACCATGTATTCAGTCTGTGCAATCACAAAATATGATCTTTCTCAATGTCTAATGACTGATCACTGGTCCAAGATGCATCAAATCAAGAATGTATGTAATGAAACTAATGTATATTATTGTTAACTATTTTGTTAACAACATGGGGAAAATAAAAATACTAGCTACATTTAAGCTGCAATGATTGTTTTGAGGAAAAATCCCTTGAGTTTCTAATTTGATAAGTTTTTAATTCAGGTATCATTGTCTGAATTGATATTAAGTTGATAACATCATTTAAGGGAACAGATTAGTTGATCAGTGGAATAGGTTAGGTTCAAGGGATAAAACAGTCAATAAATATAGCAACATAGTCTTTGACAAACCCAAAGACCCCAGCTTCTGGGATAAGAACTCACTGTTTGATAAAAATTGCTGGGAAAATTGGAAACTAATATGGCAGAAACTAGGCATTGATCCACACTTAACACCGTACACCAAGATAAGGTCAAAATGGGTTCATGACCTAGGCATAAAGAATGAAATTATTAATAAATTAGAGGAACACAGGATAGTTTACCTCTCAGACCTGTGGAAGGGGAAGGACTTTATGACCAAAGCAGAACTAGAGATCATTACTGATCACAAAATAGAAAATTTCGATTATACCAAACTGAAAAGTTTTTGTACAAACAAAACTAATGCAGACAAGATTAGAAGGGAAGCAATAAACTGGGAAAATATTTTTACAGTCAAAGGTACTGATAAAGGCCTCATTTCCAAAATATATAGAGAATTAACTCTAATTTATAAAAAATCAAGCCATTCTCCAATTGAAAAATGGTCAAAGGATATGAACAGACAATTCTCAGATGAAGAAATTGAAACTATTTCTAGTCATATGAAAAGATGCTCCAAGTTACTATTAATCAGAGAAATGCAAATTAAGACAACTCTAAGATACCACTACACACCTGTCAGATTGGCTAAGATGACAGGAAAAAATAATAATGATTGTTGGAGGGGATGTGGGAAAACTGGGACAATGATGCATTGTTAGTGGAGTTGTGAACGAATCCAACCATTTTGGAGAGTAGTTTGGAACTATGCTCAAAAAGTTATTAAACTGTGCATACCCTTTGATCCAGCAGTGTTACTATTGGGCTTCTATTCCAAAGAGATTATAAAGCAGGGAAAGGGACCTGTATGTGCACGAATGTTTGTGGCAGCCCTTTTTGTAGTGGCTAGAAACTGGAAACTGAATGGATGTCCATCAGTTGGAGAATGGCTGAATAAATTGTGGTATATGAATACTATGGAATATTACTGTTCTGTAAGAAATGACCAACAGGATGATTTCAGAAAGGCCTGGAGAGACTTACATGAACTGATGCTGAGTGAAATGAGCAGGACCAGGAGAACATTATATACTTCAACAACAATACTATATGATGACCAGTTCTGATGGACCTGGCCATCTTCAGCAACGAGATCAACCAAATCATTTCCAATGGAGCAGGAATGAACTGAACCAGCTATGCCCAGAGAAAGAACTTTGGGAGATGACGAAAAACCATTATATTAAATTCCCAATCCCTATATTTATGCCCACCTGCATATTTGATTTCCTTCACAAGCTAATTGTACAATATTTCAGAGTCTGATTCTTTTTGTACAGCAAAATAATGTTTTGGTCATGAATACTTATTGTGTATCTAATTTATATTTTAATGTATTTAACATCTACTGGTCATCCTGCCATCTAGGGGAAGGGGTGGGGGGTGGGAGGTGAAAAATTGGAACAAGAGATTTGGCAATTGTTAACGCTGTAAAGTTATCCATACATATAATCTGTAAATAAAAGGCTATTAAATAAAAAAAATAAAGAAGGGAAAGGGACCTGTATGTGCCAAGATGGTTGTGGCAGCCCTTTTCATGGTAGCTAGAAACTGGAAAATGAATGGATGCCCATCAATTGGAGAATGGTTAGATAAATTGTGGCATATGAGTGTTATGGAATATTATTGTTCTGTAAGAAATGACCAGAAGGATGAATACAGAGAGGCTTGGAGAGACTTACATGAACTGATGCTGAGCGAAATGAGCAGAACCAGGAGATCATTATACAACAACAATACTGTATGAGGATGTATTCTGATGGAAGTGGATATCTTCAACAAAGAGAAAATCTAACTCAGTTCCAATTGATCAATGATGGCCAGAAGCAGCTACACCCAGAGAAGGAACACTGGAAAATGGGTGTAAACTGTTGCATTTTTGTTTTTATTCCCAGGCTATTTTTACCTTCTGAATCCAATTCTCCCTGTGCAACAAGAGAGCTGTTTGGTTTTGCACACATATATTGTATCTGGGATATACTATAACATATTTAACATGTATAGGACTGCTTGCCATCTAGAAGAGGGGGTGGAGGGAATGAAGGGAAAAATCAGAACAGAAGTGATTGCAAGGGATAATGTTGTATAAAATTATCCAGGCATATGTTCTGTCAATAAAAACTTCTCAAAGATTTCTCAAAACTTATCTCAAAAAAAAGTAAAAAAAGAAAATATTCTTTTGTAAAAGTTAGTCAATATTAAATGGTTAAATTGAACTGTGGTGGCAAGTTACTGACTTCTGATAGTGGTGAATGCATACATAAAGGAAATGGAGCAGAGCTGAAGTATGTCGAGAAAGAAATATTCCCAGGGTATAGTGGAACCCTCTCTTCAAGCCCTGGAAATAACCATCACGCAGAATTTGGTGATATCATCTTTTGAGTCCCAGACATAGACTTGCCTGTCCCTAATTGTCAAGTGAATTTAATTGATTCTCTGTGTGCTTTAACTGTTGCATAGAGAAGTGATATTGATGTACAGAAAATAACTCATTCTTTTGTCCCACAATGTGCAAGGTTTCTTTGTGTCCTCTTACAATAATTAATGTATTTATAAGGAATCATTTTGAAAAGATGTCTTAAAAATTTAGTTTTCACTGGCATGGTGTGCCTCATTTTGCCTCATTTATCTGCTAATGGAAGTGTGGAAGAAGATTGCCAAATATCCCCTAAAGCAGCTTATGCTATTTAAAAATAAATGTCATTGAGGAAGGAAAAACTGGAACCTTAGAACTTCACCCACCTTATAGTTAGGATCTGCATCCCAGGGCAAATGTGGCTTTTTGTTTCCTCCCTTGATCTGCTTTCCATGTAGGTATGGGGAGAGAATGACCAAGTCCTACAGTTTGGATGGCTCAGCATTGTGGCTCCAGGGAGTGCGGTGTGAACTTTGTTTTCCAAATGGAGCAGACCAAGATAAGCAGCAGAACTTGTATCTAGCTCCTTTTAAATAAAAATCTGAAGCATGTTAAGATGCGAATGTTCTCTAGCCATAAGCCAGGAGAGGGCAGCAGAGACACAGAAATTTCACTGCCCTATTTTCCACCACCCCTATTTTGTTCTGCTCAAATTCTGAGGTCTTCAAAACACTTAAGATTTGGTATGTCAGTGTTCTTCTCTCCCTAGGATTTCTTTCTGTTTCTTCATTGATTTGGTTTGGGATAGATCATTCTAAAAAGGGCACTGGAAGGTCACTTCAGCAAAAGATGGTGGTTCACACTATAATCCCTACTGCTGGGGAAGCTGTGACTAGAGGATCTTTTGAGCTTGGAAATTATGAATTATGTCCATCAGAGGTGTCAGTACTAAGGCATTAATATGGTGGATCCCCAGTGGATGTGTGTGTGTGTGTGTTGGGGGAGAGAGGACCAGATTGCTTAAAGGGAAGGTGAATCAAACTGGGTTGGAAACAGCAGATCAATGTTCCCATGAGTAGTCACTGTACTTCTAATTTGGGTAAGATAGGGAAACCAAGTCAATTAACAATTTACTTTTTAAAAAATGATACTAGTTCAGTTCTCACAGAGATATATAGAAAAAGAGAGACAGGAAAAATCTTGCCTTATGAGAGAAGACAGACCTTTCTCCAAAAGGAGACTCTTATCTTCTATATTTTGCTTATCCTCTAGGAAGGATTACCATTTAAAATAAATGTTTCTCACTTCCTTCTTCACCCAAAGAATTTGCAGTGACCTTCTCCCCAGGTTTTTCTAGAACCTTGGATAGCTCCATAGTCACAAGTTGCAGTTGATCTTTTTCTTCAGTGCCCCTTTCCCTGCATCCTGACCCCATATAAAGTCTCCAGCAGTCTCTAGAACGTACCCCTCTTAATTTTGGTCTAACAATGAACACTAAGAAAACAGAGGCTCCCCAAGAGCCAGCAGCACCCCAACAAAACTATCATCAAAACCATTGGTCAGAGAAAATGGAGAAATTGTGAATCAGTGGAAAGGACAATTTCTTTGGCAGTATACTTTCCCAGGACATCCATAAAGATGATGGTGTTGACAAACACTTTGCCTTAGATAGCTCATTGTTTGGGAGGCTTCAAAAGAAAATGTGGGAGAGAAGAGATATTAGAGTAACTACCAAAATGAAGGGCTACAGAGCCGTGTGCCGACTTCATTGTTGCATCCCTGTGAAACCTAGACAATGAACCAGTGCCATGCCAGTCGCTTTTGCCTGAGGAAGATTCTGAAGGTCACCTGGCAGGATAGAATTCCTTACTCTGAGGTCCTTTCTCAAGCTGAACTGCCAAGCATTCAAACTTTACTGCAGAGAGTCCAACTCTGATGGGCTGGTCATATTCACATGCTGAAAGATTCCTTTTCAGAAAACTCACACAAGACAAGTACTGAGGTGGAATTCAGAAAGAGGGATACAAGGACTTTCTCAAGGCCTCTCTGAAGAACTTTGCAATTGATTGCATGACATGGGAGACACTGATATAGGACTGCCTACCATGGTGTGCCCTCCTCAGGGAAGGCACTGTGTTCTATGAGCAAAGCAGAAGGCTTTGCAGTAGGCTAGAAGAACGTAGGAGTTAGAGATGTGCAAATATGGAGACATCTCCACTCCAAAGTTCATGTGGACTATCTGTGCCTGACTTGTGGCACCTGTGATCTTGTATGGGGGTATAAAGAATTCCCCCCCCCACACACAAATGACTGAAATCAGAAATACCAAACATATCATTTATCACAGTGTAATAAAAAATAACACTGAACAAAGGTTCCTGAAGACAGCATGAAAAAGCAGTTGAAGACTAAATAACACAATTTTAAAGGACTGGAGCATAGAGAAGTGGCAGAAAATTATATTAAGTAAAATCATTATGAGGCAAAATATTAGCACTTATATGAGGCTCTGAAAACAATTTTGAATATGTATGATGATTTTAAGAATAATATACTTTCTCTTATTTATTTCTTTTATCATAACTATTTTTACTATAGCATTATGTAAAGTTATGATATCTATCTTTTCTCTTTTGGGTTTGACTGAATAATAGCTCTGCTCTAGTACATTATTTTAAATTTTATGTGATAATTTTGATTTCATGAAATTAAAAAACATAATATAAATAGCTGATTGAGAAAACATCGATTTGATCTTCTGAGATTTATTAACCAATGAATTCCAATTTTGTAACAAAGTGAAATCAGATCTGCTAAGCTTAGGCCTTCACCATAAATACAGGGGGAGACAGACATTTTTAAATATTAAAAATGATTAATTAAAAAGAAAGAATATAACATCAGGTAATCTGATTTCTAGTAGGATTAAAGTATAGGCAGTTACCAAGTTGAGAGGAGTAGAGTGAACAGGTACAGTTCCTTGAAATAATAAAATGAGATGCTCACTTCCCAAAATGTTTGAAAGGAATCAAAGGAACATGGAAATGAAACATGAAAACTGATTGATTAGCCAAAGGCCAGTTTTCAGATAAAACAGATTACTAGAGGTGCACAATTGTGAGAAAATTTGTTGCATCAGTCTTTAAATCTGACTGAATTTCAGGTCAGTGTAACCTAGGTTATTGGATAAAAGTCTCTAAGTAGCATGAATAGGTGTTCTAGTTTCCTACCCATGCAAGGCTCGATTCAAACAATGCAAAGATTTTCTCCCATTTCCTGCAACTGGATAAAATTTTTTCTCTCGATAGAAATTGGATTCATAATTGAATAGAAACCAAACTAGGCACAGAATTGAGTCATAACATGGAATCAGTGTGATTTACTCAATTTCCACAGTTAACCATTCACTGTCCTAATTCCCTTTTATTTTGTGTTTATTATTATATATAATGATTTTTTTGGGGGGGGAGGTGGGGTTAAATATATCCATCTACACATATATGCCCTGGAGATGATACCTCAGAGTTGTTTTAATTTACATTTTCAATTATGCTATTTAGAGTATTTTTATATGATCATGAATAGTTTTAATTTTTTCATTCAGAAAACTGCCTGTTCATGTCCTTCAACTATTGCTCAATTGGGGAATGACTGTTATTTTAATAAATTTAGTTAAATTCCCTATATATTTGGGAAAAATAAGGCCTTTATTAGAGAAAGTTACCCTAAAATGTTTTCTCCAGTTTCCTATTTTTCTTTTAATTTTGGGTGTATTGGTTTTGTTTGTGAAATTTTTTTTTAATTCTATGAAATCAATATTCTCTCTTTTACCTTTCATAATTATCTCTATCTTTTGTTTGGTGATAAATTCTTCCTTTTTCCATGCTTCCCTAATTTGCTTATGCTATTATCCTTTATGTCTAAATTATGTACCCATTTTGACCTTCCCTTGGCATATGGTGTGAGATGCTGGTATTACTGAAATCACCCCAGTTCTTGAGTAGATGGCATGGGGTTGCTGACATCAGGTGCTCCGTCAGTTCTCCCCCCTGACCTGGAACCTGAAACCAAGAACTTCACTCTCCTGTGAGTGATTCCCTTAATGTTTCCCAACTCAGAGATCCAACTCTCCATACTGTCTAGGTGAAAGTTTCTGTACTAGAGTTGAGGTCATCTTCCAACCTAGCTAGCCCTAGGGCCCAATGCTTGCTGTTTCAGTGGTGTTAGGGAATCTCTGCTGATAAAGGACACCAAGCCCAGCTGTGATTCCTCCATGCAGCCCTGCATGAGAAGGGGCTAGCACATTCCTGATCAATAAAGAAGCAGTGGGGCAGGATTCTGCTACACTCACTCACAGGAGAGTGAAGTTCTTGGTTTCAGGTTCCAGGTCAGGGGGGAGAACTGACGGAGCACCTGATGTCAGCAACCCCATGCCATATCTATAATTTTATAGATTATATAAGATATATTCTATTATTGTATTATACTAGAATATATTATGTAAGAAATTCTGAGATGTAATATACAATATGATACTGTATTATATTATATTAAATTATTTATATTATTATATGTGACATATACTATTATTTTTATATAATATGTTATCATTCTACATGAAATTCTATGATATATCATATCATATAATATGGTATTGTATTATAGGTTATAATAATATATTATATATTATATTATATGTTATATCATAATAAGACATATAATAATATATGGCAAATTATATTATAATATGTTATATTACCATGTTATGTGAAATTCTATGAAATAGTATATTATAACATATTATTTTATATTATGCATGATATATTCTATTATTCTATTATATGTGATAATTCAATATGAAATCTATGATATCATATATTATATTATGTCATGTGATGTAATTATAATATATTGTATTATATATTTAATATTATATATTAATATATATGATATATTCTAATATTTTATTATAATATAATATGGTATATTATCAGTGTATACAAAATTGTATGAAATATTATATTTTTATATAATATATTATATGATATATATGATTATTAAATGATGTTTATTATCAATCTAGAAAAAATTCAATGATATATTATATTATACATAATATAACATAATATAATATATTAAGTTATATTGTACCACATTGTATTATTTTATATTATTATATAAGATACATTCTAATATTATGTTATAATGTGTAATATCAATGTTCTATATGAAATTCTATGATATGTTACATTATATCATATTATTATACATTGTATTTTATTATTATATATGATATGTTCTATTGTTATATTCCATCATAATGTTATATTATCATTTAATAGGAAATTGTATTACATATTTTATTATAATATAACATATAATTATATATTCTATTCTATTCTATTATTACATATAATGCATTTTATTATTCTATTAAAATATGATAGGTTATATTATCATTTTATTTGAAATCTTATGATAAATAATATTACATTACATCATATCATAAGATACTATATTATGTTATATAGTATTGTGCCATATAATATTTTAGTATTTTTTATTAGTATATATAATATATGGTGTTATTACACATATTATAATATGGTATATTATAATTGAACAAGAAATTCTATGACATATTACATTATATTATTATACATGATATAGTATATTATAATATATTACATTATCATACTATATTAAATTCTATAAATATTATAGTTTATGTTATATGTTATATGATGTTATGTATTATACAACATTATATTATATTATTTTGTGTTATATAATATTTTATTATTTTAGATGAATATATATGATATATTCTATTATTATATTTTATTATATGTTATAATATCATTCTATACTAAATTCGATGATATATTAAATTATATAGTATATCACATAATAACATATTTATTATATTATATATTATAATGTATATGTTATAATATACTATATTATTGTAAAATATTTTATATTCTATTTAATGATTTTATATTCTTTATTTTCTATTATTATATGATATATATTATGAATATATCATATTTTCATATGTGATAATATCATTCTATAAGAAATTCAATGATTCATTTTACTACACTATACTATAATATGTTATATCATGTTATATCATATTGTATTGTATTATATCATATTATACTTAATATATTATTATATGATATATGATATATTTCATTATTTTATGTGGTGTTATTTCACATCATAATATATGATATATATTAATATTAGACCATAATATGTTATAATATCATTCTATAGGAAATTCAAAGATATATTGTTATTTTACCACTGTATAAGTAATTCTTTGATATATATTAAATATTATATGTTATCATATCATTTTTATTACATTTATTAGTTTATATTATTATATAGGATACATTGTATTATAATATGTTATATTATCATTCATCAAAATTCTTTGATATATTATATTATAACATAGCATATCATATATTGTATTACTTTTATTTTTTACAGTGTAACATTTCATATTATTACATATGATATATTCTATTATTTTATTATATTATAACACGTTATATTATCATTCTATATGAAATTCTATGATATATTATATTATATATAATATTATGTTAGGATATATTAATGCATATTAGTATAAATTCTATATTCCATTAGAATATATTATATTATTATATTATCATTCCTTATAAAATTCTATAATATATTATACTATATCAGATTATATTATATTATCATATGTGATATATTCTATAATGTTATAATATCAGTGTATATGAAATTCTATCATATATTCTATCATTTCATATAATGTCATGCTATGTTATATTATATTGTATTATATTATTTTATATTACTATATGTGATATATTCTTTTATTTTATTATACTATAATATGTGATATTATCATTTTATGCAAAATTCTGTGATACATTATATCTGATATATAATATGAAGTATGATATATACTATTTGATATTATAATATATTGTCATTGTATAAGAAATTCTGATATAATACATTTTATATTATATATAAAATAACATAATAGAATGTATCATGTAATTTTGTACTACATTTTATTAGTTTATAGTATTATGATATATTCTAATACCTTATACTATGTAATATTATCATTCTGTAAGTAATTTATTTATATAATATATTTTATCATATCATATTATTATATATTACATTCTATTCTCATATATTATATGTTCCATTAGTATATTCTATTACAATATATTATCATAGTATATGAAATTCTAAGATATATTATATCATGTTATATATTCTATTCTATTATATCATTACAGATGACATAATCTATAATGATGTTATATTATCATTCGATATGAAATCTACAATATAGTATATTACATTATTACATTATATCGTATCATATCACATTATATATTATATTATGTCATACTGTATTGTATTATATCATATTTTATTATTTTATATTGATATATATGATGTATTGTATTATTACATTGTATAATAAAATTTATATGATGTCTTTACAGGAAATCTATGTTATATCATATTATATAATACATATTATATTATATAGAGTTTGATTACATTTAATTATTTTATATTAAAATATATGATATATTCTATTATAACCTGTTACATTTTCATTCTATACTAAATTTTATGATACATTACATGATATTATATCTTAACATATTTATTATATATTATATGTATATGTTACATTATAATATATTATTTGATATTTTATATTCTATTTTGTTATTTTATAATTCTTTAATATTATTATATATCCTATATTCTATGTTTATATTATAGTATCTGTGGTATTATCATTCTATATGAAATGCTGTGATATATTATATCATATCTTATTATATTATAATGTATTATATTTATTATATGATTTTATATGACATTATATTACACTATATGATATGATATATTTTATTAACTTATATTTTATTGTTTCATATTATAATATTGGATATATACTATTATAATATGTTATGGTATTATTTTTTCTGAAATTGTATATATTATATTGTTATGTATGATATATTATTATATTACATTATAATATGTTATATTAACATTATATAAGTAATTCTTTTATCAAATATTTATTGTATTATTTTATATTACATTTATTAGTTTATACCATGATATATTATGTATTCTATTATAATGTTTTCTTATCATTATATAAAAATTCTAGGATATATTATATCATATATATCATATTTTATAATTTTACATTGCAAGAGTTTATATTATTATATATGATATATTATATTATAATATGGTATAATATAATTCTATATGAAATTTTATGAACTATCATATATTATATTTTATTTTATGTTATAACATATTCGTATATATTATATCCTACATTATCATTCTATAGGAAATTTTTGATATATCATATTATATCATATCACCTCTTAGTGTATTATTTTATATTATTATATATGATATATATTATATTATGTTATCATTCTATTAAAAATTCTATGATATATTACAGTATAATTCATATATTGTCTAATCTAATCTAATCTAATTTATCATGTTATTTTGTACCGTGTTTTGTTACTTTACATTATATATGATATATTCTAATATTGTATTCTAATATATAATATTATCATTCTATACAAGCCTCTATTAAATTATATTATTATGATATATTATATTACAACATATCATATTACATTATATGTATTATATTATATCATATTACATTTATTATATTATATTAATATATATTGTAAGACATTATATCATGATAAGATAGTATAAATTTTATATATTGTAATATAATTTTATATGAAATACCATGATATATTATATTAGTATATATGACTTATTATTACATTATATTATGTATATATATATTATATGTTATAATATGTTATATTAACATTCTAAAACGAATTGTTTGATATATTATATTATAATATTTTATTAAATACATTAGTTTATGTTATTATATAGGATATATTATATTATTATGTTATAATATTCTTCTATATAAAATTCTATGATACATTACATTACATTATATCATATCATATTTTATTTTATTTTTTTTACAATGTAAGACTTTTTATGACTATATATGATATATTCTATTGTTACATTACAATATGTCATATTATTAATCTTTATGAAATTATATGACATATATTATTTATTGTATGTTATATATAATATAATGTATTATAATATTTTATGATACGTATTACATTCCTTTACATTATTTATTATATATGATATATTCTATTTTTACATGATGTTATAATATGTTATATTGTCATTCTATATGAAATTCTATTATATATATCACATTGCATAATATGATTTGAAATCTTATCATAATATTTTATACTTTTATATTATTATATATGTTATATTCTATTATTTTTTATAATGTTATTTTATCTTTCCTCATGAAATTTTATGATATCTTATATTATATTATTATGTAGTATACTGTATTATTTTGTAATATTATGCATGATGTATTTTATTATAGTATGTTATATTTTCATTATGTGAGAAATTCTTTTATATATTCTATTATATATTACAATACTTTATGTTTTTTATAATATATATCATGCAATATTATAATTTTATATATAATATAATATTTTTATATTATATCAAATTATACTTATTTACCAACTCTTATTTATCATATTATGTTATTTTGAATTGTTTAATATTATATAGAATTTTATTATTTTATTATAATATTATATTTATTATTATATTTTATTATTATATGTTCTAGTATTTTTAAATATAAAATTCTTTGTTATATTATATATTATATTACATATTATACATTATATAATATAATATAAAGTTATATTACATATATTATTTTATATTGTTATATATGATATTTCTATTATTATATTTTATCATAATATGTTATATTTCTTTGTATCAGAAAATCCACGATATATTGTGTTATATATTGAAATATTATATATTATATAATGCCATTATAGATATTTATTATAAATCATATTACTTAGTATATGTAACATATTATATTTATTATATCGTTTCCATTATTTATTATATATAATATATTATATTATCATTTCTATTTTTATATGTTATATTTTTGTTGTATAAGAAGTTCTTTGATATATTATTTAATATAATACAATAGTAATTATATTAAATTATATTTTATTAGTATTTATTATATTTTTATATGGAATATATTTCTTCTCTTTTCTTATAATATATTATCTTATCATTGTATAAGAATTTTTATGATATATCTTATTACATTATATATTATATAATATTGAATTATATTTTATTATATTATTTTTAAATTTTTGTTATTATATATTTATATATTTTCTATTGTTATATCATATTATAATGTGTTATATATTCATTCTATTTTATGATATATTATATTGTATCATAGTGTAATATTTAATATTATATTGTATTATATTTGATATTATTATATATGATATATTCTATTATGTTATATTATTATTTTATACTAAATTAAATGATATGCCATAGTATATATTATAATATTATGTGTTAAATAATATTATATTATCATATAATATAATATAACATTACATAAAATTATTTTATTTTATCTTATTTCCATGTTATATTCTCTTATCATATTATATTATAGTAAGTTTTTATCATTGCATAAGAAATTCTATAATATATTTTATTATATAATATATTTTACCTTATTATATCTTATATTATTTTATAATATTATAACATGATGTATTATCATTCTATTAGAAATGATCATGGATCAAAATAGAGCATTTTCATTCTGTTTGTGGTTGCTTCCTGGCATTATATTTTCTTTCTCAGTTTTGTTGCTTTTGATTTGATTTTTCTTGGGCAGCGAGGTGACTTAATCCATGTGTGTATATAATGGTTTTAACAACCATTTAACAATTCATTTAACCTATATTGCCTAACTTCTCTTCTATGGAGGGAGTGAGGGTAAGGAGAGGAAACTGAAACGCAAGGTTTCGAAAGGGTTCAGGTGGAAAAATCGTCTGGTTTGGAAAATGAAAAACCTTTCATGAAAACAGAAAAGAAAACTCTGTCCTAGATAATCGCCGAGTAAAGGCGCCAGGTGCTTCCTATCAACCAGATCCCAGCCTTGTATTGACAGGCAGGATCATCAAGAGAAAAGAGATGATCTTTTCCCCCAAGATGGTGCTCTCCTCTGGCACAAAATCCTGAAACAAGGTGGATTGAGCCGGAATAGGCCCATCCGCTCTCCTGTCCGTGGCATGGGGCCAGCACTCCCCACTCCCCACCCCCTCATCCCCTGCACTTTGAGTCCAGAGGAATGCTTCTTTGCCAGCTGCCAGTTGCCCTGTGTGTGTGTCTCCTTGTCTCTGTGAGTGGGTGCATGTGAGTGGATGTGTCTGGGAGCATGGGTGCATGTGACTGTGTGTGCTTGTGTGTCTTTCTAGATGTCCTAGGTGTCCAAGGGGCTGCTCTTCCTTAGAAGAGGGAATCCCAGGAAAAGTCTGGGATGATGAAAGGGGAGCCCTGGCCGCTGGAATCATTGTGAGACAAAGGTGCCGTCTCCGAAGTTCTTGGAGCCTGGGGTGAATCTTTGGAGACCGTCTCGGTGAGGGAGGGCCAGATTTCCTGTTGAAGACTTTGGCCTTCTTGGGCTCCAGGGATAGGATTCATTGGCTTGGAGGGCACAGAGGAGAGGCAGTCGCTACTGGTCCCCTGGGAGGTTTCTGAGAGACGGCGGCATGCCTCCATTATGGAGAACAGAGCCTCCTCGGGACTGGGCTCGCAAGGCATGGCAAGTGGCGAAGTGGAGGACCCCATGGGCACATCTTCCAAGCCTGGCAGGCTCCTGCTATTGCTGCTGCTGGGAGTGGCCTGAAAGAGAAGGTGCAATGGTGGCTGGGACTGCTGGGGGGCACTCGAGAGAACAGGGATCCCCTCCCTGCTGTCTGGGACACTAGCCTGTCCAGGGTCCTGAGAAGTTGCTTCTGGGAAGGTGTAGGGGCTGGATGCTGCAGATGTAAGAAGCTGGTCCTGGGCTTCTCCATTTCCCCCCCCAGAAAACGTTGCCTGCCTGCCTGAAGCAGGAGGAGATAAACGTCTCTTCTTGGGAGATCTTTCAGCCACTGCTGAATCTTCCAGCTCTGTCTGGGTTAGATGGGGCCAGATTTGCTCTTGAACACTTAGTTCTTCTTGGGCTCCAGGGACAGGCTGCAGAGGTAGAGATGGTTGGCGGTCCCCACTGGTGCCCTGGGAGTTTTCTGAAGGGAATATGAGCGCCTCCAGTAGGGCAAACAGAGACTCTTGATCGGAGTCATAAGACGCTGCAAGTGGACAGGGATGTGATCCTATAATTTAAGACAGGTGTAGTGTTTCTGTTCCTTTCTCTGAACTCATGTTAGGGCTCTTTCTTCTATCTCTGCCCAGAGCTCTCTGATGTTCTTTTTCTCTCTTCCCCTCCTCCTATTAAGTCAGTCCTTCTGTTAGGTTATGTAGCACTGTTATTTCTTTTTTACATTATTTCATTTTTCAAAGCTACAGGTTCATAGAACCACAAATTTTAAGTTGGAAAGGACTTCAGAGTGCATCCATTCTAATATTCTCATTTGACAGTGGAGAAAATTGGGACTTAGATTAAAGCTGAACTGACCTGTTTGTCATACAGTTCACTTTATACAACATTATTCTAAAAGTAAATGAGCCCATAAAATAAACAAAATAACCATAGTAATAAAATATAAAAATAAAACAAAGTCTCCTCAGAATGCTAGAAAACTTTTGTTTTAATATATTTTGATTTATCATGTATATTATTTTCAAAGTAAGTAGTTCATGAGATTATGTGTAGTGGTATAGGGGAATCTTTGATTTTATATATATATATATATATATATATATATATATATACATAAACATGTATCTATATCTATCTATTTATCTATGTGTATACATGGCTATATAAATGTTTTATGTTTATATAAATATATGTATAAAACCATTAGGAGACATACCTGCAATTTCCAGTTCTTTGCCACTACAGAGAGGTGCTATAAACATTTTAGAATATAGAAGTTTAATCATCTTTGGAAATCAACCAAATAGTGGTATTGCTAGGTCAAAGGGTATAGATTACTTAATAACTCTTTGGGCATAATTCCAAATTGCTCTCCAAAATGGTTGGATCAGTTCACAATTCTAATAATAATGAATTAGTGTCCAATTTTTCTACATCTCCTTCAATGTTTATCACTTTCCTGTTTATCATTTTGGCTAATCTAGAAGGGGTAAAATGATATCTCAAACTTGTTTTAATTTGCATTTCTCTAATCAATAATGACTAAGAGCATTCCTTTCATATAGCTAGAAATTGTTTTTGTTTCTTCACTGAAAAACTTCCTGTTCATGTCCTTTGACCAGTTATCAATTGTGAAATGACTTGTATTCTTACAGATCTGACATTGTGTTTTTTATACATTTTATTTTATTTTTGGAGGTAATTGGGATTGTGACTTGCCCAGATCACACCATTAGTAAAAGGCTGAGGGTGGATTTGAACTCAGGTGTACTTGATTCCAGGTCCAGTATTCTCCTTACTATGCTATCTAGCTGCCCCATTCTTTATATATTTTATATATGAGACTTTTATCTGATATGCTATCTCCAAATTCCCGGCCTCCAATTATTTCTTTCCTTCTGATATGGATTACATTTGTACATTTTAAAAAATTAATCTAATCAAAATTATTCATTTTACACCTATGTCTATTCTTTCTCTCATTCATATATTCTAACCTCTCCATAAATCTGATAAGCAATAGATTTCATGTTCTAATTTTCTTGTAATAACTATCTAGATTATGTGTAATATTCTTTGGTTTGGTTTTGGGTCTGGGAGGTCTTGGGAGCAGCCTTCATATCAGTTCAGTAATCACCAGGAGCACAGCCAGATGTTAAAATCCAAATCCTTTATTATCTCTTCCAAAGTCTTGTCTACTTGCCTGGGGCTTCAGCTGGCTTTCTTAGAGGCCTTCTGGAGTCTTGGTTTCAGGAGAGAAGTGCAGGAGGCCAGGCCAGCCACCAGGATCCTGACTGAAGATCGAATGAATCTGCTCTAGTCCTTGCTGGCTGTTATATATTCCATTATCATAGATGTGAATTTTGTGGAACTATATTAAGTACCAAGTACATGTACTGAACTAGAGAACTATTAAAGCCTCATGCTAAACTAGATAACCATTGTCTTTATCAATTTCACTGACTTAACACCTTGTAAGAATCCTTGTTTCAGTGTTCTGGCCTATAACAATTATGTTTCCATTTTGATCTTGGAAAATGGTATAGGATATTGGTCTAGGCCCACTTTCTGCCATGCCATTTTCTAGTGTTCTCCACAAATTTTTTTTTTACCAAATAATGAATTTTTATCTCCAAATCTTTATTCTTCATGCTTGTCAGATATGAGGTTATTATATAGATTTGCTTCTTTAAATTGTATGCCTACTGTATTCCATTGATGTGTCTTTCTATTTCTTAGTACCAGATAGTTTTGATAATTACTACATTATAATACCGTTGAAGATATGGTACTGCTTGCTAAACCTCTTTTTTTTCTTTTTAAAAATTATTTCCTTTAATTTTCTTGACCTTTTGTTTTTTAAAAGAATAGTTATTATTCCTCCTAATTCAGTAAAAATTGGGTAATTTAAATGGATGATATTTAATATATAAATTAATTTGGGTGAAAATGACATATTTTTTCTTTTTATCTTCCTCAATTATATGTAAAATAATATTTCTTTTATTTTTTTGGTTATTTATATACATATCTATTTGCATATTGGGAGAGAATGTTGGGAGATGTTGGAAGAGAAAAATAAGAACAAAAGGGGAAAACCATGAGAAAAAGAAAACCAAAGGGAAAAAAAAGTGAACGTGGTATGTGTTCACTTATATTCAGTCTCCATAGTTCTCTCTCTCAGTGCGGATGGTATTTTTCATCCAATGTTTATTAGGATTGCCTTAGATCACAGAACCCCTGAAAAGAATCATCTGTCATTGTTTATCTTTGCACCATCTTGCTGTTGCTGTGTAAAATGTTTTCCTGATTCTGCTTGTTTCACTCAGCATCAGTTCACATAAGTCTTTCCAGTCCCTTATAAAAATAAGCCTTTTCATCATTTCTTGTAAAGCAATAATATTCCATTATTTTCATACAGCATAACTTATTCAATCCTTCCTCAATTGATGAGCATCTACTCATTGAAATGACATACTTACTGTATTTCCCTTGCCTACTCATGAACAATTAATCTCTTTGCAATGATTTAAATCTGATTTTATTTATACAAAAAACATTTTTAAAAAAAAATTGTTTATGTAGTTTCTCTGTTTCTTTTGGCATGTGTATTCCCAGGTATTTTATACTATCTATAGTATTTTCAAATGGGATAGCTTTCATTATCACTTTTGGAAAATTTTCTTTGTGACAAGAATGCTGATGATTTATATGGATTTTCTTTATATTCTGCTACTTTGATAAAATTATTTATTGTTTCAACTAACTTTTTAGTTGTCTTTAGTTGTTTTCCAAGCATATCATCATATTGTTTGTAAAAATAGATAATTTTATTATTTACTCTCCTGTTCTGAATCTTTCTATTTCTTTTTCTTCTCCTGTTGCCTTTGATAAGATTCTCAATTCAGCAATGAAAAATATTCATAACAGTGGACATCCTTGTTTCACACCTAATTTTACTGGAAAGTTTTCTAGTTTATCTGTACTATAAATAGGGCTTGGAGAGTATTTCAGATGAATTTTTTTATTAATTCATGGGAAAATACATTTATACCAATACATTCAAATTTTTAAATAAAAATTAATTTTGAACTTTATCAAACTTTTCCACATCTATTGATATAATCATATGCTTAAAAACTTTTATTATTGATTTAATTAGTTGTGTTAGTAGTTTTTCTTTTGTTATACCATCCATGCATTCCTGGTATAAATCCCATGTGATTGCAACATATAGACTTTCTAAAGTGTTTTTGTAATGTTTTATCTATTTTATTTAGGATTTGTGCCTCCATGTTCAGTAATGAAATTAGTGTATAAATTTCTTTTTTTTTTTACTCTTCCTGGTCTGGGTATTGCATTCATATTGTTTTCTAAAAGGAATCTGATAATATCTCTTCATCCCAGTTTTGGTAATATACCTATTATAACAAATAATTTATTTAACATTGAAATTTGTTGGCCTTTAAATGTTTGATAGTATTAACTGACAAATCTACTTGGTTGTAATGCTTTCTTTTATGAAGTTCATTAATAGACCATTCAATTTCCTTTTTAAAAATAAATCTATTCAGATATTCTATTCCCTCCTTTTCTATTCAGGTAATTTATATTTTTGTAGAAAATTTTCCATTTCACTAAAATTGTTAAATTTATTGGCATTTAATTGGAAATATTAATTTCTTATAATTATTGTAATTGATGTCCATTAGTAGTATATTCATGTCTTTTATTTTTGATACTTGTGATTTGATCTTCTTCTCTTTTAAAAAATCCAAATTAATCAATTGCTTAACTATGTTTTTCCCCATAAAACTGACACTTAATTTTATTTATTGATTATGGTTTTTGCTCTCAATTTTATTAATCTCACTTTTAATTTTTGGGATTTTTCTATTTAGTATCTAATTGGGAATTTCAAATTTATTTTCCCCTGGGTTTTAACATTTTATATGCAATTCATTAGTCTGCTCTTTCTTTACTTTACTGATGTAAGCAGTTAGAGATATAATTTTCCCCTCTACTGCTTTTGCTGTATATTATAGGTTTTGGAGGTGTTGTCTAGTATTGTCATTTTCTTTAGTGAAATTATTAATTTTTCTCTGTTTTGTTCTTTAACCCACTCATTTCTTAAAACTGGTTGTTTAATATGCAATTAGTATTTAATATTTCCTTGTTCCCTTATTTAATATAATTTTTATTGTATTATGATGCCCAAAAGATACTTTTAATATTTCTGCTTTTAATTTTAAAATTTTATGTACTGATATATGGTCTATCTTTGTAAAGATATTGTGAAGCACTGACAAAAATACTTTTCCCCTTTTATATTTCCTTTTAATCGTATCCACATATCTATGATAAATAGTGGGGTGTTCATTTCTTTTATATAATATAATGGTTCTTTCTGGGAGCAGGTTTCTTGGGGACGTTTTCTGGAGGCAGCCTTAGTTTCGGTTCAGAGTAATAATCACTCCAAATACAGCCAGGTGTTAAAAGTTCAGATCTTTTGCTTCCTCCAAAATAGCCCGGTTAGTTTTCTTGGTGGCCTATTTCTCTGCTTGGTTCCAAGATCTCCCTCCAAATGTCTTCAAATCCAAAGGTTTGTCCTTCAGCCTCCAGCCAGCACAAAGGTGGAAAATGGAATGAATCTCTTGTCTCCTTACCTGGGGCTGGGCAGCTTTCTGGAGAGCCTTTCAGACCAGCCTTGGTCTCAAAGGGGGAAGTGCAGCACCAACAATGTCTCAATGTCCCAGTTTCCCCACATCCCCTCCAACATTCATCATTATCATTTCCTGTTATCTTAGCTACTCTGAGAGATGTGTAGTGGAACCTCAGAGTGGTCTTAATTTGCATTTCTTTGATTAATAGTGATTTAGAGCTCCTTTTCATATGACTAGAAATGGTTTCAGTTTCTTCATCTGAAAATTGTCTGTTCATGTTCTTTGACCATTTATCAATTGGAGAATGGCTTGAATTCTTATAAATTTTAGCCAATTCTCAATACATATTAGAAATGAGGTTTTTATCAGAATCCTTGAATTTAAAAATGTTTTCCCAGTCTTTTGCAACCCTTCTAATCTTGTCTGCTTTTGTTTTGTTTACCAAAAGCTTTTAACATAATATAATCAAAATTATCTATTTGATGATCAATAATGAGCTCCAGTTCTTCTTTGATCACAAATCCCTTCCTTCTCCATAGATCTGAGAGGTAAACTAGCTTAGGTTCTTCCAATTTCTTTATAATATCATTATGTCTAGATCATGAATCCATTTTGATCTTATATTGGTATAGGATGACAGGTGTGAGTCAAAGTCTAGTTTCTGCCATACTGATTTCCAACTTTTCCAGCAGTTTTTTTTTAATGAAATAGTGAATTCTTATCCCAAAAGCTGGGGTCTTTGGGTTTGGCAAACACTAGATTGCTATAGTCATTGACTGTTTTATGTAGACCTAACCTATTCCACTGATCAACTATATTTCTTAGCCAGTATCAAATGGTTTTGATGACTGCTGCTTTATAATATAGTTTTAAGTCTGATACAGCTAGGCCACCATCATTGGCCTTTTTATCCCCTTGAATTCCCTTTGAAATTCTTGACCTTTTGTTCTTCCAGATGAGCTTTGTTATTATTTTTTGTTCCTCTGTAATGTAATTTCTTGGGATTTTGATTGGTATGGCACTAAATAAGCGGATTAATTTAGGCAGTATTCTCATTTTTATTATATTTGCTTGCCCTACCCATGAGCACTTGATATTTTTCTAATTGATTAGATCTGATTTTATTTGTGTGCAAGTATTTTGTAGTTGTGTTCATACAGTTCCTGACTTTGCCTTGATAGAGACACTCCCAGATATTTTATATCATTGACAGTGCTACAAACGTTTTTGCACATATGGGTCCTTTCCTTTAGCATTTCTTTGGGATATAGATATGTGTTATGGGCCGGAACTTGAAACAAACTTGAAACAAGGTACTAAGTGGAATTAAGGAGACAATGGTTAAATCTAGTTTAGCATTCATTTAATCCTACAACACATAATGGTTTCCTAGTAATATAATGATTAGGGTTTATACTCAGTGTAGAGCATATAAGCTAGGAACCTTAGCCAGTATTTATTTGGAGAGATTCAGAGGGCAAACAAGGAGGCAGGAGCTCAAGCACTCAGAGATAAGCCTCTAAGAAAGCTAACCAGGTCATAGCAAAGGAGACAAGACTTTGAGAAGACAATAAAGGATTTGGACTTTAACACCTGGGTGCACTTGTGGTTATTATTGAACTGAAAAGAAGACTGCTCCCAGAGACCCCAAGAAAACTGAACCAAAGAGAACATTATAGATATGGATTCAGTAGTTGTACTGCTGGAACAAAAGATATGCACAATTACATAACATTATAAAACTATTCCACAAGCAAAGCTAATATAGCCAAAATTAGAAAGGAAGCAGGAAACAGACAAAATTTTTATAGCAAGTCTCTTATATAAAGTCCTCTCCTCAAATATATAGAGAACCATATCAAATTTATATAAATACAAATAATTAGCAAATTGATGAATAGTAAAATGATATGAACAGGCAGTTTGCAGATGAAATCAAAACTATCTATAGTCATAGGAAAAAATGCTCTAAATAACTACTGATTCGAGAAATTCAGATTAAAACAACTCAAAGATACTATCTCACACTTATCAGACTAACATGACAGGAAAAAAATGACAAATGTTGGAGTATATACAAAAAAGGGGACATTAAAGTAGTATTGTTGGAGTTGTGAACTAATCTAATCATTTTAGAGAGCAATTTAGGGCTATGCATAAAGCTGTACAAAACAATAACTCTTTGACTCCACAATACCATTACTAGGTTTATATCCCAAAGAGTTTTTTAACAAAGGAAAAGGAGTTATTTATAGCAACTCTTTTTTTTAATGAAAAAGAGGTGGAATTGATAAGATACTCATTAATTGAAAAATGGCTCAGCATGTTGTATAGAATTGTGATAGAATACTATGGTTCTATAAGAAATGACTAGCAAGATGCTTTCAGAAAAACCAGAGAAGACTTATATAAATACTTCAAAGTGAAATGGACAGAACCAGGAAAATATTGTACATAGTAACAGGAATATTGTAGGATGATCAATGATAAATTATTTATCTATTCTTAGCAGTAAAATGATTCAACAAAATTCCAGAGAATTTACAATAAAAAATGCTATCTGCCTCCAGAGAAAGAATTGATGAAGTTAATTGGAGATTGAAGAATATATTTTGAAAACTTTATTATTTATGCCTTTGTCTGAATATTCTTTTGCAACATGACTATACATGTTCAATTTATATAAAATCACTTGCTTTTCCTTCAGAAGCAGAGAGAATTAGAGAACTTGGATTTTTTTAAATGAATGTTAAAAATTTGTTTATATGTAATTGAGGAAAAAAATGAAATGTAAAAAAGGGAGAAAAGAATGGAAGGAGATATCAGTAGGTTCTTCTAGATGAGACTGTGGGGCCAATATTCTCAAAAAATCATTTTGTGTTCTTTTCTTAGGTCTGTCTGATCCTGATGCCATTTTTCCTCTCCAAAAGACCAAGGACATGAATTCTGATGACATTATCCTGAGTATTGTTTTCTTTTCCCAAGTGGGAATTGGGTTTATAGGAAATTTTTTTTCTTATAAGTCTTTGCATCTTCATATTCCTCAGTGGCCATAAACTTAGACCTATAGACACAATTCTCATACAGCTTGCCTTGGCTAACTGTTTGGCCCTTCTCTGCAAGGGTATCCCTCAGACCATGGTAGCCATGGGGATAAAGAATTTTCTGGATATCATTGGCTGCAGAATTGAATTACCCTCTATTGCTCAAAGCCTTTCTGTCTCCCTGACCTGTCTCCTGAGTGCCTTTCAGGCCATCACCATCAGTCCCAACAAGTCAAGTTTAGCAAATCTTAAAGCTAAAGCCCCAAAGTACATCATTCCTTTCAGTCTCCTTTGCTGGACTTTCCACCTGCTTCTACATGTCTTAATTCCTATTGGAATGGTTTATCCAAAGTACAACAAAAACATCACTGAAATACAGCATTATGGATATTGCTCTCATTTAGTTCCTTCTAGATTTCGTGCTTTTCTCTATGCTTTTGTTCTCTCATTTCCTGATGCTGTGTTTATGGGATTCATGCTCTTTTCCAGTGGCTACATGATGTTTCTGCTCTACAGGCACCACAAACACGTTAAGCAAATTCACATTAGCTGCATCACTGCCCGAGCCTCCCCTGAGACCAAGGCCACCAAAACTATCCTAATTATAGTGAGTACCTTTGTATCATTTTACTCACTTGATTGCTTCTTTGTACCATACATGTCTTTTATAAAAATCTCACCAGAACTAATGCATACTTCTGCTTTTATGGTTTCATGTTTCCCAGTTATCAGTTCTTACACATTGATTTTCAGTGACTCACAGATTATGAAGTTCTGCTGTATTATCTGGAGGAGCAAAAGTTCTCATTTTGACACTTTAAAAGTTTAAAATTCTCTTCCACTTTCTAACTATGTCACTGAGTAAGTCACTTAATTCTGTTTGCCTCAGTTCCTCATCTGTAAAATTTTCTGGAGAAGAAAACCACTCTAGTGTCTTTGCCAAGAAAATAAAACATGGTCACAAAGAATTAGGCATGATGGAAATACAAGGAACAATAACAGCAACCTCTGTCATAGATGACCCCAGGAAATCACCAGCCAGAGAAAAGGAATTCTGAAAATGAAACACGAATCTATCCCCTAGATATTAGGCTAACTTCCTGTCTCCTAGAAGAAGGAATACCTTTGGGGTATTGATGGGAGAAAAAAAGACTAACCATAGCCTGCTGATTCTTCAGTTATGTACCTATCTTATAAGAATATTTTTCTGTGAGGTCTCTTCTGACTTGATATTTATCAAATAACTATATGAAGGACATATATTTGTAATAATATTAATAACTGTGCTTTTCTTTTTTTTAATAGCCTTTTCTTTACAGGTTATATGTATGGGTAGCTTTATAGCATTGACAATTGCCAAACCTCTTGTTCCAATTTTTCCCCTTCTTCCCCCCCACCCCCTCCCCCAGACGGCAGGTGACCAGTAGATGTTAAATATATTAAAATATAAATTAGATACACAATAGGTATACATGACCAAACTGTTATTTTGCTGTACAAAAAGATTCGGACTCTGAAATATTGTACAATTCACAATTCTGTGAAAGAAATCAGAAATACAGGTGGGCAAAAATATGGGATTGGGAATTCAATGTAATGGTTTTTAGTCATCTCCCAATGTTCTTTCACTGGGCGTAGCTGGTTCAGTTCATTACTGCTCCATTGGAACTGATTTGGTTCATCTCATTGCTGGGGATGGCCAGGTCCATCAGAATTGGTCATCATATAGTATTGTTGTTGAAGTATATAATGATCTCCTGGCCCTGATAGTTTCACTCAGCATCAGTTTGTGTAAGTCTCTCCAGGCCTTTCTGAAATCATCCTGTTGGTCATTTCTTAGATAACAATAATATTCCATAATATGCATATACCACAATTTATTCAGCCATTCTCCAATTGATGGGCATCCACTCAGTTTCCAGTTTCTGGCCACTACAAAGAGGGCTGCCACAAACATTCGTGTACATAGAGGTCCCTTTCCCTTCTTTATGATCTCTTTGGGATATAATCCCAGTAACTGTGCTTTTCATAGTAACCATTAATGTGAAACTAATTGAGCATCATTCTTTTTGGGAAGGATTAAATAAAATGAGGTATGTTAATGAGGTTTGTTATTTAATGTAATTTTATTGTTCAGTAACAGATTATCACTAAATAATTTCTGAGGACCCTGGAGAAGGAGCAATAAATAGAACTAGAAGAACAATTTATATAATATTAAATTTTTTCAAATGTGACATTTGCACACATATTTATAGCTGTTCTTTTGTGGTGGTAAAGAATTGGAAATTGGGAGTATACCCATTAATTTGGAAATGGCTGAACATGTTGTGGTATATAATTGTGATGGTATACTATTGTGTTATAAGAAATGACAAGCAAGAGGATTGTGAGAAGATGGCTGAGTAGATCTTTGAATTTTATTTTCTTTCTCATTTTTTCATTTTTAATTTGATCTCTCTTGTGCAGCAAGGTAATTTTATAAATATATATTCATATATTAGTTTTTTTTAAAAAATTTTTATGATTTATTTATTTTTTATTATTATAGCTTTTTATTTTACAAGTTATATGTATGGGTAATTTTACAGCATTGACAATTGCCAAACCTTTTGTTCCAATTTTCCCCTCCTTCCCCCTACCCTCTCCCCCAGATGGCAGGTTGACCAATACATGTTAAATATGTTAAAATATAAATTAAATACAATATAAGTATACATGGCCAAACAATTATTTTACTGTACAAAAAGAATCAGTCTTTGAAATAGTGTACAATTAGCCTGTGAAGGAAATCAAAAATGCAGGCGGACAAAAATAGAGGGATTGAGAATTCTATGTAGTAGTTCATAGTCATCTCCCAGAGTTCTTTCACTGGGTGTAGCTGGTTCAATTCATTACTGCTCTGTTGGAACTTATTTGGTTCACCTCATTGCTGAAGATGGCCACATCCATCAGAATTAATCATCCATATATTAATTTTAACACATATTTTACCACGTTTAATATATATTGGATTAATTGCCATCTAGGGAAGGTGGTAGGGGAAAGAAGGGGGAATTTGGAACACAAGGTTTTGCAAGAGTTGATGTAAAATTATTCATGCATATATTTTGAAAATAAAAAGCTCCAATACAAATAGAAGGGAATTTCTGAATTCATTTAATTTATTTAATTTCCATTTTACCCTCTTGGTCTAAAATGTCAGAGTAATTTTTCTTTAGAATTTCATGAAATGTGTTGTCTAGGGTCTTTTTGTAGTCATGCCTTTTGGACAGTCTAATAATTCTAAAGTATCCCTCCTCAATATATTTTCTAGCTCAGGCATTTTTCTTATCCTTTCAACTTTGTTTCATTGTTAATTGGGATCTCATGGAATCATTAGCTTCCATTTGCCTAATTCTAATTTTTAAAGAATTATTTTATTCAATGAATTTTTGTGTTTCCCTTTTGCCACTTCTGCTGTTGAAGGAATTCATTTTTTCATTTAATTTTTCATACCTTCTTTGGCCTATTCTCCTTGTTAAAATATTACTTTCTTCAATATGTTTTTGCTCCTTCGAATTCTTTTTCTCATATTATTCTGGCATCACTCATATCTTTTCCTAATTTTTATTTACAACTTGTATCTCTAACTTTTATACAGAATTCTTTCTGACTTTTGAATTGCCACTTTTCTTTGAGGCTTTCTTTGGATCCATTTTCATGTTTTCTTCCAAGCCACCAAGTAGCTTGGTTTTTGTTTTGGTAAAGTCCTTTTTGTGTTATTTGCTCACTTCTCCAGTCTATTTTTTATATTAAAGTTGGATTCTGCTGACGTGGGAGGTGAGGGACCCTTCCAAGCTTCAGGGTTTTTTTGTGCTGCTCTTTTCAGATTTAATTCTGTAGGTATGAAAGTTTTTGGTGTTTCCAAGGTGGAATGATCTGGAGCGAATTGTGGGCTCTGCTCTCCTGGTCTGTGTTCTGGTCTTCACTCAAAAATGACTCCTGTTATCTTTTGACCAATCACAATTGCTCCTATTTATTCTGAAACTGCAACTCAGAACACTGTAATAGATTTGCCAATAATGCCCAAATGTACCCAGTGCTAGCAATGAATCCATCCCTTGCAATCTCTTTCTCTTGAGTTGTCCTACTTCCCTAGTGTTTGGGGTGGGACCTCCCAAAACAGCTTATGAGTCAGGTCTTAACGTTCTCAACATGTTGAGTCTATGTATGCTCATAAAGTAAGGTAAGGTAAAAAGTAATAAGGAATAAACTTGAACTATTTGTTACCTATCAAGGTCAATATTTCCTTAAGTAATTTGAGTAATCAGTCTTCACTACTGAGAACAGTCATAGTTATACCACATTTGATTTTCACAACTACTCCATGCAGAAAATGCTACTTTATCTTCATTTTACAATGAGGAAACAGACCAGGAAAGATCTAGGATATTGTTCACAGTCACACAGGTAGTAAGTGTCAGAGGCAGAATCTGAATTCAAGTCTTCTTAACTCCAAGCCTAGCACTTTAGCTACTATGGAATCAGTTGCCCAAAATCTTATGCAGAATGTAGGCATATCTCCCTCATCCTCTTTTCTCCTCTTCTCTGTGACTACTCTATGTAGTCAAAATTATCCATTTTATGCCTACCTCTGTTCTTTCTCTCATTTATTCATATTTTAACCTATTCATAAACCTGATAAGTAATACATTCCATGTCCTAATTTTCTTGTAACAACTCTCTTTATGTCTAGGTCATGTATTCATTTTTACTTTATCTTGTTAAATGGTGTAGGATATTGGTTCTTCTTTTCGGTGTGTCCCTGTCAGGCATTCTCATTCTTCTCCTCCAGGACACAGGAAAGTTTCTTACCTAACTGTTCCTGGGTGCCTTGTTGGCATTTCTCATTACCCATAAGTTGTTTCCTTTGGAAAGTCCTTATTAATCAACAGTAATTGTTGATACTAATTCGTAGCTGGGGGAAGAATTATCTCCTTCTGAGATATTCCTGGCTCCCTCTCCTGACAATGTCAATGTCACATTCTCTGCAAGTGACATGATAAACACAGTTCCCTGAAGGTCAGAGGATGGAAGGGTATAAATCCTCTCAGAGAATCAAGACCCCATAAGTATGGCTGTC
Source organism: Dasyurus viverrinus (assembly GCA_020854095.1). Taxonomy (NCBI): domain Eukaryota; kingdom Metazoa; phylum Chordata; class Mammalia; order Dasyuromorphia; family Dasyuridae; genus Dasyurus; species Dasyurus viverrinus. The sequence goes on along the minus strand of CM036999.1, from coordinate 624,593,914 downwards.
TTTACCCACTCCACCTATGCACTCAGCAAACGCTACTGCCATGACTGATTTTCCCACAGCTGAGACCAGCCAGGTGAGTTTCATTTTATGTCCCAGCATTAGATATAAGGATTATTTATTGGGAGGGAGAGAATATTCTTTGGAAGATGAATGGAGATACAACCTCGTATAAATGTCTTATAGGATGGGGGCAGGGATGTGATCCTATAGAAGAATCTGGAAAAACACATGAAATTTTACCCCCAAATTTAAGAAAAATGTGGTGTTTCTTTTCGTTCCTCTGAACTCATTGGGGCTCTTCCTTTTATCTCTGCCTAGAGCCTTCTGATGTTCTCTTTCTCTCCTCCTATTAAGTTAGACTATATTGTTATATAGCACTGCTATTCCTTCTTTACATTATTTCAATTTTCAAAGCAACAGGCTCATAGAGCCACAGATTGCAAGTTGGAAATGTAAAATGTAAATGTAAAATGTGTGTAAAATGTAAAATAGCATTTCTTTTTTAGTTATTTATGTACATTCATTTTATACATATTTCTATGTTGGGAGAGAAAAATCAGAAAAAAGGGGAAACCCACAACAAAAAGAAAACAAAGGGGGAAAAAAGTGTATATAGTATGTTCATTTATATTCAATCTCCATCGTTCTCTCTCTCTGGATGCATATGGTGTTTTCCAACCAAAGTTTATTAGGATTGTCTTGGGTCACAGAACATCTGAGAAGAACCTAGTTTATCATAGTTTATCACTGCACAATTTTGCTGTTGCTGTGTAAAATATAGTCCTGATTCTGCTTGTTTCACTCAGCATCAGTTCACATAAATCTTTCCAGGCCTTTCTAAAATCATTCTGTTCATCATTTTTTATAGAGCAATAATATTCCATTATTTTCATTTAACATCTTATTCAGTCATTCCTCAATTGTTAGGCATCTACTTATTGAAAAATCATACTTAATGTATTTCTCTTGCCTACCCATAAATAATTTATCTCTCTGCAATTATTTAAATATGATTTTATTTGCACAAAAAGTTTTCTTTCCTTCTAATTTTGTTTACATAGTCTCTGGGTTTGTTTTGGCATGTATATTCACAGGTATTTTATTCTATCTATAGTTTTTTTTCAAATGAGATATCCTTTATTATTCATTTTGTTGGAATCTTTACAAATTGTTAAGCCATTGGAGTTGATAGAGAAAATAATTATCTAATTTAGCATGGTTCAATATGATTGATTTAATCTTAGAAGGAGATATTTTGGGTCAGAACTTGAAACAAGGTACTAAGTACAACTGATGGAAATGATGCTTGTGTTCACAGCTTTAGAGAGCAAATAAGTATCTAAGTACTCAATGGAGTTCATATGTTTGGGAGATTTCAGGTTTAGTATGAGATATCTGAATTCACACCTCCCTTAGGGCCAGAGAGCACTCTGGGAGATAACCCAGAATCCCTCTCTCTCCAGAAGGAGGAGTTAACCTTTGGGAGATTATATATATATACAGGAAGCTCTTAGAGCTTGAGGGAGTTTTCCTGAGAGGGTTTCTTGGGAACATTGACTGGGGTTGGAGAGGAGCACTCTGGGAGGAAGCCCACAAGCCCTATCTTCCAGGCAAGAGATTCATTGCATTTTCCAACTTGGTGCTGGCTGGAGGCTGAAGAAAGCAGAGGGAGAAGCCAAGAAAAAAGCTGCAAGAGCTCTTGGAACCAGGCAGAGAGACAGGCCTGAGCTACCTGGGCTATTGAAGGACACAATAAAAGATCTGAACTTTTATCACCTGACTGTGTTTTGGAAAAGAAACACCAACACCTTTTGGAGAATTTTGTGACATATAGGAATGCTGATGATTTATATGGATTTACTTTATATTCTGCTACTTTGATAAAAATTATTTATTGTTTCAACTAACTTTTTAGTTGTATTTTCTTTTTTTCCAAGGATATCATCATATTGTTTGGAAAAATAGATAGTTTTACTACATCATCTATTTGGAATCTATTTCTTTTTCTTCTTTTATTGCTATTGCTAAGATTTCCAATACAATATTTAAAGTTATTGGTAACAGTGGATATTCTTGTTTCACATCTGATTTTACTGGAAAAGCTTCTAGTTTATCTCTATTATATATAGGCTTAGTGGAGATTTTAGATGATTTTTTTTATCAATTTAAGGAAAAATACATTTATACCAATACATTCAAATTTTTAAATAAAAATGAATATAGAACTTTATCAAAAGCTTTCCCCACATCTATTGATATAATTGTAAAATTAAAAAAAACCTTTTATTATTGATTTAATCAGTTGTGATAAGAAATTTTTTTTAAAATTTTAAACAATTCCTGAATTCCCAGTATAAATTCTATGTGATTGCAATGCATAACCTTTAGTATTTAATTGGATATTTTTTAATCTGTTTTCCCCTTTAGATTTTAACATTTCATATCCAACTCATTAGCCTTCTCTTTATTTTATTGATGTAAGCATTTAAAGATACAATTTTTCCCTCTAATTACTGGTTTTGCTGTATATTATAGGTATCGATATGTTGTCTGGTATTGTCTTGTTCTTTAGAGAAGTTTTTTTTTTCTCTGATTTGTTATTTAATCCACTCATTCCTTAAAACTGGTTGTTTAATTTGCAATTAATATTTAATATATATTTTCTTAGTCCCTTAATAAATATAATTTTTATTGTGTTATGATATCCAAAAGATACTTTTAATATTTCTGCTTTTAAGCAGGCCGATCTTTGTAAAGGTGCCATGGACCACTGAGAAAAAAATTTATTCCTTTTATAATTCCATTTAATTTTATCCAGATATCTATCATATCTAGTGTATTTACAATTCTATTCATTTCCTTAACTTCTTCTTTTTTTAAATTTATTTTTGGATTCATTTAGTTCTGGAAAGGAAGGTTAACGTCTGTTACTATTATAATACTAACTATGACCACGCGACATTCATTTAACTTTTTGAAAAATATTTAGGTGCTACGGTACTTGGTGCTTATAGGTTCAGTATTAAAACTGCTTCATTGAATATCAAAATGTAGTTTTCATGTTTATTTCTTTTAATTAAATCTGTTATAACCATAATTTTTCCTGGGATCATAATTGTAACAATTGCTCACCCACTTTTTTTATATCAGCTGCAACAAATTAAATTCTACTCCAATCCTCCATTTTCACCCTGTGTGCAAATATGATTTAAAATATTTAAACATGTTTCTTGTAAATAGCTACTGTTGCATTTGAGTTTTTAATGCATTCTGCTATCCATTTCCATATTATGGTTGAGTTTATCTCAATCACATTCAAAGTTATAATTATTATTTGTGAATTTCCCTTCATCTTAGTTTTACTCACTATTTTGCTTCTCAGCCTCCTGCTCCCCCCTCACTGTTATCTTATTTTCTTCCTTATCCTCTTATTCCTTATTTTGCCCCTCCCTAGAGCCCTCATCCTAGCCCTCAGTTTTCCTCACCTCTGAAAGTGCAGAAGATTTCTTAACCTATTTCCTTCAAAGTTGTTTGTCTTTATCACATTGATCCCTTGCATAAATTATCCTCCCAGGTCTATTCATGTTAGTCTGGATCAGTCTATTCAGTTCTATCACCTCATTTCAGGAACTCTAAGACTGTCTAGAAGCAAGTGTCCCAGACAAGAACAGTAGGAGCAAGGGTGAATCTATAACTCTGTCAATCTGAGCTTGCAGACCTTACAAATGAATTTATAGGATCTGGGGTCAGCAATTGCCTTTTAAAGCTCCCTGTTAGGTGTACACAGGACTTGTGTAGCTTGAATTCAAGCCAGGATCTGGAGATTTAGAACCTGGAGCATGGAAAACTCAATCCAACACCCCCCCAAGGGGGGGTAATCAGACTGCATGCTAGTTTAGACTGCTTACATGCTTTCTCTTTGTAAAGCCTCATCAGATATCCACTTTCCTTTCTTCTTTGCTTCTTCAGAATGTTTTTGAATGTTGCCTCCCTTTGATATGGTGAACCTCGGTCCCTAATTCTTCTGGCACTCATAGCTTTAATCCTCTAATCTGTTTATCATTTCCACTTAATATTCATAAGGGATGTTATTTCACACCTATATGGTATGATGGTTTTCTCTTACTTTCTTCCAATTTAAGTCTGAATTTTGCAACAAGGTGCTCGGATTTGAGTTACAAGAAGCTCCTAGACTAGGTAGAACTTTTCTATCTTTGGCTGCAGAGGCACAGAATCAATCTGATTTTGGCATTGACCATCCAAAGATGTCCATATATTGAGAGATCTTTTGGGTTATTGGGGTTTTTGTGACCAGAGAGTTATTTTGACACAACTCTACCCCCCTTCATTTTATACTGCAAGAACAAACTTCCTTGTTATTTTAATTATCTTTTAATTTCCTACTTTGTCATTCCAATCCTACATGATGAATGTGACATTTTTTGGTGTTAGTTCTAAAAGATATTGTAGGTATCCATAGGATTCAGCAACTTTGGTTTCTTTGACATTAGTTATTGCAGCATGATTGTATTTCTGTAATGTGAATAGTTTGATTTGAATTTAGACAGATACAATTCTATATCTATCTATCTATCTATCTATCTATCTATCTATCTATCTATCTATCTGTATGTACATTTATATAGCCATAATCTAACAAATATATACCCTAGTATTGCTTTTCTCAGACTTCTATTAACTATGAGGGCTACATGTTGTTTTTAAGAGATATTGTTGATAACCATAGGACAAAGTAACTTTGGCTTCCTTGACATTAGTTATTGGAGCATGATTGTATTCCTGTAATATAGAGTGATCTGTCTTGTTTTCAAACGGATGTAATTCTGTATTTTTTAGATTATATCCTAATATTACTTTTCTCAAGTGTTATCAACTATGAGGGCCACTCTGTTTCTTCTCATTGGATCATTGTCTACACTAGTATCTGCAACGATTACCTGAAATAAACTTACCCATTTGCACCTATTTAAGTTTATTGACACCTATGATATCAGTTGATCAATATTTCCATGTCCAATTATGTTATCCTAGTTCATAGATTTTAACATTCCAGTTTCTCATGCAAGGATCTTTATCACATTAAGACTTTCTTTTCATCACCAGATGCATTCCAACCTGAGTTTATCTTTCTTTTTGGCTTTGCGTTAATTGCTTTATTAGTTCTCAAGCTATTTGTAGTTGCCTTCTGCTCTTTCCTTGTATTGTGCTGGGGTTTCTAACTTGTGGAACTCATCTTTTAAGTTATAGGTTTCATTATCTGGCATCATATCTTTTATCATTTTAATACTATCCATGGTGTTTTCTTGGCAAAGATATTGAAATAGTTTTTCATTGTCTTCTGCAGTAAATCATGTTTTCCTAGAACTTTTCATTAAAACCCAGCTCCTAGCTGAACTACACAAATCCCTCTGTCATAATAAGGCAGCAATCTAGTAGGAGATAACAAGACTCAATATTTATAGGTTCTTACTATTTTCCACACACTTTGCAATAATCATCTCATATGATCCTCACAATAGCCCTGGAATGTAGATGTTATTGTTATTCCCATTTTATTGTTGAGGAAACTGAGATAAATAGAGGTTAACTGATTTGTCCAGCATTACAGAACTTGGAAGTGTCAGAAATCAGATTTGAATTCAGGTCTTCCTGACTCCAGACCCAATTTTCTACCTACTGTGCAAACTAACTGCCCCATTATAATTCAATGGGAGTAGGAAATGGAAATTTAAATAGCTTCCAAGCACTCTGGCTTGAAAAAGACTAGAGCTAAATATTAAATATGAAACAATCAGTTAATAAATCTTGTAGGGCCCGATAGCGTAAAAAGCACTGTACTAAACATGAATGGCCTGAACATTTCCTTAACTGGTTGTTCTAGCCAGAAATTCATTAATCTATAGATTGGAGTGGAGGTATCTCCAAGATGAAAAGACTAATGCTGAGTAGGATCCAGAGAATCAGGATTAGAACTTGAAGAAAATACTTCTTTGAGCACCAATAGAAAGAATGTGTTTCATGGATTTAATGAGACAATCTGTGATTACATTAAATTAATGGATTCAAGAATATCCTATGACCTATGAGCCTATCAGTCAAGAAATAGTTCTTTACTCATTATGTGCCAGACATTTTGCTAATTTCCAGGGGGAAAAAAAAGCAAAAATCAAACATTACCTCAGGGACCCCACAATCAATTGGGAGAGAAAAGGAAACATATATGGAAAAATGAAATAGAGAATAAATAGGTAATAATTAACAGAGAAAATGCACTAGAATTAAGAGGTGTGAGAGTGAATACTTCCCGTAGAAGGTGGGATTTTGGGGGGGACTTAAAGGAAGTCAAGAAAGCCAATAGGTAGAAATGAGAAGGGATTGTCTAGAGCCCAGAGATAGTCTTGCTCCTGCAACAGCCAGGAGACCAGTATCATTGGATCAAAGAATACAAGTTGAAGAGTAAAGTCTAAGAAGACTGAAAAGGTATGATGATAGGGGAGGAAAGGGGATTTCCGGGAAAAAGATATTAAATTCTGTTTTGGATATTTTGAATTTTAGATGCCCAGTAGAAATCCAGTTTGGGAAGTTTCAAAAAGAGTTGGAGGTACAAGAATGGTTATTAGCAGAGGGGTTGAAGCAAGATGTCAATTTGAGAATCATCAACATACAGATAACAAGTAAAACCATAGGACCTGATTAAATTATCAAGTAAAGTTGTATATGGAGAGAAGAGAAAAGCCCAGGAAAGAGGGTGTGATCTGGATGAGAATCCAACAAAGGAGAAGAAACTGTGAAATAGACAGAGGGAGAACCAAGAGATTGTGGTGTCTCAGGTGATCAATAGTGACCTAAAAAAAGGTCATGAAGGATGAGCTTTGAGAAAAGATATTTGGATTTGCCATCATTTATGTCTTCGGAGAGAGCAGTTATATGGAATAATTGAGATAAAGATCAGATCAAAAGGAGTTAAGAAAAGAGAGACAAAGCAGGAGGTGGAGGCACCTTAACCTGACTATTACCTCTACAAGTAGGCAGCTGTAAAGAGCCACAGATAGTAGGGGAATTCTGGATGAGGTATAAGATCCTTCAGCCCAGAGGAAACCAGCTGACAGTGTGCTCCTTATCTTCCCTAAGGGCTCTCATGCTTCATGAGAAGTCAGAAGGGAGTGACAACCTGTGTTGTAATTAAAGCAGAGTGATAACAAGTGGCAAAGAGTTATCTACATACAATAGCAAGTTGTTTATATGGTTCCATATGCACAGTATATAACATGTGCAATGTGCTATGGCTATATAAGGGTATTAGGGTCTATAAGGCTGAGAGAATTTGGAATAAATGGACTCCATGTTTGATCATCCAGGTGAATCCCACCTCTTTTCTCCTCTTCTAAGACCAAGGACTCGGGTTGGTACCAAGATCCTCCAGAGAGCTAATCAGGACACAAAAGGCAGCCCTTTCAGGTTTATCTACAAAGGGCAAAAAGCTATATAATAATGGTTAATGAAGATTGGATTGTCAATTGAGGTGTTTTGTTTATTTAAAAATGATTTTATAATATAAATATGGTTTAGATACCTCTGAGTAGTTCAATGGATTGAGCCCTGAGCCTGAGTCAGAAAGACAATGAGCTGAAATTCATGTGTAGACACCTCTTGGTTTTGTAACCTAGAGAAGTCAGTTGACCTCTGTCTGTCTCTATTTTATTAGCTATAAAATGGGGAGAACAAAAGCAGCTACTTGATATAATCTTTGTGAGGAACAAGTGAGATAACTTATGTTGACCCAGCTCATAGCTGAGCTACACAAACCCCTCTGTTATGATAAGGTTGCAATTCTAATAGGAGAAGTATTTATAAGATTCTTAACTATTTGACAGACACTTTGCAATAAGCAGTTCAAACTAAGTACTTTAGTAGTTTCTGGCACATGTAGGGATGTAATAATTGCTTACTGCCCTCTTCTTCTTGCCTTGCTACCAAAAATCAGGGGAAAGAAAGAAATCTATTTTTTATAAACATTAAGGCTTTTTATTTACAAAATATTTACATGGATTTAACCTTCACCCTTACAAAACTGTGTTGTCATTTTTCACTCCCTTCCTCCCACCCATTCTCCTAGATGGCAAGTGATCCAATATATGTTAAACATGCATAATTCTTCTATACACATTTCCACAAATATCATATTGCATAAGAAAACTCAGGTCAAAATGGCAAAAAAAATGAGAAAGAAAACAAAATGCAAGCTAACAGCAACAAAAATAGTGAAAATACTATGTTGTGGTTCACATTCAGTTCTCACTGCTCTTTCTCTAGTGCAGATGGCTCTCTTCATCACAAGAGCATTGGAACTGGCCTGAATCAATTCATAGTTGATGAGAGCCATGTCCATCAGAATAGATCATCATATAATCTTGCTGTTGCCATGTACAATGATTTCCTGGTTCTGCTCACTTCACTTAGCATCAGTTCATGTAAGTCTCTCCAGGTTTCTCTGAAATCATCCTGCTGATCATTTTTTACAGAACAATAATATTCCATAACATTCATATACCATAACTTATATGGCCACTCTCCAACTGATGGATATCCACTCAGTTTCCCATTTCTTGCCACTACAAAAAGGGCTGCCACAAACATTTTTGAACTATGTGGATCCCTTTCCCTCTTTTAAGATCTCTTTGGGAAACACTGCTAGATCAAAAAGCATTCACAATTTTATAGACCTTTGGACATAATTCCAAATTGTTCTCCAGAATGATTTAATCACTTCACTACTCTACCAAAAATGTGCTAGTGTCCCAGTTTTCCTACATTTGTTCATTATCTCCAACATTTGTCATTATCTTTTCTTGTCATTTTAGCCAATAAGAGAGGTGTTTAGTGGTACCTCACAGTTCTTTTAATTTGCATTTCTATGATCAATAGTGAAAGAAATGTATTTTCAAATATCTCTGATGAATAAGTTGCAAGAAATAGAAGTAGAAATTCTATTTAAATGTAACCCAAATATTAAGGCCCAATGACATGGAATTTTCTTTCTTTTGGTGAAGACCAATGGCTCATCCCTCTTTCACTTTTCACCCCATGCCCCATGATACATATCGCTGACAATTCTAACTACATAAAATAACTATAAATTTTAGAAAACACTTTACAGTCTATTTATCAAGTAACACTCAGGAAATACATGAAAAAACTACATAGCAATTTCTTAGAAATAAATAGTATATCTAAATAGGAGAGAAATATTAATGAAACAGCTAGGAAAGCCTGCAAATGAAAGCTAGAAAGCTTTTTTGATATGAATGAAGATTATATAAATGGAATGATATAAAGGGAAAGAGAGTTGGGAGATGGATATTAGTGATCTACAGGACCCAAAGAGAGATGCTTGAATTTTATTCTTTAGGCAATAAGAAGATATTAGACATTTTTGAGCAGAAAAGTGATGTAATGAAATAAGTCCCATAAAGATATCAACAGGCAGTTTCCATGGAAGAACTGGGCATTTATAAGACTTGAGGTAGAAATAGATGTAGAAAAAGCATTTGATAAAATCCAACATCCATTTCTAATAAAAAAACTTGAAAGTATAGAAATAAATGGACTTTTCCTTAAAATAGTCAGGAGCATATATTTAAAACCATCAGTAAGCATCATATGCAATGGGGAAACTGGAACCTTTCCCAATAAGATCTGGAGTCAAGCAAGGTTGCCCACTATCACCATTATTATTCAATATTGTATTAGAAACACTAGCCTGGGCAATAAGAGTCGAGAAAGAGATTAAAGGAATTAGAGTAGGCATTCAGGAAACCAAACTATCCCTCTTTGCAGATGATATGATGGTATACTTAGAGAACTCCAGTGATTCTACTAAAAAGCTATTAGAAATAATTCATAACTTTAGCAAAGTTGCAGGATACAAAATAAATCCCCATAAATCCTCAGAATTTTTATATGTCACCAATAAAATGCAACAGCACGAGATACAAAGAGAAATTCCATTCCAAATAACTGTCAACAGCATAAAATATTTGGGAATCTATCTACCAAAGGAACGTCAGGAATTATATGAGCAAAATTACAAAAAAACTTTCTACACAAATAAAGTCAGACTTAAATAATTGGAAAAATATTAGGTGCTCTTGGATAGGCCGAGCGAATATAATAAAGATGACAATACTCCCTAAACTAGTTTATTTATTTAGTGCTATACCAATCACACTTCCAAGAAAATATTTTAATGATCTAGAAAATTAACAACAAAATTCATATGGAAGAATAAAAGGTTGAGAATCTCAAGGGAATTATTGAAAAAAAATCAAATGAAGGTGGCCTAGCTGTACCTGATCTAAAACTATATTATAAAGCAGCAGTCACCAAGACCATTTGGTATTGGTTAAGAAATAGATTAGTTGATCAGTGAAACAGGCTAGGTTCACAAGACAGAATAGTCAACTATAGCAATCTAGTGTTTGACAAACCTAAAGATCTTAACTTTTGGGATAAGAATTCATTATTTGACAAAAACTGCTGGGATAACTGGAAATTAGTATGGTAGAAATTAGGCATGGACCCACTTAACACCGTATACCAAGATAAGATCAAAATGGGTCCATGATTTAGGCATAAAGAAGGAGATTATAAATAAATTAGAGGAACATAGGATTATTTATCTCTCAGACTTGTGGAGGAGGAAGATATTTGTGACCAAAGATGAACTAGAGACCATTACTGATCACAAAATAGAAAAATTTGATTATATCAAATTAAAAAGCCTTTGTACAAACAAAACTAATGCAAACAAGATTAGAAGAAGCAACAGACTGGGAAAACATCTTCACAGTTAAAGGTTCTGATAAACGCCTTATTTCCAAAATATATAGAGAATTGACTCTAATTTATAAGAAATCAAGCCATTCTCCAATTGATAAATGGTCAAAGGATATAAACAGATAATTTTCAGATGATGAAATTGAAACTATTACCACTCATATGAAACAATGTTCCAAATCACTATTGATCAGAGAAATGCAAATTAAGACAACTCTGGCTGCTGGAGATTCAACACTGGCTGCTGGAGATTCAACCCAGAATGGATCTCCTCTTGTGAGAGGATTATACAAGGAGACTGAGAGGCAGTTGCATTCTCTGACCTCTCTGACTGAGAGGCCGTTGCATTGTCTCACCTCCTTCCTCTTCCCTCTGCCTCCAATTTATCTCTTTTCCAGTTTGCAACACTTGTCAGCAAAGGCTGCCTTGCAACTCCTTCAGATGTTATGATCCACAGTTGTGGAGGCTCTCGGAGAATTGACCTGTCCCTTGACAGTTACCTGCACAATAGGACTAGTTTTTTTTCTTCATACCTCTTTTATGTACATGTTTTCTTTTTTTCCTTGTTATTCTTAAGGGTAGTAGAATTTTCACTTAATTCTTTGAAGCTTAGTTCTTCGCTCAATCCTTGGGTTATAATTGACACTTACTTTTTACTTATTAATTGTTTAATACTTACTGATTACCAATGTAAAATTGCTGTTTTAGAAATCCCCATGTTTGAGGATTTGGGCTTGACAATCCTGACTGCATAAATTTTCCCACTGTTCCTAGGCAGTCATAAGGAGCCCTCTTCTGTATGAAAATTATAGTCATCGGGATAATCACTTGAATGTTTCATAAACTACAGTTGGAGCTAGAGGTAAGGAATCCCATAGCAAAAGCCAACCCAGGTTGGGGTTGAAGGAAAGCCAACCCAGGTTGAGGAAGGGGAAGAATCTACAACTCAAAATTACAAAACAAATGTAAAATTTTTGTTTTATATGTGCCTGGGAAAATAAAAATATTTAAAAGAAAAAAATGAAATAATGAGTTGATTGATTTTAGAAAAACGTGGAAAGACATGCACAAAATAATGAAACTTGAAGTAAGCAGAAACAAGAGAACATTGTACACAATAACAGCCATACTTTCTGAAAAATAATTGTAATCAATCAAGTTATTATGAGTATTATAAATAATCAAGTCAACTTACAAAGGACCTCTAAAATTAGATGCTATTCACCTCCAAAGAAACAACTGGTAAATAGAACTTCTCATGTTATAATATCAATATATTTGTAAATCAGTGTCAAATTGTGGTATTATTTAGTGTAAGATGACAATAGAGCAAGGAAAATACCTTAAAATTTAAAATGTTAAAAAAACAAATTAAATTTAAAAGGACATGTTATTGTGTTGAAAGGAATTATAAAAATAATAATCTCAAAAGACCTTTTGGAGTACTGGTGTAGAGTGCAGTCAGTAGAACTAGAAACACACACATGTTAATCATTGCAATAATATTCAATCATGCATTTAGAGAAAATACAATTATAGTTACAATTAACAACATTATTGAGAAAACTAATTTGATTTCAGAAATCTGTTCAATGCAATGATAAGCCAAAAGTCTAGGACACTGAGCACAAATCATTCCAATTACGTACTTTCTTGGAGATGAATTTAAAATGCAATAAGATAAATAGATTTTTAGACATGACAATATAAGAATATGTTTTGATGATCTATGCATTTATGTAATGAATGTTTTGTTTTTCTAGCACTAAAAAATGTTCATTGGTTTCAGGTATAGTGTAAATAACAGATAAATAAAAGAAAAACTAAATGGAAAAATAGGATATGAGGTGGGGAAGGCACATACAAGAAAAATTAGAACTGTAAAAACAAGATATATTCATTTATTTGTTTTTTCCTTTTTTATTAAAGCTTTTTTATTTTCAAAAGATATGATTGGATAATTTTTCAACACTGACCCTTGCAAAATATTTTGTTGCAACTTTTCCCCTGCTTCCCCTCACTTCCTCCCCTAGATGGCAGGTAGACCAATACATGTTAATGTTAAATACAATATATGTATACATATCCATACAGTTATTTTGCTGCACAAGAAAAAATGGACTTAGAAATAAGGTTAAAATAACCTAAGAAAGAAATCAAAAATGCAAGCAGACAAAAACAGAGGGAGTAAAAATGCTATGTTGTGGTTCATACTCATTTCCCATAGTTCTTTCAATGGGTAGCTGGTTCTCTTCATTATTGAACAAATGGAACTGATTTGGTTCATCTCATTGTTGAAGAGAGCCACATCCATCAGAACTGATCATCATATAGTATTGTTGTTGAAGTATATAATGATCTCCTGTCCTGCTCATTTCACTCAGCATCAGTTCATGTAAGTCTCTCCAGGCCTTTCTAAAATCATCCTGCTGGTCATTTCTTACAGAATAATAATATTCCATAACATTCATATACCACAACTTATTCAGCCATTCTCCAATTGATGAGCATCCATTCTATTTCCAGTTTCTAACCATTAATATTTTAGGATATAGACCTAGTATGGGTCTTACTACATAACAAAATTCCATTGAATAACACACCTCATTATATTTAATTCTCCCCAAAAAGGATGACATTCAATTAATTTCCATTTTTGGATATTATGAAAAGGATAGTTATTAAATTTCTATAAATATAGATGTTTTATATCTTTCCCTGATTTCTGTGAAGAGTAAATCTGGTAGAAGAAATTTCAAATTCTAATATTCTTATAAGCCATGTATGTTACCAAAGACAATGGTCTGAAAAACCAAAGGGTATGATGCATAGAGTTATAGCCACCTGGAATAATCCCAAATCACTCTCTAGAATGGTTGGATCAATTTACAAATCCATCAATACTGCACAAGTGTTCCTGTTTTCTGTATATGCTCCAACATTTGTTTTTTCTTGTGTCATGCTAGCCAGTAGTATGGAAGAGCTGTTTTAATTTACATTCATCTAATCAATACTAATTTAGAGCATTTTCCTCAAAACAAGCTATACCTTTGATTTCTTCTGCTGAAAACTGCCTGTTCGTATTCTTTGACCATTCATCAATTGAAGAATAACTTGTATTCCTATATATTTGACTCAGTTCTTTATATATTTGAGAAAGGAAGTCTTTATCTGAAATACTGGCTATAAAAATTGTACTTTCCTGATTCTCTTCTAATTTTGGCTGCATTCATTTTGTTTGTGCAGATTTTTACATTCTATAATGCTTTTTTAATCTCTTGTTTAGTCATCAATTCTTTCCTTATTCTTAAATATGACAGGTAAAATATTCCATGTTAACTTGTTTATAAAACTCTTTATGTCGAAATCATGCACATATTTTGACCTTATTTTGGGGAAAAGTTGTGAGGTGTTGCCCTATATCTTGCTTCTTCCAAACTGCTCTATAAATTTTCTCAGAAATTGTCATCAAATAGTGATGTATTTTTGTTTTATAATCTTGAATCTTTGATTTTGTTAAACATTACATGTTACTATTGTACTTTACTACCATGCATCAGTATATATGATGTATACTAATGTAGTATGTATGACCATTATTATGTCTTGGACATCTAGGTAGCACAGCAGATAGGATACTAGGCTTGGAATCAGGAAGACCTGAATTCAAATATGGCCTCAGACATTTATTAGCAGTGTGACCCAGGGAAAATATTTTCATCCTATTTTCCTCAGTTCTTCATTTGCAAAATGAGGATATACTGGAGAAGGAAACCTCTTCCAATATCTCTGTCAAGAAAATCCCATGGAAAGCCCATGAGGTTATGAAGAATCAAACACACCAAATGACCAAAAAACAACAAAAATTGCATACCTAAACTACTCTACTGATTCACAATTCTTTTTTTTCTTTTTTTAAACAGGGTAAAAAATATATGTTAAATACAATATATGAATACAATTTATACAATTATCTTGCTGCACAAGAAAAATTAGATTAATAAGGGGAAAATGAGAAAGAAAATAAAATATAAGCAAACAACAACAAAAAGAATGAAAATACCATGTTGTGATCCACACTCATTTTCCACAGTCCTCTCTCTAGGTGCAGATGATTCTCTCAATCACAAGATGATTGGAACTGATCTGAATCATTTTGTTGTTGAAAAGAGCCACGTCCATCAGAACTGATCATTGTATAATCTTCGTGTTGCCATGTACAATGTTCTCTTGGTTCTGCTCACTTTACTCAGCATCAGTTCATGTAAGTCTCTCCAGATCTCTCTGAAATCATCTTGCTGGTCATTTCTTACAGAACAGCAATATTCCATAACATTCATATACCATAACTTATTCAGCCATTCTCCAACTGATCGGCATCCATTCAATTTCCAATTTCCTGTCACTAAAAAAAAGGACTGCCACAAACATTTTTGCACATGTTGGTTTCTTTCCCTCCTTTAAAATCGTTTTAGGATGTAAGCCCGGTAGAAAAACTGCTGGATCAAAGGGTATGCACAATTTGATAACCCTTTGGGCATAGTTCCAAATTGCTTTCCAGAATGGTTGGATCCATTCACAGTTCCACCAATAATTCATTAGTGTCCTAGTTTTCCTATATCCTGTCCCCCATTTGTCATTATCTTTTCCTGTCATCTTGGCCAACTTCAGAGTTGTCTTAATTTGCATTTTTCTGATAAATAATGATTTAGAGCTCCTTTTCATATGACTAGAAATGGTTTCAATTTCTTCATCCGAAAATTGTCTGTTCATATCCTAATCATCATTTTTTTAAATATTCAATTCAATCAGTTTGATAATTATTTCTTCACAATATAGTTTGGGATCTAGTACTGATAAATCATCTTCCTTCACATTTTTTATTGATTTCCTTGATATTATTGACCTTTTGTTTCCCAGGTTCTTAAGGATCATGTCTGGGTGAAGGGGCAGGTCAATTTTCTGAGAGCCTCCACAGCTGTGGATTATGACACTTGAGGGAGTTTCGGGGGGGCAGCCTTTACTGACACAGGTGTTGCTTGTGGACTGGGAATGAAATAAATAAGAGGCAGAGGGAAGAGGAGAGAGGTCAGACAACACAACTGCTTCTCAGTCGGGAGGTCAGAGAACAGCAATTGTTTCTCAGTCTCTTTATATCACCATCATCATCATCATTCATCATCAATCATCAATCATCATCATCATCCTTCTCTCACAGGAAGAGATCCATTCTCCAAGTCTGAGTTAGACTTCCAACAGCCACTGGAAGGTGGCTCCCATAGCACCACATAGGTCAATTTTGTTATTATTTTTATCTCTATAAAATAATTCTTTTGTAATTTTATTGGCATAACAATGAATAAGTAAATTAATTTAGATAAAATTGTCATTTTTATTATATTGGCTCAGCCTACCCACGAATAATCAATATTTCTTCAATTGTAAATAGTTTATTAAATTTATTTTTCTAAGATGGAATTATTCAAGTATTCTATTTTCTCTTGTGTTGATCTGGGCAATTTATATTTTTGTAAAGTTCATTTAGTCTAGACTGTCAGATTTATGGGTAAATAATTGAGCAAAATATCTCCAAATAAGTCCTTTAATTTCATTTTCAATGAAGGGCACTTAATTCACCCTTTTCATCTTTGATACTCATAATTTGGTTTTGTCTTTTTTCCCTAAGCCAAATTAATCAGTGATTTGTATGGGTTTTCATACTTTTGGTTTTGTTAATCTTTCTTTTGATTTTCAGCATTTCAAATTTGGTGTTAAATTATTGATTTTTTTTATTTTTCCTTTTCGGGTTTTTTAGTTGCATTGTTTCTCTATTTTATTGATGTGAGCATTTAAAGACATCCATTTTCCATATAGTACTTCTTTGGCTACATTCCAAAGTTTGATATATTATCTCATTGTTGTAATTCTCTCTGATGAAATTATTTATTTTTTCTATGATTTGTTCTATTATCCACTCATTCTTTGGGACTGGATTATTTGGTTTCCAAGTTATTTCCAATCTATGTTACCATGGTCTTTGATTGAATATAGTTTTATTGCATTAAGGTCTGAAAAGAATGGATTTAATATCCCTCAGTGTTTTATACAACAATTCTTATGTTGTTCTCTGTTCTGTAAGATTGTGAAAAACAGTTGTCTTAAAGTATGGGGTTGCTTGAACATTTTCTAGTTCAAGTTTTAGTTTACAAAAAATTCAAATAATTATCCCAAAGACTGCATACTTTATACAGAAGAGAGATTTTTATGACTGGTTAAGGATAGTGGAAAGAATTGCGCAGCCATGATTAACAACCCAAATCCTCAAATATAGTTTAGTCATTTTTCTTAAGCAGCTATTTGCTATTTGGTATTTGCTATTTGGGTATCAAAAAGTGTTAAAAGAATAAGTTAATAAGCATTTATTAAGTGCCATTTATGACCCAAGGATTAAGCTAAGTACTGAGCATGCAAAGAAATAAGTGAAATTTTCACTGTCCTTAAGAAAGCCAATGCAAGGAAAAACATGTACATAAAAAGGGATTCATAGATGAAATTGGAACTGTGTGAGCTCTAAATGAGCTCAAGAGATTAATTTTTGCTAGCCTTCCATGTAAGGTCAGGACTAATGGAGTTCCAGTTTTCAAAAGTGCCAGAGTTACTTTATGTGTCTATGTTTGTATTTTCTTTCTTATGAATGTGTTTGAATATAAACTTACATTCTAAGAACTATTTCTATTTCACAAGTTTTCCTTCTGCAGCAGCTATTAGAAGACACTAAAAATTGTAGTCAATGTATGCTAAATATTTCATATTTTAATAGATCAATTACTACTACTATATTTGTGTACACATACATGAACAAATGCTGATATATATGTATATGTATATATATATATATTTCTTTGCACATAAAAAATTAAGATGAAAGAAAAAGAACTAATTCTCTCATACCCTTGTTCTCCCAGACTTTTAGTTTAATGCTTCATAGCATTTCATACAGGGTACTGATATAGTTTTCTTTTTAATTTTAAATTTAAATTTTAAACATTTACCTGCATTGCTAAAAAAATCATTTTTAGCAAATATGTATTCAAGGAAAAATTTTCTCTATTTGCTATGCCCAAAAATATTTTTCTCGTTTTGTAGCCATAATCTGAAACTTTTTCATACTAGCAATGGAAATCAATCAATTAATATTACTGAATCAATTAATAAACATTTGTTAAATACCTAACTACACTCCAGAGATTTACTTAAATACTGGGGAAAGAAAAATATAAGTGAGACTTTAGTGGTCCTCAAGGATCCTAATGAAAGAAGAAACATGGATAAATATACACAGACTAAACCTATGTATATTTATCCATGTTTCTTCTTTCAGCATGCAGAGAGGGCTTCTGGTCTCTAACAGTGCTAAAGGTTGCTATATATGTGCAAATTCGAGTGTAAATTTTTTTCTTGTGAATAGCCTAAAACATAAATACACACACACACACACACACACACACACACACACACACACATCCAATTGTTGGTGACTATTTTCATTACAAAGGCATTCCTTTTGTAACATCAGAAGACTTTACCAAAAGTTGCCATTTTCTTTACTCTTCCTTCTTAGCCTAGTTCAAAACTTCATGAATTTCACAGAGATTATTGAAATAGCTTTCTAAACAATTTAATTTTTCTCTCCCCCTTCCCACTTAGTTCCTCTGAAAATAGTAAGGGGTTCCTTGCATTAAATATGCATAGTCAAACAAAACATACTCCTTCATTCACCATGTCCAAAAATGCATTCCTGATTTTGCATCCTAAATCTATCACTTCTCTGTTTTAATGCAAATAAACATTGTCATATCTTGAAATTAAACTCTATGGTTCAAGTCTTTTCCCTGCTCAATTCTTCCATTGAAACTGTACATTGATATCTTTAGGGCACTTCTTTCATTAAATTTCTTTGCTGTTCAAGGAAGATCAATATCTTTATTTCTTAAGCAATAAAATCCAGACATCTCTCTTTAGCCCTTGCAGATCACTACAATCCACCTCCAATCCCCTTTCTCATATTATTTCATATCTTTCCTTCCTGTAATCTCCATTCACATCAAAATGGTTTTCTAAGTTTCCTTTGTAAGCTTTCTTAGCGGTTTCCAATTCTGGAACCCCCCATATTCCATTGTTGAGTTGTTCATGTGGTTTGCATTTTGAGGAAGACTTAGTCTAGCCTTCCTTCAGTCTTTTCTTAATCATTATTCTCACTCTCAGGACTTCACTATCTTATCTCAGAAAGCTTATTATCTTGGAAGTTCACCTAACTTTTATGGACTTCTTAAATTCTGGAAATTCCCTCTACCACTATGATAGTCTTCTCCTACTGGTAAGCTCTTCCTGGGATCTCCACTTTGATGAAAGGTCAGGGAACAACCATACCTTATTCTTTTCCTAGTTTGCTTCTAATTCTCTGGACTTTCTCTTAATTAATGGACTTTGCTTTAGTTTACAATTTTTGCCACCACAAGATTTTTTTTAATGAATATGTTTATCATCTCTCTTCTATCTCTTTATGTTTTGGAGCAATTTGGTGAATTGAAATTGCTTTATGTCCTGATCTCAGTATCTGGAGTCTTTGGCTTTATCAAAAAATAGGCTTGCTCTTTGTTATTGTTGTGTAAATGTCCCACTGATAGATTTTTTTTTTTATTAGTACTGAAAGTCTTAAAGTGCTCCTTTACAGTATAATTTGAGATATGATACTTCTGATATGGTTCCATTCCTTCCTTTCTATTCAGATTATGTCACTAAATAAGTAGTAATTAATGTGGTATTGTCATTTTTGTCATATTCTGGTTTACCTCAAATAATTTTTTTCTACTATTTAGAGATACTATTTATTTTTAAGGAGTGGTTAAATAATTTTAAAGGAGTTGCTATGTAGTTGTTTCTAAGTGTGTTTTAGCAAATAGACTCCAAAGTATTTTATAAAATCTGTAGTTAAATTATATAGTTACAATTGTTCCTGATACGTGTCATGGAGATGTTGGCAAAGAGTTAAAGGGGGGTGGGTGGGGAATTAGTCTTCACCAAAGAGAGAGAATCCCAAACCAATGGGCTTTGATACTTGGGTTCTATTTAAATGTTATGACTGTTTCTAGTAATCTACAAAGCTACCAGTAATTTTTTAGTTGCCAAATTCAATGAGTTTTTCTCAGTCCTCATTCTTCTTGACCTTTGCAGGTCACTGTTGATCACCTGGGACAGCACTCTCCTGATTCTCCCTCTGCTTCTCTCTCAGCTCCTTCTCAGTCTCCTTTGCTTTTTTTACAACTCTACACATTTCTGCCCTAGGATTTCCTATTTTCTTACTATATTGCTTCACTTGGTGATTTCATCAGCTCTCATTGTTTTAATTCTTATTTTTATGTTGATGATTCTCAAATTAACATCCTGTTCCAATCTCTCTGCTAACAGCCAATTTTGTACCTCCAATTTTTTTTCAGACTTCCCAAATTTGATGTCTATTAAACACAATATGAACAAAACAGAATTTATTATCTTTCCCCTGAAACTCCCTTCCCCTTTTATTTTCTCTGTTATTGTGAAGAGCAACACAAACTTCCTAGTTTGTTACAACCTGGGTGTCATCCTTTACTTCCCACTATCTTTTACCCACCCCCATATCCAAACTATCGCTATGACCTGTTGATTTCACCTTTGCAGAATCTCTCGTACCATTTCCTTATCTCTTATACTGCAACCACTCGGTGATTTTTCTAAAGTTCAGGACTGACCATGTCAGCCCCATTTAATAAACTCATGTGGTTCTCTTTGACAACCATAATCAAATGCAATATCCTCTATTTGATATCTAAAGGTCTTGTTCACATAGCCCTCTCCTACCTCTCTAGTCTACTTTACTTTTTAACCTGTATTATTTGATACAGTTATATTGGTCTCCTAGCAGTTGCATGATCAAGACAATCCATCTCTAGGTTCCAGATTACTCCTTCTCATCTCTACTTATTTGTTTTCTGCGTGCTTTTAAGTCCTAAGTAAAATCCAACCTTCTAAGGGAACCTTAACCCCTACACCTCTTAATTTTAGTTCTTTCCCTCTGTTATTTCCTCTTTATTCTTTATATAACTTATTTTTACTTATTTTTTCTTGTTCTTCCCATTAGACTGTGAATGCCTTGAAAGTACTGACCTCTTTAAGTTTATGTTTTTCTATCCCTGGAAATTAGCACAATGTCCTGCATAAAAATAGGCAGTTAAATGTTTTCTGACTGAATAACAGAACCAGACACTTTATGAAGTGTTCTGAATCCATGAATTTCATTTAGTACATAGATTGTCTCATTGAATCTCTGAAACCCATTCTTTCTATTGGTGCTCAAAGGTGTGTTTTTCTCTCCAAGCTCCATTCCTAATTCTCTGGATCCTACTCAGCATTCACCTTCTCATATGGGAGATCCTTATAGAGGTATGAATCCCTGCTTAGAACAACCAGTTAAGAAAATTTTCAGTACATGTAAGCCATTTGTGTTTAGTTCATAGCTTTGTTGTCTTTTCTGCGCCTTTTCCTATGCCTTAGCCCGTGAGCCACCACCATGCCCAAGAACTTTAGAACTGATTGTACTGCATGGGGGATTCAGGACTTCTCAGTATGGTGTGCCCTCACCAGAGAAGGTGACGTGCTCTAAGAGCAAAGCAGAACTGAATCAGCTCAGAAGCAACATGAGATGCTCAAAGTTAGAGAAGCCCCCCAAGTGTTCACAGGGACTATTGGTGGCAGATCCTTCTGACTTCTTCCTACTCAGCCAGTCAGATAAACTGTAGCTCAACTCTAACATAGAGACATCATTTTGGCCCTCTTCAGGAACAAAGGACAACAACCAACCAACAGAGCTTCATACATAGCAATGCTTAACAGATATTATGAATGAGCTGTTAATACCTAGCTCTAGTCTTTTTGAAGCTGGAATGTTTCTAATTAAATTTCATTTCCCATCTCCATTTAATTATATTGAAGTAGCTAGGTGGCATAGTAAATAGAGCATTGAGTCTGGAGTAAGACCTGAATTCAAACCTGAGCTCTAACACTTCCTAGTTATGTGATCCTGGACAAGTCAGTCAACATCCATTTGCCTCAATTTTCTTATCTATAAAATGGGGGGTGTGTGTGGAAATAATAGCATCCATCTCCCAAGGCTATTGTGAGAATCAAATGAGACAATTAATATAGAATGTCTGGTACACAGTAAGTATTATGAAAATAGCAAGTGCTGTTATTATTATCATCTCCTACTGGATCACTGCCTTGTCATGGCAGAGAGAACTGCATAGCTCAAGGAAAGTATGAACTTTTCTGACAAAACGTGATCTACTGGAAAAGGAAACCATTTCAGTATCTTTGCCAGGAAAATCCCATGGGCAACATTAAAATGATAAAATATACAACACCAGAGGATGAGCTCTTCCTGTTGGAAGGTGTCCAACACACTCCTGGGGAAGAACAGAAGAAAATTACAAGTATCTCTTGTACTACTGAACTATTGAAGCAACTAAGCAAAATCAAAAAGGAAGTTCGGCTGTGAATATATCTGGTGAGGAAAGGAAAATCCAATGGTGTAAAAACCAGTACTACATAGAAACCTAGATCTATGATAAAATCTATGAAAAAAGGTCAACTGATTCCAGATGAAGAAACTAAAGCAAATAGAGGTAAAGTGAACATTCCAGGATCACACAGATAGTAAGAGATTATACTATTTAAGAAACATAGGGTATTACCTTTCCTTATTTGAAATTCATATTAGGATTTCTCCTATCTCTGCTTAGAGTTCTGTCTCTCTGTCTCTCTTTCTCTATTTTTTCTCCTTCCCTCCCCTTACTTCTCTTGTTTTGTTAGACTATACTGTTATGTAGTATTGTTCTTTATATTCTTTCTTTCACTTTAAAAAACTACAATCTCAGAGAACCATAAATTTCAAGTTGGAAAATACTTCCAAGTGAATTTATTTTAATATTCTTATCTGACTGAAGAAGAAACTCATATCTAATCTAGAGAGGGTAATCTGAGATAGAGGTAAATTCTTGATTGTATGGTATGTGCTACTTATTATATTATCCTAAAAATTAATAAGTCTATAAAATAAATCATGGATCCAGAGATGGCAATAGCCAAACATACCAAATAAAGGTTGAAGAGCCTTTTTAGGCTCTGGGAGTGCAAGTTCACAATGGCCTAGGGTGAACTTGGGGCAAAGACACATATGACCATGGGACAAAATCGAATCTTTATTTTTCTGAGGCCTAATAAGCCAAGGAATGCAATACCAGCCATAAGGCCACAGAATCCTCCTTCCAGCATAATAGAACTGAACACCAGAGGAGAAAATCATTGGCATGCTGAAACCAAGTGGAAGTGTGGGGAAGTTGGAAAAGACCATAGATCTAAGGTGTAATTGGGTAGGAAAAATGTTAGGGGAGCTCCCAAACTCCTTGGGCAAACAAGTCTAAGTATGCTGTCCTTCAAAGTAAAGACAACACTTTACAGCACTTGAGGTGCCCTCATATGGCAAAAAAAATGAAGAATACAAATCAATGAGAGAAAATCAGGTGGAATCAGGAGGTACTGGGGGAATTATGAAATTGGAATTTGGGAGCACAAGGTACAAGAAAATCACAAAAGTATTGCTCAGAAGTCCTGGATAAGCTAATAGATCTGCTGCTCTTCAGTTGTAAATTTCCCTTTACTTCATGCAGGATAGTAAAAAATATCAAAATTACTATTCTCTCTCATTTTTACTGCATTGTTTTTTTTAATAATGTGATTGATTTTTATAACCGAGTTACTATCTGCCTGGAGCCATTTTTCTATGGCCTTGAAATAAGCTCAGGAACTTAGCTTTCCCTGAGTTAGTTTAAAGGTATAATTAAAAGAAAAGTTGTGATCACTCATGCCATTAGTTCCTGGGACACCTGCTTGTTTTCTTTAAGAGCCAACAAATTAACTTAGGTGTGATCCCCCCAAAGATATATCACTTCTTACTTGTTCTTATGTAATTAGAAGAGATTTATATTATCTAAGGGGTTAGCAAGTGTGGTAGTTTTGATCCCTCGGATGGGGGGGGTCCAATAAAAGAGGAAGATGCGTCCAATAAAAAGAAATTAACATTCTTTGATTGTCCAAGAAGGGCATGATTAGCTTCACTTAAATGCCAGCTCCCCTTTCTTAGTATAATCAATTGTAAGGTTCTATGACTCCCAACTACCCCTTTTTTCTGATGTATTAATAGAAGATGCTAGTAGAAGATGAGAACAGTTTGTTTCAGAGGCCATCAAGGTGGCTAGAGCAGGCATTGTAGAGAGCTGGCCAAACACAGAGGGAGGTCGTCCACTGCATGCAGAGCCATCACCATTCATCTTGATTGTGTCTTGCCCCTCAACTTTGATGACTGTGGAAAATGAGTGAGGCTGACAACTGAGTACCAGGCCCATTACTATACTACTCATTTAAACTACTTAGGCCCTTAGGAGGGATTTCTGAAAAAAAAGATTAAAATCTTAGAAAGGCACTCTGAGAAATTGTATCTCTATTAAATACTTAAATATCTTATTTAGAAATTGGACCAGTAAAGGATCTTTTCAACTTCTGCAGACTGGGGAAGTACCTCACTTGACAAAAACAGCAGAGACTTCGACTATAGCTTTAACTTAACACCAGAGAGGAAATTTCTTTATCATTCTTGGTTTTGTCTGAATTTTCTTTTACAACATGATTGTGGAAATATTTTCCATTTGTACATGAATAATCTATATAAAACTTCTTGCTTTGGAGGGAGAGAATTTGGAATTTAAAATTTTAAAACGTGAATGTTAAAATTTTTGCTTCACATGTAATTGAGAAAAAAATTTAAATGTAAAAAAAGGGGAAAAGAACTGGAGAAAATATTATCTCAAACCCAAGGGACAGTATTCACAAATACAATAAACATGTGTTTTCTTGTAAGTCTATCAGATTCTCTTGCATATTCTTCTCCCCTAAACATAAAAAACTGATCCTAAGTATTGTCTTCTTTTCCCAAACAGGAATTGGGATTATGGGAAATTCTTTTCTTAGTAGTCTCTTCACCATCATGTTCCTCAGCAAACATAAGCTTAGACCCAAAGACACCATTCTCACAAAGCTTGCTTTGATCAGTTGTTTGGCACTTCTCTCCAAGAACATCCTTCAGACCATGGTAGCCATGGGAATAAAGAATTTTTCGGGTACCACTGGCTGCAAAATTACCCACTACTTTCACAGAGTTGCTTGCTGCCTTTCTGTCACCCTGACCTGCCTCCTGAATGGCTTTCAGGTGATCACTATCAGCCCCCAAAACTGAAGTTCAGCAAATTTTAAAGACAGAGCCCCAAAGTACATTATTCCCTCCAGTCTCCTATGCTGGATTTCCCACTTGCTCCTAAATGTATTTATTCCCATAGGAATGGTTGACCCAAAGCACATCAGAAATATCACTGAGATACAGCATTATGGATATTGTTTGCATTTAGTTCCTTCTGAATTGTGTGCTTCTCTGTATGCTTTTGTTCTCTCATTTCCCAATGCTGCCTATATTTATGGTCTTTGCCAATGACTACTTGGTGTTCTTGTTGTATCAGCATCCCAAGTGTGTGGGACGGGTGCTAGACCCCCTTACCCAAACAGAAAGCATTTATTCAGTCCTTGCAAGGAGAGATCCAAGCACATTAACTCATTAACTGACCAACCCAGAATGGTGTGTGGCCCTGGATTGGAAACGGGGAGTGAATTAGAAGTCTGGGCCTTCTCTTCAGTATTAAATATAATCTGCCCTCTCCCATTTAGAACCAACACCCATACATCAGTGGAAGCTTTCAGGAACCACTTTAGCTAAGAAATCTTGAACTATTCTGGTGACTAAATGCATAAGCAAGTGAGTCATAGGATAATGCTGCTTAAAGCAATGAGCAGGAATCAGAGACCCCGCTTCCACCAACTCCCACAAAAATGCAAACAGTTTATAATCTGGTGTGATTTTTTGGCTTGAAGTTCAAGCCAAAAAAAAAACTCAAAAGAAAAGAGTATTCTGTGGCAAAAACAAAGCAATATGCTGATGTCGTGGGAAATTAAACCAGAAAAGGTCCAAAGTAAGGCTTGTATTCTAAAACAAAATTAATACTGAAGATGGGAAGGAAACTCCAATGCTGTTATTATTGTTATTGTTCACTCATTTGGTAGTGTCTTACTCCTCATGATTTCATGAAACTGAGTGGATGCCCAGCAATTGGAGAATGGCTGAATAAATTGTGGTATATGAATGTTATGGAATATTATTGTTCTGTAAGAAATGACCAGCAGGAATATTTTAGAAAGGCCTGGAGAGACTTACATGAACTGATGCTGAGTGAAATGAGCAGGATAGGACATCATTATATACTTCAACAACAATATTATATGATGATGATCAATTCTGATGGATTCGGCCATCTTCAGCAATGAGATGAACTAAATCAATTCTAATGGAGCAGTAATGAACTGAACCAGCTACACCCAGCCAAAGAACAATGGGAGATGACTAGGAACCATTATATTGAATTCCCAATCCCTGTATTTTTGCCCACCTGCATTTTTGATTTCCTTCACAGGCTAATTGTACACTATTTCAGAGTCAAATTCTTTTTGTACAGCAAAATAACGTTTTGGACATGTATACTTACTTTGTATTTATACTTTAATATATTTAACATGTATCGGTCAACCTGCCATCTGGGGGAGGGGATTGGGGTAAGGAGGGAAAAAATTGGAACAAAAGGTTTGGCAATTGCCAATGCTATGAAATTACCCATGCATATAACTTGTAAATAAAAGCTATTAAAATTTAAAAAAAAGGTATCAAACTGTGCATACCCTTTGATCCAGCAGTGCTACTACTGGGCTTATACCTCAAAGAGATACTAAAGAAGGGAAAGGGACCTGTATGTGCCAAAATGTTTGTGGCAGCCCTGTTTGTAATGGCCAGAAACTGGAAACTGAATGGATGCCCATCAATTGGAGAATGGTTGGGTAAATTGTGGTATATGAATGTTATGGAATATTATTGTTCTGTAAGAAATGGCCAGCAGGATGAATACAGAGAGGCTTAGAGAGACTTACATGAACTGATGCTAAGTGAAATGAGCAGAACTAGGAGATTATATACTTCAACAATAATATTGTATGAGGATGTATTCTGATGGAAGTGGATTTCTTTGACAAAGAGACCTAATTCAGTTTCAATTGATCAATGATGAACAGAAGCAGCTACACCCAAAGAAAAAAGACTGGGAAATGAATGTAAACTGTTTGCATTTTTGTTTTTCTTCCCAAGTTATTTTTACCTTCTGAATCCAATTCTTCCTGTGCAACAAGACAAATGTTCGGTTCTGCACACATAGATTGCATCTAGGATACACTGTGACATATTTAACATGTATAAGACCGCTTGCCATCTGGGGGAGGGGGTGGAGGGAGGAAGGGGGAAAGTCGGAACAGAAATGAGTGCAAGGGAGAATGTTGTAAAAAAAATAATCCAGGCATGGCTCTGTCAATAAACAGTTATAATTATGGGGGAAAAAAGAAAATATATGGTAGGATTTTAAAATCTTTAAAAGATAGTAGCTATATGGTGGTGGAATATTTTAAAAGTGCTTCATACTAGTTTTATCTCTCGGTTTTTACAACAACTCAGTGAAAGTGTTACTACTTTAGAGATTGTACAAATAAGGAAACTGAGGTTGGGAGAGGTTAAGTGTCTTATCCAGGGTCACATAGCTAGTTAAATGAAGCAGGATCTGAACTCAGGTCTTTCTGACTCCAAGTCCAGTGCTCCAGCCACTTATGAAACTCACAGCCTGAAGTCTTGCTCAGGATAGAGGAACAGAGACTGTCTCTACTCAGACTTATTCATACCCTGTTCCCCCTCTAAGTGTGTCCAGGTCTGACTTTCTCATCCCTCCCTCCCCCCCCCACTTTCCCCCAAACACAGGAAAGTTTCTTTCTGACTACACTTGTCTATTTATATGCATTTCTTGTTATCCATAATGTTTCCATTTGGAAGTTCTTATTAATTAACAGTAAGTACTGATGGTAATTTGCATTGGGGCTAAAAGTTCTCTCCACCTGGAACCTCCCCTGGCTCCCACTGCCAACAGTGACATGATAAACACAGCTCCCTGATGAGAAGAGGAGGGGAGGGGGCAGATCCTCTCTGGGAATCAAGACCCTTTAAGTAGGGTCCTGGCTTTACCCAGCCCACTCATTTGTAATACACTGAAGGTGAGAGCCCTGCCTGACAGACCAGCCCCTAAGACACGCCCGGTGAGTGGCTTTCTATATCTCAGTGTCAGAAATCCACTGTTTCTATTCAAGGGAACAAAACATTCGCTAGGACAAAAAGGGAGAAACAGATACACATTTTCTAGAGAAAGGCGGGCAAGTAACCCTAAAGGAAGGCTCTGGAATAAGACACATGATTTTGCTGAGAATCCAAGAAATATATTTCATTTTCTTTCTCTCCTCAGTGTCCAGCTCAGGACTTCCTCCCTCCTTCTCCACTAAAGTCTCTCTCTCTGGTGTCTGTCTCCCTTCCCTTCCTCCCTTTTATCCTTGCCACAGAGTTATCTAAAACTTCTTTTCTGCCTTTATAAGCTTTTTTTTAGAAGACCAGAGGATTATAAAACCATAGATTTAAAGTTGGAAAAGATATAAGCTTATATTTATGCCAACACCTTCAATGAACAGACCAGGGAACTCTGGCACAGGGAGATGCTCTGAACTGGCTAGTGTCACCTATATAGGGAATAGGTTGAACACAACATAAGGAAAAGGAATGAGCCTATAAAGTAAAATAAAGTATGTCCATATCACCCTGGAAAACTAATTTCTGCATATCTACTGAGTTCTTATGTATTTGAGATCCAATTGTAGGGGAATGATCCGGAAACTCCCTAAATTAACTCCAATAGCATACAGGCAAGTAATATACAGTTAATGATATCTTCCT
This sequence comes from Dasyurus viverrinus, assembly GCA_020854095.1. NCBI lineage: Eukaryota > Metazoa > Chordata > Mammalia > Dasyuromorphia > Dasyuridae > Dasyurus > Dasyurus viverrinus. The sequence continues at coordinate 624,564,993 of CM036999.1, read as the reverse complement.
ATTATTTCTCCTGCAGGATATATTCTATAGTACATGGAATAGATCCAGTAAATAAAATGAGGCCATTTTTTCCAAGTGTAATAACATTTTTAATGCAATATGTGACCTATTAATAAAGGACAGATCAATGATGTCACTATTTGTGTAAAATATCCAAAAGGAAGGCAAATAGCATGTTTTACACCTAAGTGAGTCTTCCTTCTGACTGGTCTGAATACACAGCATTGGGACCTCACCTGGAAATCTTGCTTGGTGAATAATTTAATGAAAAGGTAAGGCAACAAAAAGTTATCAAACTGTGCATACCCTTGGATCCAACAGTGCTACTACTGGGCTTATACCCCAAAGAAATACTAAAGAAGGGAAAGGGTCCTGTATGTGCCAAAATGTTTCTGGCAGCCCCGTTTATAGTGGCCAGAAGCTGGAAACTGAATGGATGCCCATCAATTGGAGAATGGCTGAATAAATTGTAGTATATGAATATTATGGAATATTATTGTTCTGTAAGAAATGACCAGCAGGATGAATACAGAGAGGCTTGGAGAGACTTACATGAACTGATGCTAAATAAAATAAGCAGAACCAGGAGATCATTATATACCTCAACAATGATACTGTATGAGGTTGTATTCTGACGGAAGTGGATATCTTTGACAAAGACAAGATTTAATTCAATTCCAGTTGATCAATGATGGACAGAAGTAGCTATACCCAAAGAAAGAACACTGGGAAGGGAGTGTAAAAGTGAGTTTGCTTTTTTTTCTTCCTGGGTTATATTTACCTTTTGAATCCAATTCTTCCTTTCAAACAAAAGAACTGTTTGGTTCTGCACACATAGATTGTATCTAGGATATACTATATCCATAGTATTCATATACCACAATTTATTCAGCCATTCTCCAACTGATGGACATCCATTCAGTTTCCGGTTTCTAGCCACTACAAAAAGGGCTGCCACAAACATTCGTGCACATACAGGTCCCTTTCCCTGCTTTATAATCTCTTTGGGATATAAGCCCAGTAGTAACACTGCTGGATCAAAGGGTATGCACAGTTTAATAACTTTTTGAGCATAGTTCCAAACTACTCTCCAAAATGGTTGGATTCATTCACAACTCCACCAACAATGCATCAATGTCCCAGTTTTCCCCCATCCCCTCCAACAATCATTATTATTTTTTCCTGTCATCTTAGCCAATCTGACAGGTGGGTAGTGGTATCTTAGAGGTGTCTTAATTTGCATTTCTCTGATTAATAGTGACTTGGAGCATCTTTTCATATGACTAGAAATAGTTTCAATTTCTTCATCTGAGAATTGTCTGTTCATATCCTTTGACCATTTTTCAATTGGAGAATGGCTTGATTTTTTATAAATTAGAGTTAATTCTCTATATATTTTGGAAATGAGGCCTTTATCAGTACCTTTGACTGTAAAAATATTTTCCCAGTTTATTGCTTCCCTTCTAATCTTGTCTGCATTAGTTTTGTTTGTACAAAAACTTTTCAGTTTGGTATAATCGAAATTTTCTATTTTGTGATCAGTAATGATCTCTAGTTCTGCTTTGGTCATAAAGTCCTTCCCCTTCCACAGGTCTGAGAGGTAAGCTATCCTGTGTTCCTCTAATTTATTAATCTTAACACAACATTCTTCGACCCTGCTGGAGAGGGAGATCCTATTTTATACCAGCATTTATTCTGATTTTTTGGTCACCCTGAAGTATATATTCTAATTCTACCAGGATTCGGCATAATTTCTCACATTGTTACATACTATGAAGGCAAAAAAGAACCTTTCAGCCACATAGGTATAGTCTGAGCAATAATATCTATCGGCTTCCTAGGCTTTATTGTTTGAGCCCACCACATATTTACCGTTGGACTAGATGTTGACACATGAGCATACTTTATATCAGCTACAATAATCATCGCAATTCCTACAGGCGTAAAAGTATTTAGCTGGTTAGCCACACTTCATGGAGGCAAAATTAAATGATCTCCAGCAATATTATGAGCCTTAGGTTTCATTTTTCTTTTCACAATTGGAGGTTTAACAGGCCTTGTATTAGCTAATTCATCTTTAGATATTGTTCTTCACGATACATATTATGTAGTAGCCCATTTCCACTACGTCTTATCTATGGGCACCATTTTTGATATCATAGGAGGCTTTGTCCACTGATTTCCACTATTTACAGGCTATATACTAAATGATATATGAGCAAAAATTCATTTTTCTATTATATTCGTAGGCGTAAACATGACCTTCTTCCCAAACATTTCTTAAGACTTTCAGGTATGCCTTGACGATATTCAGATTACCCAGATGCTTACACAGCATGAAATGTACTGTCTTCAATTGGCTCCTTTATCTCTCTTACAGCTGTAATTCTCATAGTATTCATTATTTGAGAAGCATTCGCTTCTAAACGAGAAGTCTCTTCCGTAGAACTAACTACTACTAATATTGAATGACTTTATGGCTGTCCCCCACCATATCATACATTCGAACAGCCAGTATTCATCAAAGCTTAAACAAACAAGAAAGGAAGGAATCGAACCCCCAAAAGTTGATTTCAAGTCAACCCCATAACCATTATGACTTTCTCCTAAAGATATTAGTAACAACAATTACATAACTTTGCCATAGTTAAATTATAGGTTTAACCCCTGTATATCTTATCATGCCATATCCTATACAGTTGGGATTTCAGGATGCTACCTCTCCCATCATAGAAGAACTTATATATTTCCATGACCATACACTTATAATTGTTTTCTTAATCAGCTCCTTAGTACTTTATGTGTTAATACTAATGCTCACAACAAAACTAACACATACCAGTACTATAGATGCTCAAGAAATTGAAACTATTTGAACAATCTTACCAGCAATTATCCTTGTCCTAATTGCTCTCCCATCTCTCCGTATTCTCTACATAACAGATGAAATTTTTAACCTTTATCTTACAGTCAAGGCTATAGGACATCAATGATACTGAAGCTATGAATATACTGACTATGAAGATCTGTCTTTTGACTCATACATAGTGCCAACTCAAGACTTAAACCCAGGACAACTACAACTACTAGAAGTTGACAATCGAGTAGTTCTTCCTATAGAACTATCAATTCGAATGTTAATTTCATCAGAGGATGTACTCCATGCATGAGCAGTACCTTCTCTGGGATTACAAGCTGATGATGTCCCTGGACGATTAAATCAAGCCACTTTAACCTCCACTCGCCCTGGAGTTTATTTTGGTCAGTGTTCAGAGATTTGTAGTTGTAACCACAGCTTCATGCCTATTGTACTAGAAATGTCGACCCTAAAATATTTTGAAAATTGGTCGCACATAATGCAAACATCTTTGAGAAACCAACATAGTACTTAAGTATTATAGAGTTTAACACTCCCTCAAAGCTATGCCTCAATTAGAGACATCAGCATGATTTCACTTCGCCGGTTTAACTATCATTAATATTTTCTGCTTATTCCAACTTCAACTCATCGGTATTGAAACAATTTATATTTATCCTCCAGAAGAAATCCTCAAACTCCCAGAAATTCCATTCCCCTGATAGAAAAAATGAATGAAAATCTATTTGCCCCTTTCATCTGCCCTACTATTATAGGTATTTCCACCCTACCAATTATCATAATTTTCCCTTGCATTCTTTTCACAACGCCTAAACGATGACTTCCCAATCGAATTCAAATCTTACAAGTTTGACTAATCCGACTCATTACTAAACAAATAATAACTATACACAATAGTCTGGGTCGTACATGAGCTCTTATACTTATAATTCTCATCCTATTTATTGCTACCACCAATCTTTTAGGCCTACTACCCTACTCATTTACCCCAACAACACAACTTTCAATAAATATTAGTATAGCTATATCCCACTTTGAATGGGTACTGTAGTATTAGGCTTCCGAAATAAACCTAAAGCCTCATTTGCCCACTTCCTGCCGCAAGGAACCCCAACACCTCTTGTCCCTATATTAATTATTATCGAAACGATTAGCCTCCTTATTCAACCTTTAGCATTAGCAGTACGACTTACAGCTAACATTACTGCTGGTCACCTATTAATTCATCTAATTAGCTCCGCTGCCCTAGCACTAATATCTGTTAACATCGTACTATCCTCAATTACACTTATTGCTCTCTTCCTACTTACCATCTTAGAACTGGCTGTAGCTATAATTCAAGCCTATGTCTTCACTCTGCTAGTAAGCCTGTACTTACACGATAACACATAATTATATATTATTATCATAGTATATAATGATACCTAATGACCCACCAAACCCATGCTTATCATATAGTAAACCCTAGTCCATGACCACTAACAGGAGCAATATCAGCACTCCTTCTTACCTCAGGAATAATCATATGATTTCATTTTCACTCTACACTACTCTTATTTATAGGACTCTCAACAATACTCATGACAATATACCAATGATGACGAGATATTGTACGGGAAGGAACCTATCAAGGACACCATACCCCTGTAGTACAAAAAGGCCTACGCTACGGCATAGTCCTTTTTATTACATCAGAAGTTTTCTTTTTCCTAGGCTTTTTCTGAGCTTTCTACCATTCAAGCCTATCTCCAGCTCTAGAACTAGGAGGCTGTTGACCTCCAGTAGGAATCCACCCTCTTAATCCACTAGAAGTACCACTGTTAAATACAGCTATTCTTTTAGCTTCAGGTGTTTAGATTACCTGAGCACATCACAGCCTAATAGAAGGTAACCACAAACAAATAATTCAAGCCTTAACAACAACTATTGCTTTAGGATTATACTTCACAATTCTTCAAGCCACAGAATACTATGAAGCCCCATTTACTATCTCTGAGGGTATTTACGGATCAACATTCTTTGTAGCAACTGGCTTTCATGGCTTACATGTAATTATTGGCTCTTTATTCTTAGTTGTCTGCCTTATTCGACAACTTTTTTTTATCACTTTACATCTACACACCACTTCGGATTCAAAGCCGCAGCTTGATACTGACACTTTGTAGATGTTGTATGACTATTTCTAATGTCTCAATCTACTGATGAGGCTCCTATTTTTCTAGTATAATTAGTACTACTGATTTCCAATCATTAAGTTCTGGGTAAGACCAGAGAAAAATAATTAACCTAATATTGACCCTGGTAATCAACTCTGCTCTAGCAACCATTGTAGTACTTATTGCCTTTTGACTCCCACAACTATATTTATACCTAGAAAAATCTAGCCCCTATGAATGTGGATTCGATCCACTTGGCTCTGCTCGCCTCCCTTTCTCAATAAAATTTTTCCTAGTCGCTATTACATTTCTATTATTCGACCTAGAGATTGCTCTTCTTCTACCCTTATCCTGAGCTATTCAATTACCTACTACCAGCACTATACTTATCCTATCATACTCCATTATTATCCTACTCACAGGGGGCCTTGCCTATGAGTGGTTCCAAAAAGGCCTTGAATAAACCGAATAGGTTTTTAATCTAATTAAGATAATTGATTTTGACTCAATAAATCATGGTCCTAATCCATGAATACCTTATGCTTCCTATCAACTTAAACCTTATTTTAGCCTTTATACTAGCTCTTACAGGAGTTTTAATCTACCGATCACACTTAATATAGACCCTTCTATGCTTAGAAGGGATAATATTATCCTTATTCAACCTTATAACACTCTTAATTGTCCACTTCCACATATTCTCAATATCTATAGCCCCGCTAATTCTATTAGTCTTCTCAGCTTGTGAAGCAGGAGCGGGTTTAGCCTTATTAGTAAAAATCTCAACAACCCATGGTAATGAGTATGTCCAAAACTTAAACTTATTACAATGCTAAAAATCCTTGTAACCTTTATACTCATCCCACTAACATGATGCTCCAAAAAATCCTGATTATGAATTAATACTACTACACATAGCTTTATTATTAGCGTTTGAAGCCTAACCTTATTTTATCACAACTCTGATCTAGGCTACAACTATAATAATTCTTTTTCCCTAGATTCTTTATCAGGACCACTACTTATTCTATCATGCTGACTTCTCCCACTAATAATTATTGCTAGCCAAAATCACCTAGCCCATGAACCCTTATCACGAAAAAAAATCTATTTGACCACACTTATTATCCTTCAACTTTCCCTAATCATAGCTTTTACTGCATCTGAACTAATTATATTCTATATTCTATTTAAAACTACCCTAATCCCAACCCTAATTATTATTACACGTTGAGGTAGCCAGAATGAACGACTTAATGCAGGCCTATATTTTCTTTTCTATACACTAGTAGGCTCCCTCCCTCTTCTAGTGGCATTACTTTACCTTCATAATAACTTAGGTTCCCTTCACATACTTACCATGACACTAGTATCACCCACCCTAGATACTTCCATATCAACTTCCCTATTATGGTATGCCTGCATAATAGCATTTATAGTTAAGATACCACTATAAGGCCTACATCTTTGATTGCCTAAAGCACATGTAGAAGCCCCTATCTCAGGCTCTATAGTACTAGCTGGAATCTTACTAAAATTAGGCGGTTACGGCATTATACGAAGTACAGTATTTACAGAATCAACCACATCAACTTTATGTTACCCATTTATAATTCTATCTCTATGAGGCATAATTATGACAAGCTCTATTTGCTTACGACAGACAGACCTCAAATCTCTCATCGCATACTCCTCTGTTAGCCACATAGGTTTAGTAATTATTGCAGCCCTAATACAATCTCCTATAGGCTTTATAGGTGCTACCGCACTAATAATTGCCCACGGTCTTACCTCCTCAATACTTTTCTGCCTAGCTAATACAAACTATGAACGTATTCACAGTTGAACCCTCATCCTTACCCGAGGGCTACAAATAATCCTTCCATTTATATGTGCCTGATGATTACTAGCAAGTCTAGCTAACCTAGCCCAACCTCCTTCTATTAACCTTCTAGGAGAGCTTTTAGTAATTATAACTTCATTCTCCTGATCTAACTTCTCACTTATTCTGCTAGGCACCAACACAGTGATCACAGCCCTCTACTCTCTAAACATACTGATTACTTCTCAACGAGGCAAATTCACAAACCACATATATCCTATCAAACCAACCTTTACCCGAGAGCATATATTAATAATCTTACATTTACTACCCCTACTTACAATTTCTATCTCCCCCAAATTTATCCTCAGTATTACATATTGCAAATATAGTTTAATAAAAACATTAGATTGTGAATCTAAAATTAGGAGTTTAAATCCCCTTATATGCCTGAGAAAGTTACAAGAACTGCTAACTCTTGACCCCATGCCTAATCCACATGGCTTTCTTACTTTTAAAGGGTAATAGTCATCCATTGGTCTTAGGAACCAAAAATTTTGGTGCAATTCCAAATAAAAGTAATTAACTATTTACTGAACACTTCTCTTCTACTAGCTATTATTATACTTACTTTTCCTTTAGCCTATAACATATTCCTACCACATAAAATTAATAACTTCCCATTATTATGTAAAACCATAGTCAAACTTGCCTTCTTTACTAGCCTTATACCACTAACCCTCTTCATCTACTCTGGACAAGAATCTACAATTACAAATTGACAATGATTTCCTATAAACACATTTAATCTAACAATAAGCTTTAAACTAGACTATTTCTCTATTATCTTTATCCCCGTAGCATTATATGTTACATGATCAATTCTAGAGTTCTCAATTTAGTATATGCACTCTGACCCTAACATCCACCGTTTTTTCAAATACTTAATTATTTTCTTATTTATTATAATTATCCTCGTGTCCGCAAATAACCTATTTCAATTATTTATTGGATGAGAAGGTGTAGGTATCATATCATTTATACTAATTGGGTGGTGATTCGGACGAACCGACGCAAACACCGCTGCCCTCCAAGCTGTACTATATAACCGAATTGGGGATATTGGATTTATATTAGCCATAGCATGCCTAATAATTAATAACAACTCCTGAGATATTCAACACATCTTCATAACAGATATTGACACACTAGCCCTTCTCGGACTAATCTTCACCGCAACTGGGAAATCAGCCCAATTTGGCCTACACCCATGATTACCCTCAGCTATAGAAGGCCCTATTCCTGTATCAGCACTATTTCACTCTAGTACTATAGTAGTTGCAGGTATCTTCCTATTAATCCGATTTAGCCCTACCACACAGAACAATCAAACAGCCTTAACTATCATACTATGTCTAGGAGGAATAACAACTTTATTTACAGCCATCTGTGCCATTACTCAAAATGACATCAAAAAAATTGTCGCTTTTTCTACATCTAGTCAATTAGGCCTAATAATAGTAGCTTTAGGCCTAAACCAACCATACCTGGCATTTTTACATATTTGCACACACGCCTTCTTCAAAGCAATACTATTCCTGTGCTCAGGCTCTATTATCTATAGCCTTAACGATGAGCAAGATATCCGTAAAATAGGAGGATTATTAATACTTCTTCCCATTACATCATCAGCAATTATACTAAGTAGTTTAGCCCTTATAGGAACCCCCTTTTTAGCAGGATTCTACTCAAAAGACGCTATCATTGAAGCCATAAATACATCATATGTAAACACCTGAGCTCTGTGCATAACACTTATTGCCACTATACTTACAGCCTTTTACAGTATATGAGTAATTCACTTTGCCCTGCTAAATGAACCCCGATTCTTACCCCTCTCTCCTTTATCTGAAAGCAACCCAAATATAACTAATCCCATCATACAACTAGCCTTAGGCAGCATCCTAACAGGATTCCTCCTCACAATAAGCATTCCACCAACTACAATTATCCCTATAACAATACCCACTCTATCAAAAATATCAGCCCTAATAGTAACTATTGCAGGTATCCTAATTTCAATTGAACTAAATATATTAACCAACAAAATACCAATTATACCTCTAATTCACACACACACAACTTCTCAAACATACGAGGCTACTTCACACACATTTTCCATCGACTAAACCCCCTGGCAAGTCTACAAATAGGTCAACATATCGCTACCATACTAATTGATCTAGGATGATATGAAAAAACTGGACCAAAAGGCCAAGCCAATTTACACAGTTCTGTATCATCCACTATTACTTCAACTCAAAAAGGTCTTATCAAATATTATTTCCTTTCCTTCATAATCTCTATGACATTAATGCTTTTAATTTTATAACTAAAGACCACGACTAACTTCCAAAACTACTAAAATAGTAATAAATAAAATTCACCCTAATAAGACTATAGCCCAACCTCCACATCCATATAACAAAAATACCCCATTCCAATCCTGACCTACACAATAATTGCCCAACGAATCAAATAATTCAACAGCCGTAATCATCTCAACCTCTCCAGACATTATTAATCAAATCCCCTCTATTAACAAACTGAGTAATAACATACTAAAAGCTACCATATTACCTACTCAACTTTCAGGGTATTCTTCTGTAGCTATAGCAGCAGTATAACCAAAAACCACTAACATTCCTCCCAAATAAATCAAAAACACAATCAACCCTAAAAATGTACTATTTAAACTAACAACAATAGCACAACCTAAACCACCACTAACTACAAGGAGAAGGCTTAGAAGCAAATGCTACAAACCCAAAAATTAATATCAAGGACAACTCAAAAATAAGTATCATTTCCATATTTGTTTTAGTATGGATTTAAACCATAACCTATGACCTGAAAAACCATTGTTGTTATTCAACTACAAAAACTAATGATTAATATACGAAAAACACACCCCCTCTTAAAAATTATTAAGCGCTCTTTCATTGATCTCCCAGCCCCATCCAATATTTCTGCCTGATGGAATTTTGGATCCTTACTAGGAGTATGCCTAATCATTCAAATTCTTACAGGCCTATTTCTAGCCATACACTATACTTCAGACACACTCACTGCCTTCTCCTCTGTAGCCCACATCTGCCGTGATGTCAACCACGGCTGACTACTTCGTAACCTACACGCCAACAGAGCTTCTATATTCTTTATGTGCCTGTTTTTACATGTAGGTCGAGGTATCTACTATGGATCCTATCTGTATAAAGAAACATGAAATATCGGCGTAATTCTTCTTCTTACCGTAATAGCGACAGCATTTGTAGGTTACGTCCTACCTTGAGGCCAAATATCATTTTGAGGTGCTACAGTAATTACTAATCTATTATCTGCTATCCCTTATATTGGTACCACCTTAGCAGAATGAATCTGGGGAGGCTTCGCAGTAGATAAAGCACCTCTCACACGATTCTTTGCCTTCCACTTCATCTTACCATTCATTATCATAGCATTAGCTATTGTTCACTTACTATTCCTCCATGAAACAGGCTCTAACAACCCCTCAGGAATTAACCCTGACTCAGACAAAATCACATTTCATCCCTATTACACTATTAAAGATGCCGTAGGCTTTATATTCCTTCTCCTTATACTACTACTTTTAGCCCTCTTTTCCCCAGACTTATTAGGAGACCCAGACAATTTCTCACCTGCTAACCCATTAAACACACCACCCCATATCAAACCAGAATGATATTTTCTATTTGCATATGCTATTCTATGCTCCATCCCTAACAAACTAGGAGGAGTTCTAGCTTTACTAGCGTTCATTTAATTCTACTGATTATCCCACTACTACACACCGCCAACCAATGAAGCATAATATTTCGCCCAGTCTCCCAAACCCTATTCTGAATCCTTACTGCCAATCTAATTACACTAACCTGAATCAGCGGTCAACCAGTAGAACAACCATTCATCATTAGTGGTCAATTAGCCTCTATGCTCTATTTCATGCTAATTCTCGTCCTAATGCCTCTCCCAGGGCTGTTTGAAAATTATATACTAAAACCTAAATGAAGAGTCCAAGTAATTTAACTAAAATACTGGCCTTGTAAGCGATCTATGAAGGTAAACCCCTTCCTAGGACCCATCAGGAAGAAGGCACTACACGCCGCCGTCAACGCCCAAAGCCGCTATTCTACTTAAACTACTTCTTGCGCAAAAATTTGTTTATTTATTTTTATCACAAAATTTAATTTGTATGCTATTTCCGTATTAAATTTTTTTGCAAAATTTTTACAAATTTTTAATTCAAATAAATATATTATATCTTTATACATATATATTAATGTATAAAGATATAATTGTGTATATAGAGCATGCATTTATATTCCTCTATAATATAAGCATGTACATATTAATCATATATGATTAATATGTACATGCTTATATTATATATATAACTTAACTTGTTTGCTAAGTTGTTTGTTAACTTGTATATATATATATATATATATATATATATAAAACTTGTATACTACTATATATACAAGAATAAAATGTGCAATACATTACAATACAATATAAGATGATGTGATATGCTATGATATATTGTATTTTGTGTATATATATGTACATATGTATATATGTATTATACTCTGATGTGATATATTGTAATATTATATAACAGAATTTCATATAGAATGATAATATATCATATCATAATGTAATATAATAATAGAATATATCATATATAATAATAGAATAGAATACAATATGTAAGAATATGATAATATATCATAGAATTTCATATAAAATGATAATATATTATAATTGAATATAATAATGGACTATATCATACATAATAATACAATAGAATATATAATAATATATCATAGACTTGCATATGCAATTATTATATTACATACTATAATATAATATGTGAATATATCACATATAATAATGTAAAATAGTAAAATGTTGTACAATATAACATAATATATAATGTTAAGTTATATTATATACAATATAACATGTAATATACTATACCATTGAATTTCTCATAGAATGATATAATATAATAATAGTATATCTCATATAATAGTATATATCATATATAAAATTTAATATAGAATTTTGAATACAATGATAACATGCGCTAATATATTAGAATAAAATATAGAATATATATTATATAAGAATATAACATATTAAAATATGTAATTCATTATAATATCACGTATCATAATATAATAGCATACATTAAATCATAGAATTTCATATACTATTTTAATATAACATATTATAATATAATTATTGTATATATAATGTATTATAATAAAAAAGATTATCATATTGTACAATATTGTATAATATTTCATAGAATTTCATACAGAATGGTAATATAACATATTAGAATATATAATGTATTATAATGTATAGTAATATAATATAATATACTATAATAGCATATGATACAATACGATATGATATAGATTTTCATATACAATGATAATATAACATATTATATGAAAAATAATTGTGTGTGTCATATATAATAATATCAAACAATTAAATATAATATAATACAATATAATAATCTATAATATATCTTAGAATTTCTTATAAAACATAATATAATATATTATACAATACAATAATAAAATATATCATATATAATATGTAAAATAATAAAATATGATATAATTACAGAAAAAATATTTATTGCAGAAAATTTATTATAGAAAAATATTACAGGCAAATGAAGCAAAATATAAATCTAACTTCCACAGGTATACATATATATACGTATATATATATATATACATATATATATGTGTGCGTGTGTATATATATTTATGCAAATTGATGAAACAATCCAATATCAATAAAGAGTGGATACAAGGGACAAAAGAACATTTTTTTGGTCTACAACAACATAACTAAATAACAAAAATATGAACAAAATAGAAATTAGAGATTAGAAAAAATTCACCACAAATCAGTTGATTCCCAACGTTGGAAGTGAAACTGATCAAAAACAAATATTCACAACAAAAGGAGAAATAACCAACTACACTGTACATAATAGGAATAATAAACAACAAATAAATATCAACATTTAACTTATACACTAAATTGAAAAAGAAAAATAGCTAAATTAAAAAATGTAGATAGTAACACACCAGTAAGATGAAACTTTAACATCTCTAACTTCCAAATAAATTCAATACATAATCAAGCAAAAGCAAAAAAAATATCATTGAAATCATTGCTGGATGAACTGCAACTAAAAGACTTTTTAACATCCTAACAACTGACACTGCCACAGAATATACAAATTCCTTAGAATGACATCCAACGTTAATAAAAATTGGCAATGAAGACATGAAGTCTGTCTCAGGGTCATATCAGGAAGAGAGAGAGGAAACCCTTCTATTCTGTGGTTTGCACTGTACTCGACAGCATTTCCCAATATACCATCAACCCTATAAGGAAAGGTGATAAACAGGTGAAATGGTTTGCCTCAGGGACACTCAGCTCTCTCTGAGACTGAATTTGAAACTCAAGTCATCCCAACTCCCATGTCCACATCTTCTACTTAACAACAGAGGAGCCGATAGCATAAACAACGAAGCGATATCAATATTAAACATATATGCACCAAGTGGTATGGCATCCAACTTCCTAAAGGAGAAGTTAAGAGAGTTGCAAGAAGAAATAGACAACAAAACTGTAATCGTGGGAGATCTCAACCTTGCACTCTCAGAATTAGACAAATCAAACCACAAAACAAATAAGAAAGAAATTAAAGAAATAAATAGAATATTAGAAAAATTAGGTATGTTAGATCTTTGGAGAAAATTGAATGGAGATAGAAAGGAATATACTTTCTTCTCAGAAGTTCATGGAAGCTACTCAAAAATTGACCATGTATTAGGACACAAAGACCTCAAAATTGAATGCAAGAAAGCCGAAATAGTAAATGCTTTCTTTTCAGATCATGATGCAATAAAAACTACATTCAACAAAAAGTTAGGGGGAAATAGACCAAAAAGTAATGGGAAACTAAACAATCTCATCTTAAAGAATGATTGGGTGAAGCAGCAAATTATAGATACAATTAATAATTTCACTCAAGATAATGACAATGATGAGACGTCATACCAAAATTTGTGGGATGCAGCCAAAGCGGTAATAAGAGGGAATTTTATATCCTTAGAGGCTTACTTGAATAAAACAAAGAAAAGATTAATGAATTGGGCTTACAACTAAAAAAACTAAAAAAAAGACCAAATTAAAAACCCCCAATCAAATACTAAATTGGAAATTCTAAAATTAAAAGGAGAAATGAAAAACATTGAAAGTAAAAAAACTATTGAACTAATTAATAAAACTAAGAGTTGGTTCTATGAAAAAACCAATAAAATAGATAAGCCTTTGGTAAATCTGATTAGAAAAAGGAGGGAGGAAAATGAAATTAGTAGTCTTAAAAATGAAAAGGGAGAACTTTCCACCAATGAAGAAGAAATCAGAGAAATGATGAGTTATTTTGCTCAACTTTATGCCAATAAATTTGATAACCTAAGTGAAATGGATGACTACCTACAAAAATATAGACTTCCCAAACTAACAGAGGAGGAAGTAAATTGCTTGAATAGTCCCATTTCAGAAAAAGAAATAGAACAGGCAATTAAAGAACTCCCTAAGAAAAAATCCCCAGGGCCAGATGGATTTACATGTGAATTTTACCAAAGATTTAAAGAACAATTGGCCCCAATGCTATATAAATTATTTGATACAATAGGGAATGAAGGAGTCTTACCAATTTCCTTCTATGACACAGACATGGTACTGATACCTAAACCAGGTAGGTTAAAATCAGAGAAAGAAAATTATAGACCCATCTCCCTAATGAATATTGATGCTAAAATCTTAAATAAGATATTAGCAAAAAGACTACAGAAAATCATCACCAGGATAATACACTATGATCAAGCAGGATTTATACCAGGAATGCAGGGCTGGTTCAATATTAGGAAAACTATCAATATAATTGGCCATATTAACAACCAAATTAACAAAAACCACATGATCATCTCAATAGATGCAGAAAAGGCATTTGACAAGATCCAACATCCATTCCTATTAAAAACACTTGAGAGTATAGGAATAAATGGACTTTTCCTTAAAATAATCAGCAGCATCTATTTAAAACCATCAGTAAGCATCATATGTAATGGAGACAAACTGCAACCATTCCCAATAAGATCTGGAGTAAAACAAGGTTGCCCACTATCACCGATACTATTTAATATTGTATTAGAAACGCTAGCTGTGGCAATAAGAGCTGAGAAAGAGATTAAAGGAATAAGAATAGGTAATGAGGAAACCAAACTATCACTCTTTGCCGATGACATGATGGTATATTTAGAGAACCCCAGAGATTCTACTAAAAAGTTATTAGAAACAATTCACAACTTTAGCAAAGTTGCTGGTTATAAAATAAACCCACATAAGTCATCAGCATTCTTATATATCACTAACAAAATCCAACAGTCAGAGTTACAAAGAGAAATTCCATTTAAAGTAACTACTGATAATATAAAATATTTAGGAATCTATCTGCCAAGGGAAAATCAGAAACTTTATGAGCAAAATTACAGACCACTTTTCACACAACTTAAGTCTGAGCTAACCATTTGGAAAAATATTAAATGCTCTTGGATAGGGCGAGCAAACATAATAAAGATGACAATATTACCTAAACTAATTTATTTATTTAGTGCTATACCAATCAGACTCCCAAAAAACTATTTTAATGACCTAGAAAAAATAACAGCAAAATTCATATGGAAAAACAAAAGGTCAAGAATTTCAAGGGAATTAATGAAAAAAAAAATCAAATGAAGGTGGCTTAGCTGTACCAGATCTAAAACTATATTATAGAGCAGCAGTTACCAAAACCATTTGGTACTGGCTAAGGAATAGATTAGTTGATCAGTGGAATAGGTTAGGTTCAAGGGATAAAACAGTCAATAAATATAGCAACATAGTCTTTGACAAACCCAAAGACTCCAGCTTCTGGGATAAGAACTCACTGTTTGATAAAAATTGCTGGGAAAATTGGAAACTAATATGGCAGAAACTAGGCATTGATCCACACTTAACACCGTACACCAAGATAAGGTCAAAATGGGTGCATGACCTAGGCATAAAGAATGAAATTATTAATAAATTAGAGGAACACAGGATAGTTTACCTCTCAGACCTGTGGAAGGGGAAGGACTTTATGACCAAAGCAGAACTAGAGATCGTTACTGATCACAAAATAGAAAATTTCGATTATACCAAACTGAAAAGTTTTTGTACAAACAAAACTAATGCAGAGAAGATTAGAAGGGAAGCAATAAACTGGGAAAATATTTTTACAGTCAAAGGTACAGATAAAGGCCTCATTTCCAAAATATATAGAGAATTAACTCTAATTTATAAAAAAATCAAGCCATTCTCCAATTGAAAAATGGTCAAAGGATATGAACAGACAATTCTCAGATGAAGAAATTGAAACTATTTCTAGTCATAGGAAAAGATGCTCCAAGTCACTATTAATCAGAGAAATGCAAATTAAGACACCTCTAAGATACCACTACACACCTGTCAGATTGGCTAAGATGACAGGAAAAAATAATAATGATTGTTGGAGGGGATGGGGGAAAACTGGGACATTGATGCATTGTTGGTGGAGTTGTGAACGAATCCAACCATTTTGGAGAGTAGTTTGGAACTATGCTCAAAAAGTTATTAAACTGCGCATACCCTTTGATCCAGCAGTGTTACTACTGGGCTTATATCCCAAAGAGATTATAAAGCAGGGAAAGGGACCTGTATGTGCACGAATGTTTGTGGCAGCCCTTTTTGTAGTGGCTAGAAACTGGAAACTGAATGGATGTCCATCAGTTGGAGAATGGCTGAATAAATTGTGGTATATGAATACTATGGAATATTACTGTTCTGTAAGAAATGACCAACAGGATAATTTCAGAAAGGCCTGGAGAGACTTACACGAACTGATGTTGAGTGAAATGAGCAGGACCAAGAGATCATTGTATACTTCAACAACAATACTATATGATGACCAGTTCTGATGGACCTGGCCATCCTCAGCAACGAGATCAACCAATTCATTTCCAATGGAGCAGTAATGAACTGAACCAGCTACGCCCAGAGAAAGAACTTTGGGAGATGACGAAAAACCATTACATTAAATTCCCAATCCCTATATTTATGCCCACCTGCATTTTTGACTTCCTTCAGAAGGTAACTGCACAATATTTCAGAGTCTGATTCTTTTTATACAGCAAAATAATGTTTTGGTCATGAATACTTATTGTGTATCTAACTTATATTTTAATGTATTTAACATCTACTGATCATCCTGCCATCTAGGGGAAGGGGTGGGGGGCGGGAGATGAAAAATTGGAACAAGAGATTTGGCAATTGTTAATGCTGTAAAGTTATCCATGCATATAACCTGTAAATAAAAGGCTATTAAAAAAAAAAGAAAAGAAAAAAAATCAAATGAAGGTGGCTTAGCTGTACCAGATCTAAAACTATATTATAGAGCAGCAGTTACCAAAACCATTTGGTATTGGCTAAGGAATAGATTAGTTGATCAGTGGAATAGGTTAGGTTCAAGGAATAAAACAGTCAATAAATATAGCAACATAGTCTTTGACAAACCCAAAGAACCCAGCTTTTGGGATAAGAACTCACTGTTTGATAAAAATTGCTGGGAAAATTGGAAACTAATATGGCAGAAACTAGGCATTGATCCACATTTAACACCGTACACCAAGATAAGGTCAAAATGGGTTCATGACCTAGGCTAATATGTATAAGACTGCTTGCCATCTAGGAGAGGGGGTGGAGAGAGGGAAAGGAAAAGTCGGAACAGAAGTGAGTGCAAGAGATAATGTGTAAAACATTACCCAGGCATATGTTCTGTCAATAAAAAGTTACAATAAAAAAAAAAGAAAAGGTAGGGCAAGTTTTCAGCTACTGCCCATCTCAGGAAAGGAAAAAGACAGTGTTCTGACTCTCAGATATGGCCAATCACACTCCTCTCTAGAGTTCTAAGGAAAGGAATAATTGGTGACTTATAAAACTCAACTTGCCTCTAGCAAGTTGACATATGTTTATTAGTCATCTCAATCAAGTTCTTATTGACATAGTTCTCCTTTTCTCCACTGTCACTTCAAATCTTCATGAGGGCTAAGCAAAAAGAGAAAGACATGTCTTCAAGAAAAATATAACTCTGACTGATTTTTGTTTATAGGGAAAAAACTAAGGAAGGTTCTCTGACAAGATGGATTCCTTGGGGACTAGGAGACCCTTCTCACACCTTCAGAGACTACCCTTTCAGGAGTGAGATCTTCACAAAATTTTGGGGAAAAAGATGCATCACAAATAGGTGATTATTAATGTGACAGTATAATGTTGAGTTTCCTCAGTTTTTTTGAGATAACCACCACAAGTATTGGTCTGTAAGAAAAAGCCAAGAGAACATTCCCCAACCACTATGCCTCCAATTGCTCTTTTTCTGGAAACACTTGTGAGAATCAGGTAGAGTTAAATGAAAGATCTGGGTGCAGGGAGGTATATCCTTCTCCAGGAGACATTTGCACTTGCCTTGGGGCAAAGCACAAGGGTTCTACATAACTATACTAAACAATGTGGCCAAGCATCTCAGAGCTGGAAGTTGGGCACTGCCAAGTCTTCATCTCCATTTCACTGTTCCTGTTACTTAAATAGTACAAGTGAAATGGGAATGGAGAGGGCTGTCCAGGAACCCTGGGTATTTTCCATGATGAGGAAGAATCCAAACCTTTAAGGTAATCCTTTTGGGGTGAGAGTGGCCCTCCATGGCCAACATTGTCCAACATGACCAAATCTGTGTCATTTGATGAAGAGTCCAAATCAATATACCTTTTATAAGTCTATTTGACTGGAGAGAATGTGGGGCAAAGATGATAAAATGGAGAGAGTCAAGGGAATAGTAGCAAATATTTTTGTGCTGCTGTGAGTTCTTTATGCAATATTTTCATTTTCTCTGAGGAAAGGTAAAAGCTACACTGTAAACTTCTATGTTCTTTGGTACATATGGTGGTGGGGATAGAATTTTGAAGGAGTTACAATGCACCTCCATACTGATTCAGTAAAACTCAGCTCTTTTGGTTTCAAATGTCAGCTTTATTTCTTATTACTTGTGTTACCCTTGGGAAATAGACTATAATTTCCCCATCAATAAAATGAATGAATAAAAGTCCATCACACTTCAGGTGTATTTCAGCTCTACACTGATAATCTTATGAAATGTAGTGAGTGACCTGGTCACAAGTTATATTTTAGTCATGTCCTAAAAACTGCCATGGAAAATTAGAAGCAGGGAAAAGCAATCTAAAAAGCCAATATTTGTATTAAATATAAGAATAAAAATTAGTGATAATGATGGCAGATAGAATTTTCAAGGAATCTACTCTGTGCTAGACACTAGACCAAGTATTTGGCAAATATTATTTTATTTGATCTTCACAATAATTCTGGGTGGTAGTATTTTTATCCATTTTTAATACTTAAACAGAGGCAAACAGATATAAATGACTTGCTCAGTATTATAGGTCACAACTTAGTAATCATCTCATACAGTATATGAATGCAGTCTTCCTGATTCTAGGTCCAGTAACTCATATCTATTTCATTTTTGTATATCTGCTGATGTCCCTACAATTAAATTCAATCTTGCAAACCAGAAATCGTGTCTGTGGACCAAAGAATACAGAAGGAGTAGAGCAGCCATCTTCACCATCTGACACTGGATAAACTTTCCTCTTATTTTTCTGACACTGCCTCCTCTTGTTACTTCTATTGACTTTTTCTTTATCAGACCTTTCTTTTGGAGTACAGTCATGGAATCAAATGCCAGTTAAAGGAATAACCAAAGTAAGACACAAGGAAATCTGATGGGAACATTGGGGTGGAGGATTTGGGCAAGGTAGGATCAGAAAGTCTTTTCTAGAACATGGCACCTGAGCATCTCTTTCAATCAATTCCTTGGTAAGAACCAACAGAGACGGAGGAATAGCAGATGGCCATTCAGTCATAAATATTCCAACAATTTTCTAAGGCAAGCAGACAGAGTAGAGAATGGGGAATCTAAAAGGAAAGCACAGGGGATCATTGTTCCATTTCAAGATCATGAATTTTGGCCTCTGATAAGTGACCTTGTCAGGGAATGTTGAAGAAGGGTGGCTCAATAGATTCTAGGGTCAGATCAGGGGTTCATCTCTCAGGGACAGAGGCCAGCTCCTCTTTCACTCTGACTCTAACCTATGGTCTCAAATCCAGTGTTCAGGTGTACACCAATGAAATGGAGCATCTATCACTCTACCCTGAAATGATATGAAAGAACTCTGCCTAGAAGTGGAACTAGGGGTACATCTATAGATCTATTTTTCTGAATCTAGAGAGCCTTCTAGCTAGTCCAGTAACCATCTCCTTGAACTTTCCCACCACTACAGTGGTAAATCTAAAATAATTTTGCCTGATTCCATAATAGGGTCTGAAGCTTGGAAGACCAATCCAAGATGTGAGTGAGCAGACAAAGATAAAAAATCACACTGCTTCTACTCCAACTGTTCAGCCCCTGTGTCTCTGAGTTTTTCAGTCATATTCAACACTCAGCCAAAAAGGCCAGAACACCAGAACTAGAAAATACAGACTATGTTCATATGATTCTGTTAAGGACCATGCCTAGGTGAAGGGGCAGGTCAATTCTCTGAGAGCCTCCACAGCTGTGGATCATAACATCTGAAGGAGTCGCAAAGCAGCCTTTACTGACACAGGTGTTGCTTGTGGACTGGAATGAGATAAATTGGAGGCAGAGGGAGAGGAGAGAGGTCAGAGAATAGCAACTGCCTCTTGGTCTCCTTATATCATCAATCATCATCATCCATCATCATCATCCATCATCATCATCATCCATCATCATCATCATCCATCATCATCCATCATCATCCATCATCCATCATCATCATCATCATCATCATCATCATCCTCTCACAGGAAGAGATCCATTCTACAGTTCTGAGTCAGATCTCCAACAGCCACTCTGGCATCTGCAGGTTGGGAATGAATCCTCACAAATAACATTAACTTTTATTTTTTTCTACATCCATCTGTCTTTGATGATAATTCTTTTTTTTATTTAATAGCCTTTTATTTACAAGTTATATGCATGGATAACTTTACATCGTTAAAAATTGCCAAATCTCTTGTTCCAATTTTTCACCTCCCACCCCCACCCCTTCCCCTAGATGGCAGGATGACCAGTAGATGTTAAATACATTAAAATATTAATTAGATACACAATAAGTATTCATGACCAAAACATTATTTTGCTGTATAAAAAGAATCAGACTCTGAAATATTGTGCAGTTACCTTCTGAAGGAAGTCAAAAATGCAGGTGGGCATAAATATAGGGATTGGGAATTTAATGTAATGGTTTTTCGTCATCTCCCAAAGTTCTTTCTCTGGGCGTAGCTGGTTCAGTTCATTACTGCTCCATTGGAAATGGTTTGGTTGATCTCGTTGCTGAGGATGGCCAGGTCCATCAGAACTGGTCATCATATAGTATTGTTGTTGAAGTATATAATGTTCTCCTGGTCCTGCTCATTTCACTCGGCATCAGTTCATGTAAGTCTCTCCAGGCCTTTCTGAAATCCTCCTGTTGGTCATTTCTTACAGAACAGTAATATTCCATAGTATTCATATACCACAATTTATTCAGCCATTCTCCAACTGATGGACATCCATTCAGTTTCCAGTTTCTAGCCACTACAAAAAGGGCTGCCACAAACATTCGTGCACATACAGGTCCCTTTCCCTGCTTTATAATCTCTTTGGGATATAAGCCCAGTAGTAACACTGCTGGATCAAAGGGTATGCACAGTTTAATAACTTTTTGAGCATAGTTCCAAACTACTCTCCAAAATGGTTGGATTCGTTCACAACTCCACCAACAATGCATCAATGTCCCAGTTTTCCCCCATCCCCTCCAACAATCATTATTATTTTTTCCTGTCATCTTAGCCAATCTGACAGGTGTGTAGTGGTATCTTAGAGGTGTCTTAATTTGCATTTCTCTGATTAATAGTGACTTGGAGCATCTTTTCATATGACTAGAAATAGTTTCAATTTCTTCATCTGAGAATTGTCTGTTCATATCCTTTGACCATTTTTCAATTGGAGAATGGCTTGATTTTTTTATAAATTAGAGTTAATTCTCTATATATTTTGGAAATGAGGCCTTTATCAGTACCTTTGATTGTAAAAATATTTTCCCAGTTTATTGCTTCCCTTCTAATCTTGTCTGCATTAGTTTTGTTTGTACAAAAACTTTTCAGTTTGGTATAATCGAAATTTTCTATTTTGTGATCAGTAATGATCTCTAGTTCTGCTTTGGTCATAAAGTCCTTCCCCTTTCACAGGTCTGAGAGGTAAACTATCCTGTGTTCCTCTAATTTATTAATAATTTCATTCTTTATGCCTAGGTCATGAACCCATTTTGACCTTATCTTGGTGTACGGTGTTAAGTGTGGATCAATGCCTAGTTTCTGCCATATTAGTTTCCAATTTTCCCAGCAATTTTTATCAAACAGTGAGTTCTTATGCCAAAAGCTGGGGTCTTTGGGTTTGTCAAAGACTATGTTGCTATATTTATTGACTGTTTTATCCCTTGAACCTATCCTATTCCACTGATCAACTAATCTATTCCTTAGCCAATACCAAATGGTTTTGGTAACTGCTGCTCTATAATATAGTTTTAGATCTGGTACAGCTAAGCCACCTTCATTTGATTTTTTTTTCATTAATTCCCTTGAAATTCTTGACCTTTTGTTTTTCCATATGAATTTTGTTGTTATTTTTTCTAGGTCATTAAAATAGTTTTTTGGGAGTCTGATTGGTATAGCACTAAATAAATACATTAGTTTAGGTAATATTGTCATCTTTATTATATTTGCTCGCCCTATCCAAGAGCATTTAATATTTTTCCAATTGGTTAGATCAGAATTAATTTGTGTGAAAAGTGGTCTGTAATTTTGCTCATAAAGTTTCTGATTTTCCCTTGACAGATATATTCCTAAATATTTTATATTATCAGTAGTTACTTTAAATGGAATTTCTCTTTGTAACTCTGACTGTTGGATTTTGTTAGTGATATATAAGAATGCTGATGACTTATGTGGGTTTATTTTATAACCAGCAACTTTGCTAAAGTTGTGGATTATTTCTAATAGCTGTTTAGTAGAATCTCTGGGGTTCTCTAATTATACCATCATGTCGTTGGCAAAGAGTGATAATTTGGTTTCCTCATTGCCTATTCTTATTCCTTTAATCTCTTTCTCAGTTCTTATTGCCAAAGCTAACGTTTCTAATACAATATTAAATAGTAACAGTGATAGTGGGCAACCTTGTTTCACTCCAGATCTTATTGGGAATGGTTGCAGTTTGTCTCCATTACATATGATGCTTACTGATGGTTTTAAATAAATGCTGCTGATTATTTTAAGGAAAAGTCCATTTATTCCTATACTCTCAAGTGTTTTTAATAGGAATGGATGTTGGATTTTGTCAAATGTTTTTTCTGCATCTATTGAGATGATCATATGGTTTTTGTTAATTTGGTTGTTGATATGGCCAATTATATTGAGAGTTTTCCTAATACTGAACCAGCCCTGCGTTCCTGGTATAAATCCTACGTGATCATAGTGTATTATACTGGGGATGATTTTCTGTAGTCTTTTTGCTAATATCTTATTTAAGATTTTAGCATCAATATTCATTAGGGAGATTGGTCTATAATTTTCTTTCTCTGTTTTCAACCTACCTGGTTTAGGTATCAGTACCATGTCTGTGTCATAGAAGGAATTTGGTAGGACTCCTTCATTCCCTATTTTATCAAATAATTTATATAGCATTGGGGCCAATTGTTCTTTAAATGTTTGGTAAAATTCACATGTAAATCCTTCTGGTCCTGGGGATTTTTTCTTAGGGAGTTGTTTAATTGCCTGTTCTATTTCTTTTTCTGAAATGGGACTATTCAAGCAATTTACTTCCTCCTCTGTTAGTCTGGGAAGTCTATATTTTTGGAGGTAGTCATCCATTTCACTTAGGTTATCAAATTTATTGGCATAAAGTTGAGCAAAATAACTCATTATTTCTCTAATTTCCTCTTCATTGGTGGAAAGTTCTCCCTTTTCATTTTTAAGACTACTAATTTCATTTTCCTCCCTCCTTTTTCTAATCAGATTTACCAAAGGCTTATCTATTTTATTGACTTTTTCATAGAACCAACTCTTAGTTTTATTAATTAGTTCAATAGTTTTTTTACTTTCAATGTTTTTCATTTCTACTTTTAATTTTAGAATTTCCAATTTAGTATTTGATTGGGAGGGTTTTAATTTGGTCTTTTTTTAGTTTTTTACTTGTAAGCCCAATTCATTAATCTTTTCTTTGTTTTATTCAAGTAAGCCTCTAAGGATATAAAATTCCCTCTTATTACCGCTTTGGCTGCATCCCACAAATTTTGGTATGACGTCTCATCATTGTCATTATCTTGAGTGAAATTATTAATTGTATCTATAATTTGCTGCTTCACCCAATCATTCTTTAAGATGAGATTGTTTAGTTTCCCATTACTTTTTGGTCTATTTCCCCCTAACTTTTTGTTGAATGTAGTTTTTATTGCATCATGATCTGAAAAGAAAGCATTTACTATTTCTGCTTTCTTGCATTTAATTTTGAGGTCTTTGTGTCCTAATATATGGTCAATTTTTGAGTAGCTTCCATGAACTACTGAGAAGAAAGTATATTCCTTTCTATCTCCATTCAATTTTCTCCAAAGATCTAACATACCTAATTTTTCTAATATTCTATTTACTTCTTTAATTTCTTTCTTATTTGTTTTGTGGTTTGTTTTGTCTAATTCTGAGAGTGCAAGGTTGAGATCTCCCACGATTACAGTTTTGTTGTCTATTTCTTCTTGCAACTCTCTTAACTTCTCCTTTAGGAAGTTGGATGCCATACCACTTGGTGCATATATGTTTAATATTGATATCGCTTCGTTGTTTATGCTATCGGCTCCTCTGTTCTTAAGTAGAAGATGTGGACATGGGAGTTAGGATGACTTCAGTCTCAGAGAGAGCTGAGTGTCCCTGAGGCAAACCATTTCACCTGTTTACCACCTTTCTTCATAGGGTTGATGGTATATTGGGAAATGCTGTCGAGGACAGTGCAAACCACAGAATAGAAGGGTTTCCTCTCTCTCTTCCTGATATGACCCTAAGACAGACTTCATGTCTTCATTGCCAATTTTTATAAACGTTGGATGTCATTCTGAGGAATTTGTATATTCTGTGGCAGTATCAGTTGTTAGGATGTTAAAAAGTCTTTTAGTTGCAGTTCATCCAGCAATAATTTCAATGATATTTTTTTGCTTTTGCTTGAATTTGTATTGAATTTATTTGGAAGTTAGAGATGTTAAAGTTTCATCTTACTGGTGTGTTACTATCTACATTTTTTAATTTAGCTATTTTTCTTTTTAAATTTAGTGTATAAGTTAAATGTTGATATTTATTTGTTGTTTATTATTCCTATTATGTACAGTGCAGTTGGTTATTTCTCCTTATGTTGTGAATATTTGTTTTTGATCAGTCTGAAAGTTAATTTTGACTTCCAACGTTGGGAATCAACTGATTTGTGGTGAATTTTTTCTAATCTCTAATTTCTATTTTGTTCATATTTTTGTTATTTAGTTATGTTGTTGTAGACCAAAAAAATGTTCTTTTGTCCCTTGTATCCACTCTTTATTGATATTGGATTGTTTCATCAATTTGCATAAATATATATACACACGCACACATATATATATGTATATATATATATGTATACATATATATATATACGTATATATATATGTATACCTGTGGAAGTTAGATTTATATTTTTCTTCATTTGTCTGTAATATTTTTCTATAATAAATTTTCTGCAATAAATATTTTTTCTGTAATTATATCATATTTTATTATTTTACATATTATATGATATATTTTATTATTGTATTGTATAACATATTATATTATGTTTTATAAGAAATTCTAAGATATATTATAGAATATTATATTGTATTATATTATATTTAATTATTTGATATTATTATATATGACACATACAATTATTTTTTATATAATATGTTATATTATCATTGTATATGAAATTCTATATCATATCATATTGTATCATATGCTATTATAATATATTATATTATACTACTATACATTATAATACATTATATATTCTAATATGTTATATTACCATTCTGTATGAAATTCTATGAAATGTTATACAATATTGTACAATATGATATTCTTTTTTATTATAATACAATATATATACTATAATTATATTATAATATGTTATATTATAATAGTATATGAAATTCTATGAAATAATGTATGATATTATATTATATATGATATTATATTGAATTACATATTTTAATATGTTATATTCTTATATAATATATATTCTATATTTTATTCTAATATATTAGCGCATATTATCATTGTATTCAAAATTCTATATTAAATTTTATATAGGATATATACTATTATATGAGAAATACTCTTATTATATTATATCATTCTAAGAGGAATTCAATGGTATATTATATTACATGTTATATTGTATATAATATAACATTACATTATATATTATGTTATATTGTACAACATTTTATTATTTCACATTATTATATGTGATATATTCACATATTATATTATAATATGTAATATAATAATTGCATATGCAATTCTATGATATATTATTATATATTCTATTCTATTGTTATATATGATATAGTCCATTATTTTATTCAATTATAATATATTATCATTTTATATGAAATTCTATGATATAATATCCTATTCTTACATATTGTATTCAATTCTATTATTATATATGATATATTCTATTATTACATTACATTATGATATATATTGTCATCCTATATGAAATTCTGTTATATAATATTACAATATATCACATCAGCATATATTATATTGTATTGTAACATACTATATTTTATTATTTTATATTATATGAGATATTATTACATTATAGCTTAATATGTTATAGTTTCATTGTATATGAAATTCTGATATATTATTATATATGATATATTCTATTATAACATGTATATAATCATTGTAAAAGAAATTTTATGATATATAATATTAAATAGTATTTGTTATATTCTATATTCTATAACATTGTATCATTTTGTGTTGTATTATATTTTATTATTTTATATTTATGTATATTACATATTCTATTATAATATGTTACATTATCATTCTATACTAAATTTTATGTTATATTACAGCATATTATAGCCTATCACATTACATTACATTTATTATATTATTGATCATATTGTATATATATTGTATGTTATATAAGTATATGTGTATGCAAATGCTATATTATTATATATTATTTTATAATATTTTCTATTTGATCTATCATTTTATATTTTTATGACAAAATGTTTGATTATAATATATTATGATATGTGATATTAGCATTCTACATGAAGTTGTATGATATATATTATATCATGTTATATCATATATATTATATTACTTCACAATATATTATATTTGTTTTATTATGTCATATCATATCAATATATTAACATAGTATACATTATATGTTTTATTATTTTATGTGCTATTTCATATCAAAATAAATGATATATACTAATATTATATTAAGTTGTAATATGTTATAATATAACACTATGAGAAATTCAGTGATATATTATATGTTGTATTAATATTCTATAAAATTTTTTATCTATTATATTAAATATTACATAATATTATTTTGTATTACATTTATTAGATTATATTATATATGATATATTTTAATATAATATGTTGTATTATAATTCTATACAATTTTTGATGATATTATTACATATTACATCATATGAAAGAATAGTATTTTAAATTATTTTACAATGCAAGATTTTACATTATTAAATATGATGTATTCTTTTATTGTATTATAATATAATATTATATATTATCATTCAATATGAAATTCTGATATATCATATCATATTATATATTATATTATGTTATATTGTATCATTAATATATTGCAATGTATTTTATTATTATATATTATATTAGTATATTCTATTATAATATGTTGTTATCATTATATAGAAAATTCTATGAGACATTATATTACATTATATTATATCCTATCATATTATATTCATTATATTATATTGTATATGTTATCTTCTAATATATTATTTTGTAATATTTTATATCCTATTTTATTATTACATATTATATGTGATATTTTCTAAGATATATTTTCTAAGATTATAATATGTTATGAGATGTTATATCATTGCATATGAAATTCTATGATATATTATATTACATCATATCATATCATACTATCTCATATTATGTTATATATTATATTCTATCATATATTTAATTATTTATATTATGTGATATATTCTATTAATTTATTATAAAATAAAGTTATATTATTATTATATCAAAAATTCTATGATATATTACATTTTATACATAATATTATTATATATGCTCTACACTATTATTATATAACATTATAATATATTATCATTTGATTAAAAATTGTGATATATTACATTTTACATTACATATAATGTAACATAATAAATATAACATTATATGTTGTATTGTACTACATTTTATTAGTTTATATTATTAGATATGATATATTCTAATATGTAATATTTTTATTGTATATTTACTTTTATAAAATATTATGTTTTATTATATCATATCAAAATATATTCTCTTTTTATTATATGTAATATTATATTACATACTAATGAATTATCATTGCATATGAAATGCTATGATATTTTATATCATTTTATCATATATTCTATTGTTATATATGATTTATGTTATTATGATGCTATATTATCATTCTAAATGAAAATCGATGATATATTATATTATTTACATTATATACATATATACATATGTACATATATATATACACACAAAATACAATATATCATAGCATATCACATCATCTTATATTGTATTGTAATGTATTGCACATTTTATTGTTGTATATATACTAGTATACAAGTTATATATATATATATACAAGTTAACAAACAACTTAATAAACAAGTTAAGTTATATATATAATATAAGCATGTACATATTAATCATATATGATTAATATGTACATGCTTATATTATAGAGGACTATAAATGCATGCTCTATATACATAATTTTATCTTTATACATTAATATATATGTATAAAGATATAATATATTTATTTGAATTAAAAATTTGTAAAAATTTTGCAAAAAAATTTAATACTGAGATAGCATACAAATTAAATTTTGTGATAAAAATAAATAAACAAATTTTTGCGCAGGAAGTAGTTTAACTAGAATATCGGCTTTGGGCGTTGACGGCGGCGTGTAGTGCCTTCTTCCTGATGGGTCCTAGGAAGGGGTTTACCTTCATAGATGGCTTACAAGGCCAGTATTTTGGTTAAATTACTTGGACTCTTCATTTAGGTTTTAGTATATAATTTTTGAACAACCCTGCGAGAGGCATTAGGATGAGAATTAGCATGAAATAGAGCATAGAGGCTAATTGACCACTAATGATGAATGGTTGTTCTACTGCTTGACCGCCGATTCAGGTTAGTGTAATCAGATTGGCAGTAAGGATTCAGAATAGGGTTTGGGAGACTGGGCAAAATATTATGCTTCATTGGTTGGCGGTGTGTAGTAGTGGGATAATCAGTAGAATTAAATGGACGCTAGTAAAGCTAGAACTTCTCCTAGTTTGTTAGTGATGGAGCATAGAACAGCATATGCAAATAGAAAATATCATTCTGGTTTGATATGGGGTGGTGTGTTTAATGGGTTAGCAGGCGAGAAATTGTCTGGGTTTCCTAATAAGTCTGGGGAAAAGAGGGCTAAAAGTAGTAGTATAAGGAGAAGGAATATAAAGCCTAGGGCATCTTTAATAGTGTAACAGGGATGAAATGGGATTTTGTCTGAGTCAGGGTTAATTCCTGAGGGGTTGTTAGAGCCTGTTTCATGGAGGAATAGTAAGTGAACAATAGCTAATGCTATGATAATGAATGGTAAGATGAAGTGGAAGGCAAAGAATCGTGTGAGAGGTGCTTTATCTACTGCGAAGCCTCCTCAGATTCATTCTGCTAAGGTGGTACCAATATAAGGGATAGCAGATAATAGATTAGTAATTACTGTAGCACCTCAAAATGATATTTGGCCTCAAGGTAGGACGTAACCTACAAATGCTGTCGCTATTACGGTAAGAAGAAGAATTACGCCGATATTTCATGTTTCTTTATACAGATAGGATCCATAGTAGATACCTCGACCTACATGTAAAAACAGGCACATAAAGAATATAGAAGCTCCGTTGGCGTGTAGGTTACGAAGTAGTCAGCCGTGGTTGACGTCACGGCAGATGTGGGCTACAGAGGAGAAGGCAGTGAGTGTGTCTGAAGTATAGTGTATGGCTAGAAATAGGCCTGTAAGAATTTGAATGATTAGGCATACTCCTAGTAAGGATCCAAAATTCCATCAGGCAGAAATATTGGATGGGGCTGGGAGATCAATGAAAGAGCGGTTAATAATTTTTAAGAGGGGGTGTGTTTTTCGTATATTAATCATTAGTTTTTGTAGTTGAATAACAACAATGGTTTTTCAGGTCATAGGTTATGGTTTAAATCCATACTAAAACAAATATGGAAATGATACTTATTTTTGAGTTGTCCTTGATATTAATTTTTGGGTTTGTAGCATTTGCTTCTAAGCCTTCTCCTTGTAGTTAGTGGTGGTTTAGGTTGTGCTATTGTTGTTAGTTTAAATAGTACATTTTTAGGGTTGATTGTGTTTTTGATTTATTTGGGAGGAATGTTAGTGGTTTTTGGTTATACTGCTGCTATAGCTACAGAAGAATACAGTTGAGTAGATAATATGGTAGCTTTTAGTATGTTATTACTCAGTTTGTTAATAGAGGGGATTTGATTAATAATGTCTGGAGAGGTTGAGATGATTACGGCTGTTGAATTATTTGATTCGTTGGGCAATTATTGTGTAGGTCAGGATTGGAATGGGGTATCTTTGTTATATGGATGTGGAGGTTGGGCTATAGTCTTATTAGGGTGAATTTGATTTATTACTATTTTAGTAGTTTTAGAAGTTAGTCGTGGTCTTTAGTTATAAAATTAAAAGCATTAATGTCATAGAGATTATGAAGGAAAGGAAATAATATTTGATAAGACCTTTTTGAGTTGAAGTAATAGTGGATGATACAGAACTGTTTAAATTGGCTTGGCCTTTTGGTCCAGTTTTTTCATATCATCCTAGATCAATTAGTATGGTAGCGATATGTTGACCTATTTGTAGACTTGCCAGGGGGTTTAGTCGATGGAAAATGTGTGTGAAGTAGCCTCGTATGTTTGAGAAGTTGTGTGTGTGAATTAGAGGTATAATTGGTATTTTGTTGGTTAATATATTTAGTTCAATTGAAATTAGGATACCTGCAATAGTTACTATTAGGGCTGATATTTTTGATAGAGTGGGTATTGTTATAGGGATAATTGTAGTTGGTGGAATGCTTATTGTGAGGAGGAATCCTGTTAGGATGCTGCTTAAGGCTAGTTGTATGATGGGATTAGTTATATTTGGGTTGCTTTCAGATAAAGGAGAGAGGGGTAAGAATCGGGGTTCATTTAGCAGGGCAAAGTGAATTACTTGTATACTGTAAAAGGCTGTAAGTATAGTGGCAATAAGTGTTTACATAGGATGTATTTATGGCTTCAATGATAGCGTCTTTTGAGTAGAATCCTGCTAAAAAGGGGGTTCCTATAAGGGCTAAACTACCTAGTATAATTGCTGATGATGTGATGGGGAGAAGTATTAATAATCCTCCTATTTTACGGATATCTTGCTCATCGTTAAGGCTATAGATAATAGAGCCTGAGCACAGGAATAGTATTGCTTTGAAGAAGGCGTGTGTGCAAATATGTAAAAATGCCAGGTATGGTTGGTTTAGGCCTAAAGCTACTATTATTAGGCCTAATTGACTAGATGTAGAAAAAGCGACAATTTTTTTGATGTCATTTTGAGTAATGGCGCAGATGGCTGTAAATAAAGTTGTTATTCCTCCTAGACATAGTATGATAGTTAAGGCTGTTTGATTGTTCTGTGTGGTGGGGCTAAATCGGATTAATAGGAAGATACCTGCAACTACTATAGTACTAGAGTGAAGTAGTGCTGATACAGGAGTAGGGCCTTCTATAGCTGAGGGTAATCATGGGTGTAGGCCAAATTGGGCTGATTTCCCAATTGCGGTGAGGATTAATCCGAGAAGGGCTAGTGTGTCAATATCTGTTATGAAGATGTGTTGAATATCTCAGGAGTTGTTATTAATTATTAGGCATGCTATGGCTAATATAAATCCAATATCCCCAATTCGGTTATATAGTACAGCTTGGAGGGCAGCGGTGTTTGCGTCGGTTCGTCCGAATCACCACCCAATTAGTATAAATGATATGATACCTACACCTTCTCATCCAATAAATAATTGAAATAGGTTATTTGCGGACACGAGGATAACTATAGTAAATAAGAAAATAATTAAGTATTTGAAAAAACGGTGGATGTTTGGGTCAGAGTGCATATACCAAATTGAGAACTCTAGAATTGATCATGTAACATATAATGCTACGGGGATAAAGATAATAGAGAAATAGTCTAGTTTAAAGCTTATTGTTAGATTAAATGTGTTTATAGGAAATCATTGTCAATTTGTAATTGTAGATTCTTGTCCAGAGTAGATGAAGAGGGTTAGTGGTATAAGGCTAGTAAAGAAGGCAAGTTTGACTATGGTTTTACATAATAATGGGAAGTTATTAATTTTATGTGGTAGGAATATGTTATAGGCTAAAGGAAAAGTAAGTATAATAATAGCTAGTAGAAGAGAAGTGTTCAGTAAATAGTTAATTACTTTTATTTGGAATTGCACCAAAATTTTTGGTTCCTAAGACCAATGGATGACTATTATCCTTTAAAAGTAAGAAAGCCATGTGGATTAGGCATGGGGTCAAGAGTTAGCAGTTCTTGTAACTTTCTCAGGCATATAAGGGGATTTAAACTCCTAATTTTAGATTCACAATCTAATGTTTTTATTAAACTATATTTGCAATATGTAATACCGAGGATAAATTTGGGGGAGATAGAGATTGTAAGTAGGGGTAGTAAATGTAAGATTATTAATATATGCTCTCGGGTAAAGGTTGGTTTGATAGGGTATATGTGGTTTGTGAATTTGCCTGGTTGAGAAGTAATCAGTATGTGTAGAGAGTAGAGGGCTGTGATAACTGTGTTGGTGCCTAGCAGAATAAGTGAGAAGTTAGATCAGGAGAATGAAGTTATAATTACTAAAAGCTCTCCTAGAAGGTTAATAGAAGGGGGTTGGGCTAGGTTAGCTAGATTTGCTAGTAATCATCAGGCACATATAAGTGGAAGGATTATTTGTAGCCCTCGGGTAAGGATGAGGGTTGGACTGTGAATACGTTCATAGTTTGTATTAGCTAGACAGAAAAGTATTGAGGAGGTAAGACCGTGGGCAATTATTAGTGTGGTAGCGCCTATAAACCTATAGGAGATTGTATTAAGGCTGCAATAATTACTAAACCTATGTGGCTAACAGAGGAGTATGCGATGAGAGATTTGAGGTCTGTCTGTCGTAAGCAAATAGAGCTTGTCATAATTATGCCTCATAGAGATAGAATTATAAATGGGTAACATAAAGTTGATGTGGTTGGTTCTGTAAATGCTGTAATTCGTATAATGCCGTAACCGCCTAATTTTAGTAAGATAGCAGCTAGTACTATAGAGCCTGTGATAGGGGCTTCTACATGTGCTTTAGGCAATCAAAGATGTAGGCCTTATAGTGGTATCTTAACTATAAATGCTATTATGCAGGCATACCATAATAGGGAAGTTGATATGGAAGTATCTAGGGTGGGTGATACTAGTGTCATGGTAAGTATGTGAAGGGAACCTAAGTTATTATGAAGGTAAAGTAATGCCACTAGAAGAGGGAGGGAGCCTACTAGTGTAGAGAAAAGAAAATATAGGCCTGCATTAAGTCGTTCATTCTGGCTACCTCAACGTGTAATAATAATTAGGGTTGGGATTAGGGTAGTTTCAAATAGAATATAGAATATAATTAGTTCCGATGCAGTAAAAGCTATGATTAGGGAAAGTTGAAGGATAATAAGTGTGGTCAAATAGATAGAAATTCTAAGATGTAATATACAATACGACACTGTATTATATTATATTTAGTTATTATATATTATTATATGCGACATACTATTATTTTTATATAATATGTTATCATTCTACATGAAATTCTATGATATATGATATCACATTATATGGCATTGTATTATATGTTATAATAATGTATTATATATTATAATATTATATGTTATATCATAATACTATATAATATATGACACATTATGTTTTAAGATGTTATATTACCATGCTACATGAAATTCTATGAAATATTATATTATATCATTTTATATTATTATTCATGATATATTCAATTATATGTTAGAATTCAATAAGAAATCTATGATATCAAATATCATATAATTTTATGTGATGTGATTATATTATACTGCATTATATATTTTAATATTGTATATTAATATATATGATATATTCTAATATTTTATTATAATATGGTATATTATCATTGTATACTAAATTGTATGACATTAGATTTTTATATAATATTATATGATATATATGATTATTATATGGTAATGTTTATCATTCTGCAAAAATTCAATGATATATCATATATAATATAACATAATATAATATCTTAAGTTATATTGTACCACATTGTATTATTTTATATTATTATATGATATATTCTAATATTATGTTATAATATGTAATATTATCATTCTATATGAAATTCTATGTTACATTTTATCATATTATTATACATTGTATTTTATTATTATATATGATATGTTCTGTGGTTATATTCCATTGTAATGTTATATTATCACATTGTATGAAATTGTATTATATATTTTATTACAATATAACATATAATTATATATTCTATTCTATTCTATTATTACATATGATGTATTTTAATATTCTATTAAATAATGATAGGTTATATTATCATTTTATATGAAATCTTATGATATATAATATTACATTACATCATATTATATGATACTATATTATGTTATATAGTATTGTGCCATATAAGATTTTAGTATTATATATTAATGTATATAATAAATTGTTATTAAAATATTATAATATGATATATTATCATTGAACATGAAATTCTGTGACATATTACATTATATTAATATCTAAAATATATTTTATTATTACATTTTATGATATGTTACCTTATCAATCTATACTAAATTCGATGATATATTAAATTATACAGTATCATATCACATAATATCATATTATATTTATTATATATTATAATGTATATGTTATAATATACTACATTATTTTATAATATTTTATATTCTATTCAGTGATTTAATATTCTTTATTTTAAATTATTATATGGGATATATTGTATGGACATATCATATTTTGATATGTGATAATATCAATCTATAAGAAATTCAATGATATATTTTACTACACTATACTATAAGTTATATCATGTTATATTATAACATATTGTATTGTATTATAACATATTATATTTAATATATTATTATATGACATATGATATGTTTCATTATTTTATGTGGTATTATTCCACATAATAATATATGGTATATTAATATTAGATCATAATATGTTATAAAATTATTCTATATGAAATTCAATGATATATTATATGTCATTTTACAACTGTATAAGAAATTCTTTGATATATATTAAATATGTTATCATATCATTTTTATTACATTTATTAGTTTAAATTATTATATAGGATAGATTGCATTATAATATGTTATATCATCATTCCTCCAAATTGTATGATATATTATATTATGTTATTACATAGCATATCATATACAATATTACTGTTATTTTTTACAGTGTAATATTTTATATTATTACATATGATATATTCTCTTATTTTATTATAACAAGTTATATTATCATTTTATATTAAATTCTATGATATATATTTAATATTATGTTAGGGTATATTAACATAAATTAGTATATATTCTATATTCCCTTAGTATGTGCTATTATATTATTAAAATATCATTATTTACAAAATTCTATAATATATTATAGTATATATATTATATAATATTATTATAGGTGATATATTCGATTCCTATATTCTATAACGTTATAATATCAAGTATTTGAAATTTTATCATATATTATATCCTATCATATAATTCAAGTTATGTTATATATGTTGTTTTATATTATTTTATATTTTTATGTGTGATATATTCTTTTTTTATTATAAAATAACATGTGATATCATTGTATGCAAAATTCTATGATACATTATATTTTAAATATAATATGAAATATGATATACACTATTTGATATTATAATATATTGTCACTGTATAAGAAATTCTGATAGATTACATTTTATACTATATATAACATAACATAATGTGATATAATATATCATGTTATTTCGTACTACGTTTTATTTGTTTATAGTATTATCATATATTCTAATACCTTATATTATGTAATGTTATCATTGTGTAAGTAATTTTGTGATATAATATATTTTATCATATCATATAATTATATATTCCATTCGATTGTCATATATGATATATTCTATTATTATATTCTATTACAATATATTATCATAGTATATGATATTCTAGGATGTATTACTTCATGTTGTATATTCCATTATATCATTACATATCATAATATATGAAATTCTATGATGTATTAAGTCATGTTATATATTCTATTATATCATTACATATGACATAATCTATAATGATATTATCATTTGATATGAACTTCTACGATATAGTATATTACATTATATTGTATCATATCACATCATATATTATGTCATATTGTATTGTATTATATTATATCATATTTTATTACTTTGTATTAGTATATTGTATTATTACATTGTATAATAAAAATTATATTATCTCTTTGTAGGAAATCTATGTTATATCATATTATACAATACATATTATAGTATATTGAGTTTTATTATATTTTATTATTTTAGATTAATATATATATTTTAATATAACCGGTTCCATTATCATTCTATATTAAATTTTATGATATATTACATGACATTATATCATAACATATTTATTATATATTATATGGTATAGGTTACATTATAATATATTATTTGATGATATTTTATATTCTATTTGGTTATGTTATGTTCTTTAATATTATTATATATCATATATTCTATGTTTATATTATAGTATGATATTAATATTATCATTCTATATGAAATGCTGTGATATATTATATTATAGTGTATTATATTTATTATAATATATATCACATTTATTATATAATTCTACATGACATTATATTACCCAAATGATTTGATATATTTTATTGTTTCATATTTTAATATGTGGTATATACTATTATAATATAATGTTATGGTATTATTGTTTCTGAAATTGTATGATCTATTATATTGTTATATATGATATATTATTATATTATATTATATTATAATATGTTATATTAACAATATATAAGTAATTCTTTGATATACTATTTATTGTATTATTTTGTATTACATTTATTAGTTTATACCATGTTATATGATGTATTCTATTATAATATGTTTTCTTATCGTTATATAAAAAATTCTAGGATATATTATATCAAGTCATATCACATTTTATTATTTTACATCGTAAGATTTTATATTATTATATATGATATATTATATTATAATATGGTATATCATTCTATATGACATTTTATGAATTATCACATTGTATTATATTTATTCTATTATATATTATAACATATTAGTATACATTGTATGCTATATTATCATTCTATATGAAATTTTTGATGTACCATATTATAACATATTATAATGTATTATTGTATATTATTATATATGATATATATTATATTACATTATCATTCTATCAAAAATTCTATGATATATTATAGTATAAGTCATATATTGTCTAATCTAATCTAATCTAATTTATCATGTTATTTTGTACTCTATTTTGTTACTTTACATTATTATATATGATATCCTAATAGTATATTATAATATATAATATTATCATCCTATACAAGGCTCTATGATATATCATATTATTTTGATATATTATGTCATATTATATTATATTTAGTATATTGCATTATATGTATTATATTATAACCTATTACTTTTATTACATTATAGCAATATATATTATAAGACATTATATTATGATATGATCCTATAAATTTTATATATTATAATAAAATTTTATATGAAATACTAGGATATATTATATTATATTTGTATATATGATATATTATATTATATTTTGTTATAATATGTTATATTAACATTCTAAAAGGCATTCTTTGATATTATAATATTTTTATTAAATTTATTAGGTTGTATTATTATATAGGATGTATTCTATTTTTATATGTAATAATATCCGTCTATATAAAATTCTATAATATATTCTATTATTTCACATCATTTTATTTTATTATTTTATAGTATAAGACTTTATATTACTACTATATATGATATATTCTATTGTTACTTTATAATATGTTATATTATTAATCTATATGAAATTCTATGACATAGATTATTTATTATGTGTTATATATCATATAACATATTATAATATTTTGATACATATTACATTTCTTTACATTATTATATGTGATATATTCTATTTTCACATGACAGTATAATGTTATATTATCATTCTATATGAAATTCTATTATATATATCACATTATACAATGTGATTTGAAAACTTATCATATTTTATACTTTTATATTATAATATATGTTATATTCTAAAATTTTTATAATGCTATTTTATCTTTCTTTCTGAAATTCTATGATATCTTATATTATTATGTAGTATATTTTATTAATTTGTATTATTACATATCATGTATTCTATTATAATATGTTATATTATCATGTGAGAAATTCTTTTATAGATTGTATTATATATTACAATGTTTTATGTTTTTTATAATATATATCATGCAATATAATTTTATCTATAATATTATATTTCTTACATTATATCCAATTATATTTAGGATATTGTACCAACTTTTATTTGTCATATTATATTATTTTTCATTATTTAATATTATATATGATTTTATTGTTTTTATTTCAATATTTTATTTATTATTATATTATATTACTATATGTTCTAGTATTTTTAAATATGAAATTCTGTGTTATATCATATATTATATTACATATTATACATTATATGCAATAAAATATAAAATTATATTACATTTATTCTTTTATATTGTTATATATGATATATTCTATTATTATATTTTATCATAATTTTATATTTCTTTTTATCAGAAAATCCATGATATACTGTGTTATATATCAAAATATTATATATTATATAATGTCATTATATATATTCTATTTATTATATATCATATTAGTATATTGTAACATATTATATTAATTATATTATTTTCCATTATTTTATTATATATATAATATATTCTATTATCATTTCTATTTTTATATGTTACATTTTTATTGAATACAAAATTCTTTTATATATTATTTAATATAATACAATATTTCACGAAATATTTTATTACATTATATATTATATAATATTGAATTATATTTTATTATATTATTTTTTATTTTTGTTTTATATTTATATATTTTCTATTGTTATATCATATTATATAATATGTTATATATTAATTCTATTTTATGATATATTATATTATAGTGTAATATTTAATATTATGTTGTATTATATTTGATATCATTATATATGATATATTCTATTATGTTATATTATCATTTTATAAGAAATTCAATCATATGCTATAGTATATATTATGATATTATATGTTAAATAATTTTATATTATCATATAATATAATGTACCATTATATAAAATTATTTTATTTTATATTGTTTCCATGGTATATTCTCCTATCATATTATATTATAGCAAGTTATTATCAGTGCATAAGAAATTCTATGATATATTTTATTATATATTATATATTACCTTATTATATCTTATATTATTTTATAATATTATAACATGATGTATTATCATTCTATTAGAAATGATCATGGATCAAAATAGAGCATTTTCATTCTGTTTGTGGTTGCTTCCTGGCATTATATTTTCTTTCTCAGTTTTGTTGCTTTTGATTTGATTTTTCTTGGGCAGTGAGGTGTATATAATGGTTTTAACAACCATTTAACAATTCATTTAACCTATATGGCCTAACTTCTCTTCTATGGAGGGAGTGAGGGTAAGGAGAGGAAATTGAAACGCAAAGTTTCGAAAGGGTTCAGGTGGAAAAATCGTCTGGTTTGGAAAATGAAAAACCTTTCATGAAAAAAGAAAAGAAAACTCTGTCCTAGATAATCGCTGAATAAAGGCGCCAGGTGCTTCCTATCAACCAGATCCCAGCCTTGTATTGACAGGCAGGATCATCAAGAGAAAAGAGATGATTTTTTCTGCCAAGATGGTGCTCTCCTCTGGCACAAAATCCTAAGACAAGGTGGATTGAGCCGGAATTGGCCCATCCGCTCTCCTGTCCGTGGCATGGGGCCAGCACTCCCCACTCCCCACTCCCTCATCCCCTGCACTTTGAGTCCAGAGGAATGCTTCTTTGCCAGCTGCCAGTTGCCCTGTGTGTGTGTCTCCTTGTCTCTGTGAGTGGGTGCATGTGAGTGGATGTGTCTGGGAGCATGGGTGCATGTGACTGTGTGTGCTTGTGTGTCTTTCTAGATGTCCTAGGTGTCCAAGGGGCTTCTCTTCCTTAGAAGAGGGAATCCCAGGAAAAGTCTGGGATGATGAAAGGGGAGCCCTGGCCGCTGGAATCATTGTGAGACAAAGGTGCCCTCTCCAAAGTTCTTGGAGCCTGGGGTGAATCTTTGGAGACCGTCTCGGTGAGGGAGGGCCAGATTTCCTGTTGAAGACTTTGGCCTTCTTGGGCTCCAGGGATAGGATTCATTGGCTTGGAGGGCACAGAGGAGAGGCAGTCGCTACTGGTCCCCTGGGAGGTTTCTGAGAGACGGCGGCATGCCTCCATTATGGAGAACAGAGCCTCCTCGGGACTGGGCTGGCAAGGCATGGCAAGTGGCGAAGTGGAGGACCCCATGGGCACATCTTCCGAGCCTGGCAGGCTCCTGCTATTGCTGCTGCTGGGAGTGGCCTGAAAGAGAGGGTGCAATGGTGGCTGGGACTGCTGGGGGGCACTCGAGAGAACAGGGATCCCCTCCCTGCTGTCTGGGACACTAGCCTGTCCAGGGTCCTGAGAAGTTGCTTCTGGGAAAGTGTAGGGGCTGGATGCTGCAGATGTAAGAAGCTGGTCCTGGGCTTCTCCACTTCCCCCCCCAGAAAACGTTCCCTGCCTGCCTGAAGCAGGAGGAGATAAACGTCTCTTCTTGGGAGCTCTTTCAGCCCCTGCTGAATCTCCCAGTTCTGTCTGGGTCAGATGGGGCCAGATTTGCTTTTGAACACTTAGCTGTTCTTGGGCTCCAGGGACAGGCTGCAGAGGTAGAGATGGTTGGCGGTCCCCGCTGGTGCCCTGGGAGTTTTCTGAAGGGAGGGTGAGCGACTCCAGTAGGGCGAACAGAGACTCTTCATCGAAGTCATAAGACGCTTCAAGTGGAGTAGGGGAGGTCTGCGGGTCGGGGTTCAGGGTCTCAGCTTGCAAGCTTTCCAGGCCATTGCTGTTGCTGGGAGTGGCCTGAAAGAGAGGGTGCAATGGTGGCTGGGACTGCTGGGGGGCACTCGAGAGAACAGGGATCCCCTTTCTGCTGTCTGGGACACTAGCCTGTCCAGGGTCCTGAGAAGTTGCTTCTGGGAAGGTGAAGGGGCTGGATGCTGCAGCTGTAAGAAGCTGGACCTGGGCTTCTCCACCATCCCTCCCTGAACCCCTTGCCTGACTACCTGAAACCCAAGGAGACAAACCTCTCTTCTGGGGAGCTCCCTCAGCCTGTGCTGAATCTCCCAGTTCTGTCTGGGTCAGATGGGGCCAGATTTGCTCTTGAACACTTGGTTCTTCCTGCACTCCAGGGACAGGCTGCAGAGGTAGAGATGGTTGACAGTCCCCGCTGGTGCCCTGGGAGTTTTCTGAAGGGAATATGAGCGACTCCAGTAGGGCGAACAGAGACTCTTCATCGGAGTCATAAGATGCTGCAAGTGGGGCAGGGGAGGTCTGCAGGCTGGGGTTCAGGGTCTCAACTTGCAAGGTTTCCAGACCACTGCTGGTGCTGGGAGTGGCCTGAAAGAGAGGGTGCAATGGTGGCTGGGACTGCTGGGGGGCACTCGAGAGAACAGGGATCCCCTCCCTGCTGTCTGGGACACTAGCCTGTCCAGGCTCCTGAGAAGTTGCTTCTGGGAAGGTGTAGGGGCTGGATGCTGCAGATGTAAGAAGCTGGTCCTGGGCTTCTCCACTTCCCCCCCCAGAAATCGTTGCCTGCCTGTCTGAAGCAGGAGGAGATAAACGTCTCTTCTTGGGAGCTCTTTCAGCCCCTGCTGAATCTCCCAGCTCTGTCTGGGTCAGATGGGGCCAGATTTGCTTTTGAACACTTAGCTGTTCTTGGGCTCCAGGGACAGGCTGCAGAGGTAGAGATGGTTGGCAGTCCCCGCTGGTGCCCTGGGAGTTTTCTGAAGGGAAGGTGAGCGAATCCAGTAGGGCGAACAGAGACTCTTCATCGAAGTCATAAGACGCTTCAAGTGGAGCAGGGGAGGTCTGCAGGCTGGGGTTCAGGGTCTCAGCTTGCAAGCTTTCCAGGATATTGCTGTTGCTGGGAGTGGCCTGAAAGAGAGGGTGCAATGGTGGCTGGGACTGCTGGGGGGCACTCGAGAGAACAGGGATCCCCTCCCTGCTGTCTGGGACACTAGCCTGTCCAGGGTCCTGAGAAGTTGCTTCTGGGAAGGTGAAGGGGCTGGATGCTGCAGATGTAAGAAGCTGGTCCTGGGCTTCTCCACCATCCCTCCCTGAACACCTTCCCTGACTACCTGAAGCCTGAGGAGACAAACCTCTGTTCTGGGGAGCTCCCTCAGCCTGTGCTGAATCTCCCAGTTCTGTCTGGGTCAGATGGGGCCAGATTTGCTCTTGAACACTTAGCTGATCTTGGGCTCCAGGGACAGGCTGCAGAGGTAGAGATGGCTGGCAGTCCCCACTGGTGCCCTGGGAGTTTTCTGAAGGGAGGGTGAGCGACTCCAGTAGGGCGAGCCAATTCGCTGGATTGGAGCCATAAATCTCTTCAAGTGAATTAGGGGAGGTCTGCGGGTCGGGGTTCAGGGTCACAACTTGCAAGGTTGCCTGGTCATTGGTGCTGCTGCTACTGCTGGGAGTGGAGTCAAAGACATAGTTCAGGGGCTGCTGGGGCTGCTGGGGCTGCTGGGGCTGCTGGGGCTGCTGGGGCTGCTGGGGCTGCTGGGGCTGCTGGGGCTGCTGGGGCTGCTGGGGCTGCTGGGGCTGCTGGGGCTGCTGGGGCTGCTGGGGCTGCTGCAGGGCCCAGCAGTTGGCGGGCATCGCTCTGTCCCCCTCCTGCACAGCGGCCTCTTCTGTTAGCGGCAGGTCGCCAGGGTCCTCAAAAGCGGCTTCGGGCGAGGCGTTCATGCTGCCTTCTGGAGCTGGAAGCGGCTGGGCCTGGGCTTGTCCATGGGCCCTCGCCGAGGACATGGCGCGGCGGCCTGAAGGCCGGGGAGACAGACGCCTCTTCTTCGGAGCCCTTTCCTCCCCGGCCGCATCTTGGGCATCCGTCTGGGTCCCTCGGGAGCACATTTTCCTGCGCCGCCTCGGCTGTTCCCGGGCTCCGGACCCCGGAGGCTCCCGTCTGTCTGGGTCTGGGGGAGGCGCTGTGGCTGCAGACGTGGGGGGCAGCAGGCTGGGGGGAAGGGCGGAGGCCGGGGGGGGCGGGGGCCCCGCGCTCGAGCTCCCCGCCTCGGCCGAGCGTCTCCGAAAGGCCTTAGCGTAGGGGTTGTGGGCGATTTTGAGACGGATGATCTCGGCATTGCGATAAGCGGTCACGGCGATGAACTCGGTCTCGGGGAAGGAGAAGACGTGGGTCCGGGAGGCGGCCGCCGGCGCTTCCCGGTCTCCGCCGCCCAGTTCTTCCACGTGGAGCCGGGGCCGGTACCTGTGCTGAGACTGGAGCCAGATGGCGCGGCCGGCGCTGCGGGCCGCGGGCTGGGCGTTCGTGAGCCTGAGCGTTTTAAAGGCGACCTCTCCCTGCATCCAGTGGGCGCCCGTGTTGGGGGAGTCTGGGTGCGGATACACCTGGTGATCGGGGACGTGGCTCTCTTCGGGTTCATAGGGAGCCCACCGGGCCTTCTCATAGCGCCAGTGCTGCCTATCGACGCGCTCCATGTCCACAAAGACGCGGTAGCGGGCGCGGGGCTCCAGGCCCCGCATGTGATAAGCCAGGAAGGGGAACATGGCCCG
The DNA here is from genome assembly GCA_020854095.1 of Dasyurus viverrinus. Taxonomy (NCBI): domain Eukaryota; kingdom Metazoa; phylum Chordata; class Mammalia; order Dasyuromorphia; family Dasyuridae; genus Dasyurus; species Dasyurus viverrinus. The sequence goes on along the minus strand of CM036999.1, from coordinate 624,520,225 downwards.
GCCCGGCCTTTTGAGCATCATTTCGTTCTGCTGCCCATGGAACGCGAGCCACAGGGAGTAGTTGCAGAGGACGACTTGGAGCGTCCCGGAGCAAGCGGCGCCGCCGCTGGGGAGCAGAGGCCGGGGGGGCCCGGCTGCGGGGGAGCCGTTGGGCTCGGAGGGAGGAGCCGGGCCGGGAGAAGGGCCGGGATCCGCGCCCTGCGGGGCGTCGGCAACGCTGGGGTGCGGGGGCTCGTTCTCAGCTCCGCCGCCGCCCGGCTGGGGCGGGCAGAAGGGGCGGCCCTGCACGGGGGCCCTGCCGCCTTGGGCCTTCTCGGCCACGGGCATGGCAGCCCGAGGACCTAACGGGGCTGTCGGGGGGGGGGGGGGAAGCGGTGCTTCTGGGCGGGCCAAGTCCCGTTTGGGGCTGGCCCGGCGGCAAAGCTTCTGACGCCCGCGCGTTCACTTACCTGCCAACCGCTGGCTCCGGGAGCGGGCGACACTGTCCGAGGGCACCGGGAGACGCTGACTCTCCGGATCGTCCTCCGACTCGGGGAAAGTGGCGGGAGTCTCTGGGTCCGCCGCAGGACACGAGCAGGTGCAAGGGACGCCTGCCTGACAAGTAGGAGTTCTGAGGCCCGGAGGCCTGACAGCTGCTTCCACCCGGGTCTGTGGCTGGATGCCAAATGAACGCCGTCCCTCCCAGCCTCTCCTTTTATAGAGTGTCTCCGCCCACGGCATCAAGCACCTCCCCCACCTTACGGGAGTACCCTCTGCTTTCCCTTGCTCTGCCCGGGGGCTTCCAACAACCTGTCAATGAAGGTTTCCCTCCCTTCCTCCCACCTTCTCCCCTCCCCCCATTCCTTCCTTCCCTTCCTCTCCCTCGTCCCTTCTCCCTCTCTTTTGTGTTTCTCAACCAATAGGAGGAATCCATCCCAATGGGGCGGTAGAAGAAGTCATGGACAGGTGACGCCCCATCTCTCTGACAGCATTTACTTGACATTTGGGGGATTTGGGCGGCTTGGGGCAGGTGACCCAGCCGGTTCTTGGTCTCTTTTCCCCCGGCCTGCTTTAGGTCTCGCCGCCTTAACTCGGCCAGGAACGGGCGGGGGCGGGACTCGCCCCAAGTCTGGCTACGATCGGAATCATTCGTCCTTTCCATGTTGAGTATCCCCATCAATAAGCCGGCCCTGAACGTCTTTTCTTAGGGACTCGATGAATCCTTCCTTCAGTTTCCGTTTCCAAAACCATTTGACATTGGCTAAGAACTACACCAGTTGCTCCGTGGAACAGGACACGTTCACAGGACAGAATCGCCGATCACTGTAGCCATCTAGTGTCTGACGAACCCCGAGACCCCAGCTTTTGGCATAAGAATGCAGTACTTGACAAAGAGTGCCGGGAAAACTGGAAGTTAATATGGCAGAAACTAGGCGTGGACCCACGCGACACCATACATCCAGATAAGATCAAAATGGGTTCATGATCTAGGCCAAAAGAAGGAGAGGAGAAATAAAATGGAAGAACATGGGATAGTTTGCCCCTCAGCCTGGGGAGGAAGAAGGAATTTCTGAGCAAATGATTGATCCCAAAATAGAAAATTTTGATTATATCAAGTTAAAAAGCTCCTGTATAAACAAAACGAAAGCAGACTAGATTAGAAGGGAAGCAATAAACTGGGAAAACATGTTTAGAGTCAAAATTTCTGAGAAAGGCCTCTTTCCAAAAAAAATCTAGTGAACTGACTCAAATTTATAAAAACATCAAGCCATTCTTTTTTTTTTTACTGATAATAAATCATAAACATAATACACATAATTTTGCCATTTATTAAAGATGGAAAAAAATTTGCATACTAATGAGATGTATGTGCTTGTTTATTTTTATTTAAAGAATTAAATCTTGAGAGAATAGTTCTTTTTTTAATTTTATTTATTTATTTATTTATTTGTTTGTTTGTTTGTTTGTTTATTTAATAGCCTTTTATTTACAGATTATACGCATGGGTAACTTTACAGAGCTAACAATTGCCAAACCTCTTGTTCCAATTTTTCACCTCTTACCCCCCACCCCCTCCCCTAGATGGCAGGATGACCAGTAGATGTTAAATACATTAAAATATAAATTAGATACACAATAAGTATGCATGACCAAAACATTATTTTGCTGTATAAAAAGAGAATAGTTCATATCTTTTACTTGATGTCAAAATTTTCATGAGCCCCATATTTAGTATAAGAAGTCATGGCCCACAGTTTAGGAAGTTTGGTTCTAAACAACTCCAAAGGAGCCACCTTATGTTTCTTTTCTTTCTAAATGGTTGAATACAGGCAGAGAATGGAGCATAATGTATGGAGGGAAAAAAAAACTGTGCTTTTCTCTAGTCTCACTCTGGATAAGGCTGTGGGAGGGAAAGAGGGGAATGAATGATTAAAATAAGTGATTAACGAAATTATGGCTGGTTCTTTGGGAAGGAACGTTGGGCTTGGAGCCAACAGATGGGAGTCTGAAGCCCAGACCTGACATTTAATAGCTGGATGACCTTTGGCAAACCATATAACCTTTTTCTATTTCCAATCTCACGTCTATAATAGGTGAATTGTAATACCTCTACTCTCTACCTTGCAGAGTTGGTGTAAGGAATGTGCTATATAAACATGAGGGCATTCTATGAAAGAGAGGGAGGAGCCTCTGTCTCATTGCCTCCTTCTCCTGCAGTCTTACATTCTTTCCTCGACGTTTGAATGCCTCTCAGTCCACAGAATCTCCAAGTTGAAAGAAAGATGACCCAATGGTCATCTAGGCCAGTGCTTCTCAAAGTCCTCAGGGTCTCTCAACTCCCTTAGAAGGTTCCACAAAATATTCGTTTTTATTTCTAATATGGTAAGTAACTATGAATATAACCCACACAAACAAAAACTCTCTGGAAGGATCCTCCATAATTTTACTAGTTTAAAGATACTGAGAACAAAAGTCTGAGAACCAATAAATAATCCAAAAGACAAATGAACCATGCGAGCCATTCTTCAGCTGATAAAGGTCAAAGGATATGAACAGACAATTTTCAGAGGAAGAAATTGAAACGATTTCTAACCACTTCAAAAGGTGATCCAAATCATTATTGATCAGAGAAATGCAAATTAAGACAATGCTGAGATATTACTACCCACCTCTCTGATTGGCTAAGATGACAGGAAAAGACAGTGGTGAATGTTGGAGTGGATGTGGGGAAAACTGGGACGCTGATGCATTTTTGGTGGAGTTGAGAACAGATACAACCATTCTGGAGAGCGATTTGGAACTATGCTCAAAAAGTTGCCAAACTGTGCATTCCCTTTGACTCAGCAGTGTTACTAGTGGGCTTCCATCCCAATGAGATCTTAAAAGAGGGAAGGTGACCTGTATGTGCAAAAATGTTTGTGGCAGTCCTTTTTGTAGTGGCTAGAAACTGGAAATTGAATGGATGCCCATCAGTTGGAGAATGGCTGGTTAAATTGTGGTATATGAATGCTATGGAATATTATTGTTCTGTAAGAAATAACCAGCAGGATGATTTCAGAAAGGCCTGGAGAGACTTACACGAACTGATGCTGAGTGAAATGAGCAGAACAGAAGATCATTATACACGGCAACGATGATATTATATGAGGATCAAATTCTGATGGATGTGGCTGTCTTCAGCAATGAGAGGATCCAAATCAGTTTGTATTGATCAGTAATGAACAGAACCAACTACACCCAGTGAAAGAACACTGGGAAATGAGAATGGACCACAACCTAGCATTTGCATTCTTTCTGTAATTCTTTGCTTCCATTTCTGTTTTTCTTCCCAGATTATTTTTACCTTCTTTCTACATCCGATTTTTCCTCATCTAGGGGAGAGGATGGATTTAAGGAGGGGAAAAGTTGGAATAGAAGTTTTTGCAAGGGTCATTGTTGAAAAATTACCCATGTATATATTTTGTCAATAAAAGCTATAATATTTAAAAAAGAAAGAACTATTCTATCTCAGTTTTAAGAAATGTCTTATTTTCTCCCTAAAACAAAAGGGTAACTCATTTAAAGGAACACATACTACAGCTAAAACTATTTGGCTACTACATAGGAAAATGAACAATTGGTAACTAAGTGACTTGCAATTATTGTCATCTTGTTAAGCTTATTAGTTCTATTTCACATATGAGGGGTGCAACCGTTTTCCTTCTTCGTAGAGTGGGGGGAGGTATCAAACAGCACGATCCACCAAACCACTAAGAATAGTTGGGTGGGCAACAGCAAGCTCAGCCCCTTGCCTGGGGTCTCTGTCAATTCTCCTTGATCTGTAAGCTTACAAATTCTCTTGAATCTATCAGGGTGAGCAAGGTCATCAGCCCTGAGAAATGAGCCCGTTTAGGATTTATAGTTTCTAAACAAGGAATGCCTTTATTAAGAATTTGTAAGCTGGTTTAATGATTGATCTTTGCCCCAGAATCAGTTTAAAGTTATAAAACCTATTAAACAAAAATCTTGTGTGTGTAAGTCTTGGTAAACTTTAAAAATAAGGAATCTAGCCCTAAGCTTAGATGAGTAGAATTTTCTATTAGAGATAAAATCTCTCGGGACTGTACCTGATATTCTTTTCAGTTCCAAATTCCCCCGATCATTAAGTCAGTAACCCACCAATTGAGAGAAATGTCATAGATTACTCAGACAATTCCTTCCTGCCATGTCTAGATGGATGATTATCTGGGCAAGAGTTGGGGGGACAATCAGAAACCTGCTTTGGGTAGGAGGCTTCTGATTCAGTTTCCCAGTTCCCAATTCCCACATGATTGTTCCTGAATCTGGCTATGAGGTGGAATTGCTACTGCATGATCAGACTTGGTTTTGATGCTATTATATTCATGTCCCTGCTTTTTCCTCTTATAGCATATTTCTATAATCAGATCAAATCATCAGTAGAAGCCATGAGCCCAATACAAGTATCCCAGAGGACATAATGCTCTTCTACAAAGGGCTGGAACTCTGAAAAGGTGTATTTGAATGTAAGACAGTAGAGAACTTAAGTCTAACTTCCTATTCAATGGGAGATAATGGCTCTATATGATATAGTGATGAGATGGTTGTCCTCACGATCAGCAATTGCTGAATGTGGTGTGGTGAGGTAATTGATGGGTGAAGTAAGGATGGGAGGGAGGTGGGAGAGGGTCAGAGCCTCTCCTGGGCAGCATGCTGAGGAGAGAAGACTTCAGGCTCTGGACTCCAGAGTCCAGGATTCATCTTTGATGGGCCAGGTGGCATGTTTGAATGATTCTGACTAACTGATCCCGAGGCCCCCCAGAGATCTAGCCCAGACATTATATATTGGTGCCCAAAGTGGACCCAGGACCTGCATGCAGCTGGAGTGTAATTTCAGTGAAGTCCCTGTGACCTGGAAATGGGATGAGTATTAAAATAGCCAAGCAGGAAACTTGGTTAAGGGCTAAACTAGTAACTTTTTTCTTCTCACTGAAATGGGACAGATACTAGGAAAAGAGGCTCCTCCACCCCCACCCCCACCCCCACCCCCATCCCTATCCCCATCCCCAACCTGACAGAGGTCTATAGAAAGCATACTTAGGCTAATGAAGAGGCAAGGACTGCTTCTAACTTGGGAGCTGATTGGTGAACTCTTAGAAACATTGCACATCCCCTTGGTTCTGCAAGGAAGAAGAAATAGAGGCAGATAATTGAAAACTAGTAGAAGATCAACTAAGTGAATATGACAATGATAGTGATCTTGCTTCAATTTCTAAGGAAACATTCTATATATGCAACATAATACAATTGGCCTTAAAGAATCCCACGAAAAAAAAAAGTTTTAGGAAGAGCAGCCAGACAAGGAAAGATCAGGGGAAAGAGAAGGAGAAGGGGGATGGTACTGACAAAATAACTGAAAGGCATGGAGAGTTGAGTGACCTTAAAGGGTGTGGTGATTCTCACTCTCACAGCTCAGCTTCCCCTCCCTCTACACCCAAGGAGGCTCTTGACCCTCTCCCATCAATTTCACCTACCTGGGTGGAGGGAGGAGGAGGAGTGGGAAGGGCAGTGACATCAGCAGAACCCACCCACCCCCACGACTACTCCCCTTGATTCCATTGCAAAAAGTTCTACTTAAAGCCCAAGAAGGAGGGCAGGATACAGGTGATTTGAGAATAGAAACTTATGCTGTGATTGAACATCTTAACTCTTTAGGGTGAAGAATAAAGGATATACACTCCTTTTATTCTAGAAATTATCAAAGATCTGAAAAAAGATGGCACTCTTTATGGGGTTACATCAAATTATACTAAGATGTTATTAGAGAATTTGGCTTTTGAAGTTTTAACCACTAATGATGGGAAATATAGCAAGGACATGTTTAGACTATGCCCAAAAATTGTTGTGGGTTTCTGAGTGTAGTGAACTTTGTAGGATACAAGCCCAGTGAAATAGGCAACCTGGAGCTAATATACCAATCACCTCTGACCAATGGACAGGTGTAGGTCCTTATGCAGATACTTTAGCACAGATCAGTTACCGTCTGATAGCATATGAGCAAATTGCCCAGGAAGGAAGATAGAGGGGAAGTCTTCAGGAAAAACAGAGCAAGGTGCAAATCCCCTTTGCTGATTTCTTGGGACATTTGCAGGCAGCTGTCATATGACCTGTTGGTGAAAATGAAGCAACAGAAATTATGATAAGACAACTCGCTAATGAAAATGCTAATGAGGTTTGTAGAAGAATTATACTAGGACAAGGCAAGGATGCTCCTTTAGAGGAGATCATAAAATGCTGTGCCACGGTGGGCACAAATACCTTTTATACCCAGGCTATGATGGAGACTTTCCAAAATGTGAGCATGGGAAGACAAGTCCCTTTTGGCAAGGGACTTTCAGAGAGACTTGTCAATGCTTTCTATGTGGCAAAGTAGGGCATCTGAAAGTTCAATAGTTGCATAAAAGACAAGGTTGGAGAACAAGACCCAAAACCCCATGTTCAAAATGCAATAAAAGCTTTCATTGGCCATCAGAATGTTGATTGACTCAGGGAAAGGGTAAGCTGGGCCCAGCTTCAAGGCCCCAGGCAAAATATACTTGGTGCATGATGGCAGCAAATGCTACACCCAGAGAGTCTTTACAAGTTCAGTACTCAGACATGACCAATCAGCCAAGAAGCAATCTGATGGGAGAATGGGATTACATAATCAATCAGCCAGGAAGCAACCTGATGGGAGACAGGGATTACAACTGGGGAGAATAGAGTTGTATGCAGCTGGGACCTGGAGATACCCCCTGGAAAGGTGAAATCTCTTGCTCTCCTGCCTATGGATCCCTCGCCTCTAGGCACAGTAGGCTTGACTATTTCTCCCCCTGAGAGTGCTTACACAACAGTGTCCATCCATATACTGATGTGGGAAACTGGGGAATGTGTAGCTAATATCCCAGTCACTAATACAGGTAGATAATGTGTGACTTATCAACCAGGAGAAGTATTAGGATCAGGTTTACTGATACAGACTCCTAATAAGTAACCTGGTGATAGCCACCCAGATTTTGACTCCCAGCATCAGAATTCAGGAATATTTTGGACTGCAGCTGTTATAGCTGCCCCACCTATGCTCATTGTCTGTGTGAATGGCACACCATGAGAAGGGCTGGTAGACACAGGTGCAGATCGTACAGTCATTAGAGGTGCCAGCTGACCTAGTCCCTGGCCAAAAGACAGACACCTACATGTCTAGCGGAGGGGGATCAATATCAGCTGAAGTTAGTGCTACCCCTTTAAAATGGAAATTTGAAGGTAATACAGGACTTTTTACTCCTTTTGTAGTTGAAAAAATCCCCATCAATCTGTGGGCAAGAGACATCTTGCAACAGTTAGAATTACAAATGAGTCCTTTGGCTTTTTAGGCAGGGCTGCAGTTGAAGGCTTGCCAACACTCTCACCTGTTCTATTCAATGGAAAACTGGTACACTAGTGTGGACAGAACAGTGGCCCTTAGCTTAGCTTTTCATGTAGCCTGAAGGAGAAGCATTTTGAGAATGGACTTTCCCAGACTCAGGAGCAGCACAGCCAAGGCCATGATGGATTGTCTGCAAAGCTCATAGTCGATCCTGACATGCTTACCCATGAAGCCCAGAAATGAAGTCCCTGAGAGTGGTTCTCCCCAAGTCAAGGAGTGGGATTTGTTAAAAAGAATACCCATGGAAGGAGAGGAGAATACTGATTTGGAGAAACAAGGGATAACACTGCTCTAGACAGCTGCTGCTATCACTTGAAAAAAATCTTTCTCAGGTGGATGCGACATCCAGAGGGTTGTTCAGTTGTATCTGAAAGCCAAGACCTGCGCTCAAGCTACATGGGACATGTATGTAAAGCTTATTTGGGGCTTCATCTTAAGGCAGCACTAGCTATTCCCAGGTGTAGGAAAGAAATCAACTTTTCCTTCTTTATAATATGTGCTTCTTCCCCCTCTTCCCATTGAACTCCCAGAGAAAGGCAGAAGAGAAACAGGAAGAAAGGAGTAGAGATGCTTATAAAATTATGGTGTGGTCATATGCAAATTGTGTCAGCAGTGGAAAATGCAGCCTGAGGTCACATTGGTTTCAAGCAAAAGCAACAGCAACACAGAACTAAATCATATTAAAATGTGAACTAAATGGCAAAAACAAGTTTTCTTCTTCAATGGAAGAGCAGCCTCCTTGGCAGACTTTCACAGGAAGGTATCTGTCTCCCCACACTACTTAGGGAGGTGCTTCTGCCTCTCACCTCAGCAACCCGGCTGGCACCTGCTGATGGGAAGATTGAAGATGGGGAGTATTGTAGAGGGCTGGAACTTTGAAAGGGTGTATTTGAATCTAAGGCAGCAGAGCACTTAAGACTAATTATGTACTCCATGTGAGGTCATGGTTCTATATGATATGGTGATGTGATGGCTCTCTCCACCATTGGAGCTTGCTGAATGTGGTGTGGTGAGGTTATTGTAAGCAAGGATTGGAGGATGGAGGGAAAAGATCAGAGTCTCTCTACCGCAGCATGCTGAGGAAAGAGGACTTCAGGCTCCAGACTCCATAGTCCAGGATTCATCTTTGCCAGAACTCTTATTATTTCTCTAATTTCTTCTTCATTGGTGGAAAGTTCTCCCTTTTCATTTTTAAGACTACTAATTTCCTTTTCCTCCCTCCTTTTTCTAATCAGATTTACCAAAGGTTTATCAATTTTATTGTTTTTTTCATAAAACCAACTCTTAGTTTTATTTATTAGTTCAATAGTTTTTTAGTTTCAATATTATTAATTTCTCCTTTTGATTTTAGAATTTCAAGTTTAGTAATTGATTGGGGGTTTTTAATTTGGTCTTTTTCTAGCTTTTTAAGTTGCAAGCCCAATTCATTGACCTTCTCTTTCTCTATTTGGTTCAAGTAAGCCTCTAAGGATATAAAGTTTCCCCTTATTACCACTTTGGCTGCATCCCACAAATTTTGGTATGATGTCTCACCATTGTCATTATCTTGAGTGAAGTTATTAATTGTGTTTATAATTTGCTCTTTAACCCAATCATTCTTTAAGATGAGATTATTAAGTTTCCAATTATTTTTTGATTTATTTACACCTAACTTTTTGGTGAATGTAGTTTTTATTGCATTGGGATCTGAAAAGAAAGCATGTACTATTTCTGCCTTCCTGCATTTAATTTTGATGTCTTTATGTCCTAATATATGGTCAATTTTTGAGTAGGTTCCATGAGCTGCTGAGAAGAAAGTATACTCCTTTCTATCACCATTTAGTTTTCTCCAGAGATATATCATACCTAGTCTTTCTAATATTCTATTTACCTCTTTAATTTCTTTCTTATTTGTTTGTGATTTGTTTTATCTAAATCTGAGAGTGCAAGATTGAGGTCTCCCGCTATTATAGTTTTGCTGTCTATTTCTTCTCATAACTCTCTTAACTTCTCCTTTAGGAAGTTAGATGCTATACCACCTGGTGCATATATGTTTAATACTGATATTGCTTCATTGCCTATAGTACCTTTTAGCAAGATATGGTTTCCTTCCTTATCTCTTTTAATTAGATCAATTTTTGCTTTTGCTTGATCTGAGATAAGGATGGCTATCCTTGCTTTTTTGACTTCACCTGAAGCATAATTGATTCTGATGCAGCCTTTTACCTTTACTCTGTATGTATCTCCCTGTTTTAAATGTGTTTCCTGTAAACAACATATTGTAGGGTTCTGATTTTTGAGCCAGTCTGCTATCTGCCTCCTCTTTATGGGGGAGTTCATCCCATTCACATTTATGGTTAAGATTACTAATTCTGTATTTCCTTCCATCCTAATATCCCCAGATTATGCTTCTCTTTTTCTTGTCCTCCTTCCCCCCTTCCTTAGCATTAAACTTATTGGTCCCACTTGTGTCACCCAGCTCTTCCTTTTCCCTCCCTCCTCCCTTTGAATCTCTTCCCCTTTCTTGTAACCTTCCCTTATTATTCTTTTTCCTTTTCCCTTTTCCTCTCCCACTTTTTAATGAGGTGAGAAAAGATTCTCTGTAAAACAAATGTGTCAATTATTTCCTCTTTGAGCCAACTCTGATGAGAGTAAGATTGGCACAATGTTCCTCCCCCTCTCTAAGTTCCCTCAGATATGATAGGTTTCCTTTGCCTCATCGTCACATGTAGTTTCCCTCTTTTTATCTCCCCTTTTCCCTTTTTCTGACACTATCCCCTTTCCACTTCTACTTCACTTTTATATGCTATATCAGTAAAATCAAATTATATGTGTGGATTTTATGTATATCCAGAAGAGAAATACAGTTCTCAAGAGCTCCTTTTACCTTTTTCTCCTTGTCTTGAGTCCTGTTGTTGGAGATCAAATTTTTTGTTTAAGTCTGGTTTTTTCTTTAGAGACAGATGGAATTCCTCTGTTTCATTAAATGTCCATCTTCTTCCATGGAAAAAAATGCTCCGCTTAGCTGGGTAATTTATTCTTGGCTGCATTCCAAGTTCTTTTGCCTTTTGGAATATCAAATCCAGGCCCTTCGTTCCTTGAATGTTGAGGCAGCCAGATCTTGTGTGACCCTTATTGTGGTACCTTGGTATTTGAACTGTTTTTTCCTGGCTGCTTGTAGAATTTTTTCTTTAATCTGAAAATTCTGAAGTTTGGCCACAATATTCCTCGGAGTCTTTATTTTAGGGTCTTTTTCAGAAGGTGTTTGATGCATTCTTTCAACACCTATTTTACCTTCCAGTTCTATAACTTCTGGGCAGTTCTCTAATGATTTCCTGTAACATAGTATCTAGGCTCTTTTTTTCATCATAATTTTCGGGTAGTCTGATGATCCTTAGGTTATCTCTCCTAGATCTATTTTCCAGGTCTTTTTTTTTTCCAAGTAAATATTTGACATTTTTCTCCAATCTTTCATTTTTTTTTGTTTTGCTTGACTGATCCTTCCTGTCTCAATGAATCAGTCATTTCTATTTGTTCAGTTCTGATTTTTAGTGAGTTGTTTTCTTCATTAGCTTTTTTTACTTCTTTTTGTCTATGTCCAATTGAGTTTTTAAATGAGTCATTTTTCTCTATGGAATTTTTTTCTATTTCAAATTTTTTTTAGTGAGTTATTTTCTTTCTCCAATTCACAAATTCTGTTTCCCTGCACTTCTTGGGAGTTTTTTTACCTTTTCCAATTCACATTTCAGGGAGTTGTTTTCTTTTTCCACTTTATCAATTTTTTCTTTTAGTGAGTTATATATCTTTTCTGTACTCTCTTGCATAGCTTCTCTTTCCTTTCCCCATTTTTCTTCTAGTTCTCTTTTAAGGTTTTTAATAGTCTCTTATAGGAGAGCCTTTTGTATTGGGGACCAATAATTGTCTGGAGACTGTCTGCTATTAGTCTCTTCAGGGTTGAAAAGCTGTTCTCTTTCTGAATAGAAACTCAATTGTCCTTTTGATTTTCTTACTCATTTTGTTAAAGCCTATAGGGTCTGCCTTCAAGGCCAGGAGGTTACCAGCTTCCTCTGCAGATCAGTGAGAGATGTATGGACGGGTAGCTGTCCTGATAGCCGGCTGCAAAAAGCAGCGAGGTACTGGAGTGCTCTGGGAAAGAGTTCCCCACAAGGGAGTAACTCAGGCCTGCAGGGCAGAGCTGGGAAAGTGCCCTGCAAAGAACCCCAACCCCCCCACCCCCTGTGTGAGATAAGGACTGCCCTGGGGCTAGACGCTGAGCAGTGAGAGTTTCACTATCCCAAGCCAAATCCCGCCATGGGACTGTGTGTATTAGCTGTTGAGCAGTGAATGGATTTGCAGGGACTGGAAGTGTCTCTGCCCCAGGAAGCACAGTCCTGTTGGGGAAGTTCTATTGCCCCAGGCCGAGTCCTCCACTGTGCTGATTAGAGGCTGCCCAGGTTATGACCCCCTACCATGCCCCTGCAAAAGCTCGGAACTGCAGGATGTGGCTGCTGGGCTGCATTTCAGTCTGCCTGAGTCAGTTCCGGGTTTGAGTAGTTACAGCCAGATCTTGTTAGGTTCTGGTGTTGTTTAGAGTACCCTCTGTTTTAGGCTTTAATTTCTCTGCCAGTTTACTGCTTTGTAATCAAGGCAGAGAAGTTTGCCTATAGCAGAGTGGTCTCCATAACTTCTCTAGCCACAGAGATCACCCCCGCCCCTGATCTGCTCAGGACACTAGTCTCTCACTGCCTGGGCTAGTCTGTTCCTGGCTCCTCAGGACAAACCTTTCCTGGTGATCTTCCAGATTGACTTCAGCTGGGAAGTTGTAGTGCTTCTGATCTTCATGAATTTAAGTAGTGAAGAGCTATTTCTGAGGCTAGATTAAATAGTTGGTTATGAGGGGAATGAGAGGAGCTTAGAAAGTCGCTTGTGCCTTCTCCGCCATCTTGGCTCCACCAAATACACATTTCTTTATGAATCATGTTGGGAAAGAAAAATCAGAAAAGAAGGAAAAATGAGAGAAAAATGAAAATAGAAGAGAAAGAAAAAAATGAATGTAGCATGTGTTGATTTACATGCAATCACTATTGTCCTTTTTCTGGATGCATATGGCATTTTCTATTCAAAGTTTGTTGGAATTGTACTGGATCTTTGAACCACTGAGAAGAACCAAGTCTTTCCTAGTTGACTATCTCATGATCTTGCTGTTGCTGTGTACAATGAATTCCTGGTTCTGCTTATTTTACTCAGCATCAGTTTGTGTAAACCTTTCCAGGCCTTTCAAAAGTCAGGTTGTTCCTCATTTTTATAAAAAAATAACATTCCTTTACATTCATATACTCTGAGAGAAGACTGTGGGAACTGAGTGTGAATGACAACATAGCAGTTTCACACTTTTTGTTACAATTTGTTTGAATTTTATTTTCTTTCCCATTGTTTTTATGTTTTGATCTTGCAGCAAGATAATTGTATAAATGTGTATGTCTATTTAAGAATGAACATGTATTTTAACCATGTTTAGCATATACTGGATTGCAGGCCATCCTGGTAAGGGGGTGGTGGGAATGTGGGAACAATTGGAACACAAGATTTTTCAAGGGTCAATGTTGAAAAAAATTATCCTTGCATTTGTTTTGAAAATCAAAAAAAAAAAACTTCAAGAAAAAATAAATAAAAAGAAGTTTGTCAAAAGAATGTGAATGGAGGTAAAGAGTCTCAGGGAATATAGAGATGAGTAGAAGGAGAAAGATGTCAATTTTGTTGCCCTATCAATATAGAAAGGTAAATATCTGTCCTGGACTTGAGCCGGAAAGAGAAAAGATATGAAAGCTGAATCAAAAAAGTTTTACAAAGAAGCATATCAAATTCCCTTTATCCTTGCATGCTGGACACACAAATATCTTTTTCCTATTAATGGACAGTCAGACAAAGACAAGAATTTTAAATGTTTAGTGTTGAGAAATATTTTTAATCTTTGGTAAAGATAGAACTCTAGGTAGATGATGACAAAACTCTTTAATGAGAATCGATGGGAAATACACTTTGAAATCCAATTAAGACAGAGCAGCTTTGGTTCAGGAAACTACGTAAGGAACAAGCATCCTGTTTCTGCAGATATACTCCAGTTTCCAGTCACAGCAGTGATTGGAAGGCGGTAACTGATATAACAGAAAAATGGTTCCATTTGATGTCATCATGACCTCACAAATGGTTACTAGGATAAAAGGCCAGGAGTCTTCATAGCCATGTTCTGTGCAAGAGAGAGAGGGAGCGAAAGAGAGGGAATGAGAGAGAGAGTGAGAGAGCACCAGAGCCAGAGCCAGGGAGAGAGAGAGAGAGAGAGAGAGAGAGAGAGAGAGAGAGAGAGAGAGAGAGAGAGAGAGAGAGATGGAAGGAGAAGGAGAGAGGTGGTAAGAGAAGTTAAGGGATAGGGGGGATAGAGACAGGGAAAGGGGGAGGAGGGAAGAATTTGAGGGGAGGGGGGAGATTTTGAGGGGAGGGGATTTTAGGAGAAAGGGATAGGAGAGGATTAGAGATAGATATAGAAAAGATAGTGATAGTATAGAGAAAATAGAGATAGTTATAGAGAAGATAGATACAGGTATAGAGAAGTTAGAGATAGTTGTAGAGAAGATAGAAATAGATATAGAGAAGATAGAGATAGTTGTAGAGACAATAGAGATAGATGTAGGAAAGATAGTGATAGAGAATATAGAAATATAATGAAGAAATAGATAAATATAGAGAGATAGATATAGAGAAATTAGAGACAGACTACATTTATATATAAGATAGAGATAGACAAGAGATGAGAGAGAGAGACAGAGAGAGAGAGAGAGATAGAGTGACAGAGAGAGAGAGAGAGAGAGAGAGAGTGACAGAGAGAGAGAGAGAGAGAGAGAGAGAGATAGAGTGACAGAGAGAGAGAGAGAGAGCAAAGAAGGAGAGAGAGAGAGAGAGAGTGAGCGTGTGTGTGTGTGTGTGTATTTGTGTTTGTGTGTTCTTTCCACACCCTGGTACTTCACCAGCCAGCTAAAAGGCTGCCTTATTTTTTTCATCTTCGAGAAGTTCTTTCAGGTAAGAGGCTCCATGATACAGACTACTCTGAGGATGGGGATAGCTAAATATGTGTAGGAGGAGGAATGAGGGAGTTTGTATTTTGGGGGGAGGTGTGTAATTTTGTGGGAACTCATTGTTATGGAGCTCAAGGTGAGAGACTTTCCTTGTGGCAGTAATAGGAAATGGACAAGATGCTTATTCCTATGTCCGCAATACAACTGAGATGCTAAGAGAGAACACTTCTGTAGACTCTTGGGAGATAACTCAAACCATCTGAGACTCACCTACAAGGCAAATAGATTTTTGTTGTGATCTTGAAGAGGCTCCTCTGTTCTTAAGTAGAAGATGTGGACCTGGGAGTTAGGATGACCTGAGTTTCAAATTCAGGCTCAGACAGAGATGAGTGTCCCTGAGGCAAACCATTTCACCTGTTTGCCACAGTTTCCTCACAGGGTTGATGGTACATTGGGAAAGGCTGTCGAGTACAGTGCAAAGCACAGAATAGAAGGGTTTCCTCTCTCTCTCCCTGATGTGACGCTGAGACAGACTTCATGTCTTCCTTGCTTAGAACATTCAGACAATTCTATTGTTTGATTCATTGGGGGATCCAGCTCAACCATCAGACACCTGTGGATCCCCTTAGCGGGAGAGATTGGCAGAGCAGTATCCAAGTCTTAAACTTTTTCTGACAAGTTACCTTCTGACAGCTACTGGAGCCTATTCCACCTTTCTCCAAACCATGTTTTAAAGTTATAACACAAATTCTTTGTAATCTCAATATGTCTATCCATTCTATTTTTTTTTAATTGGAGTGGATGGACAAGGTTGTTCACTGTGGGTGTAGATATGCAATGTAGGTATGGCAAATCCCTTTTCCCCTGTACTTGGTAGGCAATCTTTCATTACTTCGTAGAGAGCTGGTGGGCTTCAAGGCAATTGAAAGAGTTAAGACAGGTTTATCCAGGATTGAAGTGTAGGTTAGGATTTTCAATTCTATTTGTGGCCCTTCTGATCCACATTGTTGTTAGTAGTTTGCCTTAGGTCTTGTGGATTTGAGAATAGAAAGAGGAGAAAACTCTTCAGGGAAAGAAGAGGCAGGGATAGGAGCCAGTGGACTGTAAGGCTGACCGGTCCATAGGATGTTGTGAAATCAAAGAACATTGTAGTTATTCTCAGAAATTTTGTGCTTTGAGCAGTCTGACAGAAAGTACTTACTGCAGCCAACAAATGAACTTGACAGATTCTTCTTTCTACCCAAGTTGTAATATTATTGTGGTGATTACTACTTGCCTTAAGAAATGATGAGCTTCAAAAAGTTATTAAACTGTGCATACCCTTTGATCCAGCAGTGTTACTACTGGGCTTATATCCCAAAGAGATTATAAAGCAGGGAAAGGGACCTGTATGTGCACGAATGTTTGTGGCAGCCCTTTTTGTAGTGGCTAGAAACTGGAAACTGAATGGATGTCCATCAGTTGGAGAATGGCTGAATAAATTGTGGTATATGAATATTATGGAATATTACTGTTCTGTAAGAAATGACCAACAGGAGGATTTCAGAAAGGCCTGGAGAGACTTACACGAACTGATGCTGAGTGAAATGAGCAGGACCAGGAGAACATTATATACTTCAACAACAATACTATATGATGACCAGTTCTGATGGACCAGGCCATCCTCAGCAACGAGATCAACCAATTCATTTCCAATGGAGCAGTAATGAACTGAACCAGCTACGCCCAGAGAAAGAACTTTGGGAGATGATGAAAAACCATTACATTAAATTCCCAATCCCTATATTTATGCCCACCGACATATTTGATTTCCTCCACAAGCTAATTGCACAATACTTCAGAGTCTGATTCTTTTTATACAGCAAAATAATGTTTTGGTCATGAATACTTATTGTGTATCTAATTTATATTTTAATGTATTTAACATCTACTGGTCATCCTGCCATCTAGGGGAAGGGGTGGGGGGCAGGAGGTGAAAAATTGGAACAAGAGATTTGGCAATTGTTAATGCTGTAAAGTTATCCATGCATATAACCTGTAAATAAAAGGCTATTAAAAAAAAAAAGAAATGATGAGCTTGATGGTTTTAAAAAAACATGGGACAACTTGCATGAAATAATGAAGAGTGAAATGAGCAGAGGCAAGGCAACAATTTAATACAATAACAGGAATGTTTTAAAGAATAACTTTGCACAAACAAATTATTTTGACTTTTTGATGATTTTAAAAATTCAATAAAAGAATGTAGTGTTTATATTTGAGAATATATAAATGTGTATATATACATATATAGAGAGATATATAAATGAGTTTCTATAGAGATATATACACATATATTTATATAAACATTAAAATGGCATATATTTCTATTTATTCATATATGTATATATATATATATATTCCTAATCATTTCCCCCTATACCACCACTTACAATATCATGAACTACCTGCTTTGAAAATAATATAGGTGGTAACTCAATAGGGATATTGAAATAAGAGCTTTCTGGATTTTTTATTTTATTTATTTTATAGACTCATTTACTTTTCAGATAAAATGTAAAGCGAAGTGTATGATAAAGAAGTAAATTCAGCTCCAATCTAAATCAGTTTTCTCCACTGTCAAATGAGCATATTAGAATGGACACATTCTGAGGTCCTTTTCTACTTGAAATCTGTGGTTCTATGAGCTTGTAGCTTTGAAAAATGAAATAATGTAAAGAAGGAATCTCAATGCTACATAACCTAATAGGAGGAGAAGAAGAGAGAAAGAGAACAGAATAGAAGGAAAGGAGTTCAGAGGAAGGAAAGGAAACACCATATCTTTCTTAACTTGGGGGATAAAATTCCACGTCTATTTCCAGACTCTTCTATAGGATCACATTCCTGTCTCCATTCCATAGGACCTTTGTATCAGGTTCTGTTTCCTTTCATCTCCCAAAGAATATTCTCTCTCTCCTGATAAATAATCCTTACGTCTAAGGCTGGGGCATAGAATGAAACTCATCTGGCTAGTCTCAGGTATGGGAAAACCAACATACGTGGGTGGCTGGAGGGGGTAGATATTGCCATAGTTATAGGGTCTTGATTCTCTGAGAGGATTTACACCCTTCCATCCCTTGACCTTTAGGGAGCTGTGTTTATCATATCACTTATCATGTCACTATTAATGTCACACTAGAAGATGAGACATTGATCTTGTCAGGAGAGGGAGCCAGGGACATGCCAGAAGAGAACTCTTCCCCCAGCTACAAGTTACCATCAACAGTTACTGTTGATTAATAAGAACTCTCCAAAGGAAACAACTTATGGGAAATGAGAAATGCCAACAAGGCACCTGGGAGCAGATAGACAAGAAACTTTCCTGTGCCTGCGGGAGAGGAATGAGAATGTCCAGCTGGGACACACAGAGAAGAGGAGAAGACGGGGGAGATAGTATTGAACAAGCTTCAGACGGGAGATTCCCTATGTCTACATCCTGCACAAGACTTTGGGCAATTGGTTCCATAATGTAAAGTGCTAGACTTGGAGTCAGGAAGACCTGAATTCAGATTCTGCCTCTGACACTTATTGCCTGTGTGACTCTGAACAATACCCTATTCCTTCTGGCCTCAGTTGCTTCATTGTAAAATAAAGATAAAGGAGTATCTTCACATCTTTTACTGAGTTGTTGTGAAGATCAAATGCCGAATAAGCCTATGACTCTCCTTAGTGGTGAAGATTGATTACTCAAGTTACACAAGGAAATCTTGACCTTGATAGGTAACAAAAAGTGCACATCTAGTCCTTATTACTTCTCATCTTACTTTGCATTTTATAAGCATACTACCAACCACATTGGGAACTTTAAGAGCAAGAGCTGAGCTCTCAGCACAAACACTAAGGAAGTAGGACAACTCAGCAAAATGAGAACACAGGAAACTCACTCTTGGCACTGGGTACAACTGGTTCTTATTGGCAATTCTATAGCTTATCCATGCTGGGTTGCAGTTCCAAGGTAAAGTGGAGTGCTAGTAGTTGGTCACAATGGAAAGGGGCCATTCCTGGATAAAGACCAGAGCACAGACCAAGAAAACAGTGACGAAATCTCTCTCCAAATCACATCATCTTGGAGTACCAAAAACTTGCAGATTTCCAGAACTATATATGAATATAGTAGTTAGTGCATGTGCAGGCACACACACACATTTTTTTTTCTTTCTCTTCCATTTTCATTTTTCTCTCATTTTTCCTTTTTTTTCTGATTTTTCTTTCCCAACATGATTCGTAAAGAAATGTGTATTTAAAAAATATAATGGGTCACATACATTTGCCAGATTTCTTTGGATCTTAAACCATGAGGGTTCTTTTCTGGAGGCAGTGTAGAAGCTTGGAAAGGAAGGCAAGCTCTACAGGCTTTTACTATTCTCCTAGCTTCCTCTCTTGTTATTCCAAATTGTAAACTTAAAGCTGGAGCAGTCTGATGATATTTAGAATGAGATTCTTGGGCTTCTTGGAATAAAGGAGTATTGACCAACATGGTTAGAAGGCTATCTGCCTTTGAATTACCATCAAAAATGGGACTTGGAAGTCCACTATGAGTGTGGCCATGCAAAATAAAAATCTTCCCTGGATGCTTTCTCACTTGCTCTTGAAGTTTCTTGAAGAGCTGACATATATTAGAGGCTGCAAATTTTATTTGGGCTGCGGCAATTCTTTGTACCACACCTATTGAATAGGTCGAATCAGATATTTATGTCTCCTGGATAATAAGAGCTAGAATGATCACATACAATTCATTCTGCTGAGTGGACTGAAAAGGAGTTCTGACTACTCTCTTTGTAGTTAAGACATGAGAGTATACAGCATAAATGTTATGATTGGATGCATCTGTAAAGACAGTTGGTCCTTTAAGAGGAACTTTAGAAACTTTTTCTTCAAGAATCCATCGTCACAAGTAGATGAAAAATGCAAGTATCAAGTATGAGAAAAATAGAATAAGCAAATTGGAGTCAGTATGGGGGTTACTAAGGACAGTAAGTAGGGACTCACCCAGAGGCAGACTGAGGGGAAAGACAAGGCTATCATGAATGTTTCTCATCCAGTTTTTTCTAGAATAAGTATCAAAGACCATTTGCATCCCAATTCCTGCTTTTGTGTTTTCAAATGAGAAGGAACAATAGGTGAAACAGCCTCTAGAGCTCCTTTTCCAATGACTAAAATTGATTTTAATTTCTTCATCTGAAAATTGTCTATTCATATTCCTTGACCATTTAGCAGTTGGAGAATGGCTTGAATTCTTATAAATTTGAGTCAATTCTGCATATATTTTAGTAATAAGGCCTTTATCAGAACCCTTCAATGTAAAAAAGTTTTCCCAATTTTTTGCTTCCGGAGCAATAATTCCAGAGTCCAATAATTCTAAAGTATCTCTTCTCAATATATATTCTACATCAGGCATTTTTTAAATGAAATATTTCACATTCACATATTTTCCCCATTTCTTTGACTTTGTTTTGTTGTTACTTGGTTTCTCATGGAGTTATTAGCTTTCATTTGCCTAAATTATTTTCTTCAATGAGATTTTGTATCTCTTTTTCCATTTTGCCACTTCTATTGTTAAAGGAATAATTTTTTTCATTTAATTTTTGTAACTTTGTTTTATTCTGCTTGTTAAAGTATTATTTTCTTCAAAATGTTTTTGCTCCTTCAAATTCTCTTTTCAAAATATTCTGGCATCTCTCATATCTTTTCCTAATTTTTATTTACAACTGTTATCACTTTGTTTAACAATTGCAGAATTTTTTTCTGATTTTTGAGCTAATTAGCATTTCTCTTTGAGTCTTTCTTTGTAAGTCAGTTTTCATATTTTCTTCCATTCCACCAAAGTAGGTTTTTTTTGGGTCAAGTTCTTTTTATATTATTTGTTTACTTTCCCAGTCTATTTCTTTATAGTAAAGTTAGATTCTGCTGACCTGGGAGGTAAGGCACCCTTCCAAACTTCAGGGTTTTTTTTTTTGTTTGTTTGTTTTGTTTTGTTTTGGGTTTTTTTGGTGCTACTGTATTTAGATTTAATTCTGGAGGTCTGAAGATTTTTGGTGCTTCCAAAATGATATGTTCTGGGGAGAAGTGTGGGTTCTTTTCTTCTGGTCTGTGCTCTGATTTTCACTCAAAAAGGGTTCCTGTTCTCTTATGACCAATCATATGTATTCCTATTTACTCTGAGACTGCATCCCAGAACAGTACAAGTAGTAGATTTGCCAATAATGACCAACTGTATCCAGTGCTAGCAATGAATCTTTCCCTTGCAACCTCTTTCTGTTGAGTTGTCCTATTTCCCCAGTGTTTGAACTGAGAGCTCCCAAATTAGTTTATTGCTCGGGTCTTAAAAGTTCCCAAAACTTTGTCTATGTATGTTCATAAAGTGTAAGGTAAGATAAAAAGTAGTAAGGAATAAACTTGAACTTTTTGTTACCTATCAAGGTCAATATTTCCTTAAGTAACTTAAGTAATCAGTCTTCCCTGCTGAGGAGAGTCATAGACTTATACCACATTTGGTCTTCATAACAACCCCAAGTAGGAAATGCTACTTTATCTTCATATTACAATGAGGAAACTGAGACCAGGAAAGGTCTAGGGTATTGTTCACAGTCACACAGGCAGTAAGTATCAGAGGCAGAATCTGAATTCAAGTCTTCCTGACTCGAAGTCTTGTACTGTAGCCACTATGAAACCAGTTAAAATCTTATTCAGGATGTAGACATAGGGACCCTCCCTTCTGAAACTTATTTACTACCCTTTCCACACTCCCCTGTTCTCCTTTTCTTTGTGTGACCCTGTTGGACATTCCCATTCTTTTCCCTCAGGGCACAGGAAAGTTCCTGTGTATCTTGTTGGCATTTCTCATTATCCATAAGTTTTTTCCTTTGGAGAGTTCTTATTAAGCAACAGTAATTGTTGATGCTAATTTGTAGCCTGGGGAAGAATTCTCTTCTTCTGGAATATCCCTGGCTCCCTCTCCTGACAATGTCAATGTCACATTCTCTGCAAGTGACATGATAAACACAGCTCACTGAAGGCCAGAAGATGGAAGGGTGTAAATACTCTCAGAGGATCAAGACCCTATAACAATAACTGTCTCTACTCACTCCACCCACCCACTCAGCAATCGCTACTGCCTCACCTGATTTTTCCACAGCTAAGACCAGCCAGGTAAATTTCATTCCATGCTCCAGTCTTAGACTTAAGGATTATTTATTGGGAGGGAGAGAATATTCTTTGGGAGATGAAAGGAGACAGAACCTGGTACAAAGGTACTATGGGAGTGGGGACAGGGATGTGATCCTATAATTTAAGACAGGTGTAGTGTTTCTGTTCCTTTCTCTGAACTCATGTTAGGGCTCTTTCTTCTATTTCTGCCCAGAGCTCTCTGATGTTCTTCTTCTCTCTTCCCCTCCTCCTATTAAGTCAGTCCTTCTGTTAGGTTATGTAGCACTGTTATTTCTTTTTTACATTATTTCATTTTTCAAAGCTACAGGTTCATAGAACCACAAATTTTAAGTTGGAAAGGACTTCAGAGTGCATCCATTCTAATATTCTCATTTGACAGTGGAGAAAATTGGGACTTAGATTAAAGCTGAACTGACCTGTTTGTCATACAGTTCACTTTATACAACATTATTCTAAAAGTAAATGAGCCCATAAAATAAACAAAATAACCATAGTAATAAAATATAAAAATAAAACAAAGTCTCCTCAGAATGCTAGAAAACTTTTGTTTTAATATATTTTGATTTATCATGTATATTATTTTCAAAGTAAGTAGTTCATGAGATTATGTGTAGTAGTATAGGGGAATCTTTGATTTTATATATATATATATATACATAAACATGTATCTATATCTATCTATCTATGTGTATACATGGCTATATAAATGTTTTATGTTTATATAAATATATGTATAAAACCATTAGGAGACATACCTGCAATTTCCAGTTCTTTGCCACTACAGAGAGGTGCTATAAACATTTTAGAATATAGAAGTTTAATCATCTTTGGAAATCAACCAAATGGTGGTATTGCTAGGTCAAAGGGTATAGATTACTTAATAACTCTTTGGGCATAATTCCAAATTGCTCTCCAAAATGGTTGGATCAGTTCACAATTCTAATAATAATGAATTAGTGTCCAATTTTTCTACATCTCCTTCAATGTTTATCACTTTCCTTTTTATCATTTTGGCTAATCTAGAAGGGGTAAAATGATATCTCAAACTTGTTTTAATTTGCATTTCTCTAATCAATAATGACTAAGAGCATTCCTTTCATATAGCTAGAAATTGTTTTTATTTCTTCACTGAAAAACTTCCTGTTCATGTCCTTTGACCAGTTATCAATTGTGAAATGACTTGTATTCTTACAGATCTGACATTGTGTTTTTTATACATTTTATTTTATTTTTGGAGGTAATTGGGATTGTGACTTGCCCAGATCCCACCATTAGTAAAAGGCTGAGGGTGGATTTGAACTCAGGTGTACTTGATTCCAGGTCCAGTATTCTCCTTACTATGCTATGTAGCTGCCCCATTCTTTATATATTTTATATATGAGACTTTTATCTGATATGCTATCTCCAAATTCCCGGCCTCCAATTATTTCTTTCCTTCTGATATGGATTACATTTGTACATTTTAAAAAATTAATCTAATCAAAATTATTCATTTTACACCTATGTCTATTCTTTCTCTCATTCATATATTCTAACCTCTCCATAAATCTGATAAGCAATAGATTTCATGTTCTAATCAGCCTCCAGCCAGGATTTAGCTGGATCCTCCAGCTGGAGGATCACCTTTTGAAGTGGTTAGAAATCGTTTCAATTTCTTCCTCTGAAAATTGTCTGTTCATATCCTTTGACCTTTATCAGCTGAAGAATGGCTCGCATGGTTCATTTGTCTTTTGGACTAGTTATTGGTTCTCAGACTTTTGTTCTCAGTATCTTTAAACTAGTAAAATTATGGAGGATCCTTCCAGAGAGTTTTTGTTTATGTGGGTTATATTCATAGTTACTTACCATATTAGAAATAAAAACGAATATTTTGTGGAACCTTCTAAGGGAGTTGAGAGACCCTGAGGACTTTGAGAAGCACTGGGCTAGATGACCATTGGGTCATCTTTCTTTCAACTTGGAGATTCTGTGGACTGAGAGGCATTCAAACGTCGAGGAAAGAATGTAAGACTGCAGGAGAAGGAGGCAATGAGACAGAGGCTCCTCCCTCTCTTTCATAGAATGCCCTCATGTTTATATAGCACATTCCTTACACCAACTCTGCAAGGTAGAGAGTAGAGGTATTACGATTCACCTATTATAGACGTGAGATTGGAAATAGAAAAAGGTTATATGGTTTGCCAAAGGTCATCCAGCTATTAAATGTCAGGTCTGGGCTTCAGACTCCCATCTGTTGGCTCCAAGCCCAACGTTCCTTCCCAAAGAA
Organism: Dasyurus viverrinus; assembly: GCA_020854095.1. Taxonomy (NCBI): domain Eukaryota; kingdom Metazoa; phylum Chordata; class Mammalia; order Dasyuromorphia; family Dasyuridae; genus Dasyurus; species Dasyurus viverrinus. The sequence continues at coordinate 624,495,762 of CM036999.1, read as the reverse complement.
CCAGCCATAATTTCTTTAATCACTTATTTTAATCATTCATTCCCCTCTTTCCCTCCCACAGCCTTATCCAGAGTGAGACTAGAGAAAAGCACAGTTTTTTCCCCCCATACATTATGCTCCATTCTCTGCCTATATTCAACGATTTAGAAAGACAAGAAACATAAGGTGGCTCCTTTGGAGTTGTTTAGAACCAAACTTCCTAAACTGTGGGCCATGACTTCTTATACTAAATATGGGGCTCATGAAAATTTTGACATCAAGTAAAAAGATATGAACTATTCTCTTTTGATACAGCAAAATAATGTTTTGGTCATGCATACTTATTGTGTGTCTAATTTATATTTTAATGTATTTAACATCTACTAGTTATCCTGCCATCTAGGGGAGGGGGTGGGGGGTAAGAGGTGAAAAATTGGAACAAGAGGTTTGGCAATTGTTAGTGCTGTAAAGTTACCCATGCATATAATCTGTAAATAAAAGGCTATTAAATAAACAAACAAACAAACAAACAAATAAATAAATAAATAAATAAAATTAAAAAAAGAACTATTCTCTCAAGATTTAATTCTTTAAATAAAAATAAACAAGCACATACATCTCATTAGTATGCAAATTTTTTTCATCTTTAATAAATGGCAAAATTATGTGTATTATGTCTATGATTTATTATCAGTAAAAAAAAAAAGAATGGCTTGATGTTTTTATAAATTTGAGTCAGTTCACTAGTTTTTTTTGCAAAGAGGCCTTTCTCAGAAATTTTGACTCTAAACATGTTTTCCGAGTTTATTGCTTCCCTTCTAATCTAGTCTACATTCGTTTTGTTTATACAGGAGCTTTTTAACTTGATATAATCAAAATTTTCTATTTTGGGATCAATCATTTGCTCATAAATTCCTTCTTCCTCCCCAGGCTGAGGGGCAAACTATCCCATGTTCTTCCATTTTATTTCTCCTCTCCTTTTGGCCTAGATCATGAACCCATTTTGATCTTATCTGGATGTATGGTGTCGCGTGGGTCCACGCCTAGTTTCTGCCATATTAACTTCCAGTTTTCCCGGCACTCTTTGTCAAGTACTGCATTCTTATGCCAAAAGCTGGGGTCTCGGGGTTCGTCAGACACTAGATGGCTACAGTGATCGGCGATTCTGTCCTGTGAACGTGTCCTGTTCCACGGAGCAACTGGTGTAGTTCTTAGCCAATGTCAAATGGTTTTGGAAACGGAAACTGAAGGAAGGATTCATCGAGTCCCTAAGAAAAGACGTTCAGGGCCGGCTTATTGATGGGGATACTCAACATGGAAAGGACGAATGATTCCGATCGTAGCCAGACTTGGGGCGAGTCCCGCCCCCGCCCGTTCCTGGCCGAGTTAAGGCGGCGAGACCTAAAGCAGGCCGGGGGAAAAGAGACCAAGAACCGGCTGGGTCACCTGCCCCAAGCCGCCCAAATCCCCCAAATGTCAAGTAAATGCTGTCAGAGAGATGGGGCGTCACCTGTCCATGACTTCTTCTACCGCCCCATTGGGATGGATTCCTCCTATTGGTTGAGAAACACAAAAGAGAGGGAGAAGGGACCAGGGAGAGGAAGGGAAGGAAGGAATGGGGGGAGGGGAGAAGGTGGGAGGAAGGGAGGGAAACCTTCATTGACAGGTTGTTGGAAGCCCCCGGGCAGAGCAAGGGAAAGCAGAGGGTACTCCCGTAAGGTGGGGGAGGTGCTTGAGGCGGTGGGCGGGAGACACTCTATAAAAGGAGAGGCTGGGAGGGACGGCGTTCATTTGGCATCCAGCCACAGACCCGGGTGGAAGCAGCTGTCAGGCCTCCGGGCCTCAGAACTCCTACTTGTCAGGCAGGCGTCCCTTGCACCTGCTCGTGTCCTGCGGCGGACCCAGAGACTCCCGCCACTTTCCCCGAGTCCGAGGACGATCCGGAGAGTCAGCGTCGCCCGGTGCCCTCGGACAGTGTCGCCCGCTCCCGGAGCCAGCGGTTGGCAGGTAAGTGAACGCGCGGGCGTCAGAAGCTTTGCCGCCGGGCCAGCCCCAAACGGGACTTGGCCCGCCCAGAAGCACCGCTTCCCCCCCCCCCCCCCGACAGCCCCGTTAGGTCCTCGGGCTGCCATGCCCGTGGCCGAGAAGGCCCAAGGCGGCAGGGCCACCATGCAGGGCCGCCCCTTCTGCCCGCCCCAGCCGGGCGGCGGCGGAGCTGAGAACGAGCCCCCGCACCCCAGCGTTGCCGACGCCCCTCAGGGCGCGGATCCCGGCCCTTCTCCCGGCCCGGCTCCTCCCTCCGAGCCCAACGGCTCCCCCGCAGCCGGGCCCCCCCGGCCTCTGCTCCCCAGCGGCGGCGCCGCTTGCTCCGGGACGCTCCAAGTCGTCCTCTGCAACTACTCCCTGTGGCTCGCGTTCCATGGGCAGCAGAACGAAATGATGCTCAAAAGGCCGGGCCGGGCCATGTTCCCCTTCCTGGCTTATCACCTGCGGGGCCTGGAGCCCCGCGCCCGCTACCGCGTCTTTGTGGACATGGAGCGCGTCGATGGGCAGCACTGGCGCTATGAGAAGGCCCGGTGGGCTCCCTATGAACCCGAAGAGAGCCACGTCCCCGATCACCAGGTGTATCCGCACCCAGACTCCCCCAACACGGGCGCCCACTGGATGCAGGGAGAGGTCGCCTTTAAAACGCTCAGGCTCACGAACGCCCAGCCCGCGGCCCGCAGCGCCGGCCGCGCCATCTGGCTCCAGTCTCAGCACAGGTACCGGCCCCGGCTCCACGTGGAAGAACTGGGCGGCGGAGACCGGGAAGCGCCGGCGGCCGCCTCCCGGACCCACGTCTTCTCCTTCCCCGAGACCGAGTTCATCGCCGTGACCGCTTATCGCAATGCCGAGATCATCCGCCTCAAAATCGCCCACAACCCCTACGCTAAGGCCTTTCGGAGACGCTCCGCCGAGGCGGGGAGCTCGAGCGCGGGGCCCCCGCCCCCCCCGGCCGCCGCCCTTCCCCCCAGCCTGCTGCCCCCCACGTCTGCAGCCACAGCGCCTCCCCCAGACCCAGACAGACGGGAGCCTCCGGGGTCCGGAGCCGGGGAACAGCCGAGGCGGCGCAGGAAAATGTGCTCCCGAGGGACCCAGACGGATGCCCAAGATGCGGCCGGGGAGGAAAGGGCTCCGAAGAAGAGGCGTCTGTCTCCCCGGCCTTCAGGCCGCCGCGCCATGTCCTCGGCGAGGGCCCATGGACAAGCCCAGGCCCAGCCCCTTCCAGCTCCAGAAGGCAGCATGAACGCCTCGCCCGAAGCCGCTTTTGAGGACTCTGGCGACCTGCCGCTAACAGAAGAGGCCGCTGTGCAGGAGGGGGACAGAGCGATGCCCGCCAACTGCTGGGCCCTGCAGCAGCCCCAGCAGCCCCAGCAGCCCCAGCAGCCCCAGCAGCCCCAGCAGCCCCAGCAGCCCCAGCAGCCCCAGCAGCCCCAGCAGCCCCAGCAGCCCCAGCAGCCCCTGAACTATGTCTTTGACTCCACTCCCAGCAGTAGCAGCAGCACCAATGACCAGGCAACCTTGCAAGTTGTGACCCTGAACCCCGACCCGCAGACCTCCCCTACTTCACTTGAAGAGATTTATGGCTCCAATCCAGAGAATTGGCTCGCCCTACTGGAGTCGCTCACCCTCCCTTCAGGAAACTCCCAGGGCACCAGCGGGGACTGCCAGCCATCTCTACCTCTGCAGCCTGTCCCTGGAGCCCAAGAACAGCTAAGTGTTCAAGAGCAAATCTGGCCCCATCTGACCCAGACAGGACTGGGAGATTCAGCACAGGCTGAGGGAGCTCCCCAGAAGAGAGGTTTGTCTCCTCAGGCTTCAGGTAGTCAGGCAAGGTGTTCAGGGAGGGATGGTGGAGAAGCCCAGGTCCAGCTTCTTACAGCTGCAGCATCCAGCCCCTTCACCTTCCCAGAAGCAACTTCTCAGGACCCTGGACAGGCTAGTGTCCCAGACAGCAGGGAGGGGATCCCTGTTCTCTCGAGTGCCCCCCAGCAGTCCCAGCCACCATTGCACCCTCTCTTTCAGGCCACTCCCAGCAACAGCAATGGCCTGGAAAGCTTGCAAGTTGAGACCCTGAACCCCGACCCGCAGACCTCCCCTACTCCACTTGAAGAGATTTATGGCTCCAATCCAGCGAATTGGCTCGCCCTACTGGAGTCGCTCACCCTCCCTTCAGGAAACTCCCAGGGCACCAGCGGGGACTGCCAGCCATCTCTACCTCTGCAGCCTGTCCCTGGAGCCCAAGAACAGCTAAGTGTTCAAGAGCAAATCTGGCCCCATCTGACCCAGACAGGACTGGGAGATTCAGCACAGGCTGAGGGAGCTCCCCAGAAGAGAGGTTTGTCTCCTTGGGTTTCAGGCAGTCAGGCAAGGTGTTCAGGGAGGGATGGTGGAGAAGCCCAGGTCCAGCTTCTTACAGCTGCAGCATCCAGCCCCTTCACCTTCCCAGAAGCAACTTCTCAGGACCCTGGACAGGCTAGTGTCCCAGACAGCAGGGAGGGGATCCCTGTTCTCTCGAGTGCCCCCCAGCAGTCCCAGCCACCATTGCACCCTCTCTTTCAGGCCACTCCCAGCACCAGCAGTGGTCTGGAAACCTTGCAAGTTGAGACCCTGAACCCCAGCCTGCAGACCTCCCCTGCCCCACTTGCAGCGTCTTATGACTCCGATGAAGAGTCTCTGTTCACCCTACTGGAGTCGCTCATATTCCCTTCAGAAAGCTCCCAGGGCACCAGCGGGGACTGTCAACCATCTCTACCTCTGCAGCCTGTCCCTGGAGTGCAGGAAGAACCAAGTGTTCAAGAGCAAATCTGGCCCCATCTGACCCAGACAGAACTGGGAGATTCAGCACAGGCTGAGGGAGCTCCCCAGAAGAGAGGTTTGTCTCCTCAGGCTTCAGGTAGTCAGGCAAGGTGTTCAGGGAGGGATGGTGGAGAAGCCCAGGTCCAGCTTCTTACAGCTGCAGCATCCAGCCCCTTCACCTTCCCAGAAGCAACTTCTCAGGACCCTGGACAGGCTAGTGTCCCAGACAGCAGGGAGGGGATCCCTGTTCTCTCGAGTGCCCCCCAGCAGTCCCAGCCATCATTGCACCCTCTCTTTCAGGCCACTCCCAGCAACAGCAATGGCCTGGAAAGCTTGCAAGCTGAGACCCTGAACCCCGACCCGCAGACCTCCCCTACTCCACTTGAAGCGTCTTATGACTTCGATGAAGAGTCTCTGTTCGCCCTACTGGAGTCGCTCACCCTCCCTTCAGAAAACTCCCAGGGCACCAGCGGGGACTGCCAGCCATCTCTACCTCTGCAGCTTGTCCCTGGAGCCCAAGAACAGCTAAGTGTTCAAGAGCAAATCTGGCCCCATCTGACCCAGACAGAGCTGGAAGATTCAGCAGGGGCTGAAAGAGCTCCCAAGAAGAGACGTTTATCTCCTCCTGCTTCAGGCAGGCAGGCAACGTTTTCTAGGGGGGGAAATGGAGAAGCCCAGGACCAGCTTCTTACATCTGCAGCATCCAGCCCCTACACTTTCCCAGAAGCAACTTCTCAGGACCCTGGACAGGCTAGTGTCCCAGACAGCAGGGAGGGGATCCCTGTTCTCTCGAGTGCCCCCCAGCAGTTCCAGCCACCATTGCACCTTCTCTTTCAGGCCACTCCCAGCAGCAGCAATAGCAGGAGCCTGCCAGGCTCGGAAGATGTGCCCATGGGGTCCTCCACTTCGCCACTTGCCATGCCTTGCGAGCCCAGTCCCGAGGAGGCTCTGTTCTCCATAATGGAGGCATGCCGCCGTCTCTCAGAAACCTCCCAGGGGACCAGTAGCGACTGCCTCTCCTCTGTGCCCTCCAAGCCAATGAATCCTATCCCTGCAGCCCAAGAAGGCCAAACTCTTCAACAGGAAATCTGGCCCTCCCTCACTGAGACGGTCTCCAAAGATTCACCCCAGGCTCCAAGAACTTCGGAGACGGCACCTTTGTCTCACAATGATTCCAGCAGGGAGGGGATCCCTGTTCTCTCAAGTGCCCCCCAGCAGTCCCAGCCACCATTGCACCTTCTCTTTCAGGCCACTCCCAGCAGCAGCAACAGCAATGGCCTGGAAAGCTTGCAAGTTGAGACCCTGAACCCCAGCCTGCAGACCTCCCCTGCTCCCCTTGCAGCGTCTTATGACTTCGATGAAGAGTCTCTCTTCGCCCTACTGGATTCGCTCACCTTCCCTTCAGAAAGCTCCCAGGGCACCAGTGGGGACTGCCAACCATCTCTACCTCTTCACCCTGTCCCTGGCGCCCAAGAAGAACTAAGTGTTCAAGAGCAAATCTGGCCCCATCTGACCCAGACAGAACTGGGAGATTCAGCACAGGCTGAAGGAGCTCCCCAGAAGAGAGGTTTGTCTCCTTGGGTTTCAGGTAGTCAGGCAAGGTATTCAGGGAGGGATGGTGGAGAAGCCCAGGTCCAGCTTCTTACAGCTGCAGCATCCAGCCCCTACACCTTCCCAGAAGCAACTTCTCAGGACCCTGGACAGTCTAGTGTCCCAGACAGCAGGGAGGGGATCCCTGTTCTCTCGAGTGCCCCCCAGCAGTCCCAGCCATCATTGCATTCTCTCTTTCAGGCCACTCCCAGCAGCAGCAATAGCAGGAGCCTGCCAGGCTCGGAAGATGTGCCCATGGGGTCCTCCACTTCGCCACTTGCCATGCCTTGCGAGCCCAGTCCCGAGGAGGCTCTGTTCTCCATAATGGAGGCATGCCGCCGTCTCTCAGAAACCTCCCAGGGGACCAGTAGCGACTGCCTCTCCTCTGTGCCCTCCAAGCCAATGAATCCTATCCCTGGAGCCCAAGAAGGCCAAAGTCTTCAACAGGAAATCTGGCCCTCCCTCACCGAGACGGTCTCCAAAGATTCACCCCAGGCTCCAAGAACTTTGGAGACGGCACCTTTGTCTCACAATGATTCCAGCGGCCAGGGCTCCCCTTTCATCATCCCAGACTTTTCCTGGGATTCCCTCTTCTAAGGAAGAGAAGCCCCTTGGACACCTAGGACATCTAGAAAGACACACAAGCACACACAGTCACATGCACCCATGCTCCCAGACACATCCACTCACATGCACCCACTCACAGAGACAAGGAGACACACACACAGGGCAACTGGCAGCTGGCAAAGAAGCATTCCTCTGGACTCAAAGTGCAGGGGATGAGGGGGTGGGGAGGGGGAGTGCTGGCCCCATGCCACGGACAGGAGAGCGGATGGGCCAATTCCGGCTCAATCCACCTTGTTTTAGGATTTTGTGCCAGAGGAGAGCACCATCTTGGGGGAAAAGATCATCTCTTTTCTCTTGATGATCCTGCCTGTCAATACAAGGCTGGGATCTGGTTGATAGGAAGCACCTGGCGCCTTTACTCGGCGATTATCTAGGACAGAGTTTTCTTTTCTGTTTTCATGAAAGGTTTTTAATTTTCCAAACCAGACGATTTTTCCACCTGAACCCTTTCGAAACCTTGCGTTTCAATTTCCTCTCCTTACCCTCACTCCCTCCATAGAAGAGAAGTTAGGCAATATAGGTTAAATGAATTGTTAAATGGTTGTTAAAACCATTATATACACCTCACTGCCCAAGAAAAATCAAATCAAAAGCAACAAAACTGAGAAAGAAAATATAATGCCAGGAAGCAACCACAAACAGAATGAAAATGCTCTATTTTGATCCATGATCATTTCTAATAGAATGATAATACATCATGTTATAATATTATAAAATAATATAAGATATAATAAGGTAATATATAATCTATAATAAAATATATCATAGAATTTCTTTAGCAATGATAATAACTTACTATAATATAATATGATATGAGAATATACCATGGAAACAATATAAAATAAAATAATTTTATGTAATGGTACATTATATTATATGATCATATAAAATTATTTAACATATAATATCATAATATATACTATAGCATATAATTGAATTTCTTATAAAATGATAATATAACATTATAGAATATATCATATATAATGATATCAAATATAATACAATATAATATTAAATATTACACTATAATATAATATATCATAAAATAGAATTAATATATAACATATTATATAATATGATATAACAATAGAAAATATATAAATATATAACAAAAATAAAAAATAATATAATGAAATATAATTCAATATTATATAATATATAATGTAATAAAATATTTCGTGAAATATTGTATTATATTAAATAATATATCAAAGAATTTTGTATTCAATAAAAATGTAACATATAAAAATAGAAATGATAATAGAATATATTATATATATGATAAAATAATGGAAAATAATATAATTAATATAATATGTTACAATATACTAATATGATATATAATAAATAGAATATATATAATGACATTATATAATATAGAATATTTTGATATATAACACAGTATATCATGGATTTTCTGATACAAAGAAATATAATATTATGATAAAATATAATAATAGAATATATCATATATAACAATATAAAAGAATAAATGTAATATAATTTTATATTTTATTGCATAATGTATAATATGTAATATAATATATGATATAACACAGAATTTCATATTTAAAAATACTAGAACATATAGTAATATAATATAATAATAAATAAAATATTGAAATAAAAACAATAAAATCATATGTAATATTAAATAATGGAAAATAATATAATATGACAAATAAAAGTTGGTACAATATCCTAAGTATAATTAGATATAATGTAATAAATATAATATTATAGATAAAATTATATTGCATGATATATATTATAAAAAACATAAAACATTGTAATATATAATACAATCTATAAAAGAATTTCTCACATGATAATATAACATATTATAATAGAATACATGATATGTAATAATACAAATTAATAAAATATACTACATAATAATATAAGATATCATAGAATTTCAGAAAGAAAGATAAAATAGCATTATAAAAATATTAGAATATAACATATATAATAATATAAAAGTATAAAACATTATAAGATTTCAAATGACATTGTATAATGTGATATATATAATAGAATTTCATATAGAATGATAATATAACATTATACTGTCATGTGAAAATAGAATATATCATATATAATAATGTAAAGAAATGTAATATGTATCAAAATATTATAATATGTTATATGATATATAACACATAATAACTAATCTATGTCATAGAATTTCATATAGATTAATAATATAACATATTATAAAGTAACAATAGAATATATCATATATAGTAGTAATATAAAGTCTTATACTATAAAATAATAAAATAAAAAGATGTGAAATAATAGAATATATTATAGAATTTTATATAGACGGATATTATAACATATAAAAATAGAATACATCCTATATAATAATATATCCTAATAAATTTAATAAAAATATTATAATATAATATCAAAGAATGCCTTTTAGAACGTTAATATAACACATTATAACAAAATATAATATAATAGATCATATATACAAATATAATATAATATATCCTAGTATTTCATATAAAATTTTATTATATTATATAAAATTTATAGGATCATATCATAATATAATGTCTTATAATATATATTGCTATAATGTAATAAAAGTAATAGGATATAATATAATACATATAATGCAATATACTAAATATAATATAATATGACATAATATATCAAAATAATATGATATATCTTAGAGCCTTGTATAGGATGATAATATTATATATTATAATATTCTATTAGGATATCATATATAATAATGTAAAGTAACAAAATAGAGTACAAAATAACATGATAAATTAGATTAGATTAGATTAGACAATATATGACTTATACTATAATATATCATAGAATTTTTGATAGAATGATAATGTAATATAATATATATCATATATAATAATATACAATAATACATTATAATATGGTATAATATGGTACATCAAAAATTTCATATAGAATGATAATATAGCATACAATGTATACTAATATGTTATAATATATAATAGAATAAATATAATACAATGTGATAATTCATAAAATTTCATATAGAATGATATAGCATATTATAATATAATATATCATATATAATAATATAAAATCTTACGATGTAAAATAATAAAATGTGATATGACTTGATATAATATATCCTAGAATTTTTTATATAACGATAAGAAAACATATTATAATAGAATACATCATATAACATGGTATAAACTAATAAATGTAATACAAAATAATACAATAAATAGTATATCAAAGAATTACTTATATATTGTTAATATAACATATTATAATATAATATAATAATATATCATATATAACAATATAATAGATCATACAATTTCAGAAACAATAATACCATAACATTATATTTTAATAGAATATACCACTTATTAAAATATGAAACAATAAAATATATCAAATCATTTGGGTAATATAATGTCATGTAGAATTATATAATAAATGTGATATATATTATAATAAATATAATACACTATAATATAATATATCACAGCATTTCATATAGAATGATAATATTAATATCATACTATAATATAAACATAGAATATATGATATATAATAATATTAAAGAACATAACACAACCAAATAGAATATAAAATATCATCAAATAATATATTATAATGTAACCTATACCATATAATATATAATAAATATGTTATGATATAATGTCATGTAATATATCATAAAATTTAATATAGAATGATAATGTAACAGGTTATAATAAAATATATATATTAATCTAAAATAATAAAATATAATAAAACTCAATATACTATAATATGTATTGTATAATATGATATAACATAGATTTCCTACAAAGAGATAATATAATTTTTATTATACAATGTAATAATACAATATACTAATACAAAGTAATAAAATATGATATAATATAATACAATACAATATGACATAATATATGATGTGATATGATACAATATAATGTAATATACTATATCGTAGAAGTTCATATCAAATGATAATATCATTATAGATTATGTCATATGTAATGATATAATAGAATATATAACATGACTTAATACATCATAGAATTTCATATATTATGATATGTAATGATATAATGGAATATACAACATGATGTAATACATCCTAGAATATCATATACTATGATAATATATTGTAATAGAATATAATAATAGAATATATCATATATGACAATCGAATGGAATATATAATAATATGATATGATAAAATATATTATATCACAAAATTACTTACACAATGATAACATTACATAATATAAGGTATTAGAATATACGATAATACTATAAACAAATAAAATGTAGTACGAAATAACATGATATATTATATCACATTATGTTATGTTATATATAATATAAAATGTAATCTATCAGAATTTCTTATACAGTGACAATATATTATAATATCAAATAGTGTATATCATATTTCATATTATATTTAAAATATAATGTATCATAGAATTTTGCATACAATGATATCACATGTTATATTATAATAAAAAAAGAATATATCACACATAAAAATATAAAATAATATAATACAACATATATAACATAACTTGAATTATATGATAGGATATAATATATGATAAAATTTCAAATACTTGATATTATAACGTTATAGAATATAGGAATCGAATATATCACATATAATAATATTATATACTATATATAGTATAATATATTATAGAATTTTTTAAATAATGATAATTTAATAATATAATAGCACATACTAATGGAATATAGAATATATTCCAATATATGTTAATATACCCTAACATAATATTAAATATATATCATAGAGTTTAATATAAAATGATAATATAACTTGTTATAATAAAATAAGAGAATATATCATATGTAATAATATAAAATATTACCCTGTAAAAAATAACAGTAATATTGTATATGATATGCTATGTAATAACATAATATAATATATCATACAATTTGGAGGAATGATGATATAACATATTATAATGCAATCTATCCTATATAATAATTTAAACTAATAAATGTAATAAAAATGATATGATAACATATTTAATATATATCAAAGAATTTCTTATACAGTTGTAAAATGACATATAATATATCATTGAATTTCGTATAGAATAATTTTATAACATATTATGATATAATATTAATATACCATATATTATTATGTGGAATAATACCACATAAAATAATGAAACATATCATATGTCATATAATAATATATTAAATATAATATGTTATAATACAATACAATATGTTATAATATAACATGATATAACTTATAGTATAGTGTAGTAAAATATATCTTTGAATTTCTTATAGATTGATATTATCACATATCAAAATATGATATGTCCATACAATATATCCCATATAATAATTTAAAATAAAGAATATTAAATCACTGAATAGAATATAAAATATTATAAAATAATGTAGTATATTATAACATATACATTATAATATATAATAAATATAATATGATATTATGTGATATGATACTGTATAATTTAATATATCATCGAACTTAGTATAGATTGATAAGGTAACATATCATAAAATGTAATAATAAAATATATTTTAGATATTAATATAATGTAATATGTCACAGAATTTCATGTTCAATGATAATATATCATATTATAATATTTTAATAACACAATATATTATATACATTAATATATAATACTAAAATCTTATATGGCACAATACTATATAACATAATATAGTATCATATAATATGATGTAATGTAATATTATATATCATAAGATTTCATATAAAATGATAATATAACCTATCATAATTTAATAGAATATTAAAATACATCATATGTAATAATAGAATAGAATAGAATATATAATTATATGTTATATTGTAATAAAATATATAATACAATTTCATACAATGTGATAATATAACATTACAATGGAATATAACAACAGAACATATCATATATAATAATAAAATACAATGTATAATAATATGATAAAATGTAACATAGAATTTCATATAGAATGATAATATTACATATTATAACATAATATTAGAATATATCATATAATAATATAAAATAATACAATGTGGTACAATATAACTTAATATATTATATTATGTTATATTATATATGATATATCATTGAATTTTTGCAGAATGATAAACATTATCATATAATAATCATATATATCATATAATATTATATAAAAATCTAATGTCATACAATTTAATATACAATGATAATATACCATATTATAATAAAATATTAGAATATATCATATATATTAATATACAATATTAAAATATATAATGCAGTATAATATAATCACATCACATAAAATTATATGATATATGATATCATAGATTTCTTATTGAATTCTAACATATAATTGAATATATCATGAATAATAATATAAAATGATATAATATAATATTTCATAGAATTTCATGTAGCATGGTAATATAACATCTTCAAACATAATGTGTCATATATTATATAGTATTATGATATAACATATAATATTATAATATATAATACATTATTATAACATATAATACAATACCATATAATGTGATATCATATATCATAGAATTTCATGTAGAATAATAACCTATTATATAAAAATAATAGTATGTCGCATATAATAATATATAATAACTAAATATAATATAATACAGTGTCATATTGTATATTACATCTTAGAATTTCTATCTATTTGACCACACTTATTATCCTTCAACTTTCCCTAATCATAGCTTTTACTGCATCGGAACTAATTATATTCTATATTCTATTTGAAACTACCCTAATCCCAACCCTAATTATTATTACACGTTGAGGTAGCCAGAATGAACGACTTAATGCAGGCCTATATTTTCTTTTCTATACACTAGTAGGCTCCCTCCCTCTTCTAGTGGCATTACTTTACCTTCATAATAACTTAGGTTCCCTTCACATACTTACCATGACACTAGTATCACCCACCCTAGATACTTCCATATCAACTTCCCTATTATGGTATGCCTGCATAATAGCATTTATAGTTAAGATACCACTATAAGGCCTACATCTTTGATTGCCTAAAGCACATGTAGAAGCCCCTATCACAGGCTCTATAGTACTAGCTGCTATCTTACTAAAATTAGGCGGTTACGGCATTATATGAATTACAGCATTTACAGAACCAACCACATCAACTTTATGTTACCCATTTATAATTCTATCTCTATGAGGCATAATTATGACAAGCTCTATTTGCTTAGGACAGACAGACCTCAAATCTCTCATCGCATACTCCTCTGTTAGCCACATAGGTTTAGTAATTATTGCAGCCCTAATACAATCTCCTATAGGCTTCATAGGCGCTACCGCACTAATAATTGCCCACGGTCTTACCTCCTCAATACTTTTCTGTCTAGCTAATACAAACTATGAACGTATTCACAGTCCAACCCTTATCCTTACCCGAGGGCTACAAATAATCCTTCCATTTATATGTGCCTGATGATTACTAGCAAATCTAGCTAACCTAGCCCAACCCCCTTCTATTAATCTTCTAGGAGAGCTTTTAGTAATTATAACTTCATTCTCCTGATCTAACTTCTCATTTATTCTGCTAGGCACCAACACAGTTATCACAGCCCTCTACTCTCTACACATATTGATTACTTCTCAACGAGGCAAATTCACAAACCACATATACCCTATCAAACCAACCTTTACCCGAGAGCATATATTAATAATCTTACATTTACTACCCCTACTTACAATCTCTATCTCCCCCAAATTTATCCTCGGTATTACATATTGCAAATATAGTTTAATAAAAACATTAGATTGTGAATCTAAAATTAGGAGTTTAAATCCCCTTATATGCCTGAGAAAGTTACAAGAACTGCTAACTCTTGACCCCATGCCTAATCCACATGGCTTTCTTACTTTTAAAGGATAATAGTCATCCATTGGTCTCAGGAACCAAAAATTTTGGTGCAATTCCAAATAAAAGTAATTAACTATTTACTGAACACTTCTCTTCTACTAGCTATTATTATACTTACTTTTCCTTTAGCCTATAACATATTCCTACCACATAAAATTAATAACTTCCCATTATTATGTAAAACCATAGTCAAACTTGCCTTCTTTACTAGCCTTATACCACTAACCCTCTTCATCTACTCTGGACAAGAATCTACAATTACAAATTGACAATGATTTCCTATAAACACATTTAATCTAACAATAAGCTTTAAACTAGACTATTTCTCTATTATCTTTATCCCCGTAGCATTATATGTTACATGATCAATTCTAGAGTTCTCAATTTGGTATATGCACTCTGACCCAAACATCCACCGTTTTTTCAAATACTTAATTATTTTCTTATTTACTATAATTATCCTCGTGTCCGCAAATAACCTATTTCAATTATTTATTGGATGAGAAGGTGTAGGTATCATATCATTTATACTAATTGGGTGGTGATTCCGACGAACCGACGCAAACACCGCTGCCCTCCAAGCTGTACTATATAACCGAATTGGGGATATTGGATTTATATTAGCCATAGCATGCCTAATAATTAATAACAACTCCTGAGATATTCAACACATCTTCATAACAGATATTGACACACTAGCCCTTCTCGGATTAATCCTCACCGCAATTGGGAAATCAGCCCAATTTGGCCTACACCCATGATTACCCTCAGCTATAGAAGGCCCTACTCCTGTATCAGCACTACTTCACTCTAGTACTATAGTAGTTGCAGGTATCTTCCTATTAATCCGATTTAGCCCCACCACACAGAACAATCAAACAGCCTTAACTATCATACTATGTCTAGGAGGAATAACAACTTTATTTACAGCCATCTGCGCCATTACTCAAAATGACATCAAAAAAATTGTCGCTTTTTCTACATCTAGTCAATTAGGCCTAATAATAGTAGCTTTAGGCCTAAACCAACCATACCTGGCATTTTTACATATTTGCACACACGCCTTCTTCAAAGCAATACTATTCCTGTGCTCAAGCTCTATTATCTATAGCCTTAACGATGAGCAAGATATCCGTAAAATAGGAGGATTATTAATACTTCTCCCCATCACATCATCAGCAATTATACTAGGTAGTTTAGCCCTTATAGGAACCCCCTTTTTAGCAGGATTCTACTCAAAAGATGCTATCATTGAAGCCATAAATACATCCTATGTAACACTTATTGCCACTATACTTACAGCCTTTTACAGTATACAAGTAATTCACTTTGCCCTGCTAAATGAACCCCGATTCTTACCCCTCTCTCCTTTATCTGAAAGCAACCCAAATATAACTAATCCCATCATACAACTAGCCTTAGGCAGCATCCTAACAGGATTCCTCCTCACAATAAGCATTCCACCAACTACAATTATCCCTATAACAATACCCACTCTATCAAAAATATCAGCCCTAATAGTAACTATTGCAGGTATCCTAATTTCAATTGAACTAAATATATTAACCAACAAAATACCAATTATACCTCTAATTCACACACACAACTTCTCAAACATACGAGGCTACTTCACACACATTTTCCATCGACTAAACCCCCTGGCAAGTCTACAAATAGGTCAACATATCGCTACCATACTAATTGATCTAGGATGATATGAAAAAACTGGACCAAAAGGCCAAGCCAATTTAAACAGTTCTGTATCATCCACTATTACTTCAACTCAAAAAGGTCTTATCAAATATTATTTCCTTTCCTTCATAATCTCTATGACATTAATGCTTTTAATTTTATAACTAAAGACCACGACTAACTTCTAAAACTACTAAAATAGTAATAAATCAAATTCACCCTAATAAGACTATAGCCCAACCTCCACATCCATATAACAAAGATACCCCATTCCAATCCTGACCTATACAATAATTGCCCAACGAATCAAATAATTCAACAGCCGTAATCATCTCAACCTCTCCAGACATTATTAATCAAATCCCCTCTATTAACAAACTGAGTAATAACATACTAAAAGCTACCATATTATCTACTCAACTGTATTCTTCTGTAGCTATAGCAGCAGTATAACCAAAAACCACTAACATTCCTCCCAAATAAATCAAAAACAAAATCAACCCTAAAAATGTACTATTTAAACTAACAACAATAGCACAACCTAAACCACCACTAACTACAAGGAGAAGGCTTAGAAGCAAATGCTACAAACCCAAAAATTAATATCAAGGACAACTCAAAAATAAGTATCATTTCCATATTTGTTTTAATATGGATTTAAACCATAACCTATGACCTGAAAAACCATTGTTGTTATTCAACTACAAAAACTAATGATTAATATATGAAAAACACACCCCCTCTTAAAAATTATTAAGCGCTCTTTCATTGATCTCCCAGCCCCATCCAATATTTCTGCCTGATGGAATTTTGGATCCTTACTAGGAGTATGCCTAATCATTCAAATTCTTACAGGCCTATTTCTAGCCATACACTATACTTCAGACACACTCACTGCCTTCTCCTCTGTAGCCCAAATCTGCCGTGATGTCAACCACGGCTGACTACTTCGTAACCTACACGCCAACGGAGCTTCTATATTCTTTATGTGCCTGTTTTTACATGTAGGTCGAGGTATCTACTATGGATCCTATCTGTATAAAGAAACATGAAATATCGGCGTAATTCTTCTTCTTACCGTAATAGCGACAGCATTTGTAGGTTACGTCCTACCTTGAGGCCAAATATCATTTTGAGGTGCTACAGTAATTACTAATCTATTATCTGCTATCCCTTATATTGGTACCACCTTAGCAGAATGAATCTGAGGAGGCTTCGCAGTAGATAAAGCACCTCTCACACGATTCTTTGCCTTCCACTTCATCTTACCATTCATTATCATAGCATTAGCTATTGTTCACTTACTATTCCTCCATGAAACAGGCTCTAACAACCCCTCAGGAATTAACCCTGACTCAGACAAAATCCCATTTCATCCCTGTTACACTATTAAAGATGCCCTAGGCTTTATATTCCTTCTCCTTATACTACTACTTTTAGCCCTCTTTTCCCCAGACTTATTAGGAGACCCAGACAATTTCTCGCCTGCTAACCCATTAAACACACCACCCCATATCAAACCAGAATGATATTTTCTATTTGCATATGCTGTTCTATGCTCCATCACTAACAAACTAGGAGAAGTTCTAGCTTTACTAGCGTCCATTTAATTCTACTGATTATCCCACTACTACACACCGCCAACCAACGAAGCATAATATTTCGCCCAGTCTCCCAAACCCTATTCTGAATCCTTACTGCCAATCTGATTACACTAACCTGAATCGGCGGTCAAGCAGTAGAACAACCATTCATCATTAGTGGTCAATTAGCCTCTATGCTCTATTTCATGCTAATTCTCGTCCTAATGCCTCTCGCAGGGTTGTTCGAAAATTATATACTAAAACCTAAATGAAGAGTCCAAGTAATTTAACCAAAATACTGGCCTTGTAAGCCATCTATGAAGGTAAACCCCTTCCTAGGACCCATCAGGAAGAAGGCACTACACCCCGCCGTCAACGCCCAAAGCCGATATTCTAGTTAAACTACTTCCTGCGCAAAAATTTGTTTATTTATTTTTATCACAAAATTTAATTTGTATGCTATCTCAGTATTAAATTTTTTTGCAAAATTTTTACAAATTTTTAATTCAAATAAATATATTATATCTTTATACATATATATAATGTATAAAGATAAAATTATGTATATAGAGCATGCATTTATAGTCCTCTATAATATAAGCATGTACATATTAATCATATATGATTAATATGTACATGCTTATATTATATATATAACTTAACTTGTTTATTAAGTTGTTTGTTAACTTGTATATATATATATAACTTGTATACTAGTATATATACAACAATAAAATGTGCGATACATTACAATACAAGATGATGTGATATGCTATGATATATTGTATTTTGTGTATATATATATGTACATATGTATATATGTATATAATGTAAATAATATAATATATCATCGATTTTCATTTAGAATGATAATATAGCATCATAATAACATAAATCATATATAACAATAGAATATATGATAAAATGATATAAAATATCATAGCATTTCATATGCAATGATAATTCATTAGTATGTAATATAATATTACATATAATAAAAAGAGAATATATTATGATATGATATAATAAAACATAATATTTTATAAAAGTAAATATACAATAAAAATATTACATATTAGAATATATCATATCTAATAATATAAACTAATAAAATGTAGTACAATACAACATATAATGTTATATTTATTATGTTACATTATATGTAATGTAAAATGTAATATATCACAATTTTTAATAAAATGATAATATATTATAATGTTATATAATAATAGTGTAGAGCATATATAATAATATTATGTATAAAATGTAATATATCATAGAATTTCTGATATAATAATAATATAAATTTATTTTATAATAAATTAACAGAATATATCACATAATATAAATAATTAAATATATGATAGAATATAATATATAACATAATATGAGATAGTATGATATGATATGATGTAATATAATATATGATAGAATTTCATATGCAATGATATAACATATCATAACATATTATAATCTTAGAAAATGTATCTTAGAAAATATCACATATAATGTGTAATAATAAAATAGGATATAAAATATTACAAAATAATATATTAGAAGATAACATATACAATATAATATAATGAATATAATATGAGAGGATATAATATAATGTAATATAATGTCTCATAGAATTTTCTATATAATGATAACAACATATTATAATAGAATATACTAATATAATATATAATAATAAAATACATTGCAATATATTAATGATACAATATAACATAATATAATATATAATATGATATGATATATCAGAATTTCATATTGAATGATAATATATAATATTATATTATAATACAATATAAGAATACATTTTATTTAATAATGTAAAATCTTGCATTGTAAAATAATTTAAAATACTATTCTTTCAAATGATGTAATATGTAATAATATCATCAAAAATTGTATAGAATTATAATACAACATATTATATTAAAATATATCATATATAATACAAACTAATAAATGTAATACAAAATAATATTATGTAATATTTAATATAATAGATAAAAAATTTTATAGAATGTTAATACAACATATAATATATCACTGAATTTCTCATAGTGTTATATTATAACATATTATAACTTAATATAATATTAGTATATATCATTTATTTTGATATGAAATAGCACATAAAATAATAAAACATAATGTATACTATGTTAATATATTGATATGATATGACATAATAAAACAAATATAATATATTGTGAAGTAATATAATATATATGATATAACATGATATAATATATATCATACAACTTCATGTAGAATGCTAATATCACATATCATAATATATTATAATTAAACATTTTGTCATAAAAATATAAAATGATAGATCAAATAGAAAATATTATAAAATAATATATAATAATATAGCATATGCATACACATATACTTATATATAACATACTATATATACACAATATGATCAATAATATAATAAATGTAATGTAATGTGATAGGCTATAATATGCTGTAATATAACATAAAATTTAGTGTAGAATGATAATGTAACATATTATAATAGAATATGTAATATACATAAATATAAAATAATAAAATATAATACAACACAAAATGATACAATGTTATAGAATATAGAATATAACAAAGACTATTTAATATTATATATCATAGAATTTCTTTTACAATGATTATATACATGTTATAATAGAATATATCATATATAATAATATATCAGAATTTCATATACAATGAAATTATAACATATTAAGCTATAATGTAATAATATCTCATATAATATAAAATAATAAAATATAATATGTTACAGTACAATATAATATATGCTGATGTAATATATTGTAATATTATATAACAGAATTTCATATAGGATGACAATATATATCATAATGTAATATAACAATAGAATATATCATATATAATAATAGAATTGAATACAATATGTAAGAATAGGATATTATATCATAGAGTTTCATATAAAATGATAATATATTATAATTGAATATAATAATGGACTATATCATATATAACAATAGAATAGAATATATAATAATATATCATAGAATTGCATATGCAATTATTATATTACATATTATAATATAATATGTGAACATATCACATATAATGTGAAATAATAAAATGTTGTACAATATAACATAATATATAATGTTATGTTATATTATATACAATATAACATGTAATATAATATACCATTGAATTTCTCATAGAATGATATAATATAATAAGAGTATTTCTCATATAATAGTATATATCATATATAAAATTTAATATAGAATTTTGAATACAATGATAATATGCGCTAATATATTAGAATAAAATATAGAATATATATTATATAAGAATATAACATATTAAAATATGTAATTCAATATAATATCACATATAATATAATATCATACATTATTTCATAGAATTTCATATACTATTATAATATAACATATTATAATATAATTATAGTATATATAATGTATTATAATAAAAAAGAATATCATATTGTACAATATTGTATAACATTTCATAGAATTTCATACAGAATGGTAATATAACATATTAGAATATATAATGTATTATAATGTATAGTAGTATAATATAATATATTATAATAGCATATGATACAATATGATATGATATAGAATTTCATATACAATGATAATATAACATATTATATTAAAAATAATTGTATGTGTCATATATAATAATATCAAATAATTAAATATAATATAATACAATATAATATTCTATAATGTATCTTAGAATTTCTTATAAAACATAATATAATATATTATACAATACAATAATAAAATATATCATATAATATGTAAAATAATAAAATATGATATAATTACAGAAAAAATATTTATTGCAGAAAATTTATTATAGAAAAATATTACAGACAAATGAAGAAAAATATAAATCTAACTTCCACAGGTATACATATATATATACGTAGAATTATATTACATTATAATATATCCTATCATATTATATTCATTATATTATATTGTATATGTTATCTTCTAATATATTATTTTGTAATGTTTTATATCCTATTTTATTATTACATATTATATTTGATATTTTCTAAGATATATTTTCTAAGATTATAATATATTATGATATGTTATATAATTGTATATGAAATTCTATGATATATTACGTCATATCATATCATACTATCTCATGTTATGTTATATATTATATTCTATCATATATTTAATTATTTATATTATGTGATATATTCTATTAATTTATTATAAAATAAAGTTATATTATTATATCAAAAATTCTATGATATATTACATTTTATACATAATATTATTATATATGCTCTACACTATTATTATATAACATTATAATATATTATCATTTTATTAAAAATTGTGATATATTACATTTTACATTACATATAATGTAACATAATAAATATAATATTATATGTTGTATTGTACTACATTTTATTAGTTTATATTATTAGATATGATATATTTTATATGTAATATTTTTATTGTATATTTACTTTTATAAAATATCATGTTTTATTATATCATATTATAATATATTCTCTTTTTATTATATGTATTATTATATTACATACTAATGAATTATCATTGCATATGAAATGGTATGATATTTTATATCATTTTATTATGTATTCTATTGTTATCTATGATTTATGTTATTATGATGCCAAATTATCATTCTAAATGAAAATCGATGATATATTAAATTATTTACATTATATACATATATACATATGTACATATATATACACAAAATACAATATATCATAGCATATCACATCATCTTATATTGTATTGTAATGTATTGCACATTTTATTCTTGTATATATAGTAGTATACAAGTTTTTTATATATATATATATGTATATATATATATACAAGTTAACAAACAACTTAGCAAACAAGTTAAGTTATATATATAATATAAGCATGTACATATTAATCATATCTGATTAATATGTACATGCTTATATTATAGAGGAATATAAATGCATGCTCTATATAAATTATATCTTTATACATTAATATATATGTATAAAGATATATTATATTTATTTGAATTAAAAATTTGTAAAAATTTTGCAAAATTTTAATACGGAGATAGCATACAAATTAAATTTTGTGATAAAAATAAATAAACAAATTTTTGCGCAGGAAGTAGTTTAACTAGAATATCGGCTTTGGGCGTTGACGGCGGGGTGTAGTGCCTTCTTCCTGATGGGTCCTAGGAAGGGGTTTACCTTCATAGATGGCTTACAAGGCCAGTATTTTGGTTAAATTACTTGGACTCTTCATTTAGGTTTTAGTATATAATTTTCGAACAACCCTGCGAGAGGCATTAGGACGAGAATTAGCATGAAATAGAGCATAGAGGCTAATTGACCACTAATGATGAATGGTTGTTCTACTGCTTGACCGCCGATTCAGGTTAGTGTAATCAGATTGGCAGTAAGGATTCAGAATAGGGTTTGGGAGACTGGGCGAAATATTATGCTTCGTTGGTTGGCGGTGTGTAGTAGTGGGATAATCAGTAGAATTAAATGGACGCTAGTAAAGCTAGAACTTCTCCTAGTTTGTTAGTGATGGAGCATAGAACAGCATATGCAAATAGAAAATATCATTCTGGTTTGATATGGGGTGGTGTGTTTAATGGGTTAGCAGGCGAGAAATTGTCTGGGTCTCCTAATAAGTCTGGGGAAAAGAGGGCTAAAAGTAGTAGTATAAGGAGAAGGAATATAAAGCCTAGGGCATCTTTAATAGTGTAACAGGGATGAAATGGGATTTTGTCTGAGTCAGGGTTAATTCCTGAGGGGTTGTTAGAGCCTGTTTCATGGAGGAATAGTAAGTGAACAATAGCTAATGCTATGATAATGAATGGTAAGATGAAGTGGAAGGCAAAGAATCGTGTGAGAGTTGCTTTATCTACTGCGAAGCCTCCCCAGATTCATTCTGCTAAGGTGGTACCAATATAAGGGATAGCAGATAATAGATTAGTAATTACTGTAGCACCTCAAAATGATATTTGGCCTCAAGGTAGGACGTAACCTAAAAATGCTGTCGCTATTACGGTAAGAAGAAGAATTACGCCGATATTTCATGTTTCTTTATACAGATAGGATCCATAGTAGATACCTTGACCTACATGTAAAAACAGGCACACAAAGAATATAGAAGCTCTGTTGGCGTGTAGGTTACGAAGTAGTCAGCCGTGGTTGACATCACGGCAGATGTGGGCTACAGAGGAGAAGGCAGTGAGTGTGTCTGAAGTATAGTGTATGGCTAGAAATAGGCCTGTAAGAATTTGAATGATTAGGCATACTCCTAGTAAGGATCCAAAATTCCATCAGGCAGAAATATTGGATGGGGCTGGGAGATCAATGAAAGAGCGGTTAATAATTTTTAAGAGGGGGTGTGTTTTTCATATATTAATCATTAGTTTTTGTAGTGGAATAACAATGGTTTTTCAGGTCATAGGTTATGGTTTAAATCCATACTAAAACTAATATGGAAATGATACTTATTTTTGAGTTGTCCTTGATATTAATTTTTGGGTTTGTAGCATTTGCTTCTAAGCCTTCTCCTTGTAGTTAGTGGTGGTTTAGGTTGTGCTATTGTTGTTAGTTTAAATAGTACATTTTTAGGGTTGATTGTGTTTTTGATTTATTTGGGAGGAATGTTAGTGGTTTTTGGTTATACTGCTGCTATAGCTACAGAAGAATACCCTGAAAGTTGAGTAGGTAATATGGTAGCTTTTAGTATGTTATTACACAGTTTGTTAATAGAGGGGATTTGATTAATAATGTCTGGAGAGGTTGAGATGATTACGGCTGTTGAATTATTTGATTCGTTGGGCAATTATTGTGTAGGTCAGGATTGGAATGGGGTATCTTTGTTATATGGATGTGGAGGTTGGGCTATAGTCTTATTAGGGTGAATTTTATTTATTACTATTTTAGGAGTTTTAGAAGTTAGTCGTGGTCTTTAGTTATAAAATTAAAAGCATTAATGTCATAGAGATTATGAAGGAAAGGAAATAATATTTGATAAGACCTTTTTGAGTTGAAGTAATAGTGGATGATACAGAACTGTGTAAATTGGCTTGGCTTTTTGGTCCAGTTTTTTCATATCATTCTAGATCAATTAGTATGGTAGCGATATGTTGACCTATTTGTAGACTTGCCAGGGGGTTTAGTCGATGGAAAATGTGTGTGAAGTAGCCTCGTATGTTTGAGAAGTTGTGTGTGTGAATTAGAGGTATAATTGGTATTTTGTTGGTTAATATATTTAGTTCAATTGAAATTAGGATACCTGCAATAGTTACTATTAGGGCTGATATTTTTGATAGAGTGGGTATTGTTATAGGGATAATTGTAGTTGGTGGAATGCTTATTGTGAGGAGGAATCCTGTTAGGATGCTGCCTAAGGCTAGTTGTATGATGGGATTAGTTATATTTGGGTTGCTTTCAGATAAAGGAGAGAGGGGTAAGAATCGGGGTTCATTTAGCAGGGCAAAGTGAATTACTTGTATACTGTAAAAGGCTGTAAGTATAGTGGCAATAAGTATTTACATAGGATGTATTTATGGCTTCAATGATAGCATCTTTTGAGTAGAATCCTGCTAAAAAGGGGGTTCCTATAAGGGCTAAACTACCTAGTATAATTGCTGATGATGTAATGGGGAGAAGTATTAATAATCCTCCTATTTTACAGATATCTTGCTCATCGTTAAGGCTATGGATAATAGAGCCTGAGCACAGGAATAGTATTGCTTTGAAGAAGGCGTGTGTGCAAATATGTAAAAATGCCAGGTATGGTTGGTTTAGGCCTAAAGCTACTATTATTAGGCCTAATTGACTAGATGTAGAAAAAGCGACAATTTTTTTGATGTCATTTTGAGTAATGGAGCAGATGGCTGTAAATAAAGTTGTTATTGCTCCTAGACATAGTATGATAGTTAAGGCTGTTTGATTGTTCTGTGTGGTGGGGCTAAATCGGATTAATAGGAAGATACCTGCAACTACTATAGTACTAGAGTGAAGTAGTGCTGATACAGGAGTAGGGCCTTGTATAGCTGAGGGTAATCATGGGTGTAGGCCAAATTGGGCTGATTTCCCAGTTGCGGTGAGGATTAGTCCGAGAAGGGCTAGTGTGTCAATATCTGTTATGAAGATGTGTTGAATATCTCAGGAGTTGTTATTAATTATTAGGCATGCTATGGCTAATATAAATCCAATATCCCCAATTCGGTTATATAGTACAGCTTGGAGGGCAGCGGTGTTTGCGTCGGTTCGTCCGAATCACCACCCAATTAGTATAAATGATATGATACCTACACCTTCTCATCCAATAAATAATTGAAATAGGTTATTTGCGGACACGAGGATAATTATAGTAAATAAGAAAATAATTAAGTATTTGAAAAAACGGTGGATGTTTGGGTCAGAGTGCATATACCAAATTGAGAACTCTAGAATTAATCATGTAATATATAATGCTACGGGGATAAAGATAATAGAGAAATAGTCTAGTTTAAAGCTTATTGTTAGATTAAATGTGTTTATAGGAAATCATTGTCAATTTGTAATTGTAGATTCTTGTCCAGAGTAGATGAAGAGGGTTAGTGGTATAAGGCTAGTAACGAAGGCAAGTTTGACTATGGTTTTACATAATAATGGGAAGTTATTAATTTTATGTGGTAGGAATATGTTATAGGCTAAAGGAAAAGTAAGTATAATAATAGCTAGTAGAAGAGAAGTGTTCAGTAAATAGTTAATTACTTTTATTTGGAATTGCACCAAAATTTTTGGTTCCTGAGACCAATGGATGACTATTATCCTTTAAAAGTAAGAAAGCCATGTGGATTAGGCATGGGGTCAAGAGTTAGCAGTTCTTGTAACTTTCTCAGGCATATAAGGGGATTTAAACTCCTAATTTTAGATTCACAATCTAATGTTCTTATTAAACTATATTTGCAATATGTAATACCGAGGATAAATTTGGGGGAGATAGAGATTGTAAGTAGAGGTAGTAAATGTAAGATTATTAATATATGCTCTCGGGTAAAGGTTGGTTTGATGGGGTATATGTGGTTTGTGAATTTTCCTCGTTGAGAAGTAATCAGTATGTGTAGAGAGTAGAGGGCTGTGATAACTGTGTTGGTGCCTAGCAGAATAAGTGAGAAGTTAGATCAGGAGAATGAAGTTATAATTACTAAAAGCTCTCCTAGAAGGTTAATAGAAGGAGGTTGGGCTAGGTTAGCTAGACTTGCTAGTAATCATCAGGCACATATAAATGGAAGGATTATTTGTAGCCCTCGGGTAAGGATGAGGGTTCAACTGTGAATACGTTCATAGTTTGTATTAGCTAGGCAGAAAAGTATTGAGGAGGTAAGACCGTGGGCAATTATTAGTGCGGTAGCGCCTATAAAGCCTATAGGAGATTGTATTAGGGCTGCAATAATTACTAAACCTATGTGGCTAACAGAGGAGTATGCGATGAGAGATTTGAGGTCTGTCTGTCGTAAGCAAATAGAGCTTGTCATAATTATGCCTCATAGAGATAGAATTATAAATGGGTAACATAAAGTTGATGTGGTTGATTCTGTAAATACTGTAATTCTTATAATGCCGTAACCGCCTAATTTTAGTAAGATTCCAGCTAGTACTATAGAGCCTGTGATAGGGGCTTCTACATGTGCTTTAGGCAATCAAAGATGTAGGCCTTATAGTGGTATCTTAACTATAAATGTTATTATGCAGGCATACCATAATAGGGAAGTTGATATGGAAGTATCTAGGGTGGGTGATACTAGTGTCATGGTAAGTATGTGAAGGTAACCTAAGTTATTATGAAGGTAAAGTAATGCCACTAGAAGAGGGAGGGAGCCTACTAGTGTATAGAAAAGAAAATATAGGCCTGCATTAAGTCGTTCATTCTGGCTACCTCAACGTGTAATAATAATTAGGGTTGGGTTAAGGTAGTTTTAAATAGAATATAGAATATAATTAGTTCAGATGCAGTAAAAGCTATGATTAGGGAAAGTTGAAGGATAATAAGTGTGGTCAAATAGATTTTTTTTCGTGTTAAGGGTTCATGGGCTAGGTGATTTTGGCTAGCAATAATTATTACTGGGAGAAGTCAGCATGATAGAATAAGTAGTGGTCCTGATAAAGAATCTAGGGAAAAAGAATTATTATAGTTGTAGCCTAGATCAGAGTTGTGATAAAATAAGGTTAGGCTTCAAACGCTAATAATAAAGCTATGTGTAGTAGTATTAATTCATAATCAGGATTTTTTGGAGCATCATGTTAGTGGGATGAGTATAAAGGTTGAAGCAAGGATTTTTAGCATTGTAATAAGTTTAAGTTTTGGACATACTCATTACCATGGGTTGTTGAGATTTTTACTAATAAGGCTAAACCCGCTCCTGCTTCACAAGCTGAGAAGACTAATAGAATTAGCGGGGCTATAGATATTGAGAATATGTGGAAGTGGACAATTAAGAGTGTTATATGGTTGAATAAGGATAATATTATCCCTTCTAAGCATAGAAGGGTCGATATAATATTATCCCTTCTAAGCATAGAAGGGTCGATATTAAGTGTGATCGGTAGATTAAAACTCCTGTAAGAGCTAGTATAAAGGCTACAATAAGGTTTAAGTTGATAGGAAGCATAAGGTATTCATGGATTAGGACCATGATTTATTGAGTCGAAATCAATTATCTTAATTAGATTAAAAACCTATTCGGTTCATTCAAGGCCTTTTTGGAACCACTCATAGGCAAGGCCCCCTGTGAGTAGGATAATAATGGAGTATGATAGGATAAGTATAGTGCTGGTAGTAGGTAATTGAATAGCTCAGGGTAAGGGTAGAAGAAGTGCAATCTCTAGGTCGAATAATAGAAATGTAATAGCGACTAGGAAAAATTTTATTGAGAAAGGGAGGTGAGCAGAGCCAAATGGATCAAATCCACATTCATAGGGGCTAGATTTTTCTAGGTATAAATATAGTTGTGGGAGTCAAAAGGCAATAAGTACTACAATGGTTGCTTGAGCAGAGTTGATTACCAGGGTCAATATTAGGTTAATTATTTTTCTCTGGTCCTACCCAGAACTTAATGATTGGAAATCAGTAGTACTAATTATACTAGAAAAATAGGAGCCTCATCAGTAGATTGAGACATTAGAAATAGTCATACAACATCTACAAAGTGTCAGTATCAAGCTGCGGCTTTGAATCCGAAGTGATGTGTAGATGTAAAGTGATAAAAAAAAAGTTCTCAAATAAGGCAGACAACTAAGAATAAAGAGCCAATAATTACATGTAAGCCATGAAAGCCAGTTGCTACAAAGAATGTTGATCGGTAAATACCCTCAGAGATAGTAAATGGGGCTTCATAGTATTCTGTGGCTTGAAGAATTGTGAAGTATAATCCTAAAGCAATAGTTGTTGTTAAGGCTTGAATTATTTGTTTGTGGTTACCTTCTATTAGGCTGTGATGTGCTCAGGTAATCTAAACACCTGAAGCTAAAAGAATAGCTGTATTTAACAGTGGTACTTCTAGTGGATTAAGAGGGTGGATTCCTACTGGAGGTCAACAGCCTCCTAGTTCTAGAGCTGGAGATAGGCTTGAATGGTAGAAAGCTCAGAAAAAGCCTAGGAAAAAGAAAACTTCTGATGTAATAAAAAGGACTATGCCGTAGCGTAGGCCTTTTTGTACTACAGGGGTATGGTGTCCTTGATAGGTTCCTTCCCGTACAATATCTCGTCATCATTGGTATATTGTCATGAGTATTGTTGAGAGTCCTATAAATAAGAGTAGTGTAGAGTGAAAATGAAATCATATGATTATTCCTGAGGTAAGAAGGAGTGCTGATATTGCTCCTGTTAGTGGTCATGGACTAGGGTTTACTATATGATAAGCATGGGTTTGGTGGGTCATTAGGTATCATTATATACTATGATAATAATATATAATTATGTGTTATCATGTAAGTACAGGCTTACTAGCAGAGTGAAGACATAGGCTTGAATTATAGCTACAGCCAGTTCTAAGATGGTAAGTAGGAAGAGAGCAATAAGTGTAATTGAGGATAGTACGATGTTAACAGATATTAGTGCTAGGGCAGCGGAGCTAATTAGATGAATTAATAGGTGACCAGCAGTAATGTTAGCTGTAAGTCGTACTGCTAATGCTAAAGGTTGAATAAGGAGGCTAATCGTTTCGATAATAATTAATATAGGGACAAGAGGTGTTGGGGTTCCTTGCGGCAGGAAGTGGGCAAATGAGGCTTTAGGTTTATTTCGGAAGCCTAATACTACAGTACCCATTCAAAGTGGGATATAGCTATACTAATATTTATTGAAAGTTGTGTTGTTGGGGTAAATGAGTAGGGTAGTAGGCCTAAAAGATTGGTGGTAGCAATAAATAGGATGAGAGTTATAAGTATAAGAGCTCATGTACGACCCAGACTATTGTGTATAGTTATTATTTGTTTAGTAATGAGTCGGATTAGTCAAACTTGTAAGATTTGAATTCGATTGGGAAGTCATCGTTTAGGCGTTGTGAAAAGAATGCAAGGGAAAATTATGATAATTGGTAGAGTGGAAATGCCTATAATAGTAGGGCAGATGAAAGGGGCAAATAGATTTTCAT